>CM065478.1:72372240-73572240 GCA_032873175.1 Leptopilina drosophilae
AAAAGTAATTGAATTTTGAAGAAGAATTTTGATGTTTATAAAGATAATTGAAATTTTGAAAATTAAAAAAAAAATTTTGAAAATAATTGAATTTCTGCGAAGAATTTTCATACTTCTGAAGATAATTGAATTTTGCAAAGAATTTTATCAGAACTTTTGAAAATAATTAAATTTCCATGATGAATTTTATGATTTATAAAGATAATGATAATTTTGACGAGAAATAAAAAAAATTTTTTTGAAAATAATTAAATTTCTGCGAAGAATTTTATTACTTTTGAAAATAAATAAATTTCTATAATGAATTTTATTATTTATAAAGATAATTACAAATTTACATAAATAAATAAATAATTGAAATTCTGACAAGAATTTTATTAAAATTCTTTGAGAATAATTGAATTACAGAGAAGAATTTTATTATTTATAAAGATAATTGAATTTTTGAACAGATTTTTTTTTAAAATGTTTAAAAGTAATTGAATTTTGAAGAAGAATTTTGATGTTTATAAAGATAATTGAAATTTTGAGAATTTAAAAAAAGTTTTGATAATAATTGAATTTCTGCTATGTATTTTCATATTTTTTAAGATAATTGAATTTGGCAAAGAATTTTATCAGAACTTCTGAAAAATAATTAATTTTACATGATGAATTTTTTTATTTATAAAGATAATGATAATTTGACGAGAAATTAAAAAAATTTTGAAAATAATTGAAATTCTGCGGAGAATTTTATTACTTTTGAAAGTAATTGAATTTCCATTATGAATTTTATTATTTATAAAATTTTAACAAAAAATTTTTAAACAAATTTTGAATGTAATTGAATTTTTGCGAAGAATTTCATTATTTTTTAAAAATAAATTAATTTTAAAGAAGAATTTTATTATTTATAAAGATAGTTGAAATTATGACAGGCATTTTATTTAATTTTTTTTTAAATAATTGCATTTTGGAAAAGAATTTTATTATTTATAAAAATAATTGAAATTTTGAACAGATTTAAAAAAAAAATGTTAAAAATACCTAATTAAAATTTTGCCATGCGGCATTTTATTAAATTTTATTAAATATTATTCCAAACTGTTTGATGTTAAAGTATGTGTTGGCGAGAAATGTAATTTTTTTTACAATTTTAAAAATTTTGTGTTTCCTTTTCAGGGTTTGACTTTTTTCCGACTTTTTCGGAAATTTTATGCGACTTTTCGTGACTTTTGTTGTGAATCTATGCGACTAAAGCGACTTTTTTTGAGTCTTAAAGACGATCTGAGCCCTGTGTCGGTTAAAAATGTTGCGTGTAGTTTTAACACTACTTTTAGTGTTAAAATAATACTTCTTTTTTTCTGTGAATTTAACTGTGGTTAAAAAAATGTTTTTGCTGCCGTAGAAATATTTAAATACAGTAATAGTTTTGCATTTTCAAACTTAATATGAAGAAGAAATAATATAAAGGCGGGTGTATAAAAGAAGAGGGTAAATTATTAAATTTTTTTTTGCTTCCGTAAATCATTCCGTCTCGTTTTTTTCCAACGCGCAACTTTATTTATTTGCGTGACACGATTCCTGTGTGAATTTTAGAGAGTGAGAGAAAGAGAGAGAGAGAGAGAAAAAAAAGCGAAACTTGTGA
This sequence comes from Leptopilina drosophilae, assembly GCA_032873175.1. Taxonomy (NCBI): domain Eukaryota; kingdom Metazoa; phylum Arthropoda; class Insecta; order Hymenoptera; family Figitidae; genus Leptopilina; species Leptopilina drosophilae. Next base: position 72,373,871 of record CM065478.1, read on the forward strand.
ACCACACGAGAGAAATATGTGAATTATACGTCGGCGTATAAGTGACGCAAAGAAAGACAAATATTCGCAAGGGTGTTACGTTTAGATACGAACGCGCGTTACCAGAGAGAAAAAGTCGTTTAAACAGTTAGATGAGGTAGATGAACAAAGTGATGAAAACTCGGATGAATTATATATCCTTCCTCAAAGTAATTCCCATTCACTTTTGTGTATTAAACTTCACACTTTTCGAAATGTGTTCGTGTGACGCGAAGTGTTTCGAATATTCGCACTTTAATTAAAGTATATAGAAAATAAAACTTATTTTTTAATATTGAATTCGGCAGAATTACAATTTTCCCCTTTAAAACATTATTTTTTATTCGTTTCTAATTTTTTCGGCAGGATTACATTTTTTCCTTTAAAACATTATTTTTTATTCGTTTCTAATTTTTTCTAAACTTTTTATAACAAGAAAGAATTCACTCAGTTTTTCCTTATTTTTAGGAAAAAATTCGAAACGTTAATAATTATTTTTATTCTCTTTAGTTAAATTTTTTTCAAGAAATCATTGTTATATTTTCAGATTATGTCACTTTAAGAAAAACGGAGAGGTTTGTCAGGTTAAAAAGTATAATAAATAAAGTATTTCCTTCGTCAATTTAATAATGAAGATATAACAAATTTGAAAAGCATGTCATTCTGCGCAGTAATTATACCTTGAAAATAGACTATTGGCAATTTAGAACTATCGACTTGTCAATTATGTACTCGCGTATATACTCTCTGAGCACTCGACCTATTTACAGACAATGAGTGGTCATTTAAAGAGAACTAACAGTCAGTGAATTGAAACAAATGATTTCTATTGTTTTTTTTTTGTTTCAACCGACATGTATATTGGGACAGGTACCACTTTGAAAATCATTCAATTAATTAGAGGAAAATTTAATTGAACTGCAATTTACTCTAAACTACATTTGTCGTCTTTTTTCCCCTCATTTCTATTTTCTATACTTACATATATTTTTATAGAAAATGTTTTTGTTCCTATTTTTATTGATGAATTGAAATATTTCAATAAAAATAAAATAATAGAAAAAAATTCTTAATTTTAGATACTATTGTATTCAATAAAGGTTTTGATTGACAATTTTTCTTTTCAATCGTATAATTATCGACAATAACAGAAAAATAGAGAAAAATACACAGAAAAATTGTGATAATTTGCGAAGAATTAAAAAATAGAATAGTTGTGATATTTTTATTTCATTTCGCAGTTATTTTTGTATGTGGAATATTTATAATTCATTTTAAAGACACATATAGGAGTTTAATTACGAAAATACTGGTAATTATTAATTACAAACGTCGCTGCATGACATTAATTATATACTCGGAATGTAATAATTCACAAAACTCTAATTAACTTTGTCTCTTTAAATTTTAAATTTAAATACTTTCCTACGTTTCGCCTCGTGGAAATAAAATGCAAAGAAAGGGATTTTTCATTCAAAACTGAACGTTTTAGCTAATTTTAACAACAATTTTTTTTAATTTTGAAAATAAAAAGGAAGAAAAAAAAAGAAAGAAAGAAGAAGAAAAAAAGAGAGAAAGAAAGAAGAAGTAAAGAAGAGAAAATGAAAGATGAAGAAAAGAAGAGAAAAAAAAGAGAAAACGAAAGAAGAAGAAAAAAGAGAGAAAGAAGGAAGAATCCAAAAATAATAATGAAAAAGAAAAAAATAAAGGAATAGAAAAGAATGAAAAGAGAAAAAAATAAGAATAAAATCTCGAAGAAAATTACATCGAGTTAAAAAATGTCTCCCAGGGAATAAGATATCCTTGGTCGCGAGATTCAAATGACATTCGTTACAAGGAATGGGATATTACCAGATATTACTTGTTCCCATCGAGATACTTCTTTTGGGGGCGGAAAGACTATTGAAAAAAGGCTAAGCCACTATATTGCCATCTTGATACGCGATATTAAAATGCTAAATATCCCCTCACTAAAGAGAGAGAGAGAGAGAGAAGCAAAAAAAAGCAGCATTGGATGAGGAAAGCACTTTTGGACTCAAACAGTATTTTACCTATTCGTATAATAAAACAAGTCGGTTGGGTATTATTAATATTATGGTAATTTAATATCTCCGTTTTACTCCTGCGCGTAATGAATTTCATATCGTGTTAAACGAAGAGAAATACTTGTTTAATAGTCATTAGCATATTAAACAAAGTCTCATGCTCTCTCCCGCACGTCCCGAGAGTTTAAAATAGTTCCTATGATTAATGATTCCAAAAGACCAAGACCAATATACCGTTTATTTATTAGTTCAAAAAAAAAAATAGTCGCCCTCTATCTCCTTACAATCAAAATTTTCCACTCCTCTAACAATTTTACACTTCTCTTAATTTTTTTTAATTATTAATTCACGAAAAGTATAATAATTTTTTCCAAACATTTAAAAAGAAAAGAAAAAAAATACAAAAAAGGAAAAATCGACTAATTTGGACTAATTTTTTCCGAACATTTAAAAGGAAAACAAAAAAAATACAAAAATCGACTAATTTGGACTAATTTTTTCCAAACATTTAAGAAGATAACAAAAAAAATACAAAATCGACTAATTTGGACTAATTTTTTCCGAACATTTAAAAGGAAAACAAAAAAATACAAAAATCGACTAATTTCAACTAATTTTTTCCAAACATTTAAGAAGATAACAAAAAAAATACAAAATCGACTAATTTTTTTCAAACATTTAAAAAGGTAACAAAAAAATTAAACGAAAGGAAAGATCGACTAATTTGGACTAATTTTTTACAAAAATTTAAAAAGAAAACAAAAAAAATACAAAAGTCGACTAATTTGGACTAATTTTTTCCAAACATTTCAAAAGAAAACAAAAAAATACAAAAATCGACTAAATTGGAATAATTTTTTCCAAACATTTAAAAAGATAACAAAAAAAATTACACGAAAGAAAAGATTGACTAATTTGGACTAATTTTTTACAAAGATTTAAAAAGAAAACAAAAAAAAATACAAAATCGACTAATTTGGACTAATTTTTTCCGAACATTTAAAAGGAAAACAAAAAAATACAAAAATCGACTAATTTCGACTAATTTTTTCCAAACATTTAAGAAGATAACAAAAAAAAATACAAAATCGACTAAATTTTTTCAAACATTTTAAAAGATAACAAAATAAATTACACGAAAGGAAAGATCGACTAATTTGGACTAATTTTTTACAAACATTTCAAAAGAAAACAAAAAAAATACAAAAGTCGACTAATTTGGATTAATTTTTTCCAAACATTTCAAAAGAAAACAAAAAAATACAAAAATCGACTAAATTGGAATAATTTTTTCCAAACATTTAAAAAGAAAACAAAAAAAAATACAAAAATCGACTAATTTGGACTAATTTTTTAGAAACATTTAAAAAGATAACAAAATAAATTACACGAAAGGAAAGATCGACTAATTTGGCTCAAATTTTTCCAAACATTCAAAAAGAAAACTAAAAAAATACAAAGAAGGAAAAATCGACTAATTTGGACTAAATTTTTTCAAACATTTTAAAAGATAACAAAATAAATTACACGAAAGGAAAGATCGACTAATTTGGACTAATTTTTTACAAAGATTTAAAAAGAAAACAAAAAAAATACAAAAGTCGACTAATTTGGACTAATTTTTTCCAAACATTTCAAAAGAAAACAAAAAAATACAAAAATCGACTAAATTGGAATAATTTTTTCCAAACATTTAAAAAGATAACAAAAAAAAATTACATGAAAGAAAAGATTGACTAATTTGGACTAATTTTTTACAAAGATTTAAAAAGAAAAAAAAAAAAAAATAAAAAATCGACTAATTTGGACTAATTTTTTCCGAACATTTAAAAGGAAAACAAAAAAATACAAAAATCGACTAATTTCGACTAATTTTTTCCAAACATTTAAGAAGATAACAAAAAAATACAAAATCGACTAAATTTTTTCAAACATTTTAAAAGATAACAAAATAAATTACACGAAAGGAAAGATCGACTAATTTGGACTAATTTTTTACAAACATTTCAAAAGAAAACAAAAAAAATACAAAAATCGACTAATTTGGACTAATTTTTTCCAAACATTTCAAAACAAAAATACAAAAATACAAATAAGGAAAAATCGACTAAATTGGAATAATTTTTTCCAAACATTTAAAAAGATAACAAAAAAAATACAAAAATCGACTAAATTGGAATAATTTTTTCCAAACATTTAAAAAGATAACAAAAAAATTACACGAAAGGAAAGATTAATTAATTTGGCTCAAATTTTTCCAAACATTCAAAAAGAAAACTAAAAAAATACAAAAAAGGAAAAATCGACTAATTTGGACTAATTTTTTTCCAAACATTTAAAAAGATACCAAAAAAAATACACGAAAGGAAAAAACGACTAATTTGGATCAAATTTTAATTTGAATAGGAGAATATTTTATTCTTTATGCACTGAAAACTATAAGTAAAGAAGCAAACTTATGAGGTCTGACTGTAGGAATGGTTTTACTGCTCCAACCAGCAGCGCAGGTAGAAGAGTATAGAGTTCAAAGAAGTTGGTGCGACGTAAAAGAATGGTGATTGCGAATTGAAAGAAAAAACTTGGTCGTGATATATTTTTATGGGACTACGTGCTAACCTTTAATAAAACTTAAATCACATTCCTTAGATGTGAATAAAAAAAAAGAAAACTACTATAAGGTAACTTTTCAAGCTATAAACGTATAATTAAATCATGATCACTTTTCTACCTAAAAGTGATCAAATTACCCTCGCAAAAAAATACCCCATGACTTGAAAAAAAAATTCCCTAGAAAAACTCTCTGAACAATTATCAAAAGTTTTACTAACCTAAATTAGTCCCTGACCTTTCCTTTTTTAATGTAGTAAATTTTTCCAATATTTCATGAAAAAAATATTAATAAATCAGAGAAGAATTTTAGTTAAAAGAAATAATATTGCTTCATGAAACAAAAATTAATCAATAAAATTTTTTTCAAAATTTTCCAGAGAAGAACTTTAGTTAAATGAAATAATATTGCTTCATAAAACAAAAATTAATTAATACAATTTTTTCCAAAATTTTCCAGAGAGGAACATTAGTTAAAAGAAATAATATTGCTTCATGAAACAAAAAATAATCAATAAAATTTTTTTCCAAAATTTTCCAGAGAAGAACTTTAGTTAAAGGAAATAATATTTCTTCATAAAACAAAAATTGATCAATAACATTTTTTTTTACAATCAGAAATGCAGTTCATAATTGAACACCGTATGAGAAAAAAGTGCGAATAATATTTTAGTAATTGTGAACAATTTTAAAAATTTAGATTGAATGAGAGTTTAAAAATTCTGAGATTGACAAACGATTTCAAGTTAAAAATTCATTATTTCAAGAACTCTGAAATTTTTTTTCACTTTTATCCAATGTGAAGTTTTTATTAATTTAGAGAGTCGAAAATGAAAATTCTCACACTTTCCTTCGAGGATAGTTTTTAATTATAAATTACTTCATGTTTCAGAAATAGGAATATTCAAACATGGACTTGTAATTTTAATTTACATGGCAGTCGACAATAATTTTTCCTTAAATGAAAATAGGTTTCATTTAAAAATTATTTTTTTAAATTTTTAATTGTTTAAACGAACAAAATCTTTCTACTTTCCAATGAAAATGTGAATTTCTATTTATTTCGCTATTGCTCTTCCTATGAAAGTTTCATATTTTTTTAAAAATTGTTATTCAATTTTCTTTTTCAATTTTTCAATTAGAATTCTTCAAAAATACAATTATATTTCAAAATAATTAATAAAATAAAATAAAATTAATAAAAGTAGTAAGCAAAGAAAATTTATTACAAAAGGAAATTGATTTCAATGAAGTTTGAGAACATTTTCAATTGTTTCAATTTTTTCAAATTATTTTCGGAAATACGTCCATTTTTAAAAAAATTAATTACATTTTTTTAAGAAACAATTTTTTTGTAAATTTCTAAAATAAATTATTCAAAACTTCAATACTTTTTGTTTGAAAAACTTATTCTTATTTTTTTTTCACAGGAATTAATATTTCAAATCATTTCAATTCAATAATGTTTTTTTCAAGAAGAGTATTATATTTATAAATAATTTTTTATGGCGAAAACAAAAAATTTTTAAAAATTTAAAATTTTACGAAATTTCCAATTTTTTCAATTTTTTTAAATTATGTTTTCCGCAATTCAAGTATATCTTCAAAAAAATTGAATTATACAATTTTTAAAAAATACGGCTTTTTCCAGAATTTTCAAATTTTAATCATTGGAAAATTTTTTTGATAAAATTTGAACTGCAATTCTTTCAACGTTCAATTATTTTTCTATAATGTTAAAATATTATTCAAATCAAAACTTAATTATTTTCAAAAGTTAACATAAAATTCTTCGAAACAATTCACATATTTTTATAAACAAGAAAATTGTTCGCAAAAATTAAAATATTTTCATAAACAATAAAATTTTACAAAGAAATTCAATTATTTTCATAAATAATAAATTGTTTCGGTCGAATTCAATGAATAAAAATTGAATTATTTGCAACAATTCTAATAAAAAAATTTTTGAAACAATTAAATTATTTTTGTAAATTGTGAAATTTTTGTCAAGAATTTAATTATTTTTAAAATTAAAATTCTTTTTAAAAATTCAATTATTTTGAAAATTAATTTTTTTTTTAAATTCAATTATTTTCAATGCAACTTAATTGACAAAATTTGTGGACAAAAATTCAATTACATTCAAGATAATTTTTATAAAATTTCACTAACAGGTTCAGTTATTTTTAAAAATTGCTGTAAAATTTTCCCAAACAGTTCAATGGTTCTAAACTTTTTTTTAATAAAATTCTTTGTACGTTTCAATTGTTTTCAAAATTTTTAGTTAAAATTATTTTCATAAAATTTAATTAAATAGTAAAATACTTTTCAAAAAATGTAATTATGAACAAAAACTCTAAAAAAATTGTTTAAAAGAATTTTATTTTTAAAGATTACAATTTTAATTTAGTTTAAGAAAAAAATGGTTAATTACAATTAATAATAAACGGTATTATTTTAAATACATAAAAAAAATTCTTAAAATTCAGTTATTTTTCAAATTTTCAGTAAAAAATATTTTTAAAAAACCAAGACAATTTAAATGTTATTTTTATTAAAAGTCTTTTAAATAATTATGGAACTCGTGTAAAAAATTAAATTATTTCGGAAAATTTTGTTGACAGATTTGTAAAAATAATTGCAATTTTCAGTATATTTAATTTAAAAATTAAAAACATTTAAAAAGAAAAATTACCTAAAATTCTGACCGATCAAATAAACGAAATTTATTTATTTCCTCTTCAATTTAAATTTGTATTTCAATAATTTTTTGTGTCACTATAAAAAAAAAAATTATTTATGAAGTTTTTTAAATGTGTAATTTAACTTAAGTTTTTAATTTTTATTGCGAACAGTAATTTATAAAAATCAATTTCGAATAAAAAACATTTTATTCATTTGTACATTCAAAAACCTTGGTGAAGTTCATAACGTTTATAGTCAACAATTTCTGATGGAAAATATTTTTTTAAGAAAATTTTTATTAATTTGCCTACAGAAAGTAATACGTTTAATTCTTTTTGGTAGGAAAATAATATTTTCTCTCTCAATTGTTGATCGTAAACGTTGCGAACTTCACCGACGTAATTCAAAACATGTGGAATACAGAAAACAATAAAGCAAACAGCAACTAATTTTTTATTTAATTATATTTTTATTTAAATAAATAAATAGATTACAGGAACACAACGATTATTAATATAGATAATTGCATTTGTCATATTTATTTATTTATTCATTTATTTACAATGATTAATTTATACAAACAAACTTCTAAATTTATTTATTTTCAAGAAATTTTATACGTTCCTAAAGTTTTGAACGTTCAAATTACCGCGACAATATTTTTTTACTTATTCTAATTTGTATTTTATTTACAGAAAAATTATTTTTGAGATTAAAACTAATTAATTTTAAACTAACTATTGTTTAATTTCAATTATCTTTCATTTTTCGACAGTAATTTAAAAAAAAACTTAATTTGAAATTTGAAAAACATTTCGTTCACTTGAACCTTCAAAACTTTAGCCACTTTATTTTATCTTAAAATTAAAGCAGGGATTAAAATGAATATAAAAAAATAAAATAGAGAAGAAGAATTTCGAAATCATGAAAAATAGATTCGAAATTGCAGAGTCAACTTTCATGTATGCATGTATATAAATGAAGGAGAAGTATTTTAAAGAGAAAATTTTGTGGAACACGTGAGTTCAAGTCAAGTTAAACTCTCCAATAAATGTTACTGTCGCGAAGGGAAAGATTTATCACTGCTATCTAGCATCTTGAGACCAATCCCGCGAAAGTCAAATATACGTAATCTAGAAGCTTGCCTTGAGGAGGGAGTGAGAGGGTAAAAGGGCGAGCGCGGGTTAATTTCTCTCAATGCCACGAGAACTTCTGTCTGGTATCGCGAAGATGGCTCGTAAAAGGGCCCCTGCAAGTGTCTCTAACGTGCTGTTAGTACCGAATTTAACAGTACCGTCGTAAACGCAATGGTAGAATAACATCAGATCTACTATACGAATCTTGGACCCTACCTTTCTACTTCCAATTCACATTTATTCACGTAGTCACACTCTCTACCCTCGATAATTCCAACTAGTGCATTTTAAACCTTCTTGCAATATATATGTAGAAAGAGAGAGAGAGGGAATTATTAACTTTTCTCTCCTATAAAGATATGTATATTTCCTCAAAATTTATCCATTTATCTCTTCGAATTTAATTTCGACATTTTTCATCTAATTTAAACTTTCACATTTAATTTATTCATATTTTATTTGAAAAATCTTTCATTTAAAATTTTTATTTTATTTAAAAAGAAATTCATTTCGAATTTATATTTTATTTAAAAAGAAATTCATTTCAAATTTATATTTTATTTCAAAAGAAATTCATTTCAAATTTATATTTTATTTCAAAAGAAATTCATTTCAAATTTATATTTTATTTAAAAAGAAATTCATTTCAAACTTATATTTGATTTCAAAAAAATTTCATTTCAAATTTATATTTTTGTCTGCTAACTTTGTAATATTGAAAATTTGATCATCTTTAATTTTTCCTTGTTAACGCAAATTTAATTTCAGATTCAAACTTATTTAATTATTAACTTTTATTTTACATCAAATGTCACATTTTCATTTTATACTTTATATGGGTGAATTTTCTGAAAGTGACACTTTTAAATTTCAGTTTTTCAATTAATTTTTATCTTCAATTATATGGTTTTTTCTATTAAAACTGCTTAATTTTATACTCAAGAATAAGATTTTTAGGTTACGCAAAATTAATTCTTTAAAATATTAAAGTTTTTTTCATTTGAAAAATATTATTGTTGCTCCATTAAATTAATTTTATTTAATTGGCGAGCTTTTCTATTAAAAATTCACGCTAATATCGCGTTCACGAAATCGAAAATAAAATTACACTGCTTAAAAATTAATAATTTGTATATTTTAATATCAAATATTTTCAATTAGGTGAAAATATAAATGTATTTAAAGTATTTGATTTAATGGTAATTTGGGTTAATTTTTTCAAAGCAATGCAGGTAAATACTAAAAACAAAAGAAAAACTCGCATATTTCAAGGAAAAGGCTTCGGAGATGAAAAGCTTCGGAGATGAAAAATAAATAATTTTCTTTTGAATCAATTAAATAATATTTGCTTCAAATACTGAAAAGTTTGATTCAAATAAAAATTATTCGATTGGAGTAAATATTTATTTGATAATGGTCAAATAATCGATTATTTGAATGAAATAATTTTTTTCAGTGTATAAAAAAAAATTGAAATAAATTTTATACTTTAAAGAATTGAATTCAGCTTTGATAGTTGAATTTCAGTAAGATAATAAATTGTCTACATTTATTCGAAAAAGAAATTGAAAACACTGAAATTACATTTTAGTCATTTTTAATTTTGACTAATATATCTAGAAAAATGAATTATTTTTACTATTAGTACTTTCTATAGTAGTTTTTACGAAACAAAAAAAAGTGATTAATTAAAATTAATATTAAATTAAAATTTCAATATAGTAGAAAAATAAAACAGATAAGAACCTTTTTAGTCAGGCAACAGTATTTTAGTTATGCAGTCAATCAAAAATTATCTTTTAATTAAACATAATAATTTTGATTCAATACAAATTTTGTTCAATTCAATTATAAACTAAGTTCAATTAAAACATATTTTTCAGTTGACTGATTATTTTTGAATTAGGCAAAAAAAATTATTCTCAGTGAGTAATTAAATTTTTCCCAATTATTATTTTTTTTTTATTAAAATTTATTTAGTATCACATGGTCATTAGTATGGTTGCATTTTTATTAATTTTTGGAATTTGTAGAATTGATTTTGCATAGTTATTAAGAATTTTATAGTCACACAAATATTTTATACGTATATATTTTTTCATCAACAGCTATTTTATCAAGCCTTTTTTATATATAGGTGAATTTTCTGAAAGTGACACTTTTAAATTTCAGTTTTTCAATTAATTTTTTTCTTCAATTATATGGTTTTTTCTATTAAAACTACTTAATTTCATACTCAAGAGTAAGATTTTTAGGTGGCGCAAAATTAATTCTTAAAAATATTAAAGTTTTTTTCATTTGAAAAATATTATTGTTGCTCCATTAAATTAATTTTATTTAATTGGCGAGCTTTTCTATTAAAAATTCACGCTAATATCGCGTTCACGAAATCGAAAATAAAATTACACTGCTTAAAAATTAATAATTTGTATATTTTAATATCAAATATTTTCAATTAGGTGAAAATATAAATTTATTTAAAGTATTTAATTTAATGGTAATTTGGGTTAATTTTTTCAAAGCAATGCAGGTAAATACTAAAAACAAAAGAAAAACTAGCATATTTCAAGGAAAAGGCTTCGGAGATGAAAAGCTTCGGAGATGAAAAATAAATTTTCTTTCATATTTGTATACATTAGGGCGCAATTAAAATATGTTTTTTAGTAAAACATACAAATCTCACACCTTCATTTTATATTACCATCGAAATATTCTGTTAAATTTACTTCTACATTCAGTTATTTATTAAAAAAGAAGGCTTCGGAGATGAAATTAATTTTTACTCGGAGAAAAATGTAAATTTCGATTATTTATAACAACAATAATTTTTCTCCTTTTTCTAGATAAAATATAGGAAAATTTAACGTCAGATTCTCAGCTTTATTTTAATGTGCATTAAAATTTTGTTTAAGATATTTTTAAAGTATAAAATGTCAGTAATCATTGTAAAGTAATTTTAACCTAAAACTGAAGACAAAGTTTAAACATTTTTATCAAAAATAAAAGTGAGGTCTACAAATTTTTAAAATGCACATAATGATAGAAAAAACATTGTACTTTCTGACGATATTTTTAAAAAAGTTCTGAGAATTTGAAAAAAACCATGAAAATTGAATTTTATTGTAAAAGTCCTATTGGAGACATGTTGAAAAGGCTTCGGAGATGAAAGTAATTTACTTATTACGTAAATTAAGTTGAATAAAATTATTTAATTTTCTTTTAAAAATGATAAATAAGTGCTAAATTTCCACTATGGAAATTGATAATAATTATGAAAGAGTAGATTTTGTAAAATTAATCGAGACATCAAAAATGTCACTTTCAGAAAATTCACCCATATAGAATAGAAAATTGACTGAATGAATCTTTCAACAAGATGGAAGTTCGATAAAAATATGAGAAATATTTAAATAATTCAACTCAATAAATTAAAGTAAATGAAATTAAATAAATTAAATTTTATTTAAATAATTTATTATCTTTAACAATTTATACTCTTAGTTAACGATCCAAGTGAACATATGTGACGTGCCGCGACAAAAGGGACCTTAGCTCCCAATAGTGAATTTTGCAGGAAAAGCGATTGAAGTAGAGCGTCTCTGATTGGTGGAGACGTTCCACTAGAATTCAGCCCCACTACTCACTACACATTGATATTTGTCCCGCGTTACACGAAGCGCACGAATTGTATGTATATGACCAGTGTAGTTGTATTGGAAAGTGGAATGGGTGTTTTACTGTACAACCACGTGTAAACACTCAACAAGCTCATTTTTAAACATTAATAACAAAAAAATCTATAAGTAAAAAGTATTTTTGACGCTTGTATGTGAAAGAGCAACTCAATAAATATTGAATGATATACATAACTCGAAATTAATTTTTTCAGAGCTAAGGTCCCTTTTGTCGCGGCACGTCACATATTTCGGTTATTAATTTTTATTTCTATTCAGTGTTAAATTAAAAGTGTCGAATTGCATAGAATTAATAATAATCTCCAAGTTTTTCTGAAAGTTGAAATGAACGAAATATTTTTTATTGAAGATATTTAATACAAATCATAAAAAAATCTAAAAACTAAAATTTTACGTTTAAAAACTCAGTAATTAATTTTTTATACAGTGATGAAAAATGGTTGCAATAAAAAATTACTTCTTATAGAAGAAATAAATAAATTAAAGAAAATAAATAAATTTCGTTCAACATTAAGATCTTAAGTGATATCAAATTCGTTGCCTAATAGAAAGTTGATCCAATTTTTTTGGACAAATCTCCAAATTTTATCCACTTTAGTATCGATTTGTCACTTTTAAGAAATCGGTGCTTTATTTAAAAATTTATTTTCTATCAAAAAAAAATAATTCTTGTGCATAAATAAAAAAATAATTGTTGTCACTTTAGTAAAATTGGAAAAGTATTGAAAATTATAAAAAAAATGTATGTTTTGTTTCATAAAACAGTTTTCAATAAAAATGACAGTCGTATTTCTTGGGGAATTTCGATTTGGTGAATTCTATATCAATATGACATAGTTTTTAACGAATATAATATTTTATGGAGGTTTATATTAAAGCTTGGTTTATGAGAGGATGTTCAGTAGTGCTTACAAAGCAAGAGATGCTGGTAAGCATTATAATTCCTACGTGTACTCCTCTCGCAAACAGGCATGTGTATATAAATTTCGTTTGAAACACAAAATGAAGAGAGTTAAATTTCAAAAATAATATATATACCCTTGAGATGATACACTGTGTGTCTTGTCGTTAAAATAAAAAGGCGAAAATATTTATACCGAAAAGAATAATTACACTGGCTAAGAAATTTTTCATACAGATGAAATTAAATTATTAACTTTTTTAAAATTCTCTTTAAAGAAATTAAGAAATGGGATGAGTGTAGACTGCTACAATATTTCTCTTCTCTTCTTTACAAAACATTTTTTTAACAATAAAATAAACGGGAATATTTTTTACTATATTATTATAATTATTAATATTTTGTTAATATATTGGTAATATTTTGTTTCCATTTCAATTTTTTTGCAAAACAATCTTTAAAAATTTGAAATTAAATTAATTTATTTTTATAAGTCATCTCTAAAATTTTAATACAATTTTTCCAAAAAAAGAAAAAAAATTCTTGGAGACAATTTAATTATTTTTTTTTAAATAACAAAATTCTTCACAAGAATTGAAATATTTTTTTAATAATTAAATTCTTTAAAGAAATTATTCAATTATTTACAATACAATTATAATGAAATTTGTCAAAAAGATTAAATTATTTTCTAAAATTTTAATGAAATTCCACAAAAGAATATAATTATTTTTTAAAACTAATGAACTTATTTAAAGAATTTAATTATTTATTTAGTAATAAAATTCTTTGCTAAAATTAAATTATTTTCAATGCAGTTTTGGAAAAAAAATTCCGAATAGGTTCCGATTTTAAATGAGTTTAACAACAATTTTCGGAAAAATTCAATTATTTTCGTAAATACATTTTTTTTGTATGAATTTAATAATTTTAGTACAATTTTTATTAAATTTATCGAAAAAATTGGAATATTTTCAGAAATTATACAAACAAAATTTTTAGAAAAGTCTAATTATTTGTAAACTGTTTTAATAAAATTGAATAATAAAATTTTTAGTTATAATTTATCAACAAACGCGAATATTTTCAAAACTTATATGACTTAAGTAACTTTTAAAATTTGTAACTGGTATTATGAAAAAATCAACATTTATTTCCTAATATTTTAGAAAAATTCTAAAAAACAATTCAGTTATTTTCATAAATTTTAATAAAATTCTAAACAAAAATTCAATTTGTTGCACAAATAATAATACATTTAAAATTCTGATATTTATTTATTGGAAATAAATTTGATAACAATTTTTTAAATTCCATTTTTCTTTTAAAGATTTGATATTATTTTTCCGTAAAAGTTTTAAAAACAACAATAAAATTGTTGATAATTTAAAAAATTGTTTTTAATTGTGATTTTTTAAATTTTTTATTTATTTTTATAAAATTCTATTAAACAGTTCAGTTATTTAAAATTTTTTAAATAAAATTCTTCACAAGATTTCAATTATTTGTATAAATAATAAAACTCTTCACAGGAATTCAATTATTTTAAATATAATTTTGAAAAAAATTTTAAAAAACATTCAATCATTTTAAAGAAATTGAATAACAAATTTTTGAAAGAATTGAATTATTGAAAAAAATTTAAATAAAATTATTGTCAAGAATAGAATTATTGATTTTAAAGAATTTAAAAGATATTAAATTACTAAAAAATAATTTTATCATAATTAGACATCATTACGATTGAATTTTTTTTCTTTTTTTTCGTTGTTGGAAAATAGACCCAAAAAAAAATATATTGAAAAAACTCCAATCTAAACGGTGTCGAATTATACGAAAATTATTTTTAAATAATTTAATTACTTTTTTACATAGTTGCAACAAATATTTCTCCTCTTTTTATAAAGTGTAAAATATTTTCCTCAAATGCAATTTTCGTGTATAATTTTTTTTCTTATTTACCATCATCAGTCTTTGCCTAATTGAAAATTTGAAAGGAGGAAAAAAATTGAAATATTGCCTAGTTTTAACTTTCTTTGTGTACTTTCTAAAGTCTAATGCGTTTTAATTTTAACAGATGCATGTAATCGGGCCAACTTTGCTCATTTCAAGCAGATAGTCAAGAGCTGAGAGTTTGATAGGATCGTTAATTATTCAGTTGAATTTCGAAGAGGTATAAAAAGAGACTTTGTGGGGATATTCAATAGATAGTGTCGGAGAACAAAAAAATACAGTTTCAGTATAAAGAGGAAAATTATTATTATCATTATTATTGTTATTGTTTTTGTTATTATTAGTATTTTTAGTCAACTTATATATTAATTTCGAAAAGTTTTCAATATTTTTCTTTCTTTTTTATTCTTGTCTGTATTTTTTTCTTTTTCCGCATTCTATTCTCTTTCTGCTTAAATTTCTTTTTTAGTCTTTCCTGTTTTACTGAGAATTTATTTTTTTAATGAACTTGTTAATTTTTTTATTACTTTATTAATTTATCGATTTATTAATTTACGAATTTTATAATTTCTTAGTTTATCAGTTTATTAATTTACTAATTTTATAATTTCTTAATTTATCAATTTATCAATTTATCAATTTATTAATTTACCAATTTTATGATTTCTTTATTTATTAATTTATTAATTTATCGACTTATCAATTTACTAATTTTATAATTTCTTAATTTCTTGATTTATCAGTTTATCAATTTATTAACTTATCAATTTACTAATTTTGTAATTTCTTAGTTTATTAATTTACCAATTTTATGATTTCTTTATTTATTAATTTATTAATTTATCGACTTATCAATTTACTAATTTTATAATTTCTTAATTTATCAATTTATTAATTTACCAATTTTATGATTTCTTTATTTATTAATTGATCAAGTTTATGATTTCTTTATTTATCAAGTTATTAATATACTAATTTTATAATTTATTAATTTATCAATTTATCAATTTACTAATTTTATAATTTCTTAATTTATCAATTTATCAACTTATCAATTTACTAATTTTATAATTTTTTAATTTCTTAATTTATCAGTTTATCAATTTATTAACTTATCAATTTACTAATTTTATAATTTCTTAATTTATAAATTTATTAATTTACTAATTTTATGATTTCTTTATTTATTAATTGTCCAATTTTATGATTTCTTTATTTATTAATTGGCCAATTTTATGATTTCTTTATTTGTCAATTTATTAATTTATCAATTTACTTATTTTATTCCTTGCAAATAATATGTAAAAAATGCAGCATTTAATTAATCTTAATTTAATTTAATTAAAGTTCCATAAATTCTTTTATAAATTTCCTTTCGATGGGTGAAATAAAAAAATCTCCTAATGACCATTTTTCTATTTGCCTTATAATTCTTTAATTCGATCTTCGAAATATTTTAACTACTTCGTCTAAAATCAAAGAGAAAAATATTTTTTCCTAGCAATAGATATTTAAGTGAACGATTTGTTTTTTTAAATTCAAAATTTAACTGTTTGTCAGCGTTCTTTAGACAGTGAAAAATGACAGTTTTTTCAGGACGATTCGCTTTTCTAGTAATTCTTAATTCCTCCGAGAGAATGCAGAAAAGAAAAGGAGAAACTCGGCAAAATAGGCATTGTATATCAGCGGGTACTTGAATAATTTTGAAAATAAAAGGCGATTGCTCAGCAAATGTCTCGGTAGAAGAACACGAAGTGCAACATTATGCCATCCCAGCTTCGTGAGTTTTAACGAGATTCGCGAGATTTCCTGTCTCCATTTCTGTTTACTCCTTTATATTCCCCTCATCCTCACACTGTGTAAGCTCACTGCCCTTTTTGCCTACTGTTCCTCGATTAAATCCACCTACTTTTTGAGGTGGCGGAAGTGGAGGAGGAAAAGTGTGGAATGGGACGTGGAATGAGAGAATTTCTCTCTCGACGTGAGGAACGCACTTCACGACACTGCTGATTTCATGTCTTTTTCTCTTTCTCTTTTCTTCCTTTTTTCTCTTTCTTCTTTTTCTCTTTTTTCTTTTTCTCTTTTCTTCCTTTTTTCTCTTCTTTTTTTCTCTCTTCTTCCTTTTTTTTTCTTTTTTTCCTTTCTTCTTTTTTTTCTTTTTTTCCTTTCTTCTTTTTTTTTTCTTTTTTTTTACTCAACCCCCTTCTTTATTTTCTCTCTCGGCAATTTTTCTCTCACTTCGATTCTGTCATCCCGCTTAGAAAAGACAAGGCAGGAAAAGGGGCGATAAACGACTCGGGGAAATGGAAATAAAATGCTATTTAGTTCGCTCGACTTGGCGATCGACTTATTTGCTCTAACCAGACAAATGTCACTCTTTTCATTTCTCCTTTTTTTTGTATTCTTCTCTCATTCTTTTCGGCAAAATCCTCACCAATTAGTGTCATCTTCAAATGCGATAAATTTTTTTTTCCAGTTATTTTAAAAAATTGCTGCCGGGGGAATTTTTTTTCCCTTCAAGATAATTGTGTATTTTCTTTGGAAATTGAAAAGGCGTTTATTTATATACACCAGTCGTTTTTTTATTTCTGCTTTTTTATATCTGAATTTTTTTTACTCATTTATTACTGCTTTTTTAATTACTGATTTTTATATTTTTACCGATTTTTACTAAATTATTGTCAATCTTTACTTATTAATTTTCATTTCGTCATTTTACTTTTTTTATTACTAATTTTATTTATTTTATTTTTCTTTTATTTTACTAATTTTTATTTTCTATTTTCACTGACTTTTTCAGTAATTTTAATTACTTGATAATTAAATTAGTTAATTAAATTAATTATTAAATAAATAAACAAAATAAATGAACAAATAAATAAAAAAAGGAAATTCACAACTTTTTTTTAAACTTTATTTTATTTTATTTTTTTTTATTTTACTAATTTTATTTTTTATTCTTACCGACTTTTTCAGTAATTTAATTACTTAATAATTAAATTAATTAAATTAATTATTAAACAAATAAATAAAATAAATAAATAAATAAAAAGGGAATTTCACAATTTTTTTTAAACTTTAATAAACCTTTTCATTATTCCTCCTCTGTCGGTTTTAATTAATTAAACATTTATTAGTTCAATATTAACGAAAAATCACAAAATACTCGTAGCTTGTTATTTAACAGAATGCAAATATTTTTAATTAAAGTACATTTCCCCAATTTATTAATATTCTCGTTGAAAATGAAATAATAAAACCGATACTTGTTATTTTGTTTATCTTGTTATACTTAATGAGTCTGATTATAAAAGAATTTTTTTCTTCATTCTCCAAAAAAGTTTATAATAAATTTTGCGCTTTAAAATAAAATACCTCTAATTGATATTTTCGCCATTGAAATTTTAATTAAATCACTGGTTTTTGTAGAAAAAAATGTGACTTGAAAAATTTTTTAAATTAAGAAACAAATTTTAACGTTTTATAAATGAAATTAAGATTAACGGATAAATCAATATTAAGATATTTTTTTAATCATTGAGAAGAGTAAAATCAATTTGGAAAAATTTTGACAAAGAAGGAAAAAAATTCAAAAATGTTTTTTTTATCTTTTCGTGTCAGATTTTTTAATCAAATGAAATTTGAAAATCTATGAATGTTTTGATATTTTTTTTGTAATAGCAAAAGTAAACTCAATTTTAGTACATGGTTGACGTGTTGTCCTTATATTGAAAATTTGCCCTGTGACAATCTTTTTTTTACACTATTCTCCCGCCTCTCGCTCTCTCTCTCTCTCTCTCCCTCTTTTAGAGTAAAGTAAACAATTCTCTGTTGATTTCCTGCTGTTGCAATATTTACAATAGCGGAGCGACAAAATTTTTTCAAACACAAGCGACATTCTGCATTGAGCTTTGACTACATTTTCCATATTGTCGTTGTAAAATAATCGCCCCACGTCTCGTTTACTAATGCCACGTTATTGCACGACATCTGACAATTTTGGAACAGATTGCAAATTCTTGTTCGCTTTACGACACGTCGAGATGTCATATCTGTTATGAAGCAAATTTCACAATGTTTATTTTAATTTTCAAAATCGTTTCGAGTCGCTTCATTTGGGACATATATGTAAGTTTGTTTTTAACTTGTGCTTCTGAGTTTTGAATTTTTAATTACATGACTATTTTAGAATCAAAATTTTTAAACAATTCAGTTATTAAGTGTGGATAATTAATTTATTATTGTTTATGTTTTTGATAATTTTTATAAAATTCTTGTCAAGCTAGAATTCAATTATTTTTTTGTAACTAATAAAATGCTTTGGAAGAATTCAATTATTTTTATAAAGAGTAAAATTTTTTTGCAAAAATTCAATTATTTCTAAACTTTAATTAAAATTTCATGAAAGAAAGAAATTATTTGCATTTTTTTTTATTTTCTTGAAAACAATTTAATTATTTTTTTAAATAGTCATGTTTCTGCAAAAATTCAATTATTTAAATAAAATTCACAAAAGACTTTAATTATTTTCTAAAATTTCAATAAATTCTTGAAAACAATTTTTCAATTAATTGAATTAGAATTCAATTATTTTTTTAAATAGTGATATTTTTGCAAAATTTCAATTATTTTGAGTAAAGTTTCACGAAAGGATTTAAATTTTTCTTAATTTATTAAAAAAAAAAATTTATAATAATTCAATAATTTTCCAAAATTTAAATAAATCTTTAGAAACAATTCAATTTTTTTAATCATAAAATTTTTTTTAAATATTCAATTAATTTTAATAAAATTTCATAAAAGGTTTCATTTGTTTTATTGAATTTTAATAAATCCTTGAAAACAATTATTTAATTAAATGAATAAGAATTCAATTTTTTTTAAATAGTGAAATCGTTTCAAAATTTCAATTATTTTGAATAAAATTTCACCAAAGGATTCAAATTTTTCTTAATTTGTTATAAAATTTTTCAAAAGAATTTAATTATTTTCCAAAATTTTGATAAATCTTTGGAAGCCATTTTTTTATTCATTAAAATGTTTTTAAATATTTAATTAATGTTAATGAAATTTCACAAAAGGATTTAGTTCTTTTTTTATTCATCATAACATTTCTTGAAAGATTTCAATTATTTTCTGACATTTTTTTAAATCCTTCGTAATAAATAAATTATTTTCTAATACTTTAATAAATCCTTCGAAGCAATACAATTTTTAAAAATTTTTTGGTAGAATCCAATTTTATTATAAAATATTTATAAATCCTTCAAAATTAATTGGTTTATTTTCAGAACAATATTAATAAAATTTATCGCAGAAATTAAATTATTTTGAAAAGTTTTACCAAACCTCTTGTTATCAAATCAATTATTTTACAAAAATTTTCTAAAATTCTTCGAAAAGAATTTAACTTTTTTAAAATTTTAGTAAATTTTTCTGGAGAATTTAATTATTTTCAATACAATTCTAATAATAAATTTAAATTTTCAAATATCTAATTGCAATTACTAATAGATACGATATTATTTTAAAAAGTTAAAAAAAATTCTTTGTTTACTTCAATTATTTTCGAAGTTTTAAACACTTAAAAAAATTCTTCTACAAATTTCATTACTTACAAAATTACTTTTAATTTAATTTTAATTTAATCGAATCAAAAAATTTTTGGATTTAAATATTTTTTTACTTCGTCCACTTTTCTCTATATGGTGAAGATAATTAAAATTTTAATGAAAGAATCTTTTTTCTCTAAAAAAAAAAAAAAAATTATAAGTAGAGTGCGGATGAATTTTTTTCGCTATAAGAAGTGGCTAGAGCGTATCTTAAATCTAAAAATTTAAATAAAAAAAGAAAGTTTGCTCACTTATATATATGGAGAGAAAATATAAGTGGAAGAGCTTCTAAGGAAAGTGGGAATATATTTTTTTCTTCTTCTCTCTTTCTTTCTTTTTTGGGTCCAGAGATTATCCTCGGTTGAAGGTGTGGATTATCTTAAAGTTTACTAACCATAACTAAAATTTAGAAAACGTGCCGCATCTTCAACTCAGTTTGCTGTAAGAACAAGTTATCGTTTTAAGCGGGGAATTTAGCGTAACCACAAAATACACAGCACCCCTTTTCGCTTTGACTATGCATCTCGTTGGTTATTTTATGAAGTTTGAATATATAGCTTCTATCATGTTTATATGCCATCTTTGTTCAAAGGTTGTGGTCTTGCCGAGACATTAGGTAACCTTATTCTTATGCCCGAACACGCACCACTGTGTTAACTATCTTCAGGAGTTGTTCAAGGATCATCGTATTTTTTTTCTTCTCTTTTTTCTCTCTTTTCCTTTTTTGTTTCTTTTTCTGTTCTATTTCCCTTTTTAATTCTTCTTTTCTCTTTCTATTTTTGTTACCTTTTCTTCTTTCCATTTTTAGTTTATTTTTCTCTTTCCTTTTTTCTTTCATTTTTTTCTCTTTCCTTTTTAGCTTCTTTTCTTTCACTTTCATTTTTGTTACCTATTTCTCTTTCTATTTTTTGCTTCTTTTTCTCTTTTCTTTCCCTTTTTTGTTTCTTTTTTTTTGTTACCTTTTTCTCTAATCATTTTTTGTTTCTTTTTCTCTTTCCTTAGTTCTTTTTTTTCTCTTTCCCTTTTTTGTTTCTTTTTCTTTTTCCTTTTTTCTTTCTCAGTTTTCTATTTCCTTTTTTGTTTCTCTTTTTGATATCTTTTTCTCTTTCAATTTTTTTTTCTTTTTCTCTTTTATTTCCCTTTTTTTCTTTTTTCTCTTTCCATCTTTTTGTTTTTTTTCTTTTTCCATTTTTTGTTTCTGTTTCTTTTTCCTTTGTTCTTTCTCATTTTTCTCTTTCCTTTTTTGTTTACTTTTTTGCTCCTTTTCTTCTCTTTCCTTTTTTGTTTCTCTTCTTTCTCTTTACATCTTTTTGTTTTTTTCTCTTTTCATTTTTTGTTTCTTTTTCTCACTCCTTTGTTCTTTCTCTCTTTTCTCTTTCCTTTTTTGTTTTTATTTTTTCTCTTTCTATTTTTTGATTCTTTTTCTCTTTCCTTTTTTCTTTCTCATTTTCCTCTTTCCTTTTTTGTTTCTTTTTTTGATACCTTTTTCTGTTTAAATTTTGTTTTCTTTTTCTCTTTTCTTTCCCTTTTTCTCTCTTTCCATGTTTTTAGTTTTTTCCTTTTTCATATTTTGTTTCTATTTCTCTTTCCCTTGTTCTTCCTCTTTTTTCTTTCCTTTTTGTTTCTTTTTTCCTCTTTCTTCTTTTTGTTTCTCTTTTTTCTCTTTCCATCTTTTTGGATTTTTTCTTTTTCTATTTTTTTGTTTTTTTCTCTTTCCTTTGTTCTTTTTCTTTTTCTCTTTGCTTTTGTGTTTCCTTTTTCTCATTCCTTTTTTGTTTCTTTTTTTCTCTTTCTTCTTTTTGTTTCTTTTTTTTGTTTCTCTTTTTCTCTTCCTTCTTTTTGTTTCTTTTTTTTTGTTTCTCTTTTTTCTCTTTCCATCTTTTTGGATTTTTTCTTTTTCTATTTTTTGTTTTTTTTTCTTTTTCCTTTGTTCTTTCTCTTTTTCTCTTTCCTTTTTTGTTTCTTTTTTTCTCATTCCTTTTTTTCTCATTTTTCTCTTTCCTTTTTTTTTCTTTTTTTGATACCTTTTTCTGTTTCAATTTTTTTTCCTTTTCTCTTTTCTTTTCTTTTTTTTCTTTTTTCTCTTTCCATATTTTTGTTTTTTTTTCTTTTTCCATATTTTGTTTCTATTTCTCTTTCCTTTGTTCTTTCTCTTTTTTCTCTTTCCATTTTTGTTTCTTTTTTTCTCTTTCTTTTTTTTCTTTTTCTATTTCCCTTTTTTCGTTTTTGTTTTTTTTGTCATTCTTTTTCATTCCTTTTTCTTTTTATTTTTTGTTTCCTTTTGTCTTTCTTTTTTATTCCTTTTTCTCTTTAATTTTTTTTCTTTTTTTTCTCCCACCTTTTTTCGTTCCTCCCCCTCCCCCCTTTGTCTCATTTTCTTCTCGTCTTCGTATCTACAATTTTCTTCGCCTTTCGTGTTGCTCAAGTTTCTTTCGTACTATCTGGAGTGTGCACGGTGGGTTTCAGTTTACGAAATAACTTCGACAATTTAATCTCCTTATACAAGCCAGCACACTAAATATTCCTCTCTCTCTCTCTATATATATATATAAAGTATATCTACATTCAAGGAGCTTTCGAACTACTTAATGTTTGGTATTGTTTGCTGTTACAAATTCACGTTCACATTTAAACACTCTTTGAGGGAGGAAAAATGATAAGTCCCTTTGGGGATAGAGTGGACAAAATATTAAATCAAAAACTTTAATTATATTCGAGAGAATTAAATAACTCTGAATTTACTAATTCAGTATATTGGCAAAATTTAAGGGATTAATTTTTTTTTCAATTCATAAAGAGTTTATGTATATGTATTTCGTCGAGTGTTAACAACAGAATGGGGAAATTATTCTAATTTACGTTTCGTCTGACTGGAACTTTAATTTACTACTACTGATGGTGATGTTACAATGTTGATTAGAGTTGTCTGACTGAATAGCTCTTTTACTATATATACTGATTCGTTGATTCTCTAATTCTGTGAAATTGAAATTTTGACAATTAAAAGTTCGACTTTGTTAGAATTCTGTTTGAAATAAAGTTCAAATGAACTATTCGAATTTTCGTTTAATTACTTTCAATCTTAAAAAATTGAATTTTAAATTCAAATTAATTAAATAAATTTATATTTTAAATTGTTGCGTCAATTTTAAAATTAATTATCATGATAATTAATTTTTTTTACAATTAAACATTAAAATTCAAAAAATAGGAATTTTTTTCAAATTCGATAATTTAGGAAAAAACACAGAAAGAAGACCTAAACATTGTTAGGTAAAATTTCTCCCTAGTGGAAATTTCCAGTAACCTAAAATTGAAATTCAAATAATTAACGGAAAAATTAAAATAAACTTTAAATAAAAGAAGATCTGACTTGATTAAAGGAAAAATTTACTTTACTACTTGAATAGGATTATTTTTATGTTTTTAAATATTTTTATTTACATCTATTTTTAGGAATACAACATGAATTACATGAAGTGTATAAAAAAACAATGGAATAACCATTTTTTTAAAAGTAAAATCAATGGTCGTAAATTTTGCAATAAAATAAAAAATAAGAATCGTTTAGCGAATGAATATGCGTTTCGCTGTGGCATTCGGAGTGTAGAGCAAATGTTACGTTGTAGATAAACAGAGAATGTTCTTGCGAATGGCCCATTTAAGAGAGTGCGGTTTTAGAAATAAGATTGCACTATCAAACATTATTTGTGGTTTAAAAGTTTTGCGTGACAGTTTATTTATTGTCGATTTATGCAGAAAAATGTCGAGAGAAATTTTCTTTAAACTCCAATTTGCATTTTTATTTTATACTTTACAATTTTTATAAAATTTTTAATTTATAGATTATTTTAATCTAAACTTTTAAGCTGTATTTTCATTTATTTCAATTTTAGTTTTTAATTTTTAATTTTTAATTTTAATTTCAAATATTATGGTACACAATTTTAGTTTATTATAAATTTTATAAGTTAGGTGACAACAAAATTTAAACAACAAATTGTTATCAGAAAATTTTATAAACTAAAATAAAGCAAAAATAAAAAAAATAATAAATAAAACTGCAATTATTATTAAATTTTATTGTTTTCTAAGAATTTTATTATAAGTTTTGAAACTATTTGAATTATTTTGAGAAATTTTATAAAAGATATACAAGAAATAATTAAATTTATAGGAAAAATTTACTTATGAAAATAATTGAATTCCTGTGAAGAATTTGATTTATTAAAAAAAATTATTTAATTGTTTTCATGAATTATTTTCCGTTTTCTTTTTTTTTTGAAGAATTTTATAATAATTTCGTAAAATAATTCAATTTTTGGAGAAATTTTTTAAAAATTGTATTTGAAATAATTAATATCTTTAAAAAATTTTTTAGTAGATAGACTTTTAAAAATAATGGAATTCTTTCGAAAATTCTTATTCTTGTTTTTTTTAAATAATTGAATCGTTTCGACAAATTTTTAAGTATTATATTAAAAATTATTTAATTTCGATGAATAATTTTATTATTTTAAAAATAATTGCATCCTTTTCAAGAAGTTGATTGAATTTTGAAAAACAATTAATTTCTTTTAAAGAATTTAATTATATTGTTCAAAATGTTTTAAAACTTTTCTGAGAAATTTTATTAAAACTGTACTAAAAAAATTGAATTTAACTGAATAAAAAAATGTTATTACAATTAATTTGAAAATCATTAAATTCTTTTAAAAATTGCTAAAGTTTTTTAAAATAGTTAAATTCTTTTCAAATACTCTCATTGAAATTTGTTTAAACAATTCAATTCTTTTGATAATTGTTATTGAAATTGTTTAAAATAATTAAATTTTTTCGAGAAATTTTATGAAAATAAAAATCGTATTGAAAATAATTGAATTATTTCGAACAATTTTATTGACATTATTTTAAATAATTTAATTCTTTTGATAAATTTTAGTTAATTTTGTACAATCTGCAAGTTTTGAATGTTTAAAGAAATAATTTATTTTTCACCGACAAATATTTTCATCAAATGAAGATTATAATAAAAAATCGAAAACTTAAATTTAATATTCATAAAACTTTATAATTAATTTTTTTCTTATGCGACGCAAAATTATCGTAACAAAAATTTAATTTGAAGATAAAATAAATTGATTTTGTTCATTTGAACGTTCAGAACTTCAGGGATATAAAAATTGTATTAAAATTATAATTGAATTATTTGGAAGTATTTTATCGAAACTTTTGAAAATAGTAAATGGCAGTAACCAATTTATTGTTATAGTTAGTTAATAAATGGATTTTTTTAATCTTCATTTTGAAATATTTAAAACATTCAAGTTGGTAAATAAAATAGTTAATAAATGTGAATAATTTTTAATTAAATTTACTTTTAAGTTGTCTCCACTTGGAAAAAAATTGATATTCAGAGGCAAATAATTTTTAATTTTAAATAAATATTCTATCATTTATTTATTGTTTGTTTATTGTTTATCAATTAATTTGTTAATTAATTTATTAATTCATTTGTCTACTTACTTATTAATTCATTTGTTAATTTATTTATTAATTCATTTGTTAATTTAGTTGCAAATTAATTTAATTATTCATTTGTTAATTTACTTATTAATTTATTTGTTAATTTATTTATTATATTATTTGTTAATTTATTTATCAATTTTTCTGTTGAAATTAATTTGTCAATCAATTTTCTAATTTATTTATTAATTCGTCTTTTGATAAATTTATTAATTAATTTGTTAATTAATTTGTTAATCAATTTGCTCATTTATTTATTAATTCGTCTTTTGATAAATTTATTATTTAGTTTGTTAATTAATTTAATTATTCATTTGTAAATTTCCTTATTAATCAATTTGCTAATTTATTTATTAATTCGTCTTTTGATAAATTTATTATTTAAATTGTTAATTTATTTATTAATTCTTCTGTTAAAATTAATTTGTTAATCAATTTGTTAATTTATTTATTAATTTGTCTTTTGATAAATTTATAAATTAATTTGTTAATTAATTTAATTATTTATTTGTAAATTTCCTTATTATTTAATTTGTTAATTTATTTATTAATTCTTCTGTTAAAATTAATTTGTTAATCAATTTGTTAATTTATTTATTAATTATCTTTTGATAAATTTATAAATTAATTTGTTAATTAATTTAATTATTTATTTGTAAATTTCCTTATTATTTAATTTGTTAATTTATTTATTAATTCTTCTGTTAAAATTAATTTGTTAATCAATTTGTTAATTTATTTATTAATTCGTCTTTTGATAAATTTATAAATTAATTTGTTAATTAATTTAATTATTTATTTGTAAATTTCCTTATTAATTAATTTGTTAATATATTTATTAATTCGTCTGTTAATTAATTTATTAATTTATTGTTTAATTAATTTGTTTCATTCGCCACAAATTCAGATTGTTACACTATTCATACACGTGACTCATTTTCCTTTCTTGCCCCTTAACAACTTTTCTATACATGATTTCTGATAAATCTCCCTCCATGTGATCATTTGAATCGTGCATGCCAGGATGCACGATCGAGTGTGAATTATAGCTTTAT
This sequence comes from Leptopilina drosophilae, assembly GCA_032873175.1. Classification (NCBI taxonomy): domain Eukaryota; kingdom Metazoa; phylum Arthropoda; class Insecta; order Hymenoptera; family Figitidae; genus Leptopilina; species Leptopilina drosophilae. Next base: position 72,401,107 of record CM065478.1, read on the forward strand.
GGCGAGATCGTAATTCGTCGAATCATTTGCTTGGATTCGCGCCAAACTCGTCCCTTGCGGTGGTCGTACCGCAGAAATAAATTATACCGAGTCGCTTTTATATCGCTGTCATTTCTTCAGAGTTTTTATTTTTCACGCCGCGCATGCATAAGCTGATTATGCGAGTTGAATGGACTTGCTCCTGCGATACATTCCTAGGAAAATGAATTATTTTTATTTCTTTTCAACTCCGCTATATGTTCTCTACTCTCGAGACAAATGTTTTTATATTCATATGCGAGTATATGTCGAAATATTTCCTGATATATTCAAGTCGAGTAAAAATATATATATGCAGACAAAAATAATTTTTGAAAACGTTATAATGCTCTCTCGGGGAAAAAAGTTTCAGCACTGTCTAATTAAAAGGTAAAATATTACATTTTCATTTAAGAGTTAATTCAACCTTCTCGTTTTACAAAGGATGATTATGCGTATATATAAGATTTTTCCGGGGGGTTTTTTTTTTATTATATTAAAGAAATTTTTAATTATGTTTTTTTGTTGCTTGTCGTTTAGTTACGTTTTTCATGCGGGGGAATGTAAATGAAAAAAATTAATTTAAAATGAAAAATTCGAGTGTATTGCCTTACAAAGGAAGGGAAGAAGAAAAGGGTGTTTTTGTATTTCAATGTTACATTTTTGGAAAATGTTATAAAAAAGGACAAAAGAAAATAATTTAACAGACTAATTTGCAAAAATGTAATTTAACGGAAACAGAAACAAAAAAAAAGAAGTAAATATTTAAATATTTTTTTACTTATAATTCAAAAAAAGTTTTATTGCAAATTCAAATTTAGTCTGTCGCATACTTTATTTTAGTACTAATACACATAAAAATAATTTACAAACTCAGCTGATTAAAAATAATTTTTACTAGCAATTAGAAAAAAATTTTTGAAATAAATAAATAATTTAAAATTTAAAATTTTCGCTGATGAAAGAATGGTTTTACTACTAATTCAAAAAAAAAAATAATTTTAGTAATTTTTTTGTACTTTAGCTGACTAAAAATATCTTTTTCTACTTAATCAAAAAAATTTTTACTCCGAATTTAAAACATTGCTTGTTGAATATTTTATTTTACTGTTAATTCAAAGAAATTTTAATACTTATTCAAATTTTGACTGACGAATACCTTACTTTATTACGAATTCAAAAAATAATTAATATTTTATCTGACTAAAAATATTTTTTTACTTATAATTCAAAGAAGTTTTATTACAAATTTAAATGTAGTCTGTCGAATACTTTATTTCAGTACTAATACACAAAATTTTTTCTAATATTTAAAAATTTTGTATAAAGAATAATTTTTGTTACTATTAATCACAAAAAATAATGTACAAACTCAGCTGATTAAAAATAGATTTTACTAGTAATTTAAAAAAATTTGAAGTAAATAAATAAAGAATTTAAGAATTAACATCCTGTCTGATGAGAAAATGATTTTAATACTAAAAAAATGATTTTAGTAATTTTTTTGTATTTTAGCTGACTAAAAATATCTTTTTCTACTTAATAAAAAAAGTTTTACTACGAATTTAAAACTTTGCTTGTCGAATATTTCATTTTATTGTTAATTCAAAAAAAAAATTTAATATTAATTCAAATTTTGTCTGACAAAAAAAATTGTTCAAATTTTTTCATTTTACTAATAATTCAAAAAGAAATTTGCTACTAATTAAAACTTTTTCTAATCATTAATTTATGTCAGTACTAATTAAATAAAATTAAGTGACGAAAAAGAAAAATATACAAAAAAACTATGATCCCCAAGTTTTGAACGTTCAAAGGAACGAAATATTTTTTATTGAAGACATTTTAATAAATTACTAATCATAAAAAAATTTATAAACTAAAATATTACGTTTACAAACTCAGTAATTAATTTTTTGCATACTGAAGCAAAATATTTGCAATAAAAATTTAATTTTTAGAAGAAATAAATAAATTTTGTTTATTTGAACGTTCAGAATTTTAGGATCTTAAAAAATTTCCAAAAAATAACAAATGAATAAAAATGAAAATAAAATAAATAAAAATAAATATAAGAAAACAAAGAAATTAAATCAAGTTACGAGAGTATAAATTAAAAAATTAAAAACAAAAATAGGTACAAAGAAAAGAAAAAATAGATAAATAGAAAAGAGGAAAATAAAAAAAAATGAAAAGAAGGGAATTAATAAATTAAAACAAAAATTAAATATAAATACAAAAAGCAATAAAAAATTAAGTAAACATATTTTGAAAAAATATAGATCTAGAAAAAACGAAGCGAGAAATGAAAGATTATATAAATAAAGAAAATATAAAAATACTTCTTTTGTTTCCGTTTGTAGAATAAATAATTGAAGAATTATTTTGAAATTACTTGGAATATTCGTTGACAATTAAAATTAAATACTAAATGTATTTATTTATTTTTGTATTTATTTATTTTTATATATTTTTATTTATTTATTTTTATATATTCTTATTTGTTTATTTTTGTACATTTTCATTTATTTATTTATTTATTTATTCATTCATTTATTTATTTTTCATTTATTTTTTTATTTCCGTATTACATTAAAGAAAATTAATGAAAAATTCATTAAATTTACTTAAAATAAAAAAGCAGTTCCAAAGAAAATAAATAATTAAAATTCCTTTTTTTACAGCGAATGAAAAAAAAAATTGTTTTCCTAATTGAATTTCGAAAATAAAGTTGTATATTTTGCAACTGTTTATGGAGAATCGCAGTGAAAGTAATTTAATTTTCAGTTGGGGTAATAATTTTGATTTGCTTGTAGGTACTTGTTCTCGCGTAATGCATGTTAATTGCCGTTTATATATTCTCGTGACAGTCTGACAAAATCCTGTCCTCTTTCACTGCAGCGCGTTTTCAGTATAAAGCTGCCTGCACAAGAGCTATATCACTGTTTTAGTCTCGTTAAACTTAGTTCTTCCTTCTCTTCTCGTTAGAGGTGTGTTTCGCTTAGTTCCGTTCTAATTTTTCTCAAGAGTTCAACAATCAGAACTCTTTATTTTTCTTTCCAATTTACCCTCATTCGAGGGATACACATTTGTTCTCTTTCGAAACAATGGAATTCGCTTTTTATTGTTTCCTTTCACTATTGCACATACATACAGTCAAGCACCTCCACTTTTATTCAAGCATTAAATAATTACAATGCCAGCACTGTAAATTAATTTTTAGTCGGGGAAATTATTGCTTTTTTGTTCTCGATTTTTTTTTTGTTTATTGTTTTTTGTTCTCGTTTTTTTTATTTTTTGTTTTTTTGTTCTCGTTTTTTTATTTCTACTTTCTTGTTATTCTGTTCTTGATTTTTTCTTTTATACTTTATTGTTTTTTAGTTGACGAAAATTTTTTTCTACTTAATTAGTTTTTCTATTTAATTTTTTTAAAATAATTTTCTACACCACAAATTTTTTTCCACTAATTGAATGTTTGCCTAACGAATTACTTCCGTTACTACTAATTACAGAGAAATAATTTATAACCTCAGCTGATTGAAAATATTCTTTACTTCTAATTAAAAAAATAATTTACTATTCGTCGAACTAAAAATTTCTTTTTCTTCTAACTCAAAAAAGTAAATAAAAAAATATTGAAAATATTCTTTACTTCTAATTAAAAAATAATTTACTATTCGTCGAACTGAAATTTTTTTTTCTTCTAATTCAAAAAAGTAAATAAAAAAGTATTGAAAATATTCTTTACTTCTAATTAAAAAATAATTTACTATTCGTCGAACTAAAAATTTCTTTTTCTTCTAATTCAAAAAAGTAATTAAAAAAGTATTGAAAATATTCTTTTCTTCTAATTAAAAAAATAATTTACTATTCTTCGAACTAATAACATTTTTTTTTCTAATTCGAAAAAGTAGATAAAAAAATATTCTTTTCCCCTCCAAATGGCACAGAAACGAACTCGTTAAATGAAGGTCAGTGTGTGTATAGGAAAAAAAATGGAATTCCCAACAAGAATAACTGGAAAAAAGTTTTCCCTTGATTTAGCAATTTCCAATAATCTCTTTTTATTTCGACAATAAAGCAAGATTTATGAGATGAGAAAGATTTTATGTACTAAAAATCCTTTAAGGCTAGGATAAGAGCTGCGAAAATTTATTGCGAGTGACAGTTTTTCTGAACTCATGCTCTCTAAACGTGAATCAATCATTTATCGAGGTGAAAATTTTCAAAACATTAATCTCCTCTACACTGGACGAGAGAGAGAGGATTAGTTTTTTTTCAGCTCTTTTAAATGATTCAGATGAAAATTGAAATGATAGGGTGTAAAATTTTCTCGCACACCTCTGACTTTCCGAAGTTGATTTATTTAGTTTATTTTTTACTTTATTTCTACCATAATCAAGGTCAAAATTTTTTGTTGAAAAAAACTCTTTAGAAAACACAACATTTTTCCAGAAAGAAAAACTTTTGGTTAAAAAAAAAGTTTCTTTGGTGAAAAAAAATTTTCTTTTAGGAAACAAAACTTTTTGGCTAGAAAAATTTTTCCTTTTTTAAATAAAAAATCCTCGTCCACCTTTTTTGTGACAGAAATTATGTATGAGAGACATTAGCGTAGATATATATACGACAGATATTTAAATTGATATGCGCCTCGTGTCTAATGTAATGTAAAATAATTTTATCGAACTTTTTCTTTGTAGTTTTCCGCAGTCTACAGATTTTTCCATTTTCTCATTTTTCATGGGCGAAACTCTTATATTATCCAGGTCCCTTTTAACGTTAACATAATATTGCGTGAGATATCTCAGGTGTCCAATAAAAATGTTTCTGTTTTTCTTTCAATAAAAATAGACAAAAAAAAAAAGATTTCTCATTCTTCTGTCATTTTTTTCTTTTTGTTTACTTTTTTCCTTTTTCATCACTTTTCATTCTCTATATTTCTTTTTTTCTTCTTTATTTATATTTTCATAAATTCATATTTCAAGTTTTCATGCGAGGTAAAAATCGTGAGTACTTTTCGATTCTTTCTCCTCGCAAATATGCCGATTGTCTTCGACTGGTAGATAAAAGAAAATCAATGAGATTATATTCATCGCGAAGCAGGTGCAAAATTGTCGGTAAAAATTTTCAAGATACGAAGGATTTCATGTTGAAACTCTTTCCAAGATGGAATTTCTTGATAGTTCCAATAACGACTTTACGATCACTTTCAAAGCGAAACATTTCTTTGATAAACCAGACACTTTTATCTACGATATTGTTTTTTAACTCGGAACAATATTTCCTTTTTCTTTTTATTCTTCTTCTTTTGTTTTTTTTTTGTTTTATTATTTATACTCTCTATATTGGCAAAACGTCAAATTATCGCGGGAAGGGGGGGATTTCCTTTATCATACTCCAAGTGAAATATATTAGTTGTTCGATTCGTAATTTATTATCTATTAAGTAAATTATTCCGTTTCATTGGCGTTCATTTTCTTATAGTCTTTCTGTTTCTTTTTTTCATTAATTCTTCTATTTTTGTATTTATGATAGTTGTTTATTTTGAATATAATTTTTTTTTTAATTTTATTATTTCTATTTTTATTCTCTCAATATTTATTTTTTATTTTTCTTCGAAATTGTAACATTTCAGAAAGATTTTACCTAGGAAGTATTAAAAATATTTTTATTTATGTGAAAAAAGAAATCAGTGTTCGAATATTTATTTAACAAAAATTATTAAAGTTTTTAATTATATAAAATTTGAAAATTATGAAACAAATACGTATTTTGTAAAATTGTAATTAAAATCAAAACAATGGTTTTGTAATCTTTTGTCTGAAACATTGTATTAATTTTAATATTAAGGTCAACAGTATTCAATATCTATTGTAATTAAAAATTTTTGAAAATAGTTAAATTTCCGTAAATAATTTTATAAAATTAATTTATATTTTTACTCAATATTAGGAAAAATTATTAAATACTCACAAGATTTCAACTATTTAAAAATTTCTATTTTATTTTAATTTTCATTAATTTTTTTTTAAATAAAAATCTTCTCAAAAATGTAAATATTTTTTACATAATTTATTGAATACAATTTTAAATATGTAAATACTTCCTGAAAAAGTTTTATTGAATTTCTTCAAAACAATTTAATTCTTTCAAAAATTTTAACAATATTCATTAAGAGAATTCAATTTTGAAAAACATTCAATTATTCAATAAATTATTTTTTTTTCTATTCAAAATTAATTTTCGTTCAACTTTCAAATAACAATTGATTTAGTAATTTTCCGATAATATTTTGGATAATAGTGAAATATTCGAAGCGTTATATTGTAAACTTAAAAAATAATTATTTTCAAAAGATTTTTAATTGCCATCTTTGACAATTTTAATAATTGTTTTATAACTAATAATATTTAAATTTTTATTAAAAGAAAAATTTTAATCCACTATTTTCTTTAAAAAAACGATTAAAAGTTTTCAATAATTTAAATTTAAATTTAAAATTTCAGTAAAAAAAATTATTGGATTTTAGTAGAATTACGGTTGTAATTTTTGAAATTGTAAAATCGATAGGTAATCATGTAAAATATTTAATGCCTGTAAAAAATAACTTAGTATTTAAATTTTAAATATTTATTCTGCAAAAATTTTCCAAGTTTTGAATGTAATTTAATAGGAAAATTACGGAAAAATTAAGATTTTGTATGTTTGTAATAAAAATGTTTTGAAAACTGTTAAATTTCGGTAAAAAGTTTCAAAAAATTAATTTATGTTTTTACTGATTTGTAAATGTTTTCAAAATTAATTAAAATAAATAGTATATTTTAAAGAATTTTCGTTTCTATTTTAAAAAATTTGAATTAACATTTATTATTTTTGTTCCACTTTTAAAAATTACTTTTAATTATAATAATCGTACTTTCAAAGAATTTTGAATTAAAAGGGGAAAAATTATTGATTTTGTGTAAAAAGTAATAAAAAATTCAGTGAAGGAAAAGAACGTAAATATTTTAAAATTTAAATTAAACGTGAAATAAAATCAGTGAAATAAAATTTAGAAAAAAATTTTTGCCATTCGTCTAAAACGAGTTTTTCAGTCGTCAAATTTATTTTTACAATAGTTCCTTTTTGCTTTTTCATGACAATTTTTTGAAATTGATTATTGAGTGTAAATGTATTTTTTACACAAGTAAATAAAAATAATTATAATGAAAATAATATAAATTATTTACAAATAATTTTTAGCACATTCTAGTTCTGTAACTTTTTTTTAATTCTCATTTTCTTAATTTCATTATTTGCATTACCTTTTTCCATTGTGTATTTTATTCTACAATACATTTTTATAAACAAGTTAAAAAATTTAAAAAAAATATTTACTATTTACAGGAAAAACAGAGATAAAAATAATAATAGGAAGTATGAAAAATAGTGTGGTAATAAATGTTTACAAATTGTGCGTGTATTATGAGTTTGGCGATAACGATAATTACTTCTCGTTGCTGGAGGAAGTGATGGTTGCGAAAAGTCATTAACTTAATTAATATTGACTCTAGAAGGAACATAAGTGTCTCAATGACTGTCTCTCTCGCTCTCTCTCTCTTGTCGTTTCTCCCTTAAACTGAGTGTTTCTACCAAGCCGGATATAAGGTGTCGAGAGTAAACAGTTCTGTTCACGGAAATGAACCTTTACTCTCGTTATTGTACTCACTTCATAAACTGTCTCGTAAAATGCTTCACGTAATACACACCTGAATCTCTCCTCTCTCTCTCAGTCTCGTTTATTGAACATATGTGTGTGCGGTCATGTGTCGATATATAGTATAACGAACACTAAAACCTCATCCCGTGTGTTCTGAATTTCCTCTCGTAACTCGTTTCTTTTTTTTTTTGGTAAACTCTTTCAAAAAAATAGGTCGTCGCTTTTCAAATTTTTGTCGTTAATATTCTTTTCTTCTCTCATTAATATTTTTTAACTTTTTTTTTTTATCTTTTATTATCATTTTTTTTCTTTTATTTCCATTTTAATATTCTTTTCTCTCTAATTTCTCTATTCAAAAATAGTTAAGAATATTAATTCCAATATTAATTTGTTAAGAATCTTTATTTTTTAATTTCATTTTTTTTATTTCAATATTTAAATTACTTTTTCTATTGTGTATTTTATTGTACAATATATTTTCAAAAAAAGTAAGAAATAAAAAAAATATTATTATTATTTTTTTAGTTATTTCTTAACTGTTTTTTAACAGAGAGTTTCTCTACTAAAAAAATAGAGAATTTCTCTATTAGAATTAGAATTTCTCTATTTCATTTTTTAGTAGAGAAACTCTGTATTAAAAAATAAAAAAAAATTATTAAAATTTCTCTATTTATGAGAGAAATTCTCTATTTTATTTTTTAGTAAAGAAACTTTCTATTAAAAAATAGTTAAGAATTAACTAAAAAAAAATAATAATAATAAATATTTCATTGTAAAATATTTCATCGTAGAGTTTCTCTATTAAAAAAATAGAGAATTTCTCTATTAGAATTAGAATTTCTCTATTTTTTTAGTAGAGAAACTCTGTATTAAAAAATAAAAAAAAATTATTAAAATTTCTCTATTTATGAGAGAAATTCTCTATTTTATTTTTTAGTAGAGAAACTTTCTATTAAAAAATAGTTAAGAATGAACTAAAAAAATAATAAATAATAATAAATATTTCATTGTAAAACTTTTGTAAAGTGTACAATGGAGAAATAAATAAAGTATAGTAATAAATATTTTTTTTATTTCTTACTTGTTTATGAAAATATATTTTGCAATAAAATACACAATAGAAAAAGTAATGCAAATAATAAAATAAAATATTCTCAACTATTTTTAAGTAGAGAAATTATAAATAAAATTAATTATAAATTAATTATAATTGTAAATAGAGTTTCTCTACTAAAAAATAAAATAGAGAACTTCTCTATTAAATAGAGAAATTTTAATAATTTTTTTTTATTTTTAATAGAGAATGAAGAGAGAGAAAAATAGATAGAAATAGAAAAAAGAGAAATCGAAATAATAGAAAAAAGTGGCAAGGAAAAAAATTCCATTCGAAAGAAAACGTTTGTGCAAGAAGGTAAACTGCTTCTCTCTCTCTCTCCCATTAATCGGTAGGTGGAAAATTTAACGTATACCAACGAATTCCAAGGCAATGTCCTAAATTCGATTTGTGGGTATTACACATCTCTCGTGCCTTTTTTTTACACACTAAAGGTGCGCAAGTTTGTGTAAACGTATGCATCGGGATCTGCTCCAATAGGTGAATATACGCAAAGTCGCTCGATATTTTACCAGTTCAAAGGCATTTCGAATGCATAAAATGGACGATAGCTTCGCATGCTGCAGCTCTGCGAAAGTGTATTTTACAAACGTCCCTTCTCCACTTCATGCAACTCCCCTCTCCGCCACCCTTCAAACACCACCCACTAGAACCGTCTACGTGCCACCTCGTAATAAAACGTTACGTATTTTACCACTGAAGAGACGGAAAAGTTCGTTGAGCTCGCGCTCTCTCTCACTCACTCACTCTCCCTTCTTGCGCCTCCATATACTTGACTTTTTTTTTTAACCCCACACATTACTTTCTGATAAAGTCCATATATACGTAGTTTCAATGAGATTTTGTGTTTACTTTTTCATATAAAATATTCACTCAGAAAAAAAAATATTTATTCATCAAAAATGCATTGACTTTTCGGGAAAAAGTTTTAATTTTACCCTTTCAATTCAGATTTGACAATTGAATTTTTATTCATTTATTTTGATGACAATAATATATTACTAATTGATAATTAATTAATTAAATTTTTCTCAATTTAATATTTTTAGAAAAACTGTTTATTTGTAAAACACAAATTCTTTGGAAAATAGATCAATTTCTTTGATTTAGAGAATTAAGTAAGAAATAAGAATTCAATTATTGGCATTATCCAATTCTTTGGGGAATTTAATTATTCTCATAAAAGTAATTAAATTCTTGGAAGAATTCAATTGTTTTAATAAACACAAAAATACTTCAGGTAAATTCAATCTTTTTTAAAAAAATAAAATCTTTCGAAATTTATCCACTTTTTATTAGCATTAACATTTTCACAGAAATTCAATTTTCATTAAATTGTCCAAACAAAATCAATTAAAAATATGAAAAAAAATGTTATACAATATTCTTCGCAGTAATTTATGTCGTTTCGTAAATAAATATTTTCACAGGAATTCAATTACCATTAAATTTTCCGAACAAAATCAATTATTTAAAAATTTTTTTAACACAATTTTGCATGAGAATTCAATTTTGAAAAGCATTCGATTATTCAATAAATTATTTATTTTTCTAAATTGAATTTTTGTAGAATTTTCCGAAAAGTTGAAGTTTTTTTCAATAAATGAAAAAAGTAATTGAATTTATGTTTAGTACTAAATTTCACATACAATTTTGTATAATAGATTAATAAATATTTGAGGCAAGAATTTATATATTTTCGATATTTGTACATAATTTTTATTGTAATTTTAAATAAATTCTTCCTGAAAAATGCAAAAATTTTTAAAAGTTTCATTAAATTTCTTTAAAAGAATTTAATTATTTAAAAATTTTTTAACAAAATTCATTATGAGAATTCAATTTTGAAAAACATTTGATTATTCAATAAATTACTTATTTTTCTAATCAAACTTAATTTTTCTTTAACTTTCTTATAATAATTGATTTAGGAAAAAATTTCTGATAATATTTTGCATAATAATAGAATATTCGAAGCATTATCTTAAAAAATAGTTAATTTCAAAATATTTTAAATTCCCATCTTTGACAATTTTAGTAATTGTTATAAAACTAATTATATTAAAAAATTTTATTTAGAAAAATGTTTTTAATTTGCTATTTTCTTTAAGAAATGATTGAAAGTTTTGAAGTTTTAATTTAAAATTTCAATAAAAAAAATTATTGGGTTTTGGTAGAATTACGGTTGTGGTTTTTAGAAATTGTCAAAACTATTGGTAATCGTTAAAATATTTTAATACCCGTAAAAAATAGATCAGTATTTAAATATTTATTTTGCAAAAAGTTTATAAGTTTTGAATGTAATTCAATTTGCGTAAATAACGGAAAAATTAATATGTGACGCGACACGAGAAAAGGGACCTATCGATAAAAAAATCATTTTTGAGTTTCTAGTCGTATTCCATAGATTTTGAGTCACTCTTTCACGTAAAAAAATCAGAAATTAAAAATCTGAAATAGTTTAATTAATATAAAGCCCGAAAGTTGAACGTGTCCGCGTAAATACACGGGTTTTCTGCTCATGGCGTCACTTTAAACGCCCCCCCTGTAAAATTCTCTTTTGAGGCGATAGGTCCCTTTTCTCGTGTCGCGTCACATATGTTGTATGCTTGAAATGAAAGTGTTTTGAAAATGGTTAAACTTCGCTAAATAATTTTAAAAAATTAGTTTATATTTTTACTTGTTTGTTAATACACTGAAAAAATAATTTATTTGATTCAAATAATCGATTACTTAATTATTATCCAGTAAATATTTACTTGAATTAAATAATTTTCTTTTGAATCAATTAAATAATATTTGCTTCAAATACTGAAAAGTTTGATTCAAATAAAAATTATTCGATTGGAGTAAATATTTATTTGATAATAGTCAAATAATCGATTATTTGAATGAAATAATTTTTTTTCAGTGTATAAAAAAAAATTGAAATAAATTTTATACTTTAAAGAATTGAATTCAGCTTTGATAGTTGAATTTCAGTGAGGTAATTAATTGTCTCCATTTATTCGAAAAAGAAATTGAAAACACTGAAATTAAATTTTAGTCATTTTTAATTTTGACTAATATATCTAGAAAAATGAATTATTTTTACTATTAGTACTTTCTATAGTAGTTTTTACGAAACAAAAAAAAGTGATTAATTAAAATTAATATTAAATTAAAATTTCAATATAGTAGAAAAATAAAACAGATAAGAACCTTTTTAGTCAGGCAACAGTATTTTAGTTATGCAGTCAATCAAAAATTATCTTTTAATTAAACATAATAATTTTGATTCAATACAAATTTTGTTCAATTCAATTATAAACTAAGTTCAATTAAAACATATTTTTCAGTTGACTGATTATTTTTGAATTAGGCAAAAAAAATTATTCTCAGTGAGTAATTAAATTTTTCCCAATTATTTTTATTTTTTTTTTTTTTATTAAAATTTATTTAGTATCACATGGTCATTAGTATGGTTGCATTTTTATTAATTTTTGGAATTTGTAGAATTGATTTTGCATAGTTATTAATAATTTTATAGTCACACAAATATTTTATACGTATATATTTTTTCATCAACAGCTATTTTATCAAGCCTTTTTATATATAGGTGAATTTTCTGAAAGTGACACTTTTAAATTTCAGTTTTTCAATTAATTTTTTTCTTCAATTATATGGTTTTTTTCTATTAAAACTGCTTATTTTCATACTCAAGAGTAAGATTTTTAGGTTACGCAAAATTAATTCTTTAAAATATTAAAGTTTTTTTCATTTGAAAAATATTATTGTTGCTCCATTAAATTAATTTTATTTTATTGGCGAGCTTTTCTATTAAAAATTCACGCTAATATCGCGTTCACGAAATCGAAAATAAAATTACACTGCTTAAAAATTAATAATTTGTATATTTTAATACCAAATATTTTCAATTAGGTGAAAATATAAATTTATTTAAAGTATTTGATTTAATGGTAATTTGGGTTAATTTTTTCAAAGCAATGCAGGTAAATACTAAAAACAAAAGAAAAACTAGTATATTTAAAGGAAAAGGCTTCGGAGATGAAAAGCTTCGGAGATGAAAAATAAATTTTCTTTCATATTTGTATACATTAGGGCGCAATTAAAATATGTTTTTTAGTAAAACATACAAATCTCACACCCTCATTTTATATTACCATCGAAATATTCCGTTAAATTTACTTCTACATTCAGTTATTTATCAAAAAGAAAGGCTTCGGAGATGAAATTAATTTTTACTCGGAGAAAAATGTAATTTTCGATTATTAATAACAGCAATAATTTTTCTCCTTTTTGTAGATAAAATATAGGAAAATTTAACGTCAGATTCTCAGCTTTATTTTAATGTGCATTAAAATTTTGTTTAAGATACTTTTAGAGTATAAAATGTCAGTAATCATTGTAAAGTAATTTTAACCTAAAACCGAAGACAAAGTTTAAACATTTTTGTCAAAAATAAAAGTGAGGTCTACAAATTTTTAAAATGCACATAATGATAGAAAAAACATTGTACTTTCTGACAATATTTTTAGAAAATTTCTGAGAATTTGAAGAAAACCATGAAAATTTAATTTTATTGTAGAAGTCCTATTGGAGACATGTTGAAAAGGCTTCGGAGATGAAAGTAATTTAGTTATTACGTAAATTAAGTCGAATAAAATTATTTAAGTTTCTTTTAAAAATGATAAATAAGTGCTAAATTTTCACTATGGAAATTGATAATAATTATTAAAGAGTACATTTTGTAAAATTAATCGAGACATAAAAAATGTCACTTTCAAAAAATTCACCCATATACCATATTTTTTTGTTTTTTTTTTGCGTACATCATTCGACGTATTTCTTTTTACAATTTTTTCCAATTTCCTGTATATTTCTCCATAAAAAAAATTCACTTTTTTTAAATTTTCTATCTCTCTCTCATATCAAAAAAGATTAAAAAAAAAGAATTCCGAAAAGTTGAATTTTTTTTCATTTAAAAAACTGAATCAATTACAAAGCAGAGATGAGAGAGAGAGAGAGAGAGAGAGAGACAGAGAGCTTTAGAATCTATCAAAGATATAGTTTTTCGATCAGTTCTCGTAGAAATTTGTCGAAGCATCTGCTTCATACTTCACCGTCAGTATCAGAAAAGTCGGATGAGTAAAACGAATTCAGGAAACGAATCGGTGGTAAGAAGATAAGTTGGAAATTCCGTCGTTTCTCAAAACGGCTTTCCACTTGTTTCCGGAGCGTATATATATATATATATATAAATGCATGTACCTATATATATAGTATATACATACCTAACCCCACGGATTTCTCTTCACTACCCGGAAGTTCCTTGAATTTCTCGTGGTGGGAATCTCCTTACGTGAACGACTTTTCCTACCTATATATATATATTTATATATTTGTCTACGTACGCATACAAAGGATGTACTTTTGTACGAGTGTTAGTGTGAGACCGAGCCGCCGACGTCCTCGGTATGTAAACTTACCTTCCGTGAAACGAGTCGTGGAAACTTCGAGGCGGCCAATTCGATTTTACTTTGTGTGTACCCGGCGGGTCGGAAGTTAGTCGTTTACACAATTTATGTGTACGTCTGACGCGTTTGGCTCGAAGGTTCTTCTTCGTCTTCTTTTTTTTCCAAAAATCCACTAAAAATACCAAAACCCTGTTTCTTCTGGGTCGGCAAATTTTTAATTTTCTTTCTCCAAAAATATTTCGATAATTTACTTGACAAAAGTTTCGAAAGTTCAAATGAACGAACTTTTTTTCACCTCAAGTATCGTTAAAAATTGCTATCCAAAAATTAAAAGTAACTAAAATTAAATAATACATAGTTCTGAATTAATTTGTTTAATTTTTTTTTAATTAATTTTTTTTAATTGTTTGTAAAAAAATACAAATATCTAGAAGTAAAAAAAAATATCGTCGTTTGTTTGAACATTCGAAACTTTAAGAACATGATAATTTTAGTTTTTCCCTTTTTTCGAATTCTTCCATAAATCCCTGGAACTTTGAGAATAAGTAAGTAAATAACTTTTTTTTTTCTTCTTTTCTCAAAATCAAAAGGGAGAATTTCATTCTTTTAAAAGTTTCTGATTTCCGCGCGCATTGTTCGGAAATAAAGTTTCTGAATTCTTTAAAAAATGGGATCTTAATAAATTTTGCGGTAACTTGAATTGAATTCAGAATGTCTTTAAAGTTTTGAACGTTCAATTGAACGAAAATTTTTTCCTTTATAATATTTTTCCATATTATTATCTTTAAATGACAATTTAAAAAAAATATAACAGGAATATTAAGAAAATAATTCATTTTTTAATTTGTAAATTAATATTTTCTACCAAAATTTAAACATAAAAGAAAGTTACAAAAAAATTCCTTCATTTGAACGTTCAAAACTTTAAGGGAATAATTCAGGTAAAAAAAAGGAATTTTAATAATAATAAATGAAAATAATAAATTTCGGTAATAATAAATTCATAATAATAATAATAATAATAATAATAATAAAAAAATAAAAATAATAATAATAATAATAATGACGAGAGTCAATAATTACTTCTCCTTTAAATTTTACAAAAGAAAGTAAAAAATCCCTAAAGTCGGAGATGGGAATCAAAATAATTTTCAATTAAATAATTTGCTTAGTTTATTAATCAACTTTGTCAGTATTAAATAATTTCGTCATCGATTGAATGGTTTAATTTTCAAACGGTTTATTCAGTTACCGATCAGATGATTCGACTTGTAATCAGATAATGTCATTATTATCAGTTAGGTAACTTCATTGTCCATCAGGTGATACAATTTTCAATTTGGTGATTAGGTGAAATTCAGTTACAAATGGTTCAATTTTCCATTATGATCATTTAGTTTCCCATTCGGTTTATTCATTTTGTTAATTTTTTCTATTTTTTTTTATTATTATTAGTTCTAATAATCAATTGACATTAATAAAATTGATAAATAAGGCAATGGTACCAGTAGTCGATCAACATCTTTTGAAATTTGTTTTTCGATACTGTTTAACAAATCTAAAATAATTACTGGACTTTAAAATTACATTTTGGGGTAATAATTAATATTATGAAAGAAATAAAAAGTAGTTTTAACTTTTTAAGACAGGAAAAAGTAGTAAAATTATGTTTGACGATTAAATAATAACTCGTTTTTGACGAATGACAAAAATTTTATTCTGTACTTTAATTCATTGCTTTTTTCAGATTTCATAAAAATATTTACGTTTTTCCATAAATACTAATAATGACTTCTATTAAAAATGAAAAAAATTAAATAATTTTCTAAATTTTAATTTTAAATCTTCGAGAGTACGATTATAATTAAAAATAATTTTTAAAAGTAGAAAACAAAAATTCCTTAAAATATACAATTTATTTTAATTAATTTTGAAAAAATTAACAAATAAGTAAAAATATAAACTAATTTTTATAAATTATTGACCGAAATCTAATAATTTTCAAAACATTTTTATTACAAGCATACTAAATATTAATTTTTACGCTATTTTCGCAAATTAAATTACATTTAAAACATAAAAAATGTTTGCAAAGTACGTATTTAAATGCTGGTTTATTTTTACAGGTATTCAAAAATTTTACATGATTACCTATCGATTTTACAATTTTTAAAAATTACAATCGTAATTCTACGAAAATACAATAATTTCTTTTAATGAAATTTTAAACTAAAATTAAAATTATCAAAAACTTTTAATCATTATTTAAAGAGAATAGTGAACTAAAATTTTTCTTTTTAAATAAAAATTTTCATATTATTAGTTTTCAAACAATTATTAAAATTGTCAAAGTTGGCAATTTACAATCTTTTGAAATTAATTATTTTTTAAGATTATAATATAACCTTCAAATATTTCACTATTATCCAAAATATTATCTGAAAATTACTAAATCAATTGTTATTTAAAAGTTGAACGAAAATTAAATTTGAATAGAAAAATAAATAATTTATTGAATAATTGAATGTTTTTCAAAATTAAGTTCTCATAATGAATTTTGTTAAAAAATTTCTAAATAATTCAATTTCTTTGAAGAAATTTAATAAAACTCCTGAAAATATAATTGCATTTTTTAGGAAGAATTTATTTAAAATTGCAATAAAAATTATGTACGAAAAGTCGAAAATATAAAATTTTATGTGAAATTCAGTAATAAATATTGATTTAGTAATTTTTTTCATTCATTATTAGAATGTTCTACGAAAATTCAATTTAAATAGAAAAATAAATAATTTATTGAATAATCGAATCTTTTTCAAAATTTGAATTCTCATGGAAAATTATGTCAAAAAATTTTTGAATAATTGAATTCATTTAAAGAATTTTAATGTATAATTCTTCAAGAATAATTGTACACTGAAAAAAATGTATATTAAGTTTTGTAAAAGAATTTTGCAACTTAGGAGAAAAGTGCAATAAACTGAAATTTTAATATAAAGAATACTAAATTTAAAAAAAAATTGTGGAATTTAGTATAATTATATCAAATATCAAGAATTTTTATTCAATTTTAATCTAACTTTACTAAATTTCACATAAATTTTTTTAAAGTTTAGTATTTTTGTATATCAAAATTTCGGTTTGTTGCACTTTTTCCCCAAATTGCAAAATAATTTTACAAAATTTAATATACATTTTCCTTCAGTGTATTTTTCAGGGAATTTATTTAAAATTTTTCTGAAAACATTTTAAATTATTTACGAAAAGACGTAAATTATTGCGAAGAATTGTATAAAAATTTTTTTTTATATTTTAATTGATTTTGTTCGAAAAATTTAATGAACATTGAATTTCTGTGAAAATGATTATATTTATGAAAATGAATAATTTTTTGCTAAGAATTTTATTTTTTTTAAAAAAATTGAATTTACCTGAAGTATTTTTGTGTTTATTAAAATAATTGAATTCTCCCAAGAATTTAATTACTTTTATGAGAATAATTAAATTCCCCAAAGAATTGGATAATTCCAATAATTAAATTCTTATTTCTTACTTAATTGCTTAATTCTCTAAATCAAAGAAATTGGTAAATTTTCCAAAGATTATGTGTTCTATATTCTACTATTGAACAGTTTTTCTAATAATATCAAATTGAGACAAATTTAATTATTTAAATATGAATTAATAATATATTATTATCATCGAAATAAATGAATAATCAATTAAAAATTTAAAATATGAAATATAAAATATTAAAATTAACAAAATGAATTAAAATAGCAAACTTTTTGCATCCCAAAAAAATTTTCATACTTTTCTTGTCTTAATTTGAGATTCTTATAGAAAAACTGTTTAATAGTGGAAAATTTAAGAATTCCATGTAAAATGAAAGCAGTCATTGAATATTACGTCGAAGAAATTTCGATCTGAACTGGCAACAATAAATTCTTCGAAATTGGAATTTCTATATGTGGGGGATATTATTTAATTAGAATATAAGTTAATTCGAAAAACCGTTTATCGAGTGTAGAGAACCATTCGAATGTCTGCAATTTGACATAAATCACATTCTAATTTAATGACACGGTGCAATGACAACGTAATTAATAGCCTGTTGCTTCACATGTTGTGCGTTTGCAAACAGCAGTTGACACAAGTGCAACGTTATTGAAGTAAATGACAAAATCCATTTTCAAGCACCTGTTTTGTGAAATTACTCAGCATTTCAAGAGGGTCTCGAGTTTTGTAATTAAATCCGAATTAAAAGCGAAAATATACTGAATGAAGATTAAGAAACAATTTTCAATGCTCCAACGTCTACTTTATATTTATATTTAATTGAATAACTCAATTTAAATTTTCATTTTAAATTCCAATCCTTAATTATCCTTTTTCTTTAGTTTCAATTTTCAACTAAATCATTTATTTACTTACAACCAAATTATTTATTTACAACTAAATTATTTATTTCTTTATTTATTTAAATTATGGAATTTTATAATTTTATAAAAAAAAGATTTTGTTTTTATAAAGAAAAACAATAATATTGTAACAAACAATTTTTATTTAAAATAGATTTTATTAAAAATATTATTTATTTAATTAGTGTTGAAAATATTGTGTTTAGCGATGTAAATTTATATAATTTGTAGTTATGACTAAGGACTTTAAGTATTTTTTAATCGGCGATGAAAATTAGTTTGTTAAGTAATTTTTTATTTGTTCTAGAATTTTTTTAATTAGTAAACAATTTACTACTGAATTTATCAAGGGGAGAAATTTTCTTTTTGGTATTAATTTAAAAATTTAATGATTGATAGAGTTTCGGGAAAATATGCACCTTGATCAAACAGGGATAAATTATAGATAATAGAGAGAGAGAGAGGCGCGCCAAAATATATATTAAGTTGGACGATTTATTAATATTAGAAGCACGAAGTCTTCCTGAGTTTCGAATATATCTCGGAATATGAGACGTGGTTGTATTTCTCCGATTAAGTTAAATGGAGAGTAAAATAGGTAGGAGCAAGGCAAGTACTGTCGATACAGCTACCCTCTATAAATTAATTATGGTCCAAGATTCTCTCTTATCAAGAACAAATTAATTTACCTTCCCATATATACACACATATAACACCGGGAAACGGTGAAAATCTAAATTACCGTCAAATATTTCACTCAACAGTTCCTGAAAATTCCATTCATATTCTCCTTTAAATTCCTATTTTACTTTTTATTTTCTACTGTCGAATATTTTCAGACGAATTTTAATTTTTTAATTTTTATGCAGTTTATGCAATTTTTCATTTTTACTTTATTTCACTTTATTTTTGTATTATTTTCAGCTTCATTACAATTTTGTTTATATTTTTGATGAAGTTCACAACGTTTATAGTCGACGGTTTTAGAAAAAAAATATTTTTTTAAAGGAATTTTTATAAATTTTTGTAAAGAAAATATTACGATTAATTTTTTGGATTAATTTTTTGAATAATGATTAAGAAAAAAAAAATTTTGTGAACAAAAAAAAGTCAATTTTTTAGTAGGAGACAATTATTTACTTTCAATCGTTGGTCATAAACCTTGCGAACGTCACCGACGTTTATTTACCACTTTTTTAATTTATATTAGTATTTCGATAATTTTTTTTAGATTTCAGACACTAAGAGCTTCTATTTCTGTTTTTCAAAGAATCTCAACTACTTTAAATTCGCTACAAAATCGAAAAACTATTCTCAAAAATTCTAATCAAATTCTTTAACAATGATTCAAATATATTCTAAAAATACTCGAAATTCAATATTTTCAATATCGAATATTTTCACAAAATTTCACAAAAGAAATCAATTCTGAAAAAAATTAATAAAATCCATCCAAAATTCAATTATTTTCATAATTAATAAAATATCCACAGGACTTTTATTAATTTATAATATTATTTTCAAGAAAATTTCGAAATCAATTTTCTTTTTTTTTATAGCATTCTACGAAAAAATTTAAATAATTTCATACTCATCGAAAAAATTCAATTATTATTAATACTAGGGTTTAAATTAATTAATTGAAAAATTTGATTATTTTTATAAATAAAATCTTCCACAAAAATTCAATGTTTGTAAAATTCTTATTAAAAATTCAATTAGTTAAAAAAATTAGAAAATTTTTTACAAAAACTCAATTTTTTTAAGTAGTTTAATACAATTTTTCTTAATAATTCAATTATTTTTATAAATAATAAAATTTATTCCAAGATTTCCATTTTTTTTTTTTTTAATACAATTTTAGTGAAATTACTCGAAAAGTGTAATTAATCTTATAAATTTAATTTCAATTTCTCGAAAAAATCTATTATTTAAAAAACAATTTTTTTTAAATCTTTGGAAGAATACAATTAATTCACATTTTTTTTTCACAGGAATTCAATTATTTTAAAAGATCCTAAAGTTCTGAACGTTCAAATGAACGAAATTTGTTTATTTCTTCTAAAAATTAAATTTTTATTGCAATTATTTTGATACACTATTAAAAAAAATAATTACTGAGTTCGAAAAGGTAAAATTTTATTTTAAAAATTTTTTCATGATTAATAATTTATTAAAATATCTGCAATAAAAAATATTTCGTTCATTTGAACGTTCAAAACTTGGGGACCATTATTTTAAACTATTTTAATAAAATTGACCAAAAGGAATTAATAATATAAATACAATTTGAATGACACTTTTTTTGGGACATTTTAATAAAATTCTTTGCAAAATTAAATTATTTTCATAAATAACAATATTTGTGCCAAGAATTTTTTGTTAAAAAATTCTAATAAAATAAGAAGTAAGTAAGTAAGAATCTAATTATTTTCATAAAGAATTTAATAAAATGCCACAAAGACATTTAATTGTTCTCAAAAAATTTAAATGTATTCTTTATAAAATTTTATTTTATTTTAAAAACTTTTTGCAATTTATTAATGACTTTTATTATCTACTATTCTCATACAATTTCGAAACGAACTTCAACTATTTAAAAAAATTTTGTAACATTCAATTATTTAAATTTTGTTTGTAAAATTCTCCAGATGAAATAAATTCTTTTCTTAAATAATAAAAAGTTCTCGCAGGAATTCAATTATTTAAAATTGAATTTGCATACAATTCGTAGATAGAATTAAATTATTAAAAAATTGTTACAAAATTTTTCTCAAGAACTAAATTATTTTTTTAAAAATTTAATTCTGTTTCGTAAATAATAAATTTTCGTTGCACGGATCCAATTTTTACGCAGGATAAGAAAGAAGTAAATATTTTTAGTTGAAATTAGGAATAAGTTAGGAAAATAAAATATGGAATATGGAATTTTTGTCTGTTTTATCTTTATGAAGTTTTCAATTTTTCGGTACTTACTTTTTTATTACTTTTTTACTACTTTTTTTTACTTTTGAAAGCCATTTTTTCTCCTTTTTTAAAATTAATTATCGAATGCAAAGTCTGCAATTTTTTTTTATTTTCTATTATCATATGTTTTTAAAGAAAATTCCAATTTTTATTTTTTCAAAAGAGTATTTTCTCTATGTGATAAGCAATATTTTTTCAAAAACGTATTTTCCCTATGGGATAAGTAAATAAATGACTATTTATTTACGTTTAAACAAATGATCAACTATCATTTAGTCAAAAAATGGTAATTTCAAAAAACATTTAAAAAACTTCTATTCGAAATTTATGTTCCTAAAATTTTGAACGTGCAAATAAACGACAATGTTTTTTTACTTCCTCTAATTTGTATTTTATTTACAAAAAAATTATTTTTTAAATTAAAACAAATTAATTCTTAACTAAATATTGTTTAATTTCAATTATTTTTCTTTTTTCGATAGTAATTTTCAAAAACGCTGAAGGTGAAAAAAAATTTCAGGTTATTTGAACGTTCGAAACTTTAGCCCCCATATTTTATCTACTGAAATAAAAGTAAACGAATCGGTTTTACTTTTCAAAAGCAAAGAAAGTATTCGTTCATTTTACCCTAAAAAGAAAATGAAAAATACAAAATAGTGTCTCTGTAGCTAATATATCGTAATGAAAAATCTAAAAACTTATCGAAATAAAATCGAAAAGAAAAATTCGGCAAAAAAAAAAAATAAATCTCGACTGTAAAAGAGAAAAAAAAAGATTGAAACCAATTCAAGAGTGTATTGAACGTGATAGAAAAGTATAAATTTCGCATAGAAAAAAATCCCAAGTGTGTTTTTGTGAAAATCAAGAAGTTAGTTGAAATCGGGTATAAATTCAAATGTATCATATCGCGTGTAAAAGGACCGTTAGTGTATCCAGATCTACATAACTCAACTTGCTCCTCCCTCTCTGTGTACTCCCTTTTCCGAAGGTGCCTTGGTCTACTCGGTTTCTATCGAAATCCACCCGGCAACATATGTATCTCAGGTAATCATATACGTACGCTCAGTACAATGTACGAGCTGTCTCATTGCTACCTTGCACTCCCGCAATAAGGGTTTCAAAATCACTATACTCTGCCCCCTCCCCCACCCTCTCTTTCTCTCTCCAACTCAATTTTGATATCCATTTCACATATCTAATTTTTGCATTCAAAATGACTCAATTTTTTTTTATTATTAAATCACTGTATTCTTTTCGCAAATTTTAAATTCAAATGTTTGAATATTCAATTATTCAATTATTCAATTATTCAATTATTCAATTATTCAAGTATTTAATTATTCAATTATTCAATTATTCAATTATTCAATTATTCGATTATTCAATTATTCAATTTTTCAATTATTCAAGTATTTAATTATTTAATTATTCAATTATTCAATTATTCAATTATTCAATTATTCAATTATTCAATTATTCAATTATTCAATAATTCAATTATTTAATTATTCAATTACTCAATTACTATTCATAATAATAATTATTATTAATTTTAAATATTCAATTATTTAATTATTCAGTTATTCAATTACTATTCATAATAATAATTATTATTATTTTCCTAATTCTAAATTAGGAAATAACTAAAATTACTAAGTTGAAGTCCACAACGTTGATCAACAAAAAAAAAATTATTCACTCAGTAAATTAATTAAAAACGACACTGCAATATTGAGACAAAAATATTTAGAAAAAAAGATTTGTTTATATTTTGATAATAAGATCGTAAAGTTCTGAACGTTCAAATGAACGAAATTTATTTATCTCTTCTAAAAAAATAAATTTTTATTGCAATTATTCTGCTTCACTATCCAAAAAATTAATTACTGAGTTTGAAAACGAAAAATTTTAGTTTTTAATTTTTTTATGATTAATAGTTTATTAAAATATCTTCAATAAAAAATATTTCGTTCATTTGAACGTTCAAAACCTGGGGATCATTTGATAATAATTATTTTACAACTAAATATTAAATTAAAAATAATATTTAAAAGCATTAAATAATTTTTTTTTTCGTTGATAAACGTTATGGACTTCAACTTCGTTTAAAATTTAATATTTCTTCTTTTTTTTCTCTCACTTGAGAGGCAAAAATCCACATGACGCAATTTTTTTTAATCGTCGAATATATTTGTAATGAATTTTTAAGCGTAAGCGAGAAATTATATTTCAATAGCATATATGTAATTGCTTTGAAATCGGTCGGAACGTTAATAATAAAATAATTTCATCAGTATGACGTATGTACGTTCGCTTTATATGTTATTTTAATTGATTTGAGAGCTTTTGTACATTTGCATACATAGATATGTATTTATAGGATATTCCTTTCTTTCTTTCTTTTTTTATTTATTTTTTTTTTGAAATTATTATTTATATTTGAAAATATCAATTTTTCATTACCCTTTGGAAATATTATTAAACTTTAATTTTTCATAGTTTCATTGCTTCAGTACAATGAAAATCGTTGATTAAATTTTAATATAGTATTCCCATTAAAATGTTTTATATATACATTTTTTCGCTATAAACGGAAAATTGTGATCGTAAATTTTGCCAAAGGATTTAAAAACTTTGATAATATTAAAGTAGGTATAGATTTAATTTTTTTTTATTTCATCGTATAGGGGAAAATAATATTTGAATTATTTCTATATTTCTGGCTCTTTTGGATAAAATTGTAAAAAGAAATTTTTTAATAAATAACAGTATTTTGCTTCTAAATTTTCGTTCTTTATATGTGACTTATTATTTATCTAAATTTAATAAAAACTTTACTTAGTATTAAACATTATATAATGCGAATTAAACATATTTACATAGTTGTGAATTAATTTTTTTAATAATATGAAGAATACATTTTTTAAAATAAAATAAAATTTAAATAAAGTAACAAAAATATCGCCGTTGGAATTATTTTAATTCTTAAATCCAATTTTAGAAGAATTACAAATTTAGTTTCAATTCCTCTAATAAATCAATTACTTAAAAAATTTTTAATTCCTTGGAAGAATTCAATCAAATACAAAAATATTAGAATATTTTTCACAAGAATTCAATTATTTTTAACTATTTTAATTAAATTGTCCAAAAGGAATCAATATTTAAAATTTTTAAATACAATATTGTAATTAAATTTTTTTGAGGCATTTTAATAAAATTCTTTGCAAAAATCAATGATTTTCATAAATAACAATTTTCATGACAAGAATTTTATTATTTTTAAAATTAATAAATTCTTTCTTGTAAAATCAATTGTATTAAACAAAATTTAATAAATATCGAATTTTCAAATAAAAATTTCACACAGACTTACAACACAGACTATTATCAAAAACTTTAATAGTATTCTTTATAAAATTTAATTTTTTTGTACAATTCTTTATAAGAATAGAGTAAATGAATTTTTTTTATATAAAGAATAATTTTTCTTAAAAATAATATACAAATTAAGTAAAGTAACAAAAATATCGCCATTCAAAACTTTTGAAAAATAGTACAAAACATTACAAATATTCATGTTTTACTTAAATAATAATAAATAAAGTAATTAATTAAAATTTTCAGAATTTTTAAATAACGAATTTATTTTTTTTTCTTTTTAAAATTTATTTTATGCAGAAGAAAATAATTTTATTATTCAAAAATTGCAACAACAAAAAAAAAAGTGAAATGAAACGAAATCTTTTCGAAAAATAAATTTTCAGTCGAATTTTGATTTTTCGATGGATTTATTTTGAGAGAAAAAAACAATTTTAATAAACAATTTTCTTAAATGAATAAATTAAAAAATAAAAATCCGTTTCGAAGAAATTTTTGATTCAAATTTCATTTCTCAATTTAACGAAGAGAAAAAACAAAGTCAAAAGGAAATAAAAATTTGAAGAAAGGATTTAAAAAATTTAATTCTAATTTAATTCTTCTAATTCGAAAAATAAACACTGAATCAAATTTTCTTTTTCATTATTTATATAAAATAAAAAAATAGTCTTCGAAGTTCAAATAAACAAAAATAAAGAAAACAAAAATAAAAAAACGAAAATAAAATAAATTAAATTTCTTCCCTGAGAATTAAATTTCGATTCTAATTTTACATCTTGCACATTATTCATTATTTTTTTCTGCTGAGAGAAAAATAATAATAAATTTCCTCATAATTTGTAAGCGAAATGTAATCAATTCATTTTGGCAAACAAAAGTTTCGTAGATGAGTTGAATATGTTGGAGGCACGTCGCTTGTTCGACGCGCTCTCACGTGTTTCATAATGACGTCACGTAGATGACCATCGTCCGCCAAAAGTCTGGACGTGACCTTGGCTCATAGCTAGAAAAATTTTTCAAATAAAAAAAAAGTCACGCTTCGACATTTCATCTTTCGATATAAAATTCTTTTTTTTTATTTTTTTCCCCGGGAAATTTTTATAACAATTCAATATGCCTCCTGACTCTACTGTATTTTATGAAATAAAAAATAATAACAGAATATTTATCAGTTTTCGTTCAACGTGAACTTTATTTTTAAAAGGTGAAATAAATTTTTTATTTGGAAAATTAATATTTAAAACAAAAATTTCGACATTTCTCACAAATATTTCTTTTTATGTCGCAAAGTAACTTATTGTAAATTTTAGAATTTGATTTTGCAAAATGTTCCTAAAGTTTCGAACGTTCAAATGAAGGACAATATTCCATTTTACTTCTTCTAATTTGTATTTCTTTAGAAAAAATTTTTTTATTAAATAAAAACAAATTAGTATTAAACTAAATATTATTTAATTTCAATTTTTTTTACTTTTCGGATAACAATTTTCTAAAATACTTGAGGTAAAAAAAATGTCGCACAGAAAAAAAGGGTGGTAATATTATGAAGGGTAATGGGTAAAAATGACTTAAGTAAAGGGTAAAAATTACGACGGGTAAAAGTACAGAGGGTAAAACACTTACCTGAATATGTCACTAAAACAAATTAAAAGTTTTTTTTCTTCTAATTATATTAGGAAGGTTAAATATTAAATTATTTTGATTAGAACTAGTTTGAATTAATCACAACTTGATAATTTTTTTACTTAAATTAATAAACAATTATATTTTCCAATTTGAATTGTTAAATTAATCACTATCAAACTCTCGATTTTATGGTTATGACTTTGTAAACAAACAAGAGTTATAAAACAATATAATAAAATGTCACGCAAAGCAGTACATTTTTAATATAAATTTTTATTTTATTAAAAAAAATTTTTCTTTTGTATAAAAAATGTATAATTGTAAATCATAATACATAATTATGATAAATTAATTTTATGTCTTTCAAAATCATAATTTATAAATAATTATAATGAAAAAGCAAATATTTATCTCATTGTTTTGTTTGCTTGTTCAAGTGTTGAAGTAACTAATGTCAACTAATTTATTTAAAACCAAAAAACTAAAACATCTTTAATTTATAAAATTTACTTAAAATATTATAATGGTGTAATTTACAAAAAACTATGTTTCTAAATTAAAAACAAGAATTGGTTTAAAGAAATGTGATTAATAATTACGCATTAACCAAAATTTTCTTCCTTATTAAACAAAATTTTCAAGGAAATAATTTGATATCATATTATTACAAAAATATTTTTATTATAGTTTAAAACCAAATATTTTTTAGAAACAAATATTTATTACACCATTTTCTTTCCTTTGAATATAAATGAAATATTTTTAAAAATGTATAATTCGAAAATTTCTTATGAGCAAATTTATTCTTTTTAAAAAAAATTATAATTTTTACAAAAAATGCGACTGGAACATAAATATTATATTTTTTTAATCTTTACTTGAAAAAAATAAGAATTCTTTAGCAAGCTTATGATTAAAAATAAAATATTTAACAATCATTTCTTTGCTTAAAAAAACATTAGAAATTGGTTTGAAAAATCATAATTTTTACAATTATTTATGACTGAAATACAAATATTTTGCTTATATTTTTCTTAATAACAATTAAATTTTAAAAAAACATTCTATTATTCAATAAATTAATTACTTTTGTAGTTAAATAATTTTGAAATGGTTTCAGATTAAAATATTGTTGAAAAATTTGAATTTTCTATACTTTTAACTGGTAATTTTGAAAAATTATTGTTTTGAAAAAGTTTAATTTAATTTTTTTAAAATAATTTGAAGTTACGTGCAGTTACGTGGAAATTTTTTCAAATTGTATTTTTCCTGTATTCCTGTTTGTTTTTCCTGTCTTTTCATGAAGAAATTTTCGTAAACGTTTAAGAGATTTTTTTCAAACTTTTCGTAATTCATAGAAAGTTTTCGATAATTTTTTAGAAAAACTCTCTTATCTATGTTAATAAATTTTAAAACAAATGTATGTGGAAATTCTTAAAGAACTTTTTAAAAAATTATTGAAAATATTTATTGAAATAATAAAAATAATTTTTTGAATTTGACATATTTAATCCTTTTAATTCCTGTGGAAACAAATAAAAATTCCCTTTTTTAAAAATATTAAATTTCTTTATAAATTAAAATTTGCAATTACCAAATAATGTTTATTTATATTTCTTTTCTTTATTTATAAAAAACTTTAAATTTTATTAGAGCAAGTATAAGTAATAATAACATTTATGTGAAAAAAATCTCTTTTCAATAAAAAAAAATAAAAAAACGCAATAAGTATTTGCTTCATTATAATTATAAATTATGATTAAAAAAAGTAAAATTTGTTTACCATATTTATGTATTATTTATTAAAATTAGACATTTTTTAAATAAAGGAAAAAACTCGTTAACTAAAATAATAATTTATATTAAAAATTTTCTGCCTTTCGTGACTTTTTGTTATATTATTTCATAACTCTTGTTTGTTTACAAAGTCATAACCATAAAATGGCGAGTTTGAAAGTGACTCAATCAATAAGTTTAATCGAAAATAAAATTATTTATTAAATTAAGTAGTAAAATTATTTAATGATTATTAATTCAAACTGGTTTTAATAAGAATAATTTAATATTTAACCTTTTTAATATAATTAGTAAAGAAACAGCAAAGTTGTTTTACTGACACATTTAAGTAAGTGTTTTACTCTCTGTAATATTACCCGTCGTAATTTTTACCCTTTACTTAAGTCATTTTTACCCATTACCATTCATAATATTACCACCCTTTTTTTCTGTGCGTTCATTTGAACGTTCGAAACTTTAGTCACATTTTGCAAACAAATGCCTGAAGAAGATTTCTATTTTCTAAATTTATTTTTCTTTTCTGTATAGTAAATAGTTTTTATAAATAAAAATTTTAAAAAACTAATTAAATTGAAAAAGGAAATTTCAAACCAAGTTTTACGAAAATTTTCGTTGTGAAAAGTAAAAATCCTTTGAAAGAGAAATGCTAAAATTTCGAATGTTTAAATAAATATTTTACTTTAAGTGGTTTAGAATAATTAGTATCCAAAAAAGTATAATTGAACTTAAAGAATATAGTTTTGAATTAATTTGTTTTAATCTAAGAAATATTTTTTTTTTTGTAAAGAAATACAAATTGGAAGAAATAAAAAAAATATTGTCGTTTATTTGTAGGTTCAAAACTTTAGAAACTTGAAAAAGATCTCATATTTCGTTATAAAAAAATTTTCCCTAATAAATTTTATTCATTGATAACAATAAAAGTGTCATTTTGAAAAGTTCTCTTTTTTATTGCTTGCAACAAGCGCGCAGTGTTGAAAGTGAAAAATGATGAAGAAAAATTACCTAAATAAGAAATATGAGTGTGTCGTTAATTTTGCCACAACCCTTTTTTTATGGTTAATGTAAATTAAGTTTATCTAACAAGTTTTCTTGTTTGTTCACAGGTATGTAACAACCCCATTTCTTCTGGATGATGACATTCTTCTTTTTTTTATGTAACGACTGCTGTGGGTGCTATTAAATGGCAAGTAAATGTCATTTTACTTTATTTCAATCTCTTATGTTGCATCGACGGCAAAAAAAGGTAACTTACTTCCATAAAAGTGAAGCTCTATGGGATCGTAAATGTCACATTATGCTTGTTTCCTGCAATTCGTTATTATTTTCTCATAACTGTAGAATATAGAAAAAGTCTAACGAAATCGCTATATTACCTTATTCAATTTTGTTTCACTGGCATTTATTATGCGAAGCTTTGAAAAAAAGGAAAAAAAGAGAGAGAAGAGAAGACCTAATGAGATTCTTTAACGTTCGATTATTTAACATAACACGGTTTTTTCCTTTTTTTTATTAATTTTCTTGCTCCTAATAATTTTTTCTTTTTCCTTTTTTTCATTAATTTTCTTGCTCCTAATTTTTTCCTTCTTTTCATTAATTTTCTTGCTCCTAATTTTTCCCTTTTCATTTGATTTTCTTGCTCCTAATTTTTTGCGAAAAAATTTTTCTAATATTGTGCACGAATTTTATTGACGTTAATTTTTTTTTTATTTTCACAACCCCAGTTGCGTTAAGTATAGAGGAGGGGAGAAACAAAAGCCGAAAGAATTAACAATACAGAGTGTCTTGTATGGGTGAGTAGGTAGGAAAAACTAGGCGAGAAACCAGGAGCGAAATGGTAGGGGAGAAGTATTTTCCTTTTCATTCTCTCGGCACTATCCAATTTAATTTACGACTTGTTCGGTAAAAGCGACGTTAATAACTTTATTAATTTGTAGGTACTTTGGTTATAGCTTTCAACCCTTATTTTTCTTCTTTGTTCGTCGCTATAAAGAAAGAAACCCTCTCTTTCAAATTCTAAAGAAACAAAGAAGCAAAAAAGTTAGTCCTGAATTTTGAATACAAAAAAATATTCCCCCGTATTTTGAAGAAGAGTTAAAAATATTTTCTTTGCATTAAACGAAAATTAAAATTCAAAAATTAAAATTAAATTAAAATAAAAATTAATAATTATTAATTAATAATTACTAATTAATAATTATTAATTAAAAATTACCACTTCTCGCAAATATATTATTCTGGGAAAAATATTTTAAATTCAAAAACTATATCTAGGGAAAATTACAACTTCTCTTGAATATTATTCTGGGAAAAATAATTTAAATTTAAAAACTATTTCTAGTGAAAATAAATTAGTCCATTTCTTTTATCCCCTAAGGAATTTAAATTATTCCCAAGTCCGATTAAAACAGAATTTTTAAACATTCCCGAATATAAGAACAAAGAAAAAGTCTAAAACTATAAAAAAGGAGAACTCGAAAGTTAATGGGATTTTTTTTTTGCTTTTTTGTATACCTTTGAATCATAAAATGTTAACGATAAGAGATTTTTTCTGTTTTTTTTGTTAATTTTTATACAGTCCTCACCAATTGCTGTGAGCTCGTATCGATGAAACTGTAAATTGAAAACAAATTTCCCTTCCCTGTTCTATAAACCGAAGTGTCTTTACCATGCATTAATTTTGTAGAACGTCGAAGGAGAAAATGTTGGAGAGGAAGGGTAAAAACGGTTGGCAATCAACGCCCTGAGAATATTCAATTTTAATTTCATAGCCCGACCTATACCGCAGTTTAAAGTTCAACGTTAACTGAGATAATCTGATAAATCACTGCGCGGAAAAAGTCGAAGTTATTGTGTTGGAATTATTATTATTATTATTATTATTATTATTATTAAAGTATAGGTTTATAACAATTTTTACGTCATTCTTTGCTTTTTAAAAAACTCAGGTAAACTAAAATTACTAAAATTATAAAAAATTTTCTTCTTTTCTCTAAATACAGATTTCTACTACTTAGAAAAATTTTCAGAGACTTTTCTTGACTAAAATTTAGTTTTACTACTTATTTTTGCTTCTAAGAAAGAAAAACATTGTTTGTCTGACTAAAATAAGCTTTTACTACTTTTACAAAAATTCAAAAACTAGAAAACTTCATGTCTGATTCAAACTGAATAAAACTGTTCCAAAATTAGCAAAAAAAAATAGAATTTTCTTCACTAAACTTTAGTTATACTTCTCTTATTGTTGCTTCTAAGAAACAAAGAAAATTGTTTTTCTGACAAAAATAAGATTTTGCTAATTTTAAAAAAATTCAGAAACTAGAAAACTTCATGTCTGATTCAAACTCAATAAAACTGTAAAAACTAAAAATAGCAAAAATTTGACAAATTTAACCAAACATTGTTTTTTTCCACTACTGCATTAATTTAACATTATTAAAAAA
Organism: Leptopilina drosophilae; assembly: GCA_032873175.1. Taxonomy (NCBI): domain Eukaryota; kingdom Metazoa; phylum Arthropoda; class Insecta; order Hymenoptera; family Figitidae; genus Leptopilina; species Leptopilina drosophilae. Next base: position 72,433,050 of record CM065478.1, read on the forward strand.
AAAATTTTTCTCGAATTTCGAAAATAATGAGGATTTAAAAAAATAATGGACCTCATAAAACGAGATTTCCGCCAAGAATATTTCGTGTAGACGCACGTATGTCACTAAGAGAACCCACTTCCGCAATATTAACCTTCTTGGAATAACCCTCGTTTCCTTCGAAACATAATCTCAACTCAAATTAAGATTAACTCTCTTATCCGAGCGAAAATCTTATTCATACTTCTATTTCTGATTTTATTTCCCTCTAAGAAAAAAACATTCCACTTATTGAAACAATAACTAAAATTTAATTTTAGTATCCTAATGTCATATTTTTAAAAAGTAACAAATTAAAGTACCTACTTTTTAAATTAAAAATTACTAAAATTTAGTAGAATTCCTGTAGAAATTCAATAGAATCGTTTTTATATAGAATGATTCTAGTTAAATTCTATACAACTTTTTCTGCTGAAAATTTACTTAATTAATAATTATTTATTTTCTTTAAAAATGCACTTTCTTCTTCTAAAATATCAATTTCATCAAATTTGATCAATTTTCACCAAAAAAATAATACATTTTCCTTCAAAGATATTTAAATTTTCATCAAAATTTTACAACTTTCTTTAATATTACTTAACTTCTATCAACTCTTCTTCAAATTACTACAAAAGTGATCAAATTGCATCAAATTGATTAAATTTTTAATAAAAAATGAACATCTTTTCAATTAAAATACTGAACTATTATCAAAATTGATGAGATTTCTTGAAAAATATTTAACTTGCATTAGACTTATTCAATTTTTATGAAAAATGAAGATTTTATTTAAAAAATAATTAAATTTCGTTAATGTCCTCTAATTTGATTAAAAAAATCACCTTTCACTTTGCTGTGTAGAATTTTTATAAATATTATGCATTTTTTAAGATATTCTCGAATTTTATCAAATTTAATTAAATATCTTTAAAAAAAACTCTACTTTTATTAAATTAACTCAATTTTCATTTTAAAATTTTTATTTTAGAAATTAATTTTCACAAACAATTAAACTTTCTTCAAATTTATTCAACTTTTATCAATTCGCATTTTTTATCATAAATAATTAACTTTCGTTAAATTTCCTTAATTTTCATTTTTAAAAAATCAGCTTTTTTCAACAATTTAACTTTCTTCAATTTACTCAATTTCAATTTAAACAAATTAGTTTTCTTTTAACAGTTTAACTTTCTTCAAATTTACTCAATTTCTATTTAAAAAAATAGTTTTTTTTAACAATACTAAACTTTCTTCAAATTTACTCAATTTTCATCAATTCGCATTTTTAATAAAAAATATTCAATCTTTAATAAATTTTTTATCAATTTTCATAAAAAAATCCACATTCTTCATTAAAAGTGTTTCACTTTCATCAAAATTGTTAAATTTTATAATATTTACATAATTTTTCAAACACACTAAATTATAACATTTTATAAATAAGCTTTTTATTTTTTTGAAAATTTATAATTAGTTTAACTTTTAATTTATTTTCTTTTTTGTATTTCTAAAATCACAGTGGGTTTTTCTTCAAAAATACTCAACTTTTTTCATGAATACTCAATTTTTTTTAAGAATTCATTTAACTTTTTTAAAAATACTCAATTTTTATTATGAATTGATTTAACTTCTTCAAAATATTAAAATTTCTTTAAAAATTCTACATTTTTATGAAATTTTCTCAAGAATTTATAACAATTATCTTTTTCTTCAAAAATATTTAACTTTTATCAATTTTGACTTATTTCCCTCAAATTTAAACAAACTGATTCTCTCTCTCTCTCTCTTTCTCTCAAAAATACTCAACTTTCGTTGATAGTTGTTAGAATTATTTAATATTACTCAATTTTATTTAAAAATTCTAAAATAATCTTATTTCTTCTGTTAATAAAATTAAAAAGTAAAGAAAAATATCAATAACAAAAAATAATTCAAAAATTTTTTTTTAACGTGCAAAGTATTTTTTTAAATATTCAACTTGAAATATTTTAAGTTTAAAAATATTCAAAAATACTAAAGTATTATGAATAATGTTCGTTTGCATTAATTCAGAACTTAAAAAATTACCTTTTTTACAATTATAAAAAAGATAAATTATCTTGTAATTGTAAATTATCTTTTTTTCAATTGTAGAAAAGATAATTTTTTATCTTAGTATTTCTTTAAGAATTGATTTAACTTCTTTAAAAATACTCAAATTTCTTCAAAAATTTTTTATTTTAATGAAATTTACTTAAAGTATTTAAAAAAATTACCCTTTTCTTCAAAAATATTCAACCTTTATCAATTTTGATATATTTCTTTCAAATTCAAATACACTGTCTCTCTCCCTCTTCCTCTTTGTCTCAAAAATACTCAACTTTCATTGATAGTTGTCAGTATTAATTAATATTATTCAATTTTATTTAAAAATTTTTAAAAATTCTAAAGCACGCTCATTTCTTCTTTTAATAAAATTAAAAGTAAGAATTATTTTTCTTCAAAAAGATTAACTCTCTCTTATCATAGCGACAATCTTATTCATACTTTTATTTCTGATTTTATTTCTCTCTAAGAAAAAAAACATTCCACTTATTGAAACAAGAACTAAATTTTAATTCTAGTATCCTTATTTCATATTTTAAAAGAGTAAAAAAATTAAAGAAATAAGAAATAATTTTATGATTTATTAACAAACAGTTTTTTATACAGTTTTTATACAGTTTTATACAATTTTTCTAAAATTTAGTTTGATACAAGATTAATAAAAAAAAATTTTTGATTACTTACTTCGAAACTCTAAGAACACGTTAATTACCATCTAATTTAGACTTGAAGAGTAATTAAATTTTAGGTAAAAATAAATTGAAATCCAAATAAAGAACAAATTGAATTTCTTTTTAGTTTATTTAAATAAAAATAAATCTAAATCCAAATAAAGAACAAAATAAATTTCTTTTCAGTTTATTTAAATAAAAATAAATTGAAATCCAAATAAAGAACAAATTAAATTTCTTTTCAGTTTATTTAAATAAAAATAAATCTAAATCCAAATAAAGAACAAAATAAATTTCTTTTCAGTTTATTTAAATAAAAATAAATCTAAATCCAAATAAAGAACAAAATAAATGTAAATAAAACTAAATTTCTTTTTAGTTTATTTTTAAAAAAAAAATTGTTTTCTCCTTGTTATAATAATTAGCAACTCAAAATAGCAGCACTTTTCGTTCTATATTTCTAAAATACATTCGCGAAATTAAAATAAATGAAATAATTATAAAAAGTCTTTTGTTGCGGAAAATAAAAATACAAAGCGTTAAACATGCGACATTGGCTTGAACCGACATGTCGCGCGTGATACAGTTTGGCACGTCTTTGTTAATAATTTCAGTGTGAAGCGTGGTGTTGCGGCAAAACACAAAATATATACATATATACACATTTTGAATGGGTTTTGCGCGAGTTGGCACTTTTGAAAATTATCAAAAGCGAAATACCAGAACGTAAAATGAAAATGTCCGAATAATTACATATATTGAGGCAATTTATACATAGGAGAGACATTTAGTTTGCAACTGTGTAATGGAATTATTTCTATATATTGTTACTATGATCGTCGCTCCAAATATTTCGCACGTTTCCCTTTTTCTTCCCTTTAGCTATACAAAATATACTCTCATGTATATAGTTATATACTCTCACATATATAGTTTATAATTCATTAATTCATAATTTTGAACATTGGATATCCGGCTGTTGGTTTGTTCGACGAGATTGTAAATTATATTTTACGAATTTGTGTGTGACATTTCCAAAGATTGTACCCGCACACGCCCGCGGGACACACGTTTTGTAATAAACACACATTACTCCATGGATGAACGAATTAACGTTATTATTCCAAATTGCAACTGAGTATACACGGCGCGCACCTATAGCGTTATAACATGCGTGACATTTCGTAATTTACCCTCACAAATCTAATGGTCCATGATTTTTTATAATCTGACAAATCTCAATATATACAAACGATGCCATAAATGTACGTATATATATATATTTATTCAACTCTCGTGAGCGTGTGAGCAAAAGAATTTGCATTTGGAAAATTAATCGTATATTTTCTGTGTGTGTTTTGAATTAATTGCGTTTTTCCAGTGATTAATGTTAAGTAATCAATTTGCGGGAAGAGTGAGCGAAAAAATGGGGGATTTTTTTTGTAAATGGAATTTGGAAGATATTATAAAAAATTACTGACTGTAGTGAGCTGAAAAAGTTGTATCTAGAATTTCACTAGAATTATTTTAGGGAATCATTCTTTACAAATTCTAGTGAAATTCTCCAGAATTTCATTTGTAAAAAAATGTTTCTAAAATTTTGAAAGTTCAAATGAACGACAATATTTTTTTACTTCTTCTAATTTGCATTTCTTTAGAAAAAAATTATATCTAAACTAAATATTGGTTAAATTCAATTCTTTTTCTTTTTTGGACAGTAATTTTTAAAAACATTGAAGGTGAAAAAAATTCCATTAATTTGAACGCTCAAAACTTTAGCCACATTTAAAAAAATTGTAGAACGATTCAATAGAATTTCACTAGAGTGATTCTATAAAATTTCTACTAAATTTTAGTAACTTTTAATTTTTAACTTTTAATTCGAAAAAATATAAATTTTGTAAAATGTATTTTTTTTAATTTTATATTATTGTAAACGCAGATTTTTAGAAACAATAAAATCGATACTAAAGTGGATTAAATTGCGATGACAAAATTTAAGTTCATATTTAAATTAATTAAATTTCACATTTGATTTTCAAGGACAGACAATAATATAATGTTAAAAAAATTATTTTACGAAATTTGTACCTAGTTTTTCCAATTATTAAAAATTACTAAAATTTAGTAGAATTCATGTAGAAATTATAGAAAATCGTTTTTTATACAAAATGATTCTAGTAAAATTCTATAAAACTTTTTCGGCTGAAGATGTGCTTAATCAATAATTATATATTTTTTTAAATATACTTTCTCCTTCTAAAATATCAATTTTATCAAATTTGGTCAATGTTCACAAAAAAAACACATTTTCCTTCAAAAATATTTAATTCTTCATTGAATTTGATCAATTTTCATCAAAATTTTCCAATTTTCCTTAATATTACTTAACTTCTATCAACTCTTCTCAAAATGGCTAAAATAGTGATCAAATTACAACAAATTTATTTAACTTTAATAAAGTATTAACATTTTTTTCGAATAAAATACTCAACTTTTATCAAAAATGATAAAATGTTTATGAAAAATGCAGATTTTTTTTCAAAAATAACCCAAAGTTTGTTAAAATTCTCCAATTTGTTCAAAAAATATCACTTTTCATTTTGCTGTGTCGAATTTTCATAAATATTATGCATTTTTTAAGATATTCTCGAATTATATTAAATTTATTTAAGTATCTTGAAAAAAACTCTACTTTTATTAAATTACTCAATTTTCATTTTAAAATTTTTAGTTTAGAAATTAATTTTTTTTTTCAACAATTTAACGTTCTTGAAATTTACTCAATTTTCGTAAATTCTTATTTTTCATAAAAAATAATTAACTTTTATTAAATTTCCTCAATTTTCATTTTTAAAAAATCAGCTTTTTTCAACAATTTAACTTTCTTCAAATTTACTACTCAATTTCAATTTAAAAAAATTAGTTTTTTTTAACAATCTAACTTTCTTAAAATTTACTCAATTTCTATTTAAAAAACTAGATTTTTTTAACAATACTAAATTTTCTTCAAATTTACTCAATTTCTATTTGAAAAATTAGTTTTTTTTAACAATACTAAACTTTCTTGAAATTTACTCAATTTTCATCAATTCGCATTTTTAATAAAAAATAATTAACTTTCATTAAATTTTGTCAATTTTCAAATAAAAAAATCAATTTTTTTCAACATTTTTACTTTCTTCAAATTTACTCACTTTCCATTAATTTGCATTTTTCTTCAAAAATATTTAATTTTTTATAAATTTTTTATCAATTTTCATAAAAAAATCCACATTCTTCATTAAAAGTGTTTCACTTTCATCAAAATTGTTAAATTTTATAATATTTACATAATTTTTCAAACACACTAAATTATAACATTTTATAAATAAGCTTTTTTTATTTTTGAAAATTTATAATTAGTTTAACTTTTAATTTATTTTTTTTTTTTTGTATTTCTAAAATCAACAGTGGGGTTTTCTTTAAAAATACTCAATTTTTATCAAGAACACTCAATTTTCTTTATGAATTGATTTACTTCTTCAAAAATACTCAATTTTCTTTAAGAATTGATTTAACTTCTTTAAAAATATTCAAATTTCTTTCAAAATTCTACATTTTTATGAAATTTTCTCAAGTATTTAAAAAAATAGCTTTTTAAAAATATTTAACTTTTATCAATTTTAATTTATTTCCTTCATATTCAAACACTGTTTCTCTCTCTCTCTCTCTTTCTCTTTCTCCTAAAAATACTCAACTTTCGTTAATAGTTGTTAGAATTATTTAATATTACTCAATTTTATTTAAAAATTCTAAAAAATTCTAAAATAATCTTATTTCTTCTGTTAATAAAATTAAAAAGTAAAGAAAAATATCAATAACAAAAAAAATGATTCAAAAATTTTTTTTTAACGTGCAAAGTATTTTTTTAAATATTCAACTTGAAATATTTTAAGTTTAAAAATATTCAAAAATACTAAAATTTCATAAATATAATGTTCTTTTGCATCAATTCAGAACATAAAAAATGATCTTTTTTACAATTGTAATATAAATAAATTATCTTGTAATTTTAAATTATCTTTTTTACAATTGTAGAAAAGATAATTTTTTAATTTTCCTTTTTATAGTTTCATGTTACTTTTTTAAAAAGTATCTAAACTTAGAAATTTAAAAAATTAAAATATAAATTTAATCCTTGTTAAAATTACTAATTTTACTAGAAAAATATTGAAAACTTGTGCTAACAGTTAAATTAGCGGATATTAATAATTGAAGATAATTTTAATATTATATCGAATTGCAGTCATTACGTCATAATTTGCATGAGATAGACGCTAGATTTAGTCACGATAGACTTGGCGTAATAACATTGATTAAGTTTCCAGCTAAGCGCACACATAGAACTATATAGAAGGAGCATTGGATGCGTTCATTAACTTCCATGTTACTCATGCGATACATTCAAAGGACTCGTTGCGTCTGAGTGGCAATACCTTTGAAAGAAGCCAAGCAAAACGAAATTCTGGGCGTAGAGAGTGCGTAACACCAAAGAGAGGGATTTAAGCCAAACGTGAATAGAGAGAGAGAGAGAGAGAGACATTTGACTCTTGACGATTCAAGAAGAAGAGGGGTCGTCGCAACTAAATACGTTGAGATTTCTCCCGGCAAGTTGTTAATTGGCGAGAATTACGTATTTCGCACCGCGACAAGTACGTGCTTGCCTTGCGCTTCAGCTACACCCGAGGTTAAGGGCAATACGTCAACTTTAGCCGGGTAAAGAAGAGGAAAAAAGAAAAATAAATAAAATTTTCATCGTACTCTACGTGCCTACACTTTCAACTATTTCATTCATAATTTTTCCTGGAATGAAAAAACGAATTTCTCCCAACGACAGAAAGCAAAGAAAAAAAATAAACATTTAAATATTGCCTTCAGGCAGTGAATTTTTTTAACAAAAAACACACACACAATTGTCTCCTTTTTATCACACTTAGAATGCTAAATTAAATTTTTCTACCAAAAAAAATTACAGTCTTATTTTACAAAATAAAAAAAAATGTTGCTTTCTTTTTTCTCTTTTTCAAATTTTTTTTTTTTTTAATGAATTTTTTTCTCCACATAGTTTTATCAACACACGGCTAAAATGAAAATAAATTTCAAGTTTGTGGAAAGTGTCATTTTATTTCACAAAAGGATTAAAGTGAAAAAACACGTTTTTTTTATATTGAAAAAAATATTGCGTGGAGAAAAAAGGAATTTTATATTTTATACGAACCAATTTTTTTTTATATCTATGGTTTAATTAAAGAAAGGAATTTTATTTAATTAAGGAAAAAATAGTTTTTTTAATCATTTGATAAAAAATAGATTTCTTTTTCGCTATTTTATATTTATTTGATTTTATTTATATCATTGTTTTTATTTATTTCAAATTTTGTCAAATTTTTACTCAATTTTCATTTAAAATTCGTATTTTTTTTAAATGTTTAGCATTTATTAAAACATTAAATTTGGTCTAATTTCTTTCAAGATAAAATTTTCATCAAATTTATTCAATTTTCATAAAAAAAAAATTACAGTTTTCTTCAAAAATTTTACTCAACTTTTGCCAAAAATGCTCAAATTTCATCAAAAATTTCCAACTTTTATAAATTTTACTGAATTTTTTGTAAAAAAAAACCTTATTCACTTCATGAATATTTTAAAATTAAATCAAATTAATTAATTAATTAATTTTACATTTAAATTTTATTTATAAAATTAAATATAATTATTAATAAATAAAAATTTACTGTAATTCAATTACTAACTTCAAAAGTACTCAACTTGTTTTCGGAATACTCAATTTTCTTCAAAAAATGAACTTGCTTTTTCAAAAATACTTAAATTTCTTCAAAAATTTTCAAATTTTTTCAAACATTTTAAATTTTCTGAAAATTAACTAAATTTTCTTCAATAAATCTCCTTTTCCTTAGAAAAAAAAATATCCAACTGACAAAATTGATCAAATTTCATCAAAAATCCTCAACTTCCATCAAGTTAATATATAATTTTCTTCATTTTTTCCTTCTCACATTCTTCTTAAAATGTAAGCAAAAAATTAATTAAATTTCATCAACTTTGAGTATTTCTGATGAAATTTGAATACATTTGATTATTTTTGAAAAAATTGAAAAAATATATTATATTTTGTATTTTATATATTTTGTAAAATTTTATAGGCAAGTTTGATGAAATTTAAATATTTAATGACAAAATTAAGTATTTATGATGAAATTTGAATACATTTGATTATATTTTCCAAGAAATTGAAAAATTTTAATATTATATTAAATATTTTATATTTTGTTAAATTTTTTAGGAAAGTTTGATGAAATTTGATGACAAAACTAAGTATTTCTGATATGATTTAAATACATTTGATTATTTTTGATGAAATTGAAAAATTTTGATAAGTGTTCAATATTTTATATTTTGTAAAATTTTATAGCGAAATTTGATGAAATTTGATGACAAAATTAACTATTTCGGATGAAGTTTCTGCAATTTTTTAATGAAACCTGCATATTTTTAAGAATGTAAATTTTTGAGAAGAGTACATTCTGCAAAACTGGAGTATTTTTTAAAGAAAATTGAGAATATTTATTAAATGTCCAGGTTTTTTTAATGGAACTTTGAATTTTTTGATGAAATTTGAATAACCTAGAAGTCCGTTGAAGTTTAATGAAGAAATTCGAGCAGTTTTCGAGCAGTTTGAGCAGTTTTTTGTAACTTAATGTATTTTATAAAACACTGAATATTTTTTTATAATTGTCGAATATTTAAAAATAATATTAAATAATTTTTATTATTAATATGTGTAGAGTACTTTTGAGGAAATTTGAGTATGTGTAAAAAATATAAGTATTTTTGATAGAAATTAAGTATTTTTGCAGAAAATTGAGCAATTCGTGAAAACTCAAATAGTTTTTAAGAATGTTGAGTACATAAAAGAAATTAAACATTTCTGAAGAAATAAAAATAATAATTTTAACTAATTCTGATGAATTTCTTGTTTTCTTCAAACAGATAAATAGAAAAAAATTAGCTTTTTTGGAAAAACTTAAGTATTTCGAAAACGAAAAAGAAAAGTTGACTACATGGAGAAAAAGGATTGTTTCGTTGACAAAAAAGGTTGTTAATAGTGTTAATATAGAAGTAAAAAATTTATTTTGTTAACAATTGTCTTAACAATTTTATATTTTTCTAATAACAATATAACTGTTGAGGTAACAAAAAATTTTGATACAAAAAAAAGCATTTGTTAGTTCTATATTAAGATTAACAAACGTCGGTGAAGATGACAACGTTTATAAACGTTTTTTTTTCAACGATTTTTGAAGAAAAATATTTTTTAAGAAATGTTTTATAAATTTTAGTAAAGAAAATACTGTGTTTTATTTTTTGAATAATGATTTACAAGTAGAAAATGTTTCTGAACAAAAATTTTCTATTCTTTTTGGTAAGAAAATAATTTTTTTCTTTCAATCGTTGATCATAAACTTTGCGAACTTCACCGACGTTATTAACAATTCTTTTTTCTCTGTGTGAATAAGTAATTTAAACATTTACTAAATGCATCTTAAAAATTAACTAAAAATCTGTAAGAATTAAAAAAAAACAGTTAAAATAAAACAGTTAAAATTTAATTGTACTATTTAAAAAAGTATATGAACATTCCGAATAATTAAATTGTACTATTTAAAAATGTATATGAATATTCTGAATAATTAAAAAATTTTAATCATTTTCAAAATGTAATTCGATAAAATTTCAAAGACAATTTGAAAATGACGAGGAAAAGTCTCTATTATTTGAAAAATATACTTGCACTCCGCCTATTACGTGGAAATTTAATAGTGAACAGAACATCACGTGATGTCGGTATACGGGGATGGAATTCTGATTGTATATTATCAAGGCATGATGATCCAATATATCTGCCAAATATATATATAACGTTCAATGTTCTCCTACACTCATCCAATGTGCTATGGGTGTCCGTACTTATTCTCTCTAAAACGACATTACGCCAGATTACGCTCGTCTTCCCTCCACATTGAATACATCAACATCCATCATCAAAACCGAAATTGACGCTTAAAGCCTACTTTTCCAGCTTCTTTCCCCCCCATTTTTTTTAATATCCATACCGCCTTCGTAGATACAGAAAATCTTTACTCCATTATTTCTTTTAGTATTAAAGAATAAACTTCCGTTGATCAACCATCATTGGCTGTAATTTTTTTATATCCTTCTCAGATATTGAGCCATAAAAGTTGCACCCATCAAATTTGTGTTTTCATGCCTTCAAGAAAGGATATGTCTGAGTTTATCAAGAATTTATGGTTTTCAACTACAATATATACACGATATGTCATTTTTTTCCCTCCCTATAATCCTTTTAATCTCTATAGTAGTAAATTGAACCATATAATCTGTAATTTTGATTTTTTTTATTATCAATTGACTTGGGGGAAAAATTATTTACTTCTAATTTTTAACTACTCAATTATGTTATATTTGCTTCAGTATAATATAATTATAACGTTTCAACAGCACGGCTGTCCTCTTCAAAAACTACAATTTATTAAACAAAATTTGATATAAGTTATAAACATTTTTAACAAAAACGATATTTTCAAAAAACATTATAAATTATTACCGTGAAAAAGTTTTTTAAAAAAATAATATAAGTCGCATATTACTTATATTGGACGAACGTCTTCATCCATGCGAGAACGATTAGACACTAATTCAAAATACAGAATACGCAAAGCAAATAAAATCGATAAAGATGAGGTGACTGACCCACCAGTAAACAAAAAAACAAAACAAGAGAAATATCAAGGTGGATCAAAGTAGATAAAGATTTACACGTGTTTCTTTTCATTGAGAAAGTGAATGTAATAGTTACTGAGATTTTGTGTATCATCTTTTTTGTTAACAGAGCTATTTTGCAAATTAATGTGGATCATTTCAGATATTAAACGCTTATTATAATCAGCCTCTTTGTCAAGTATTAAAAAATTATCCCAATCAAAATTGTGATTAAACTTTACAGAATGATCAGCAATTACGTTAGTTGCAGAATTTTTATGTTCTTTAATACGTATTCCCACCATTCTTTTTGACTGACCGACATAAGAAGCAGAACAATCACCACAATTAATTTTATAAACAGTGTTAATATTTTCAGACTTTTTATTTTTGTCTTTGGCTTTTTTAACAAGGTTATGACTCAAATTTTTATTATCAGTAGGAATCGTTAGTATATTATAATTTTTAAGAAACGCTGAAGTGTTCTCATACAAGTTAGGAACATAAGGCAAAAATACCTTGGGAAACATTTTGTATGTTATTTTGTTGTTACTAATCTTTCTATTAAAATTAGAATATATAAAACAGACTCGCTTAGTGATGTATTTATCAATAAAATCATATGGATAACTATTCCTGATCAAAATCTCTTTTACAAATCCGATGTTTTTGGAGTGAAATTTCTTATCAGAAAGTTTTATCGCTCTATCAATTAAATTGTATACTATAGCAATCTTTTGAGAAAATGGATGTTTTGAAAAATAATTAATAGTACGTCCAGAAAAAGTAGGTTTTCTATACCAGTCAGTAGTAATAGTACCATTATCATTCATGATATGAACATCTAAAAAATTAATACATTTATTGTTTTCAATTTCAAAAGTAAATTTTAATCTTTCGTCATAATTATTAAAAGTATTTACCATCTCGTCAATTTTTGAACTCGGTACGCACGTGATTATGTCGTCAACGTATCTATGAAAAAATAATGGTATAAAAGAAAGTTTTGCAATACAGGATGTCTCAAGATCATCCATAACAATGTCCGAGAACAAACCGGAAATAGATGATCCCATAGGAGTCCCATATATTTGTTGATAAAAAATGTCATTAAATTTAAAAAAAGTTTTGTTTTTTTGTTTACTGGTGGGTCAGTCACCTCATCTTTATCGATTTTATTTGCTTTGCGTATTCTGTATTTTGAATTAGTGTCTAATCGTTCTCGCATGGATGAAGACGTTCGTCCAATATAAGTAATATGCGACTTATATTATTTTTTTAAAAAACTTTTTCACGGTAATAATTTATAATGTTTTTTGAAAATATCGTTTTTGTTAAAAATGTTTATAACTTATATCAAATTTTGTTTAATAAATTGTAGTTTCTGAAGAGGACAGTCGTGCTGTAGAAACGTTAAAAGAATTTGTCTTTTATTCTTTATATCCTGACTAGGAGTGATCGATTATTTCATCGTTTTTATTAGTTTATCGACCGAGTGATAGCATCATTACTATATATATAAATAAGAATTATTTAAATTATTTACGTTAAATTAATAATAATTAATATTCTAAACTAAAAAATAACTAAACAAACATAAAGTTTATAATTAAAAAATTATACACTTTACGAATGTTTAATCTTTGATACTTTAATTCTGTCCCTAAAGTTTATTAATTTTTTCTAATTTGTTAATTTTTTCTAATATTTTTTGACAAACAAAAAATTAGTAAGTTTATTAAAAAGACTAATTCTTACCTAGCAAGACATTTAATTTTCATTATTTTTCTTTTTTATATTCAATGTTTTGAAAATATTCAAATAGAAAAAAGTTTCGTTCATTCGAACATTCAAAACTTTAGGACCACCTTTAATTTATTTGTCAAAAGACGCAGAATTATTCTAATAAAAAAATTTAAAAGAATAAAAAAATTTTTCCATTCATTTGAACGTTCAGAAAATCAGAACTTCAGGGATTTTAATACCGAACCTTCCATTCAGATTGAAAAATCGAAACAATTTTTTCTGAAAAGCAGAAAAAAAAGTTAACGAAAGGGAAATCACCCTCAAGTCTGAAGGTGACAGGCACCTTATCCGGTTAATTTCTGGCTCTTAATTATCACTTGTTTCCGTTCGCAAACCTCCCTCATCCCTTTGAGGGAATTTAACCTAAGATTACATTTGAAGCCACTAGTTACATTCTCGTTCAGAAAGAGAGAGAGAGAGAGAGAAAATAAAGAGAGCGAATGATAAAAAAAATGGGAAAGAAAGAAAGAATGATGGAAAGAAGCGGGTAAACAGGGAAATATGGTATTTCAATTTCAATTTCGACGTCGAGTGACATCGTATCCCTCCAGGGAGTATTCATATAGAAACACTCCTCTCGTTTTCCTTTAAAAAAAAAAAAAAAAATTCCATTCCTCTTCACAAAAAACTGGCATTTGTTTTGCCGAAACTCCTGTATATATTTTCGTGTTATATATTGGTGCGCAGACTTTGTAATTTACATATGTCAAAAAGCGACGTAACTCATTTTTGAATGTCACATTTTAATTTCAGTTTCTTCATATTTATATATTGTGTGTAGGGATAATAAATATACTGCGAACGTTTGTGATATAGGGAAAATTTTTGGTTTTACTTTTCCTTTCGTCGAAAAAAAGGCAGTGTGGAATTTATGGAATTATTCATTACTTATTTACTGTTATTTTTATTAGTCAAGAAAATCAAAGATTAATGTAGTTAATATTTATTCTTATTATTATTATTATATTTTATTTTTTCTTTAATTAAAAAATGTATATTTTTTCTGTAATAAAAAATATACAGTTAATATAGTTAATATTTTTTATTATTATTATTTTTGTATTCTAATTTTTCTTTAATTGAAAAAAAATATTTTTTTTTAATTACATAAAATTTTTGAAAACTGTTAAACATGAATTGTAAATAAATGATTTTGGGATTTTTTCATGAGCAGTGGTAAATATTTGTTTATGAGCTTTGAAAAACCTTAAATGATAGCACGGTTGATATTTCAAAATATGCAATTAGTTCTGCCAACTTGATAGACATGAATATTTTTTTTATGAATTATTTGAAGAAAATTGAGAATTTTAATAAATAAATTGAAATAGTTAGGTAGCTTGTCTAGAAGAAAATTAATATTTATTGATAAAAATTGCTTATTTTTGGTAAAAGTTAATTATGTTTTAAGAAGAATCTGAATTTTTGTTATAGAAATTGAACAACTCTGATGAAAAGTTTAGTAATTTTGAAGAAAATTGTTGAAATTTTCATTAAATTTATTCATTGAAAAGGTTTAATATTATTATGAATAAAAATGTGCAATTTACATGGAAATTGCAAAAAGTTAATGAAAGTTAATTATATTTCATAAGAAAAATACGATTTGATGGAAATTGAGTAAATTTGAAGAAAAGTAAGTATTGAAGAATGAAAATTGAGTAAATTTAATAAAAAAAAATTATTATTGATGAAAATTAAGTAAATTTGATGAAAGTTGAGTACTTTGAAGAATGTTAATTTTTAATAAAAATTAAGTAATTTTAATGAAAGATCATTATTATTGATGAAAAGTAAGTAAATTTGATACAAGTTGAGTATTTTTTAAGAAGAATTCGAATTTTTTATTGAAATTGAGTAAATATTTATAAAAATATCGTTGAATGAACATTGGGCAACTTTAATTAATAGTGATAATTATTGATGAAAATTGAGGAAATTTGATGAAAGTTTTAAAGAAAATTGAGTAAATTTGATAAAACTTGTATATTTTTGAGGAAGAATGTGAATTTTTTAAAAACAATTAGGTAAACATAAGGGTTTTGATTTTTTAATTATAAACTTTATGATTGTTGAATACTTTTATTTCTTTTTTCATTTGAAAGTTTAAAAATCTATGAATTCTAAAGACGTCTTCTTTTGTAATAATAATTGGTGGTATTATCAATTTTAATTAGATGGAAAAATGTATAAAGGAAAAAAATAATTTAATTTTTCTCACACGTCCGATGATTCTGTACGAATTTTTGATGAAAATTGATTAATTTTAATGAAAGTTGATTATTTATTTTATAAGAATAGAAGAATAAAAATTTTATTTATAGAATAAAATTTTGATAAAAATAAATATTTTTGAAGAAAAATGTGCGCTTCTTGTGAAAATTAAGCAAATTTGATGATTTGATAATTGAGTGTTTTTGAAGAAATTTAATCATTTTACATTAAAATTAAACATTTTATAATGAAGAATAAATTTTTAAAAGAAAAAAATTTGTTTAATGAATTGTTGAATACCGCTATTTAAAGAAAGTCAAGTATTTTTTTTTGTTGACATTGAAAAATATTATAATGAAACCTTAAGTATTTTCTTCTTTTTTTTGTAATCGAATTGCGAAAGTTTAATTAAAAAATTGTCAGATTTTGTCAAAAATTGAGTAGTTTGGAAGAAAAATGTAGCTTTTAGAGAAAGTTCCATTAAGAACATTGAACTTTTTATAAAAATTAAGTATTTTTAAAAAAAGAATTTGAGTTTTTAATGAAAATTCAAATTTTTTTGAGAAAATTGTGCAACTTTCACAAAGATTGGTCATTTTTAAGGAAAAAATTATTTTTTAATTAAAAAATTTATTAAATTTGATGCAGAATATAAATAAATTTAAACATAAAAGTTAAATGTTTTTAGAGAAAACCGTAATTTTTTTTTTTTTTAATGAAATTTGAGTAACTTAGACAAAAGTTAATTATTTATTAAAGAGAAGAATAATTTTTTTGAAAAATTGATTGAATTTGATAATAGTTTAGTGTTTTTGAAGAAATTTGATAAATTTTGAAGAAATTTAATCATTTTTTATGAAATTCAAATATTTTTTCAGCAATTTGCTATAATTTTTAATTAAATTTACTGGAAATTGTTAAAAGCAGAGTAGTTTTGAAGAAATTTGATCAATTTTAATAAAAGTTCAATATTTCTGAAGAATAATGTTCGTTTTCGATTAAATCATTGTTAATTTGGAGTTAAAGATTCAGAAATTATATATAATTAAAAATAAATTTTATTTTCTCATGAATGAAAAAAATTTTTTTTTAAGTAATTTGAGTTTCTTAGTGAAAGTTGAGTATTTGTGTAAGAGTTGACTATTTTCAGTTGAAATTGAGTAGTTTCAAAAAAAATTAAGTACTGTTAGTAAAAGTTGAGTGTAAAAAAGAAAAATAAGAATGATTGAAAAAATTGATTTTTTTTAATTAAAATTGAGTTCTTTTGATAAAAAAAAGAATAAAAATTGAATTTAGTTCTGTTTATATATTTCAGTAATGAATTCAATTAGACATTTTAATTGACTCTCTTCTGTTAATTTCATCACAAACTTAATGGAAAAAGGAAGTCGGCAATTCTGTGTTTGCTTTTCTTTCTTTTTGGTCATGATAATGGTACAATTTTTTTATTGTTTATAGTTATCCTAATGTAATTCCCATGTCGTAATGTTGATTCGATACTTTTACTATAAAATCCATCTATCTCGACCCCGCATAAGGATAGATTTACGGTGCTATGCGGGAACACGTAGACCATAGAAACACGCACGTGTCTTCCACAACATAGCGTTTGGAACATTCCTTTTTTTTATAGTCTTGTTCGTGCATCAAGCCCTGCGGAAATTCAAGTTTTATCTTCAACGAGATGGTATGTGACAAGGAAAAGGTCGTTTCCATGGTCATATTCACGTTTCCGATAGAAAAATATATGAATTGCTATAGTGAAACGAGTTTAGTGAAATATCGTAAAGTTTTTGATTTAGAAATGTTGGCATATAAGCCAAGTCGTCCAAAAATTCTTTTCCAAATATTCTTCAATTTTGTTGGAATTTTTGTCTGTATTTTATTTTATTTTTTATTTGGAAATTTGTACTTTAATCGTTATTTAATTATTTATGAATTCTGCTTCTTATTGAAAAAAGTAACTTTAGTGAAAAAAATAAAAAAAAAAGTTACCAAAATGGAAACTTTTAGCCTGCTTTCGATGCGTAGAACTTGACATTTAAATTGTATGAAGGCAAATAGAAACAATAAAAGTGAACTTTTATTGTCATGTGTAGTACAAAAACATATTTCCGATCAAAAAAAAAAAAAAAAAAAGAAAAAAACATTCTAGATGTTAAAAATAGACCGTGGCATATATGTATAGTGAGAAGGCTTTTAACCGTCACACACGAATCTCGATTTCTTGAAACATAGAGCGTTATATGTGCTTAAAAGCTGCGCAAAAGATAAAAGTTGAAATCGAATGATCGGGGTGAACCGGTAACTCGACCCAATTTATCGAGTTACGAAACGTATACTGTATATATGTGCGTATTTCTCTCTGCGATCTCCATTTCATCACGACACTGTGTAACCCCATTTATCTTCTTTTTTATCTGTAATTTTCAAATTTTTTTATACTTTTTATTCTTTCATTTAAAAAAAACCGTGTGTACCACCTCTATATGTCATTAGATTTTCTCTCTCAGTCTCATACCTTCCCTGCAAAAAAACAAATTGACAACATTAAATATTGCTGTGGAATATTTGCATTCTTAAATATTTTTTTTTTTTTTGGATTGGTGAAAGAGGGAAAAAAGGGCAAAAGTGGTAATATTCTGAAACTCCTGTTTCTGGATATTCAAATGAAGAAATCTATTGAAATTATTTCTAAAAAAAAATTAACAGTTTTTATCAGAAAAATAAAGAAACTTTATGATTCACTGTTGATAAAAAAAAATACAGAAAATAGACGATTTAAGAGAATTAGGAAAAAACATATTCAAAAAAATGTAATCACAATAGATTAAAATTAAGGAGAGTTAATTTTCAAGAGTTGTAAAAATTTTAGAAAATTAATCATTTTTTACGAAAGTTTAGTATTTATTGCAAGATGAATGTAAAAATTTATAAACAAAGTTGAATGATTTGGATAAAAGTTGGATATTTTTAAAAATGATTGAAATTTTTTTTGTAAAAATTGACGAAAGTTAATAAAGGTTCATTATTCTTTTATAAAAAAATGAATTTTTGAATGCAATTGAGTAGATTTAATAAAAGTTGATTATTTTTCAAGAAAAATGCAAATTAATGAAAAGTGAGTAAATTTGAAGAAGGTTTAGTATTGTTGAATAAAATTTGAGTAAATTTAATAAAAAATTATTAGTTTTGATGAAAATAGAGTAAATTTGAATAAGGTAAATTCGAAAGAAGGAAGAATTTCTTCAAAAGTAGACAACTTTTTTTCAAATTTACTCTATTTTCATCAAACATAATAATTTTTTATTAAATTTACTGAATTTTAATTCAACAATACTAAACTTTCTTCAAATTTACTCACTTTTCATTAATTTGCAAATTTGTAATGAAAATTAAGTTAATTTGATCAAACTTGAGCATTTTTTAAGAAAAATGTCTCTTCTTTTAAAAAAAAAAGTAAATTTGATAAAACTTGAGTATTTTTGAAGAAATTTTAAGGAAGACGTAAATTTTTAATGAAATTTTATCAATTTTGACAACATTGAGCAATTTTTAATAAAAATATGATTTTTTATGTTAATTCAATAATTTTTATGAAAGTTGATTGTTTTTGAAGAAATATTACCAATTTTATTAAAAGTTCAGTGTGTTTTTCGAACAAATTACTGATTAAAATTGATTCAATTAAATGAAAGTTTAATATTTTTTTTAAAGATATTTGAGTAAATTTGATGAAAATTAGATATTTTTTAGAAAGGAAACGTCATTTTTTGATGAAATTTAAGGATTTTTATTTAATTTGAGTATTTTTTATGAAAAATCTGTAGTTTTCGATGAAAAATTGAAAATGGAATTAATTTAATACAAGTTCAATATTTTTTAAGAAATTTTAACAATTTTAATAGAAGTTGAGTTTTTCTTTTTTTAAACCGTTAACTATTAATAAAAATAATAATTTTATGCAATTTGATTATTTTTGTATAGTAATTTTGAGAAGTGTTGATAGAAGTTAAGTGATATTGAAGAAAAATGTAAAATTTTTATGAAAGTTGATCAAATCCATTGAAAATTTAAATATTTTTGTAGGAAATTGTATTTTTTTTAGCGAAAATTGATCAAGTTTGATGAAATTGATATTTTAGAAGAAGAAAGTGCATTTTTATAGAAAAAAGATAATAATTATTGATGTAAGAAAAATTTATATAAGAAATTAATCTTTCATGAAGTTTAAGTATTTCTGATGACACTTGAAGATTGCTGAATAAATGTGAGCAATTTTTTAAAAGAAGTTGACTACGGCGAAGTCCACGTTGAACGTTTATCAACGAACAAAATAGCAATATTTTCACAAAATTGTTTAGTAAAAATAGACTGATGTTTCCTTTACATACTAATAATTATTTTTTAAAAAATATTACTTTTTGTAAATATCACCTTTATATCTTAAATATATTTGTTTTTGTAAAACGTCATTTTTTGAAGAAATTTGAGGATTTCTACTATATTTGAGTATTATTGATGAAAAATCCGTGGTTTTAATGAAACAGTTATGATTACAATTGTTATGCAATTAAATATTGAATTGTAAATAATATTGGAATAGATTTAATACATTTTTTTCCTTCATCAACATTGTTGACTAACTTCGTGGAAGTTGAGTATTTTTTAAGAATGTAAATTTTTGATTTTAGTAAATTCAATAGAAATTGAAGATCAATTTCATTGATAATTAAAGATCGAATTCGATTAAAGATCGAATTTCATAATTCGAAGATCCTTAGTAAAAGGATGTGATTTTTGTGTAGGGAACTCTGAATTTTTCATGAAAAATTTTTTAATTTGCATTACCCAAATTTAAATAGAGACAGTTGAGGTTTTTTTGGAGAAATTTGAGTAATTCCGATAAAGAAAAATTTCAAATTTAATCTAATTGAACTTTTTTGTGCCTTTTCAATGAGTAGTAAAAGTTTGTCTTAATCAGTCGCGCATTAAATTTGGTTTAAAAGAACTATTTCTCCATGTAATTATACCAGAAGAAAAAAAAAGTTTGAATTAAAAAATATTCAAAGTAATTTGAAATTGAAATAAATACTTTTAAATCAAGAGCAGCAGATATTTTCTATATATTAAGACGATTAAGCTTACAAACCTAGTTTCAATGAAACAAAATCACGTAAAATTACTTTTCTATTTCATCATTAGCGTTATTTTTTTATGCCCGTAACAAGTAGATTAACCTCCCCTCCCTCAAAAAGCGTTTAGTATTTTTTCAACGACCCCAAAGTATAATATTATATTTTCTCACTGTAGGTAAATCAACCAATTTCGTAGCAACCACTTTCAATTTGCTTAATCACCTATTCACATATGGAAAAATTTTCCTTCTTTTTCAGTCGAACAATTTTTTTTTCTCTCTTCTCCTCAACTCCCTGCCAATGTGAACGTGAAGTGTCACGTATAATTATCCACCTTGAAGAGCCTATTGAAACTGTCAATTTGAGAGAGAGAGTGATTTCTCGTGCGATAAGAGGTTCGAAATCTGTGTAATTTACCTCCCTCCCTCCCTCATGGAAAGTGAAGGCCCTCCATAACGATGTCATTAATGCTACACACGTGGATTGTATTATACTTGAATTCGCGCATGTATTCCTCAAAACAGCCCCCTTTTATCATCCACATATATATACACACACACACATAAACACACAAATAGTGGATCCGCTTTTCAATAACAGAAACTGTGTGCGTGTATTGCGTAAATACTGTGCTCAAACACAAATGTAGAATTTGCATAACACAGAGCGAGGGAGATATGCGTCCTCGGCAAGGGAGGAAGAGAGAGAGGGCGAAGAAGAGAGAGAGAGAGAAGGAGGGAGAGTCATCGCTTATGTGAGTCTTATGAGATTGTGTCACAGAAGTGATATTATCCTTGGCTTCCTATTGAATTTAGTGCAGATCTGGCCATCGCGTTTCTGTTGATTGCAGCAGTGCCATCGCGCTCACAGGGTGGTTTCGGGATGAGATTGGGGTTTTAGGGGAAGGGGGAGGGGGGATTGTACTGAGCATTTATTTACCAGTCACGTAGACCTGCATCATTTGCTATGGGTTTCATACCGGCCATAACTCTGTGCGGAAATATCCCTCCGAAGCTCTCTTCTCCTGTGTCCTGGTTTCTATGGCCTTTTACGCTTTCTCTCCTCCCTTTGCCCTCTCTGTCACTCTCTTTCCTTCGCCCTCTCTATATCTCTCTCTTTCCTTTGCTCTTTTCTCTCTCTATTTATCTCTCCTTCTCTCTCTCTCTCTCCCTCTCTCTCTCTCTCTCTCCGTGCAGTATCTTGCGAGCTCTGCACGTCTTAATTTAGAGTGTATTCATCGGGGTAGAAACCGATCCGACCGCTATGAACCGTGAGGCGACCGTGCAAATTGATCAACGTCTTCTCACCATCACCATCGTCGTCGTGGCCGTAGTCGTAGTCACGTGGCTTGAATTCCTCGCGGGGGAAAAAAATTAAGTCCAAGTATGCGCTACGCGTCGGTCATATATACTCTCCCCTGTCTATTATCCTGAGAAATTTTCAAGAATCACGATTCTCATTAATGTCCGTGTCCCATTCACGAACTGTATTTTTTTTCCTCATCTTTTTTTTTTTTGTGAAGCTGTTATAATTACAAGAGTAGGCGTTAAGATGTGAAATTTATTTTAAATATTTATCAAGAAAAAATTGGAAATTAATCGTTTTCTTTTAAATTAATTTTTTTCTGGTAAAAACGATTAATTTTCTATTTTTCCTTATTCTTCTATAAACATACGAATATTTAAAATATATCTAATTAAATTAAAATAATCTAATTAAAAAGATTCTAAAGTTCTAAACGTTCAAATGAAGAAAATTTATTTTTTTCTTCTAAAAATTAAATTTTTATTGCATTTATTTTCCAAAAAATTAATTATCGAGTTTGTAAACGTAAAATTTTAGTTTAAAATTTTTTATGATTATGAATTAATTAAAATATCTTTAAAAATATTTTTTGTATGAAAACCAAAAAAGTCACTCAATTTTTTCCAATGTTTAAGTTAAAAAAATACTAATTAATAGTTTTTTACTTCTTAAGTGAATAAAAGGAGTAAAGTTAGTTGAAATAGTTTTACTAAAAATAAGGAAAAATACTTTTCGATGCTGACCATCGATGACAACTTCAGGAACTTATTTATCAAAAAATTTAAGTTTGAAAATAGAAAATTTTGTAAAACTTGCATAATAATAAATTGAATATCACCTAATTGGCTAGTTCAAATATAAAGAGATTAACATTAAAGTCGGAAAAATGTAAATGGAAAAAAATAATTTCATAAGGAACCAAAAAAAAACAGTTTAAAATTAAGTTAAAATTAAGTTGAATAAAATTATTTAATTTTCTTTTAAAAATGATAAATAAGTGCTAAATTTTCACTATGGAAATTGATAATAATTATTAAAGAGTAGATTTTGTAAAATTAATCGAGACATAAAAAATGTCACTTTCAGAAAATTCACCCATATAGCAATTTCCTAAGAAAAAAATGTTTGTTTATTGAACATTCGAAATACTTTAATCACTAGGATTCTTTGTAGCTTTAATTCTTTCATTCTCTGCTTTTTTCTACTATTTTTAATACCTTTTCTACATTTCTTATTGATTATTTAATTTTTTATAATTATTTCTATAGATTATTTTTTCATCCAACGGTATTTTGAGAAATGAAACAATATTCAAAAGGAACTCGATGACAATGTAGAAGAATGTTCATATTAATTAATAATTTAATTAATTTAACGAAAGGTAAGTTTTTTTTGCCACTGAAAAATTATGCGATGAAACTTAAGTTCACTGAAGAAAATGCATATTAAATTTGGAAAAAGTATTTTACAATTTGGGGAAAAAGTGCAACAAAATGTTTCGAACGTTCAAATGAACGACAATATACTTTTTTACTTCTTCTAATTTGTATTTCCTTACAAGACATTTTTTTTAATGAAAACAAATTAATTGTAAACTAAATATTATTTAATTTGAATTATTTTTATTCTTTGGATAGGAATTTTCTAAAATACTTAAGGTGAAAAAAAAATTTCGTTTATTTCAACGTTCGAAACTTTAGTCTCTTGCAACAAACCGAAATTTTGATAAAAAAAAACCAAACTTTAAAAAAAAATTCTGTGAAATTTAGACTAAATTGAAGTCCACAAAATTGATCAACGAAAAAGAATTGTTCACTAAGTAAATTAATTAAAAATAATGCATTAATTTTGACACAAAAATATTTAAACAAAATGATTGAAATTTATGTTTTTTGATAATAATTGTTGTACAATAAAGTGTTAAATTAAAAACAATATTTTATTGCATTAAACAAATTTATCTCGTTGATAAACGTTGTGGACTTCAACTTCGTGAATTTAGTATAATTATATCAAATATATCAAGAATTTTAATTCAATTTTAAATTTTTAATATAACTTTACTAAATTCCACATAAGTTTTTTTACAGTTTAGTATTTTTTATATTATAATTTCAGGTTGTTGCACTTTTTTCCCAAACTGTATAATCCCTTTACAAAATTTCATACACATATATTTTCTTTTAGTGTATTTTTTATTTTTCAAGAATATTAAAGATTTAACCTATGAAATAAGAGCTCTTTAGATTCGTTAAGTTTCTTTTTTAAACCAAATTAAGTAATTTTAATAAAAATTGTCAACTATTGATGAAAGTTCACTATTACTTAAGAAAAATGTGAATTGAATGGAAAATTGAATTAAGGACTTTGAACTTTTTTATAAAAATTAAATATTTTTAAAGAAAAATGTAAGTTTGTTTTAATAAAAATTGATTAAATTTGATGAAAGTTGAGTATTTTATTAAAAGTTAATTATTGTTGAGAAAGGTTGAGTAATTTAAGAAAAGAATCAAAATTTTGTAGCAATTAGCAAGCGTGTGACATTTCGATAAAAATAAATTTTTTTCGAAGAAAAATGTGCATTTTTGTGAAAATTGAGCAAATTTGCAATATTTGTTAACTTAAAAGTATCAAATGGGAACGAATTGATACCAAAAATGTGGATCAAATAAAAAATTGATCCAGATTTTTGTCATCAATTTGATACGCTTAAGTATTAATTTGATACTTTCAAGAAAACTGTGTGATGATAGTTGAGTATTTCTTTACAAAAGTTTTGATAAAAGTCGAGTATTTTTAATAAAATTTAATTATTGAAAAAAGTTGAATGATTTATTATAAAAATGAACTTTGTCTGACAAAATTAAAAAATGTTAATGAAATTAAAAGATTAAAGAAAAATATGCTTTTTTTTAAAATTGAACAAATTTAAACAATTTTCATGAAATTAAAATAGTTTTTTTAATAAAAAAGTTTTTTTAATAGAATATGCATTTTTAATAAAAATTGAACAAATTTTATAAAAGTTGAATCTTTTTGAAGAAAATTTGACTATTTTACATTAAAAATTTGCAACGTTTTTATAAAAAAAATATTTGTAAAGATAAATGTGAATTTTTGATGAAAATTAATAATTTTTAAGAAATTTGAGCTATTTTAATCAGGAAAGATTCAGCATTTCTGAAATAATTGTTTTTTTAAAATGTAAATTAAGTAAATTTGATGAAAGTGTTAAGTACGTATTATTAAAAAAATTAAAATAATTTTAATAAAACTTCAGAGCTTTGAATGAAAACGATTATTATTATGTAAAATTGAGTAAATGTGATGAAAGTTGTTTACTTCTTAAATAAAACAGAGATTTTTCATGCAAATTTAGAAAATAATATATAAAGTTAAAGATGATAAAAGTTTAAATATTTTTGAAGCGAAACGTAAATTTCTTATGAAATTTGAGCCCAATTTTGACAAAATTTAAGTATTTTTGAAGAAAAATATTTTTTAATACGAAAATTAATAATGAAAGTTGTCTATTTTTGAAGAAATTGAATTTTTTTATTAAAATTGAGTAAATTTAATGAAAGCTAAGTAATTTTTAAAAAAGTTTAGTATCATTGAAGAAAAATGTGGATTTTTGCCGAAATTGAACGATTGGTTTTTCGTATATTTCAATAACATTCAGTATTTTTTTTTGAAAAGAAGTGAATTAATTTTATGGAAAATTGAGATTTGTTTTGCCCAAATTATAGCCAACCAGAGAAAGAAGAAAAATTAAAAAAAGTACTAAGTATACGGATACAATTTAAAACTACAACTTTATTTTTCATACTACTATAAATTAAAAATAATCTCCTAAAATTAGAATAAAAATCAAAAAAGAATTTCCGTTATCGAAGAATTGTCGTAAGATAAAAAAATATCGATTGACGTGTAAAACTAAAAGAGAGGCGTAATTCCATGAAAATTGGTCCCCACCCACAATCACATGTAGAATTCCTGAATGTTTGTCAGTTTCACTTTGACAAGTGCGGAAGATTTCGAAATCCACAGGAAATGCATAATACTATCTTCTTCCTTTTTCCTCTATCTAGTGTCTTTTACCCACACACACACACACACACATATAGAGATTGCAGGATTTTGAAAGTCTTTTGCGCGCAAGTAAAAAGAATTGAAGGAGGAGAAAAAAAAGAAATAAAAAAGGGAAATCCAAAGCCCAAAAGAAATAGCTTCTCGCCTCGTGTGTGCAAAGTACAGGGTTCGATTCCTGGCAGAGCGAATCGTTCTCGAGGATCTCGAAACGGTATTGCTCCCAAGACGATCAGTGACTCTGTTCTCGCAATATCATCCTCTTTTATCTAAACGACCAACGAATCTTAAAACCACTGCAAATTTCAGTCTTGAATACCGACAAGCGTGTCTTATATTCGCAAATTTACGTGCTTCTTATTTAATCTCTGCAAAAGATAAAAAATATTCAACAATTATTTTGTTATTGTCAATAATAAAAATTTATGCAATAATTTTTTTTTGTTATTGAAATAATTTTAGTTCATACAGTAATGTAACGATTTAAAATTTACAGCAAGTATATAATTAAAATATTTAATTAAATAAATTAAATAAATTAAATAAATTAAATAAATTAAATAAATTAAATAAATTATATAAATTAAATTAAATATTCAATTATTAATTCTCTTAACAGAAAGAAAATTAAAATTAAAAAAAATCTTCAAATAACTGCATTAATAACAATTATTGATTAAAACTAGGACTTAATTTTACTATTCAGTTGCAAATTCAAATTTTATTACAATATAATAATACGTAAAAATAATCATATTTAATCATTGCCAGCAATAATATAATTTAAAAAAATTCAATTTTCCTATTATTGAAATATAAAATTGGCAAAAACTGGCAAAGAAATATAATTATTTCTCGATTTTTCCAGACATGCAATAAAAAATTATTAAACTTGTAATTAACTTCTGAAATTTAACTTTATTTCATTTATTTCAATAAAAAATTTAAATAAAGAGAAAGAAATTTTAAAAAATAGAAAAATTAATATAAAATTAAAAATGAATAACTAAATATTAAAGACAATTCATAATTACTAATATATAAACTTTATTAATTTTATTAATTTTATTAATTTTATTAATTTTATTAATTTTATTAATTTTATTAATTTTATTAATTTTATTAATTTTATTAATTTTATTAATTTTATTAATTTTATTAATTTTATTAAAGATACATAATCGATTGAAACTGGATTAAATTTTTATCCAACCGTACGACAATATTGAAAATGAATATTTCCGAAGTAAACAGAATCATGTCAAAATTTTTCAACAATTTGACATTATTATCATTAAATTTACTTTAATTAAGCATTTAATAACATAAATCGGATAAAATGCGGTTTTCGTTAGCAAAATGTAAATTACAATTTGCGCAGAGAAATTTCTTGTACATTTACATCATTATGAATACAAGTGAATATAAAGCTGACACATTTGTTAATTAATATTGAATAATAATTGCCAACGCTGAATTTTGCAATTACCACGCAACTGAAATTACATTTAAAAGCAATTTTGAAATTTTTTCTCTCTCTTTAAATCTCTTTTTTCGGCATTAATCTCGAAAAGAATGTAATTTTTTTTCGTTATCGAATCTTTTACACACTATTTATACACTGTGATTGGAGGAAATTTAAGTCATCAATTTTAATTATAAATGTTCGATAAATTAATTAATCAATTGGTTTCTTCGATTATTATTATTATATTATTTTGTCTCCAGACAGTTTATTTTTGTGATTTTCATTTTTAGCTTTTTGCAAATTTATCTTCGGATTGAGACTGTGAAATAATTTTTAATTTGAGAATTTAAAGATATTAAAAATCAATAACTTATAACTGGAATATTGTTACTGAGACATGAAAATTATTTTTATGATTTTAATTGAATTGTTCTTTTCTGGATTTTTCAGTTAAAAGTATTCTTTAAATCAGTTTATAAAAATAATTTTCATGTTTCGGTATAATTTTTGGAAAAAATTCTTCGATGAGAATTTTTAAAATTCATATTTTTACTATTCAAGTGTGTGAAATTTCGATTATTTGGAAATTGACGAATTAAATTTGCATTAGAAAAGAAAAGTTTCGAAAAATTTCAAAACGATTTTAATTTAAATTCTTCGAACAAAAACGAATTGACCGTATTTTTTAATTTGTTAAAATTAAAAATAATTTAACAAATTTGGTCCGATTAACTTTTTTTATAATAAAGAAATTAATAACAAAATTTTGGTTTTTGATTTATTTAAAGAAAAGAAATTTACAAACTAAAAATTTTAAGGTTTCTCGCGAGACACGACACTGTCCGTCAACGAGGCAGGACCAGCCGAAGATCAACAACGACCAAAAGATCCAAATGAACATAAACGGGACAAAAATACCAAAAATTTTAAAAATGTTCATACGTATCCGCATCACACCTTTTTAAATCGTTGCAAGTCGAACATTTTAGAGGGGGTAAGAATGATTTGGGAAGTGACTCTAATTTTATCTTCCTTTTTTCGCAAGAGCTGATGAACCCTGACCTTTAATTTTTTTGGAGAGGGGATACGGGTTTTGAAAAGAGCCCGTCGCGCTCTGACCTTTTTGGGTGGAGGTCCTGGAAGGATTTTTATTGTTGGCTTCGGTGCTTTCGGAGATAGTCGCGGGCTGGGGGGAAAGGGTGAAACGGCCAAGTCGATGTAATCCACTGCCTCTGGAACTCTCTCCCTTAGCACAACTACTTCCTCAGACGTAAGAGTGATCGGTTCATTTAAGGTGGGGAGAACAATCGGAGAATTATTTTCCGGGACCACTACTTCGAGCTCGGAGAGATCACCGATCTCGACCTGGGTCTCTCTAGTTTTTAATTTAGGGGATCCGCCAATCGGCCTTTTGAGTCGGGCGATAGTGATTCTGTGTTGCCGTTCCAAAGCCTCGTATTGCGCGCGAAACTCGGCCTCCTGCTGCAATAATTTTCCTTCGTAGGCCTTGGACAGCTCACTCAGCTCGCGGTGAAAATGCCGCTCGCGATCGTCGACCTTTTTGTTTTCCTGCGCCTCACAGAACGCTGGACCGGAATCACCCACGAAGCCCTCCTCCTCGATGACTTTCAACGCGTCCTCGTAGAGCGCGTCGGACACCCTCTCCGTCTGCTTCTCTCTTCTATTCCTCTCCCGTTGGCGACGATTAAAACGCTTTCCCATCTACGGACGAAACCATCCGTCGATTATCGGCCCGAATTCCACGGTGGACCGCGAAACCCGTTCATCTGCCGGAAGAACCGAAGTCAGCCTCCAACTGGTCGCGACTGCTCAAGGGCAAGCCCCCGCAAGCCGTACCATACACCAGCCAAGAGAACTGACCCGGAAACTTCCAACGACGAACAAGCTTCGAAAGGCACTATACTTACTATTCCGTTGAAGTTGTGTGGCGGGATCAACAAAAAATTTCCCGGATGAATAGCGAAGTTGAAACGAACTCTCTCCACCAGATAGATCGATCCCGAACGTCAGATTTGATAAATATCAAAGAGAACAAAAAAAATTCGCGTATTGATTTTCAGAGGTTAAAAACCAAAAAAAACAAGCAATTTACGGTATTGATCACTTAATTTTTATTTATTGCCAATAGAAAAATGTTTTCTCTACAAAGAAAATATTCGCGAAATACTTTTCGTTCTTTTAAACAAAGCGGTATTGTTTACCACGGCGGCACGCGTCTAGAGCGATAGTCTCGTAAGAGAACAGGTGTTTTTTCTGTGGATGAGACCCCCTGAGGTGCGCACGCCCGCACGTTAAAGAGAGGCCCGCTGCAGGGGCGTCGCGTGTTCGCGGGAGGTCTGGTCTCAACTCAGGTGCGTACCAAGGTCGGGGCGCCGTGTAAAAATTCCCTTCTTTCCATTTCGCAAGAGTAAGATTATTAAAACTTTTTATTTTTAATGTTTAATTTTATAGATAATTTATTTTAATATATTATTGATAACAATTTCCTGGGGGTCTTACGATGCGAAAAGGAAAGAATGAAAATTACATTTGAAACATAACAATACTATCGTCGAAGAAAATTCTTGTGATACAAATATCTAGGTAACATGGTCATTTTATTGAATACGGTTATTAATAATAATAAAGGAATAATAACAATTTCTATTGTTTCGATGACAATAATTTAACAGTATTAAAAAAAATAAAATTTGAAACTTATTAAATTTTTTCAATCGTAAATTTTTGA
This sequence comes from Leptopilina drosophilae, assembly GCA_032873175.1. Lineage (NCBI taxonomy): Eukaryota > Metazoa > Arthropoda > Insecta > Hymenoptera > Figitidae > Leptopilina > Leptopilina drosophilae. The sequence goes on from CM065478.1 coordinate 72,463,440, forward strand.
TCTGTTTTTAAAATGAGATTAGTGTTTTCGCGTAAACACTTTTGACATTTGAACAATATTATTATCTCCATGTTTTGAAAGTAATACTTAAGTTAATTAACCTAAATGAAGTTAACGGATTGCACAGAACTTAATAAAATTATGCTTATTTAAATCGAAGAACAAATAATTTTCTAGGAACTAATAAGATTCAGTCTTTATACGTAAACTTTGGTAGTTAAACTTAATTAATTAATTTACAAATCTTTGGAAGAAGCAAAACCCGCTAAGCTAACAGACGTTATTTCTTTCTTGTTAAATAAAATTTACTTTTTATGTATATAACTGAACAAAAAACAAATTTTTAAAACCGATAAATATAATCGATTCATTCGTAGAATTATTGATTTGAAATTTGAATTGTTTATTTCGTAAAAAACCAAATAATTTGGTCACAATAGTTTTATCGCGCATACTCACTCGTCCTTCTTTTTTCGCGGTCGCAAATTATACCTTTTGTGGTCCTTTTTCTTGGATAATTCTCCTGCTGGTCCTCCAGCTTTCGTTGATTCCGTAGAGTCAGGTCCATTTTCTCCTTCCTCCTCTTCCTGAATACCCTGCTTTGCCAACCGGTCCGCTCCCTCGTTTCCAGAGATTCCATTGTGACTCGGAACATATTGCCATTTCACCGATTCGAATTGTTTTAGTAGTTCATATAGCCGAATGAAATCTTCTTTATTTTTAACTGGTTTTCCTCGAGCAGTGAGCCAATTTCTTTCAATCCAGCTGGGCATCCATTTCTCAAAACTGTTTATGAGCCACTTGGAGTCCGTATTGATGATTAACTTGGCGGCTCCGAGTTTTTCTGCTTGTTGTGCTGCCAACAATGCCGATTGTAATTCAGCTGCATTACAAGTTTGGTTTCCCTGAACAGGTGCGGACACGTTAAGTGGATGTCCTTCCGCGAAATAAATTCCCACACCTGCACGTGCTTGGTTCGTGCCATTGAAGGAACATGCTCCGTCGGTGAATACTTGTAAGTAACCTTCCTCATCGTAGATAGGTTCTGAATTTTTAGGAGACGATGGTGGATTCTCAATTTCACTCGGTGGTTTCTCGACTTGTCGATCGCTTTGATCCTTCTTCTTGGGAGGACGTCCTCTCTTCCGCCTTAAGGGTTCAACGGTTTGTGGACCAGGTTTCGTATTTTGTTCTTCTCCCGAGAACTTTCGAACACGAGATTCTTCTGCTTGAGCCGGCCGGAGATCATTGGCGTGAATCTTCACCCTTCTATTCCCTTGATCAATTTCGAATATTTCCGCACTGAGCACTTTTGCGACTTGATAAGGACCTTCCCATTTCGTAGCTAGACCCGCGTTGAAGAATTTCTCCTTGTTCGAAAGGTGATGTGTCCGGATTCGAACCCAGTCTCCCTCTTGGTAAACCGGTTCTAAAGTAGAAGAATTGCTAGTTTTCTTCAAATAAAGGGCCTGATTTTCGCGAACTTCCTGTAAGCGGGCCTCTCGATTAGAACCTGTTTGAGATCTTCTGGCGATCACCCATTGTCCTGGACGAAAGATTGTTTCCCCAAAAAGCACTTGACTTGGTGTTTTCCCGGTAGCTGCATTCTTTCTTGTTCTGAGATTGAACAAAATTTCCGTCAATCTTCGGTCCCAATCCCGATGAGTGTGATCAACTAATTGCCTTCTTAGACCAATTTTGATGGATTGATTCCGCCTTTCAGTGGGATTGGCCTGGGGGTGATATACTGGCGTTGTCCAGGCTTCACAACCCCACTGTGAACACGCATCCAACCACTGCTTACTGGTGAACTGTGGACCGTTGTCGCTCAGCAGGACGCGAGGATATCCGAATCTTCGGAAAACTTCTGATTCTAACACTTTCACCAATTTTATAGCTGCCGAGTCTCCCAAAGGAAATGCTTCTACCCATCTGGAACACAAGTCTGTCACAACGAAGAGGAATTTTCGCCCCCGACTCGACCGAGGATAGGGTCCCATAAGGTCGACTGATACCATATCCCATGGTGTCTTCGGCTGACGTGGACGTTGCGGTACGGAGAGAGTTGTTCGAAAGGGTTTACACGCGCTACAAATTCGACATGACCGTACGTAGACTTTGATCTGTTCACTCATTCCTATCCAATAAAAGTGCTCCTGGATAACTCGCAGTGTTTCCTCTGCTCCTGGATGTCCAGCCAAATCATCGTCGTGATACTCAAACAACACCCGTTGTTGAGATGCTTCCGGAATCCACAGCAATCGACGATCCCCTGATCGTTTGTAGAATCCGGTCGGTGTGACTATATGATTTTGTTGGAATTTTTCTTCCTGGGCTGTCAGTTTGTCCTTGCTAGCTAATCCATTCCATTTTGACACTAATTTGGTGATCTCGGAATCCTCCTGTTGGGATTGTTGCAATTCCATGTAGAAATGATCCCTCCCTAATTGGTACAGCTGATGATGTTCTCGAGATTGATTTTTCTGCCTTTCTGGTGGAAAAATATCCTCTTCCTCCTTTGTGGAATCGATCGTGATGTCTGCTGCGGGGTGACAAGCGAGTGCGCGGGGCAATTCATTTCCACGGATTTTTCGTGGTACAATTTCGAACTTGAACTTCTCCAAAAAGGTGATCCAATTTCCGAATTTGGTTTTTGTATCTTTGGTTTGAGTAAGCCATTTTAGGGCAGCTTGATGGGTTTGTACCTTGAATTTTTTTTCTTCCAAAAATGGTCGATAGTGCTTGAAAGCCCAAACCAAAGCGTGACACTCCTTCTCCATTGATGGATATCTCTTTTCCGTATCGTTGAATTTGGCACTGGCGTAACTAATAATTTGATCATTTCCCTCGGCGGTGATTTGGCAGAGAACAGCGCTCATTCCCTGTTCACTGATGTTGACTCGAATTTCACGTTCTAGGCGATGATCCGGACGGGCCAAATGAAGGTCGGTTTTAAATAGACTTTTGACTTCTTGAAATGCAAATTCAGCTTCTTTAGTCCACATCCATTTTTTATTTTTCTTCAACAGGTCAGTCAGTGGCGATGTTTTCTCGGAAAAATTGGGAATATATTCACGAACCCAATTACAAATTCCCAAAAATTGTTGCAGGCCCTTTTTTCCTTGAGGAGAAGCTGCTTGCAATATAGCCTCGACGTGTTGCACCTGTGGTTCGTTGAAATTTCCGGAAATAGAGTGTCCTAAGTAACGAAGTTCGGTTTGTCCAAATGTACATTTTTTCAGAGCGCAAGTTAATCCGTGTAATTCGAGTCTTTCAAAAATCAAAGCGAGATGATAAAGGTGTTCCTTCCAAGTTCGAGAGTATATGATTATATCATCTAAGTAGACGATACAAAATTTATTGATGTACCCACGTAACACAATTTGACTCATGAGGCATTGAAAGGTGATCGTTGCATTTTTGAGGCCAAAAGGCATGACCTTAAATTGGTATGTGCCTCCGTGTGGCACTGCGAAGGCTGTGAATTTTCGGGAATCCGGATGCAGCGGAACCTGCCAATAACCCAACTGTAGATCTATCGCAGAGAAAACAGTTGCGTTTCCGAGTTCCTTAAGGGTATCTTGTATCCTGGGTAGAGTCACTGTCGCATCCTCAGTAATCGAATTCAACCTTCTGAAATCTATGCAGAAACGATAACCTCCATCCTTTTTCTTCGCCAAAACGATGGGGGAACTATACTGCGAACTACAGGGCTCGATTACGTCTTCCGATAACATTTCTTGAACCTGATCCATAATGTATTGCCTTCGATTTTCGGAGCACGGATAGGGTCGAAGTCGAAATGGTTTCGAGGAATTAACTTGAATCTCATGTTGAGTTGATCGAGTCTGTGTCAATTTACCCTGAGCATCGATTGTTTTCCGGAAGCGTGAAGCGAGATTAAGAAATTCGTCTTGATATTCGGAAGGAAAATTATTTTCAACTTGCAGCTGGGGTAACGCGGTAACTGGATTTTCCGAATTGATAGTTGTCAGATATAGTGGAAATCGTTCTTTGATTCCGGCGTAGAGGATACCGTTTGGGACGTCCATCACCACCCTCTGTTCGTGGATCCAGGGCAATCCGAAAATAAGAGTTTCTCTCAACTCGTCACTGACCAAACACGTTAAACTCATCCGATGTTTACCGATCACAAGATAAATTGTGATTTGTCCTCGCACCTTCAGAGCGGTTCCGGGAACAGCCATCTCGACGTTCATTGAATGAGGGTGGATCGATTTTTGTTGAATTTCTGTCAGAGCAGCAAATTGTATGAAATTCGCCGTAGCAGCTGTGTCAATCAGGCCTATGATATCTTGATCGTTTAATTTACATCTCATCCGCGGTAGATGAGGGTATTCCATATTTTCGGCGACGATATTAACTAAGGCGATGCGAGGACAATCCGTCGAAACTCCTAAAGCTATTGGGTCGTCGGGGCGACGGTGGTTGGTACCGTCGCCCTTCGCCAGTTTTCCGGTGCTCCATCTGGTTTTCCAGCTTTCTCGACTAACATTTTCTGGTAAATCTCACAATCTCGATGAAGATGGTACTTCGGACAGTACCAACAACGTGGACCTTTTGGGAAAATTTCTCCCTTCGGTGTTGGCTTCGCTTCTTCTTTTCTTGGGATTGATTTTCTTAAATCCTTTTCGTCATGCTCAGCTTCGACTGCTCGGGATAATAATTCATCAAAACTTTTAGGTGCCGATGATCGAATGGCTTGTCGAATCGCAGGTCTGATGAGTTCAAGTAATGCGATGACTAGGCTGAGTTCACTTTCCTGCGGATGTAATCGACGATATAGAAGACTCTTACGGTGGAGAAAAACGCCCACAGATTCTTTCTCGCCCTGCCGCTCGGAATAAAGTTGAGCTTGTAGTCTCCCTCTAACGGTAGGTGAATCGTACTGGCGGTTTAACAGTATTTGGAACTGTTCCCAGGTGAACTCCAACCCTCGGTAATCACTCCACCAGCTGGAAGCGTTACCCTTCATCGCTGTTGATGCTGTTGCTGTCCTATTTCCCTCCGGAATCCTCATCACGATAAAATAGTGTTCCATATTTTGTAGGAAAGTTCTTGGGTTTTCGTGGTCTTTTCCCCAAAACTCCGGACAAGGTTGAGATTTGGGAATGGATTGGAAAAAGTCGCGTAGTCCATTCCAATCAACAGGAGGTGCGTCGTTTAATGGTGGGGCCGGTGGAGGAGGTTGAGCATTCGATGGTTGTTGCGATTGGTTGTGATAATATTGTGGTTCTCGGAAGTGAGATTGTCCGAAATAGGATTCATACCTTGGGTGATATTCGCTTTGCCTGGGAATGATTGCATTTATTAACATAGCAGGATTCCCCGACTGATTTGATCCATATATTATCGAATTTGGATCGTTACTGTTTCTGTAATAATTATTGATCGGTTCTGGAACTGAGGGCAACTGAGACTGGTTAAAATAAGTCCCAGGTCCTCCGGGATTATTCACGAAATGACGAGTGTCATGGGACGAAAAAATACCATGACCAGGTAAGATTTGAGGATTTGAGAACGTAGCATTCCCTCTCGATGAAACACTGTATTGTACACCGCTTGGTCCTGCGTCAGCGAGGTCACGTGGTGATATGAAACTGGTGATCGATGAAGTGGTACAGGGAACTCTCGCTATTGTAGCTGATGTACAAATAGGTCCCTGGAAAGTACTCATGATTGGTGCTCCGAGAACGTTGACTTGATTCGTCGAATCTACTAATACGTTTCTCATTTGGGTATCACGTTCATTCCCTGTTAGAGAAAGGTAGTTGTGAGCGCTTGTGATTTGTGGATTGGTCGAACTTGAGGTGATGTATAGTTGATTGGCCACGGACGATGTTGACATTACACTGGGAATGATTCCGATGTTTTGAGCGGTCGTCATTATCGAAGCGGCATTTCCCGAAGAGCTGGTGATTCCCACCTGAGAACTTGTTCCAGAAGAAGGTGAAGTTCTTCCATTTTCTCCGTCCATTTCTTCGGTGTGACTGGAAGCCCCGTCGTTAGTTTGAGACATTGTTGGTGAAGGATGATTATTGACACTTGTTGGTTTTGGTATTTCGTTGAGCGCCACCAGGTGTTTTCCACTCCTGGAAGTGGGTAAATTGCGGGATACGACACGGCTTCTCAAAACTAATGTTTTTTCCGACAAAGAATCGTTCATGAGCGTTGACCGTGAAAATTCTTAACCTTCGGTAAAGATGAACGAGTGATCGCGTTAATTTTTTTGAATTCGACAACCAATCTTACTTTCCCTTCCTCCCTCTTAATGATCGAAATTGGACTGGAGAATGATGACGAATTTTCTTCTATAGGCGGAGAGACCATTATAATTTTTTTTTTTTTTTTTTAATTTACAATAGGGAAGGTAGCAGAGACTCTGAGAAGGGGGGGGCAATATTCTGCCTGAGTTCGTGACGATTATACAAAGGTCATAGAATTTCTTTTGATAAAGAAAGGCCCCACGTTGGGCGCCAAATTTGTTAAAATTAAAAATAATTTAACAAATTTGGTCCGATTAACTTTTTTTATAATAAAGAAATTAATAACAAAATTTTGGTTTTTGATTTATTTAAAGAAAAGAAATTTACAAACTAAAAATTTTAAGGTTTCTCGCGAGACACGACACTGTCCGTCAACGAGGCAGGACCAGCCGAAGATCAACAACGACCAAAAGATCCAAATGAACATAAACGGGACAAAAATACCAAAAATTTTAAAAATGTTCATACGTATCCGCATCACACCTTTTTAAATCGTTGCAAGTCGAACATTTTAGAGGGGGTAAGAATGATTTGGGAAGTGACTCTAATTTTATCTTCCTTTTTTCGCAAGAGCTGATGAACCCTGACCTTTAATTTTTTTGGAGAGGGGATACGGGTTTTGAAAAGAGCCCGTCGCGCTCTGACCTTTTTGGGTGGAGGTCCTGGAAGGATTTTTATTGTTGGCTTCGGTGCTTTCGGAGATAGTCGCGGGCTGGGGGGAAAGGGTGAAACGGCCAAGTCGATGTAATCCACTGCCTCTGGAACTCTCTCCCTTAGCACAACTACTTCCTCAGACGTAAGAGTGATCGGTTCATTTAAGGTGGGGAGAACAATCGGAGAATTATTTTCCGGGACCACTACTTCGAGCTCGGAGAGATCACCGATCTCGACCTGGGTCTCTCTAGTTTTTAATTTAGGGGATCCGCCAATCGGCCTTTTGAGTCGGGCGATAGTGATTCTGTGTTGCCGTTCCAAAGCCTCGTATTGCGCGCGAAACTCGGCCTCCTGCTGCAATAATTTTCCTTCGTAGGCCTTGGACAGCTCACTCAGCTCGCGGTGAAAATGCCGCTCGCGATCGTCGACCTTTTTGTTTTCCTGCGCCTCACAGAACGCTGGACCGGAATCACCCACGAAGCCCTCCTCCTCGATGACTTTCAACGCGTCCTCGTAGAGCGCGTCGGACACCCTCTCCGTCTGCTTCTCTCTTCTATTCCTCTCCCGTTGGCGACGATTAAAACGCTTTCCCATCTACGGACGAAACCATCCGTCGATTATCGGCCCGAATTCCACGGTGGACCGCGAAACCCGTTCATCTGCCGGAAGAACCGAAGTCAGCCTCCAACTGGTCGCGACTGCTCAAGGGCAAGCCCCCGCAAGCCGTACCATACACCAGCCAAGAGAACTGACCCGGAAACTTCCAACGACGAACAAGCTTCGAAAGGCACTATACTTACTATTCCGTTGAAGTTGTGTGGCGGGATCAACAAAAAATTTCCCGGATGAATAGCGAAGTTGAAACGAACTCTCTCCACCAGATAGATCGATCCCGAACGTCAGATTTGATAAATATCAAAGAGAACAAAAAAATTCGCGTATTGATTTTCAGAGGTTAAAAACCAAAAAAAACAAGCAATTTACGGTATTGATCACTTAATTTTTATTTATTGCCAATAGAAAAATGTTTTCTCTACAAAGAAAATATTCGCGAAATACTTTTCGTTCTTTTAAACAAAGCGGTATTGTTTACCACGGCGGCACGCGTCTAGAGCGATAGTCTCGTAAGAGAACAGGTGTTTTTTCTGTGGATGAGACCCCCTGAGGTGCGCACGCCCGCACGTTAAAGAGAGGCCCGCTGCAGGGGCGTCGCGTGTTCGCGGGAGGTCTGGTCTCAACTCAGGTGCGTACCAAGGTCGGGGCGCCGTGTAAAAATTCCCTTCTTTCCATTTCGCAAGAGTAAGATTATTAAAACTTTTTATTTTTAATGTTTAATTTTATAGATAATTTATTTTAATATATTATTGATAACAAATTTGAAACAAAAGTATTTAAAATTTCCAATCTTCAAAGCTTTGGTTTTTTTGCTTTTTGAAATTGAATTATTTTCAAAGAATCCCTACCGTAACTTCTCCAAAAAGATCAATTATTATTTTATCGAGTTCTTAACAGAAATTCTTCTCTAAATTTATTATTTTCAATGATCAAATTACTTTAAAAATAATTAAAAAATTAAACTAATTTCAAAGAAAATTAAAACTTTGCATCATCTCCAAGTTTTGAACGTTTAAAATGAACGAAATATTTTTTATTAAAGATATTTTAATGAATTGTAAATCATAAAAAAAATTATAAACTGAAATTTTACGTTTACAAACTTGGTAATTAATTTTTTTGGATAGTGAAGCAAAGTAATTAGAGTAAAAATTTAATTTTTAGAAGAAATAAATAAATTTCGTTTATTTGAACAGAAAGTTCAGAACTTTAGGTTCCTAACTTTGCTGTATTTTTGGTTTATTTATTTATTTATTATTATTATTATTATTATTTTATTCGTTAATCACATTTTCTCTCATCTTATCGATTTTCGACAAGTAAAAATATATATTTGCTGTGAACCTTTTTTTGGAGAAAAAAAATTTCTCTGATCGATTAAATGCCTTGCTTTCGACGTTGATGGTTTTTCCCAAACCTCTCTCTCTCTATATATATATATATCTATATAGTGGAAACCTTTGGTTAGAATCTGAAAATCTCACTTCACTTGCAGTTTCTCCCTTCAGTAATGGGCCCTCGGGAAATCCCGAACTTCCTCGTTTCGTGGTGTTGGTGCTGATCGTATGATATCCACCAGAATCACGCACGTCCTGAACAACCGTATGTGATATCGGACATTTCCGCGGCTTGCCATCGCACCATTTCACGACATTTGATGGCCAATCTGAATATTTTATACAGATCACTGTCTATATGAATATCTTTATTCTCTTATTCTCAAGCATCAGGAGAATGTCTTTTCCTTCAATTTATTTAAATTAAATATCCCTGTCAGAAAAATTAATAACGAAAAAAATGAAATAAATTTGCTCTTAAATTTTATGTCGAATTTTTTATTTATAGTAAAAATTACGTTCGTAATAATCAGAATCATTTTTTAATAATAATAATCTTTTAATAATTCTTTTTATACGTGAAACAATACTATTTTATAACAATTATCTTATTTTATACTTTATACGTTTTATTTCGCTTGCGAGAGAACTCTCATGCCATCTAGGCGGGAATTTAATGCACAATTTTGGCGCGAAATTCAAAAAAATGAAAATTTCAGTTTTTTAAAAATATTCACGTTTGTAAAATTGGGGGGAACATTTTGTATATTTTCTTTATTAATAGTGATTAATAGTGATTAATAATAATTAATAATAATAATAATAATAATAATAATAATAATAGTGATAATAATAATAATAAAAATAGTAATAATAATAATAATAATAATATTAATAATAATAATTCTAATTTTTATGAATATTCCAATTTGTGACTGAAAAGAAATTTCTTTTCAAATGAGTAAATGGAAAATGGAATGTGATGAGTGATTAAAAAAAAATTTCTTCTTTTTTTTTTGTTAAAAAGAAAGCAATAACTATAGCTTACTGAACGATATCAAATTTCCGTGCAATTTCAATATGAAATCGTCTTCATACTGCAAAGAGCATTCAATCTTTATGTAAAGAGAGATTGTAGAGAGATACTGGAAGACCAGACGTTGCACCGGATATTAAAAATATCTTTCGTGGTCATTGGTTGAAGATCGACTTCCACTCTACTTGTCTTTTCTTTCTCGAGAAAAATAAATTTTTCTTTATCACTCCCCCCTCCTCTCCTAACTACTCAAGCGTCAAAATCAACGCAAAGAGAGTGATTTTCTTTTAATTCAATACAGAATTTTTTTTGCAGCAATTCAAAAAATTTTTCACTGGAATTGAAATTTTTCATACGATTATTAATTTCATTAATATTATATTATATTATTATATTATATTATTATATTATATTATTATATTATTATATTATATTATTATATTATATTATTATATTATATTATTATATTATATTATTATTGATTATATTAAAAATTATTTTATTAGATTATTGTACCAAGTTTTAAAATTTATGTAATATTTTAATAATTTTCGCTTTTTGTGAGTACTTTTTACAAATTGGAAAAAAAGATATTATTTAGTTAATTTTCTATTATATTCTATATTTGCAAGTCTAATTAAGTTTCTTCGTATCCTTTCTTTACTTTATATTATAATTGTATTGTCGAGAATGTAAAGTTTATTTTGCGGCCAGTGTAGATATAGTTGTTTCACTCTTCATTTTTTGTTTTAGTGAATTAAAAAGTACATTTTTATTATGCTCGAAAAATAAAAAAAGAAAAGTAAGTGTGTAGAAAATGAAAGCTAAAGCACTTTACATGCAAATATCATATATATATATATACGTGTAGTACATTAAGTTATGTGGCTCATCTTAAGCAGTTAACTTTTTCATTTTCTTCTTTTATGGCTATAATTATACTTCTCGAAACTTTTATTCTTGATTGCATTTTTTATATTCTACTTAATACTGATGCTCATATAATTCAGAAATATTTCGTATCTCGTGATCTGTTAACCAAATTATATATATATATATATTTACTAGCTGGTAAAATATAAAAATTTTTGTTCATTTTTTGCCACAACTTTTCGTTAACAGTAAGTCGTGAGGTATTAAAAAAAGTGTTGCAGATTAAATTAACACCTAAAGAGATTAAAATAATCAATTTTGGTGTTATTTTCCACAATAAATGAAATTTTAGTTTATTAAATTTTTTTATAACCATAAAACATGAAGATATCGACCATAAATCGATTTCTTCATATTTTATAATTATTAAAGACGACCAAGTCATAAAATCATTGTTTTATATTGTATGAAGACTTCTTCAAAATTATTTTCATTATTTCAATTCAATTATTATTTTCAAAAATTTTTAACTACAATTTTACTTTATATCTATTATTTTTAATAATAATTAATTAATCAAGTTCACAAAATTTTAATTATTTCTAAATTCTTTAATTAAATGCATATTAGATAATAAAAAACGTCAAATAATGTTACAAAAATTCAATTAAACTTTTTCAAAAATATTAATTTCAAAATTCAATTATTTCCAAAAAGTTCACTCTATATTTCTTTTCACGGTAAATCGTTAGGTATTAAAATAACACCAAAATGGATTAAAATAACACTAAATTGGATTATTTTAATCCTTTTTGGTGTTATTTTAATACCTAACGATTTACCGTGTTAATATTTAATGATAATCAAAAACTTTAAGTGAAATTTATTTTTATGAAATGAAAATAAATTTTTATTAAAAACTTCTACAAGAATTTAATTATTTAAATGCAAAAGTAAATAATTTATTGAATAATTGAATGTTTCTCAAAATTCAATTCTCATAAAGAATTTTAGTAACAAATTTTTTAATAATTCAATTCTTTTGTCGAAGTTTATTAAAACTTGCATGAACCAAATTCATTTTTTTCAAGGAATTCAATTATAATTGTATGAAAAAAAATTGAAACGCTGCGATGAGTTTTATGAGAATTTTCAAATTTATTCGTTTACAATTCAATTTTTCAAAATTTCAATTATTCGGAAATTCTACAATTAAACATATATTGGAAAATAAAAACTTGAAATAATTTTAATAAAAATCCTATTAAACTTTTAAAGATAATTATTTCTACAGAATTTTCTGTCAAAAATATGAAAAATTAAGAATTTGAATGATTTTAGTTTGAAACATTTTCAAAATTTAATTATTTCTAAAAATCCACGTTATAATGCTTTTAATACTTAAGTATAATCTAAAATTTTAACTAAAATTCATTTTTAAAACCATTTTCATTAGTAAATTCTACGAGAATTAAATTATTTAAATACAAAAAGAAATCATTTATTAATCTTATGTTTCTTCACCGAAAAAAAATATTCTTGTTTTTAAAGGACAATTCTGCTTTTAAAATCCTCTTACATTTTATTCTTAAGTTAAGAATATTACTTTTCATGAGTTTTATTTATGAAAATAATTGAATTCCTAAAAGAATTCACGGTAAATCGTTAGGTATTAAAATAACACCAAAATGGATTAAAATAACACTAAATTGGATTATTTTAATCCTTTTTTGGTGTTATTTTAATACCTAACGATTTACCGTGTTGTATTATTTTTAAAAATAATGGAATCCTTGTAGAAATGTTATTGTTTATGAAAATAATTGAATTATTGTGAAGAAATTTATAATAACATTTGTAAATAATTGAATTTTTGTAAAAATTTTTGTTATTTATGAAAATAATTGAATGTTTGCGTAGAATTGTATTCAAATTTTTTTTAACAATGGAATTCTTGTGGAAAATTTAATTGAAATAGTAGATATTGAAAATTATGTAATTTTATAAAACTTTTGAAAATAATTGAAATTTCGACAAGAATTTGATTAAAATTTTGTAAAATAATTAAATATCAGAGAAGAATTTTATTATTTATAAAGAAAATTGAAATTTTGATTAGAATTTTTTAAAATTTTTGAACACAATTGAATTTAGTAACTATGTTACTAAGTTAGTTAGTAACTAACTTACTATTCTCCCTGAAGAAGCTAAATTCGTTGAATTTTTCCAAATCGTTGACTTTAGTGTTTTATTTAAAATAAAAATTTATTCATAGTTAAAAATAACACAAAAATAGATTATTTTAATTCTTCTTGGTGTTAATTTAATTCTAGAGGGATTAAACTGTTGCAGATTATTTTAATCCATTCAGGTGTTATTTTAACATCTCACGTTTTACCGTGTTATTTATAGTTCTCTTCATTTTACAAATCGACTAAAACTTCATTTAACAATTTAAAAACCAGATACTAATATTTTTTTTGTCGAATAAAAACCAAAATTTCTTTTTTTCTACTCATTAGTACCCTTTGAAACCTTTTCATCAGAACTTTATGTAAAAGTTTTGAAAATACTCGCGACACATGTTCATTTATCCAGTCAATAATGCAAAATCGAAGACTTATACTACCAGGCAATCTATTGAAAAAGTTAAAGAAAAAAAGGAAAAAAAATAGAAAGAAAATTTAAAAAGTGGTTCGTTTGGGAAAAAAGAAAAAATTGTGCAAACGCGAATATGTGTACACACACATATATATATGTAAGAACTCGATTTTTAAATCTAATAATATTCGCACAAGTGTAAAAAAAAGAGTTACGTGTGTACGCCGGAGAATTATCATCGACATTCGACAATTTCGTTATCGTCTCGCGTCGATCAAATCGACAAATTGCAACAAATTGATAGGGGAATGAGTGAATGCTGGTGGTTGTGGAAGGTGGGAGGTTGAGGAGGGGGGCTAGCTTTGGTAATAGGGATTGCAATCGGTTGAAGGTTTATACTATATATATATATATATATATATATATATATATATATATATATATATTGGGGTTTGGGTTGTGTGAAATTATCGAAATTCGCACGTTTTGCTGGAAACGTTTTGCTAGGATTTTATCCGATTTAACCATCCCCCCTCGCCCCTTCTCTTACGATGAAAAAGAGACTTGCCTTGCTTACAGCTAAGCTCAATGTACGTTGGGCAAACTTTATAATACCGCTTCTATCTTTGCCCGAAAGTTTTTGGCTGGACAAAATGCGAAATTTCAACATTGCGGAAAGTGGACTTTCTCTCTGTGTATACGTACATTTACAGGTTTAATTTCAACACGAATATTGTAGATATAGTATAAATAACCCCTTATAAATGCTGAAAGTTCGTTATTGATTGCATTTTTTCCGAATTCTTTAATAATGATTAATGTTAATTTTATTTATTAAAACTCAGTAATGTCAGTAGTAAAGGTAAATTATAGTCAGACAGAAATGCGTTCTTATCTTTGAAATTACTGTAAGTGGAACAAGTAAATTTTATTCAGACATATCGATTGAAATATCAGATAATTGTAATTGAGTAGTAAAAGTAAATTTTAGTCAGACAGAAAAGTTTTCAATGGTTTTAAGTTAAATGTTCGTAGAACAAGTAATTTATATGTCACGGTAAATCGTTAGATATTAAAATAACACCAAAAAGGATTAAAATAATGCAATTTAGTGTTATTTTAATCCATTTTGCTGTTATTTTAATACCTAACGATTTACCGTGGTCTTGTTATTTTAAAACAAGTAGAACAGGTAGATTTTTAGTCAGGCAATACGGTTTGAACATGAGATAAATGTAGACAAGTAGTACAAGTAAATTATAGTCAGACGCATTTCTATTTAATTAAGTAAAAACAATGACATTTCTATGAAACAAAAATATATTCATGCTTCGTAAAATATTTTCGATTCATTCAATTATTATCAATCTAAATCTTAGGAAATTCTGAAAATTAATTAGCTCTTCTTCACGGATTTTCCATTCTCAAAATGAGTCTGTTTTTTTCAGGGACTTACACGAACACGAAAAAACACGAAAATTCGTGTCGTGCCCGTGTCGTGCCTTGACACGACACAAAGTTCGCTTGGTAATTCGTGCCGTGCCTTGGCACGACACAAAGTTTGCTTGGTAATTCGTGCCGTGCCAAGGCACGACACAAATGCAAATTTGTAATTCGTGTCGTGTCAAGGCACGTTTTAAAGACACGCATGAAATACTGTGTAGAATCTTGCAAGCGTTATTTGTGTTTTTTTAGGCACGACACGAATTACGAAACGAACTTTGTATCGTGCCTTGGCACGGCACGAATTACCAAGCGAACTTTGTGTCGTGCCTAGGCACGGCACGAATTACCAAGCGAACTTTGTGTCGTGCCTAGGCACGGCACGGGCACGACACATATTTTTCGTGAAGGTCCCTGGTTTTTTTAAATAATTAAATACAACGAGAGAATTTTGCAATAATTTATTTTGTATGCCGGGAAATTCATTCATAAAACATAGTTATATACAACTCTAATATTGAGTTCAATTTCAGATTTTAATTCCTTTTACCCCAAAAACTTTATGTTACAAATTTATTTTGAAATGAATGTATTTTTGTTTTATTTTTCAAATATTCACAAAGTTTATTGCCACTATTTTCAAAATTGAAATTACCAGACTTAAAACCGCTTTGATGAATTTTATTTCTGTTTTCTTTTTGCCTGTATTTTGACGTTTGTCGAATACAGAAAAAAAACGTGCAGTGGGAAGAAAAGAAACAATTTTAACAGTTTCTCTTTATTGTACAACTTTATATAACTTTCCGTAACGTAAAACTCTTTAACAAAAATTCGTTTAGTTTTCGAAAAAAAAGATTTTTTTAAATTAAAAAAGTTTTTTTATTATACAGATAAAATAAAATTTGCAAATTTATATCACGATTGCAAAACTTTTTCAAGTCATTCAATATACTTTTATCAAATTGTTACTGAATTGTTTTTCGCTAATGAATTTTACTTTTTTTTCAGAAATAGGACATTGTCTCTTTTCCTTTGTATAATTATAGTTTTTTAAATTGAAAATTAAAATTGTCAATAAGAATTAAAAATAAAGATTAAAAATTAAAATTAAAAATTAAAAATTGAAAATTAAAAATAGAAATTAAAATTAAAAAGTAGAATTGAAAAATAAAACTGAAAATTAAACTTCAAAAGTTAAAATTGAAAAATAAAATAAAAAATCAAAATTCAAGATTAAAAGTGAAAAGTAAAATTAAAAATTAAGGCTAAAGCCACAACACAACCGAATTTAATTTTCGAAAAACTTGTAAATTTTAGAAGATATTCCATGGAATATTGTCTAAATTCGCTCCAGTTTACACAATTAGAAACTAAACCACAATTAAATTAACAATTTAATTACAAATTCTTCAGCAACTTTTCTCTCCATTATTTCGAATTGTTTTATTTTAAAATTCTCTTTTTTAGAACCTTATAAATTGCAATTCACTTTAATTAATTTGAATTAAAATTATCTTATCAATGCCACACCGTTAATTTGTTTTCCTTTCTAAATTTAAGCTTCTTTCCTGATTGGTATTTTAATTACATTTTATTTCAATGCGCTGACTGAAGTAAATTATTCTCAACACTTTTATTTTTTATTGTGTGAAAGATATTATTCCGTATAGTTCTCTATTCTCTGGAGGAAAGTATTTTTCTGAATTCTTTCTCTGAAGAGATTTTGTTTACCAAAAATAATCCCATAGTTACGATAAATTGACTATTAATATTAATATTTCTATTTTTTTATTTTGATTTTATATTGTTTTTTAAATATTTACTATGTACGATTGTTGATAAAAATATTTTTTTTCTTCAGGCGTGCAAACTTTGTAATTTCACATTGACTTTCGATTCGATTTTGACTTTCGCTTTAACTTTCATTTTCACGTTAACTTTGACATTTACTTACGCTTTATTTTTTTGACGTTTACTTTGACATTTACTTTAGCTTTAATTTTCACTTTGACGTTTACTTTGACATTTACTTTCACTTTGACGTTTACTTTGACATTTACTTTCACTTTGACGTTTACTTTGACATTTACTTTCACTTCGACGTTTACTTTGACATTTACTTTCACTTTGATTAGGACTTTGACTTAAAAAATTACAAATAAAAATAAATATAAAAGTAAAAATAAATACGAATAATAGAAGTAAAAAAATGTATCGATGAAAAATTAGGGGAAAAAAACGGACAAATACAGGCGAAAAAGTATCCGCAAGTGTCTAATGAGCGTTGAGTGTGTTAGCAAAAGAAAACTTGCAAACGTGGCAAATTGATTTGCTGTACTAAAGAGAAAGCGAGGATGTGCTTGGAGATTTCTGTGGCGCATAGGTAGTTAGAAGACATTTCTGCCACAGCGACAAATTTTTTGCCCCACCTTGTAGAACGCTTTTAATCAGACCTAGTGTTGGAAAAATAAGGAAAATGAGAAAAAAGAAGGTTTAAACGAACTTTCTTTTTACTCTTTTTTCTTTTTTCAAAAATTTTTCCCCACCTTTTTACTTCTAATTTTTAATTTTAATTATTTTTCTTTCTCAATTGTGCGAAAGTTTCGAATAAAAAAAAATATATCTTCTCGAAATGAACGTATCCTCCTTAAATACCTTCTTTCAACGATCGTAAAAGAAATTAAGTCTAAGAATTGTGTAACGATATATATATATATATATATATATATATATATATATAGAGTATATATTCAGCATACACTGGGAATAGGAGGGATTTCAATCAATATTTACTATCGATTTTTGTATTAGGTCCTATTTCCCGCGCCTAGTACTGAGGTATCAGGTTTTACGACACTTTTTTTTACGACGCAAGGCCTATTCGCGCGAATGCATAGATTCACTCTATATATACATATATAAAGAGCGGGTATACCGGATACGCAGTCTGTTTTCAGTGAAAATCATACGGCCCCCGGAAACTCGTTCCCGCTAGACTTTAACGACCCTCGGAGATCTTAACTATCACGCGCGCATCTCCAGAACCTCCCTCCTCTCTCTTTCTCTCATCTCTTTCTCTCTCCTTTTCTCCCCCACTAACTTTATTGTAAACGAGACGGAATTTTTTTCTAAAAACTAAAAAAAATTAATTCTTACATTTTTTAAATTTTTTTGTCATGGATAGGTTTTAAATAAGTTTAAATATACAAATCTGAGTTGCGCAAAATTAATTTTAAAAAATAAGCCTTCCAGCATCATTTTAATATTAAGTGTTTGGAAGGTTAAATAAACTGTAATCAATATTGGGATTTTTGTAAAAAAATTCCTTTTAAATTTAATTTCTTTCATTTATTAAACTTTTAACATTATTCATTTTTAATTTAATGAATTGTGTATTTAATAATTTATTTTTAACTATTTTATCTTTAAAAAAATAACTAATATATATTTTTATATATTGAACGTAAAAAAAAATTGTAATGATTTTTTTAATTTATCATTTTAAGTTCGAAATTGATATTTTCTGTAAAAATTTTTATCTTTAATTATAATTTTAATATTTATCTAACTTTTTCCTAAATATATAATATTTTAAAAAATTAAAAATATTTTATTTTAAATAAAACGGAAAATTTTTTTATAATTCAAGGGTTAGGTATTTGAAAATAGTTATTAAAAACAAAACAATACTGCTTACCAAATATGGAAAAGGCTTCGGAGATGAATAGTTTGTCAAATAAAAAATTCACATTTTTATTAAATTTAAAAATATTGAAATAATTTTTTATTAATTATTTAAAAAATTTCTTTTATTTTGTTTAAACTAAATATAAGTGAAAAATAAACGGTAGAATCTAAGCTTCAATTTGATATATATTAAGACTATATTTCAAAAATTTAAATTATATTAAAAATAATTAAAAATATGTATCATATTTAACCAAAATTAAAAGAAAAAATTAAATAAATTTTTTTACTAAGAAAAACTTTAAATTTTAACATTACAAGATTATGTAAAGATAAATAATGTTTCGAAGATTATGGATAAATTTTTTTTGAAATTTGAATTGAAACAAAATATCATAATAAGTTAATGCAAATATTGAGTCTCACGTTGGAGACACGTGAAGTGGTCCCTTTCAGGAGAATCACCCTGTAACGATGGGCTATGTATTAATTATATTACGTAACGCACACATAGCCATCGTAGTCGCTTTCAGCGTGAGAGCTATGAGAGAGTGACGACCGCGCACGAAACTTGCGTCGCCTGCCTCAGTTCTCCCCACCATTCGCTCTCTTACCGTCACGGTAGTTCGCACCTATATACCTCGCGATACGATACGAGATCGTGAGATCGTCTTCCGCCTTGGCCCGAGGTGCTCTTCGGGCCTAACAGGAACGGTCTCTCTTACCTTGTAGGTATTCGTCTCAGTTAGAGGTGCTCTTCTGTGAGGCAAATGCCATGAAGGGAAATGTTCTGTCTGCCCAGGTGCTCTTAGGCCGAACGAACTTTCTCTCTTTTTCTTCTTGTATGCTTGGAAACTGACCAGGGGTGCTCTCGTGGAAAGTTGACAAGTGCGCCTAGTTAATTAATTTCCTTTCCTAGTTATTCATATTCACTCGTTACCGCGCTTACGTCAAGGATTTCGGCAGCATCCGAAATTAGAATTAACCCCTATGTGTTACTTGGTTAATTCCTAGAAGTGCGCGCGCGCCTAGCTATTCGTCGGACTCGGGTAACGTGGAAACCTATTCTAGAACTGTCTCGCGAATATGAGTAAAATCTTTTTTTTTTTTGGAAATTCAAAATGAAACGCGTAATTATTTGAAACTTAAATTGTAATACGAACAAAGTGTCGACTTGACTCTGCGAGAGCCGATTATTCGAGAATTAGTATTATTTATTTAAATGAATTTCGAAAGTTAACTAAAGTATTTCTTCCGACGAGAAACAATTGTTAAGTTACTTTCAAACTATATTTAGTTTCATTATTTTTATATTTATATTTTCGTTTCTTATATTTCTTATTTAATTTGTTTGTTAAATATTTTCTTGTTTACAATATATTTACTTTCGAAGGTTTAAATTCGGATTTGTTATTGACTACACCTCTCCTCGTATTCACAGCAGAAATCATATTTACGTAATTCTCAACGTACAATTCAGTATTTATTTATTAAAGAAACTACGTTAGGTACCCGGACTCCATCCGGCGAGCGAATTCCGTAGCAAATAAAAATCATATCATTACAACCCATATATAAAGCCAAGCAATTCTGCCTGTTTAGAAAAAAGAGGGGAAAAACGTTCACCTTTTTTAATCGTCAATTACGTACAAAAGAAGTTACTCAAATTAGATTTTTTTCTTTTCTTCTTTTTTATTTATTTTTCTCCTTTTTTATTTATTTTTCTTCTTTTTTTATTTATTTTTCTCTTTTTTTATTTATTTTTCACCTTTTTTATTTATTTTTCTCCTTTATTGCTTCCTCACACTGAGGAAGTATTTTATTTTTTTTAAATATCTCCAAACTATGAAGAGCTTTTGGACTGAATTTTTTTTTTTAATTGTGAGTCTCATATGCGGACATAAAATGAGAGTACTTTGAGACAGATTAATAAAGTTTGACTATATATTTTTTTGATTTTTAATTTTTCAAAAAAACGTTTTTTGCCCATAACTTTAAAAAAATGTTAGGACACCTATGAATGTTTTTCTGTAATTTTGTAGAGTTTTTTTAGACGCATCTTTTGAATCCTCAATGAAAATTTTTCGTCTATATTCACCAGAGATATTAAACTTTTAAAAATCAAAAATTTTGGAAAATAAGACTTTTTTGAATATTTTGTTGAAAAATGTAGAAATAACTTTAAAACTATATCATTATCATCTTGTAGAGCATTAAAAAACGCTTCGATTGACCTATTTTTAAAGCTAATTCGATTAGAAACAAAAGAAGTTATTCATATTTTAAAAAACAGAAATTGTGATGGAAACTTAAAAAAAAATTTTTTTTTAATGTGGAACTTAAATTTTTAATCAAATAAAGAGAAAAAATTATTACAGCAATTGAGAATAATTGTTCAAAATTTATATTTTATTATTATTAACATCTCTATGAGGAAGCAAAGTGTTCATGAAATGATCACCAAAATTATAACAAAAATATATAACTTGGCAGCGGTTTTTTATTTATTTTTCTTCTTTTTTTATTTATTTTTCTTCTTTTTTTTATTTATTTTTCACCCTTTTTATTTATTTTTCTTCTTTTTTTATTTATTGTTCCCTTTTTTTGGCACAAGTAGAAAAGGTATATTTTAGTCAGACATGGGGATTAAAATGTCGGATAATTGTATGGGCAAGTAGTAAAAGCAAACTATAGTCAGACATTTTGATTGAAATATCAGATAATTGTAGTTAAGTAGTAAAATTGCATTTTAGCCAGACTAAAAAGTTTCCAATTGTTTTAACTGTAGTGTTCGTAGTACAAGTTATTTAGATCCATTGTTAATTTAAAACAAGTAGAACAAGTAAGTTTTTTAGTCCGGCAAGACGGTTTAAATGTCAAATTTTTTTAAGTAGTAAAAGTAAATTATAGTTCGACAAAACTTTTTAGTACTTTTCAATTAATTGCAAGTAGAATGAGTAAATTTATGTCAGTCCTCTTGATTTAAATGTCAGATAATAATTGTTAGTGAAGTAAATTCTAGTCAAATTTTAGTTAATTTTAGTAAATTCTAGTCAAATTTTAGTAAATTTTAGTAAATTTTTAGTAAATTTTAGTAAATTTTTAGTAAATTTTAATCAATTTGAAATTTCAGTAAATTTTAGTAAATTGTAAACAATTTTAGTAAATTTTAATCAATTTTAGTAAATTTTAATCAATTTTAGTAAATTTTAATCAATTTTAGTAAATTTTAATCAATTTAAAATTTTAGTAAATTTTAATCAATTTAAAATTTTAGTAAATTTTAATCAATTTAAAATTTTAGTAAATTTTAATCAATTTAAAATTTTAGTAAATTTTAATCAATTTAAAATTTTAGTAAATTTTAATCAATTTAAAATTTTAGTAAATTTTAATCAATTTAAAATTTTAGTAAATTTTAATCAATTTAAAATTTTAGTAAATTTTAATCAATTTAAAATTTTAGTAAATTTTAATCAATTTAAAATTTTAGTAAATTTTAATCAATTTAAAATTTTTGTAAATTTTAATCAATTTAAAATTTTAAATAAGTAAATTTTAGACAAACAGAAAAATTTCTAGTCCTCGCAAGTTCAATGCAAGTAGAAAAAGTACATTTTATCCTAAAATGTTAGTTTGAGTGTGAAATAATTTAAATTAAGTGGTAAAGATCAATTTTAGACACACAGAAAAGTTTCGAAAAGTTTTTAATTTATTGAACCAGTAATTAATATTCCTTGTGATTTTATGGCAAGTAGAAAAGATAAATTTTAGTCTGACAACTCGGTTTGAATGTCAGATAATTGAGTGTAAGTAGTACAAGTAAATTATAGTCGGACATAAAGTTTTTTACTCCTTGTAAGTTTAGCGCAAGTCGAGTAAGTAAATTGAAGTCAGATTTTTTCAGGTAAAATTTGAGATATATAATTTAAGTAGTAAAAGTAATGTGTAGTCAGACAAAGTTGCTTTTAACTTATATAAGTAAAGTAGAATAGTAAGAATAATTTTTAAAAAACAATCAGTAGAATAAGTAAATTTTAGTCAGATATGTTGGTTTCAACGGCAGAGAAGTAATAATTAAGTAGTATAAGCAAATTATAGTCCGACGTTTTCTAGTCTTTGTAACTGCGTAACGCACGTAAAACAAGTAAATTTTAATTAGAAACGTTAGTTACGTAATTCTAGACAAGTAGTAAAAGTTATTTCTAGTCCGACAATTAATTTAAATTAAAAATAATATTTGATAATTTTATTTCATAATTTTAATGCAATAATATCATAATTGTAATTTAATAATTTCATACTTTTAATTTTTAATACACTGCTTTCTTGAAAGTATCAAATTGATACCAAAGTGGATCAAAATGATGTCACAAATTTGGATCAATTTTTTATTTGATCCACATTTTGGGTATCAATTCGTTGCAATTTGATACTTTTAAGTAAACACTGTATGAAATATTTAAAAAATTTATTCTAACATTTACAATTGATTTTTTATCATTTTATAATTAATAATTTTAATTTTACATCCTATTCCCTAATTAACAAAATTTTTAATGAATAATAATTAATTAAAAATTTTCCTCTACAAATTTTATTTAACAACATTTAAACAAATAATAATAATAATAACATATTTTTATAATTTGACGATAAATTTTCTTTTTTTAATCTTCTTCCTAAGTTTTTTAATATTAAACTGAAAAAACTACTCTCTTTCAGTTTTTTTTATTGGTAACAGCGAAAAAAAAAGGTCGCGAACTTCAGTGACATACTTTTTCAATTTTCCGTTAAAAGAGAACTTTTTAGTACCTCACACATACATAGATAGATATATATTTTCAATATATACACAACAGTTTATGTGATTATTTCTTCCTTTGTTTTTCAGAAGAACTCTTTTCATTCCTTTTTTGTTTTTGTTTTTGTCAAAGTGAATTGTGCAATTTTGTCAAAAAATGTATACGATGCAAAACTTGTAGACGTGAGGTATAATGTAGTTATCCTGCTCTCTTCAAACAGCAAATACGTGTGTCTATGTGTGTTTCCGTGTGTACATGTAGTTGAAAGTTAATGCATCAAGAGACAAAATATTATTCAACGAAATAATTAGTTTCTACTTTTAATTTTTTGGTGTTTGGATTTAAATTTTGAAAAATTGGGTTATGTTTTCAAAAATATATTTTTGAAATTAAATAGGGATCTGTTTTACTGAAAGGCGATAGTTTTTAAGTAGAGTGGGTCCCTATTTGGTCAGGCGGTGCTTGAAAATAAAATGGTTTGACTAAATATTGACCTATTTTATTAATTTTATTAATTTTATTAATTTTATTAATTTTATTGATTTTATTAATTTTATTAATTTTATTAATTTTATTAATTTTATTAATTTTATTAATTTTAATAATTTTATTAATTTTATTAAAATTCGAAGGATTTGTCTTTGAGTAGAATAGGTAGCTCTTCAGTCAGGCAAAGAGTTGGATTTTATTTTTAATTAATTAAATTTTAATTAATCGCCTATTTTGATTATTACATTTACAAACAGTAAATAAACATTTCGTTCTTTGCATTTTTGAAAAAAAGTAGTAGAACTTTTTAAAATTTCCCATTTTAGAAAGATTCTTCTTTTTCTTGCAATCATCCCCTTCTTATTACTTGAATATCGGAGAAAGAATTCGTAGCATGATTTGAATTATTTTATTATATTATTATTATTTTATTACTTTATTATTTTATTCATCTGAACTTTCAGAAACTGACAATTACAAGAAGGTATTCCCGTTTCGCCCCACTCTTGCGCATTAAGTTTCCAACGAAAGCTTTTAACACGGAATGTTGTAATTTTATACCAAGTACTTGGATATCGGAATATTAAAATATAAAGTAGATGGTATAATATATTTAATATAGAGGCAGAGTTGGTAAATTTTGAAAACTATGGCAAATATTGTTGCTGGTTATTAAAATTGAAACGAGTGTTGTAATTTTATTTTATATATATAACTATATATGAATACAAGGTGTATAAAAACAGTAAAGGTCTCGCTACATATAGATAGACTGAAAGAGAACTTGGGTTCGAATATGAGGTGAATGGGGATAAAAGGGGGTGTGAGGAGGGCAATATAATCCGTGTGAAATTATAAAGTGCCATTTCCATATATGGTCGTGGGAAAATCCCTGGAGATGATACATAATAATCCGCACACGACGAATTAGTTCAAAAGCTAGGAATATTCGCTGCGAAATTACTTTAGTGAAGGAAATTATCACACATAACAACATTTTGTAGCAGCCGGGGTCTCGCCATTAGTATAGCTCATAGAGTATAGAAGGAAACCTAGAGCCGGGGTGTGTAGTGAAGCATCTTTCTCGAAATTACCCCGCATTGCAGATATTGCGTTCATCAACACGTTATTCGTAATCCTTATTATACTTATCCACCATTTTCGCTTCTCCTCGCAAACGCTTTTAATTAAACGCTTTTTCATCGTTGTAAAAGCTGATTTTTTATATTATTTATTATACCCATGTAAGCCAATTCAACGTTTATATTAAATCTATCTTTTCAGGGTTATAGCCTTTATGTATAAGCTTTCGAAGCTTTATAACTCTGGGGGAGAATGAAGTCTTGGATATTCAAAATTCGAATAAATATTCATAGTTGCTTTTAATAATCACTGTTAGTTAATTTTATTTTTTGAATTTTGTTTAATTTCTCTTATTTATGTTCTTATTTTTTGTCTGAATTTTATATAACCCGACTCCCTTCGGTGAAATTTAATTTACGCGCCAAAAAATTCTAGGTTATGTTTAAAAATACTTCTACTTGATTAAAACCTAATTTTTCAGTGTCTGAACTCAAAAAAATTTTCATCAAATATTTTTTGTATAAACTATCCAATAAAAACTGTTTTTGACTTTAAATATCAAAAAACTAAATCCTGAACCAGACAAAAACTATTTTCAACATAACCTATACTTTCTTTTCGGTACAAACATTTTCAAACATAATCTAAAATTCAATCTCACGTGAAGAAAAAAAATTATCCTCAAAGTTTTGAACGTTCAAATGAACGAAATATTTTTTATTAAAGATATTTTCATAAATTACTTCTCATAAAAAAATTTTAAAACTAAAATTTTCCGTTTACGAACTCAGTAATTAATTTTTTAGACTTTGACGCAATATAATAGCAATAAAAATTTACTTTTTAGAAGAAATAAATAAATTTCGTTCATTTGAACATTCAGAACTTTAGACTCTTGAAAAAAGTATATTTTTCAAGTCGTTACAAATATTTTCAAACATAACCTAAAATCGAATCTCAAGCAGAGTCCCATTTACCAAAAAGCGTCACATTTTTTATTTTTTCAAAAAGAATTTCCGTTTCCGTTTTTTTTTCTCTATTTTTGTCGCATCTTTCAATATAAGCTTTGCGATATGTATTTATTCATTGAAATTATTTATTTATCGGAAATACTTTATGGACGTTTCTTCCATTTTTGTTTTCGTTAGCTAGGGAAGGCAATGAGTTATTCATTAAAACGGGAAAAATTTATCAGGTAAAAAAGTGAATAATCCCTTTTTGTTCTTGTTGCAGTGAAATATTTGAGAGAAGTGACCCCCTACTTCCGGAAGGCTTCGATCATACAGGAAGTGGGATGGGAATTGCAACGCGGTTTCCTAAGTGCAACCCCACCACCACCTAAGTCACCTCCACGAGCGGACACTCGTTATCTTCCCTTACAACTGTGCCGACTGACGAGATCGCACCCTTCAGCTGATCCCGGTAAGTTTTCCATGATTTATTTACCATAGAAATTATTATTGAATCAATTTTTTTTAAAGTTAATTTATTTTAACGATCTCCCTTGGATTATGAAGAGCAATAATTTAATTATGAGATCATTTTACTAGAGAATTTTTTTTTTAATATTGGGTTTTTTTCCCGACAATTTTAGGAATTAGTAAAATTGGCGGGAAAAAAACTGTTCGCGCAGCCGCAACGCGCCTGCGCGTCTAGTTTTTTCCCCGCTTACGTCTCTAGAGAGAGAAAGAAGAGGGAACGTTAGAAACACTTACTGTCTCTTTCTATCGACTTGATGCCATCACCTGTTGGTACAGACTCACGTTCTTTATTTTTACAAACATTTATAAATTTTTATATATTTATATTATTAATTATTTATTATCTCTATGTTTATATATATTTTTTATTTGTTTCTATTTTTAAGGGCGCTTATTATTTTTCAAAACATAATTTTTTTTTAAAATTATTTTTGAAAGCCAGAATTTTACATGTTAGCAATTGTCATTAATAGAAATTTCTTTCTGAAAATTTATATTTTCTATAATTTTCACTTAAACGCATTTAGATAAAATAAAATTTTTTCCACAAGGAGAATATCATTTGGCAGAATTTCCATTACGTTGAATTTTAATTTATCCAAATTTTCATTTGGTCTAGTTTTAATTAAACAGAATGTCATATAGACGAATTTTTTAATGAAAAAATATTTGAAGGGATTCGTTTTTTTAATTTTGATTTCTAGGAACAATTATGTTCAATTGATATTCTATTTGAACAATTCTCTAAATTACATCAATTTCACTATACCAATAATATATTTAATTGAACATAATTTTCTCTTTTATACAATTTCTATTTGTCAAAATGTTCATATACTGGAAATTTTAATATTTTTTTTAACATTTCTATCACGATTGGAGTCTAATATTAAGTTTTGATGCAATTTATTAATAATTAATTTATAATAATTAATTTATAATAAATAATTATATGAAACCTTGATTGAAATACGCATTTTCTAAAAAAAATTTCAATCAAAAATGTTTGGTCGTAAAAAAAATGTTTAAATATTATTATAATGGAAAAATTGGCGAATTTACATGGATATTTTCTACTCAGCTTCATTTTTCAATATACAAATATTTTCTGAATGTGAAATAAATTTTTAAAAACTTGTAAGTATATCCGCGTTTTGGAAAAAATAAAAAAAAATTTCTAAATTAGATATTCGACTCCAAAAATGTAAAAAATAATTTTTTTCTGAATTGGAAATAAATACTAAAAAAAAAAATTGTGAATACACCCGTGTTTTGGAAAAAGCTATGTATAAAAAAAATCTGCAACTTATAATGAAGAAAAGCAGAAATTTATTATTTTATTTATTAAAAAATAAATTTATTATTAAAAAAAATAATTTAATAAAATAATATTTGACTCCAAAAATTGTTTCAAAAAAATTGTTTATGACCAGCGTCGTTTTCAAAGTCACATTTATTTTTTAAATCGTAAACAAATTCAAAAAAAAAGTTATAACGTATCTCCATGTTTCGGCGAAAGCTCTTCTTTAATAAAAAATGCTCGAATTCAATAAAAAAATACGAAATTTTCTAGTCGACTCCAAAAATGTAAAAAATAATTTTTTTCTGAATAGAAAATAAATTCTAAAAAAATTATAAGTAGCTCGATGTTTCGGGAAAAGCTCTTGTTTAATAAAAAAAAGCTCGATATAAATAAAAAATACGTAATTTTCTACTCGACTCCAAAAATGTAAAAAATAATTTTTTTCTGAATTGGAAATAAATTCTAAAAAATATTATAAGTAGCTCCATGTTTCAGAAAAAGCTCTTCTTTAATAGAAAAAGCTCGATGTAAATAAAAAAATACGTAATTTTCTAGTCGACTCCAAAAATGTAAAAAGTAATTCTTTTCTGAATAGAAAATAAATTCTAAAAAAATTATAAATAGTTCCGTGTTTTGGAAAAAGCTCATATTTTACTTGAATAAAGCCTAGATTTAATGAGAAAATCATAAAAGTAATAATCGACCTAAAACATTGTGATAAAACATTCTTAAGACCAGCATTGTTTTTTAAGACTAATTTTTTCTCAATCGGAAATAAATTTTTGAAAAATTCTGACCTATCTCTATGATTTAGAAAAAGCTCTTTTTAATTTCAATGTTCATTCGTGTTTCGGAAAAAGTTTTTTTTTATTAAAAAAGCTTATTAAAAAAGCTTTAATTTGATAAAAATGTAAAATTTAATAATAACCTCGAAAAATTTATAAAACCATTGTCGTTTTTCCAGACAAAAATTTCTGTTGAATCGCAAAAAAACTGAACAAGTGCTATCTTCATTCGTGTTTCGGGAAAAAGTTTTTTATAATAAAAAAGCTTTAATTTGATAAAAGAAAGATTAAATTTTTAATAATAACCTCCAAAAAATTGTTGAAACCAGTGTCGTTTCTCCAGAAAAATTTTTTTCTAAATCACAAATAAATTCTAAAAAAAAAAAAATTTGAGTATTAAAAACCAAAAAAATGTGTAAATTTTGTTCATCGACTTCAAATCGAAATTAGATTTGACAAAAAATTACAAAATTTATTTTTCTCGATCACTGAGTCAAAGGAGAGTAAAACAAAAAGAAAGTTCAAAATATTGATGTACGACAGAAGAAGAAAAGAAAAAAAGTAAAATACGTCTTATTTACTAAACGATAGAGACACTTTTCAAAAAAAAAAAGAAAATTTCATTACAAATATTTTACAGAGACGGAAATGTAGTGATATTATCTAATAGCCAAAAGAAAGAAAGAGAGAGAAGAGAAAGAGTCGGTATCAAAAGTCACATGTTGACTTAAAAAATATCAGAAAAGTTGTAAAGTAAACTTGGTGTACACGTACGTCGCGAATGCTTCGTTGGAAAGAACTAAAAGCGAAGGTATGTTGGTTTGTTTACACGAACACGTCAACTTTGAATGTGAATAGGTTCATATGTAGGAAAGAATGGAAGAGGAGATACTCTCGAAAGATACAGCACGTCTCTGATTGCTTTCCTTACCTTTACCCTCTTCCTGCCAAGTCTACTCTTTCTCTACTCTCACCCTTTTCCCTCTATTCCTCTCTCCATTCTTTTTTACCAGTTTCACCTCTTCTTTTTTTCTTTTAAAATGGCGTACTTTTTTTTTCTTTTTTTTTTTTTGGTCCTCTGTTAGACTCTCGGGATGGAGGATATGAAACGGAACGAAGACTCTTGTGAAACAACTATGCAAAGGGTGAAGAAAGAAGGAAGGAAACCCTTCAGGGAATTAAGGAAAGTCTATTCGTCTTTCATTAATTCAACTCTTCAGGAACGAGACCCAGTTTAAAGTGCACTTTTCAATTCTTTTTTTTTTTGTAAGGAAATCAATTTTTTACAGTCGCGTTTATTTTTTCCACATTTAATTGGGGTAGGAATGTAGGATTTAATACGAAATCAGACGGTGAAGGTATTTGCAGAAATATTTTTATTTTAAATAATCGGACGTTGATTTTTATTAATGAACAGATGTTAAAACTTTTTTTTCGCCGAATGACTGCGAAAATGACAAAAGGAAATCGGCTTTGGTGAAGCACTCTCATGAGTTGAATCATCGTTTTAGGTTTAAGTAATGTTAGAATTTTAGAAACAGAAAGAGATTGCACACGTAAAATTTTTAAAGAAATGTTGCAAATAGTTAAAAATAATAATTCAGTTAATTTAAGAACAGACACAAATTCACTTAATGATATTACCAAGTTGAAGTTCATCAACGAAAAAAAATTATTCACTAAGTAAATTAATTAAAAACATCGCTGCAGTATTGAGACAAAAATATTTAGAAAAAAAGATTTATGTCTATATTTTGATAATAATTATTTTACAATTTAATATTAAATTAAAAATTATACTTAGAAACATTAAATATTTTTTTTCGTTGATAAACGTTGTGTCGTTGTGTTGTTGTTGTGTCTTCGTTGACATTTACAGAAATTGAATTTTAAATACAAACAAAATCTAATTTCCTTATATTTTTTACAAATATTTACAAGATTGTACTTTTAAATGCAAACAAAACTATAACTACTTTATAATAGTTTTCAAATGATTCATTCCATGTGAGTGTGGCGCCTTCTTTTTTGAGACTTTTTTTTGGGAGATTATCGTAAGGTGATCTATTATATCGACAACGTAACCTCGAATTTAAAATGTGCAATGTCGTGGTAAACATCTTTTAATTGGTTAATTTTTAGTATTTAATAATTTTTTTTTGTTATCTAAAAAAAGTTGATGAAAAAATTTTTTTAACTTCAACTATGGTAAGTGCACTAGTTTCTGCGGCATTCCAGCCAAGACATCTTTTTTTTATAGAAAAAGAAATATTGATATCAAAGAAATTGAATTAAATTTTTTTTAATTTATTGTTTGTATTAAGAAATTTTTACAAAAATTAATAGCCTACATAATTAGAACATTAAATTAAAATTAAATAATTAAAAATAGTATCAAAAGAGTCTAATTCTGCGCGCTGGTGTCAATTGCTGCGCGTCAGTTTCTGCGTTAGGCAAAATTTAAAGTTAAATAATTGAAGTCATTTTTTTTATAAATGTTTATCCTTATAGCCAATAATTTATTAAGTATTGTTCAAAATGATTTTTTCAACACTAATATTTATTTTTTTTATTAAATGTTAAGTAATTGCACATATTATAAACTTAATTAAAGCATCCGCAGCAATTGGTACAATTACCCTAATTATTAGTTTGTGGAAAAAAATTGAATGGATTTTTTTTTCATTGTGAAATAATGTTTCACAATTGTGGGTATAAATTTTCTTTTGGTGTTTAAATCTGAAATATAAGTGATACGCGTTTACGTTTCGGGGAGAAATATTTGTTTATGGCATATATATATATGTATATTCGCGGGGAATAATGACAAATAACGGTAATAATATTTTGTAACTGGTGATTACGATTGTTAGATGTACACAATGCTGTCGTTAACACTGGTAATAATAACTTAACGATAATGGAATCTTTACCATTAGCATATCAGCGATATCACAATTATACATATACAACAATATAAATGTCCGTTGTATTTCTGCCTGAAATTCAAATAGGCCACTAGAATTGATTGAACATCACTGCAAACAATTCCATCAATAACGATTAAATTGTTCATACTTCATATGCAATATGTTGTGCACAGTTTCAATCACTTCCGTTTTCAAGTAGCAGTTAACGTTTCAATGATCATTCTCAATTGAGGATCACTGGAATGCTCTGTATTTTTTTTTACCTTCTTTTCCCCTTCTTTTTTTCTCTTTTTCACTTTTTTCTCTTTTTTTCTTTTTCACTTTTTCTCTATTTTTCTTTTTCTCCTTTTCTCTTTTTTTCTTTTTTCTGTTTCTCTTTTTCTCTTTTTCTCTTTTTCTCTTTTTCTCTTTTTCTCTTTTTCTCTTTTTCTCTTTTTCTCTTTTTCTCTTTTCCTCTTTTCCTCTTTTTCTCTTTTTTCTTTTTCCCTTTTTCTCTTTTTTTTCACTTTTTTCTCTTTTTCCTCTTTTTTTCGATACATATATATAAACAAATGAAATTTTTGTCTCGCTAAGCACATATATACGCAACGCACTGAATTCCCATTTGAATTTCAAAGGAAAGTGTACAATTTTACGTTTGTTGTAAATTTTATCCGCTCTACTTTTTAATTTATTATCTCTTTTATTATATTATGTGTGGTATTTTTTTTATTTTACACACACACACACGCTTTAATTGTGTTTTGCTTTTTTTTATGTACTCAATGTTTTTTGTTAAATATTGTTCAAAAAATTTATTTGCATTTTTGTAATGGAAATTTTTTATCGAAATTTCGAATCGAAAATTTTATCGAAATATCTTGGGAAAATAATAAAAAAAAAATGTTGTTTAAAATGGAAATTGTGAAATGGAATATTTTTGAAACTTTTTAAGTATTGTAAAACAAAATTGTAATTGTAATTGTAATTACAAAAAGCTGGTGGTAGGTGGTTGGAAAATAAAACAAAAAAGTTACATATACATGTTTGGGAAATAGATTGAAAATTTTGTTTATATTTACCTGGCGTTAATTTTCACGATTTCTTTTATTGGAAAAAGGGAAAAATAATCCTGGGAAAGTTTATATTTTTTGTAGAATAGAAATTCAGGATGTTTTTCGAATAAATAAAATGGAATTTAATTTGAATTTACATTCGAGTGGAAAACTGAAAATTAGTTTAGAATATTTGCAAATTATTGGGGGAAATAATGTTTTGACGATATTTTTTTAAGGGAACTATTAAATATTGGTTTGAATTATAGATAAAAGGTTGGGGTTCGGTTTTTCAAAAACGTATTTTCTAATTTTTTTTCTTTTCTTAACATTTATGTTCTAATAAAGGTGGATTTCTAAAAAAAAAATTTTTAATGAAGGTGAGGTTTTAATTTTCTTTCTTCTACACTGAAAAAAAATTTAATTGATTCAAATAACCGATTAATTGACTATTATCAATTAAATATTTACTTGAATCAAATAATATTTATTGGAGTCAATTAAATGGTATTTGAATTAATAACTTCAGTATTTGAAGCAAATATCATTTAATTGATTCTAATAAATTTTATTTGATTCAAGTAAATATTTAATTGATAATAGTCAATTAATCAGTTATTTGAATCAATTAAATTTTTTTTCAATGTAGTAAAGGTCATTTTCTAAATATTTATTTTCCTAATGAAGGTAATTTTTAAATATTTCTTTCTATAACAATATTCAATTTTGTAAAGACGACCAATATATGATTAATATAGTAAAATAAAATTGACGTAAAATTTTTTAATTCGTTAAAAAAAATTCTTATATTTGAGATTTTGTTAGCAAATGCCAATAAGAAAAACATAAATTATGCAAATTTTTAAATAATCTTGTTAAAAGTCGTAATTAATAAATAGAAATTATAAAATTCTTTTCTAAATGTATTTAAAATTTTATTTTCTTATATTTGATTTAAGTTCTTATATTTGAGATTTTTTTAGCAAATTCTAATAAGAAAAACAAAAATTATGCAAATTTCTAAATAATCTTGTTAAAAACCGTAATTAATAAATTAAATAGAAATTACAGAATTCTTTTTTAAATGTATTTAAAATTTTCTGAAAAAATAATTTATAATAAAATTAGTTTTGTGAATTTTTACATAAAAATGATGTAACTTTTTTTTTAAGAAGGAGATAATTTTGTTAATAAATTGTTATAAGAAACAGTAATTTTATAAAAAAAATTTTTCTTTTTCAACAAGAAAATTAAAATTTTCTATACAGAATTATGATTCAGAACCAGAAAATATACAAAATAAATATTATAAGTCGTAACTTTTTAGAAAATTTTTTTTTGGAAATCAAAACTTGAAAGAAAAACTTTTATTAGAAATCAAATTTCACGAAAAATCACTTTTTTAGACAACAAGGATTAGAAAATGTCTTTTTGGAATAAAAATAGTGACCAGAATAAAATTATATTACATATTTAACTATAATTGATTTTTTTTAAACAATAAAAACTAATATTATTAGTTTATATATTTAGTGAATAAATGAATAATAATTGAGACAAATGTGTCCAAAATCATTAAAACTAAATGGATTTAAAAATTTGGATTTCGAAAAGGAAAATTAAATTTTAAATTACACGAAAAAAATTCAAATACAGTAAATGAATACTGTAAACACAACAAAGTATGAACGTGATTAGCGCAAAGAAAACATGTACAAATTTCAATTATACATATTTTATTTTATATACAATTCAATAAAGTCTCTATAAATGAAAATACTTCAAAAAAAATATTATTCGTATTTATTTTTCCAGTTGTATTACTTACTTATGAATTCATGCATATAAGTTTCCGGTTCACGAATTGTGAGCAAATATGCATTTATATTCAGCAATAATCGGATACCTACATCTGTTTTTATTTATTTAATTATTATTTTTTTTCACTCTTTTCTTTCTCATCGCGAGTAAATAATGAAACGCTCGCGCATTTGCTTATAAATAAAAACGTATACACTTTTACCCAATGAGAAAGAGACAGAGAGGGGGAGGCAGCCGGTAATAACGAGGGTATTATTAAAAATAAAAAGAAAAAAAAACATGTGTATTACACAAGTCGAAAAGTAGGCTAGAAAAAGTGGTGTAATTATCTTGAGCCTATATGCATGCGTATGGCTTTCATAGAGGAGGAAATAAAAAAAAAATAGAAAAATCTGTGTATTTACAAAAAATATACTAGTCATACATCATTTGTGGTTGAACGTTCAGTTACACACGTGGTACAACGAAATGAAACACGACGTTATACAACGCTGATTGTGAGGAAGAACGAGGGTGAATATGAAACATGAAAACTATATTTTCTCCTCTCACACTTCTCTTTGTGTTTGTAATGCACTATATATGTATACGCGGCGAAGGAGGAAAAAAAGTCTTGAATTTTAATGAAGTATGAAATAGAAGAAAAAAAAACACACACGTAGAAATGAAATTCTTCCCGATTTGTTTCAATCTGAGAAATATTTCTTTGTCAGAAAATAAAAATTTTTTCTATTTGGAAAAAAGAAATTTTTTTTTACTTTCAGTTGGTCCTTAAAATATTTCTCTTTTATTTTGAGTTAATAGCATCAAAATATTCTTTTTTTATTTGGTGCTTTTACTCAAAATATTCCTTTTTTTAGTTTTATTTTTTACTCAAAGTATTCCTTTTTATTTTTTTTTTACTCAAAATATTCCTTTTTTATTTTTATTTTTTACTCAAAGTATTCCTTTTTATTTTTATCGTTTACTCAAAGTATTCCTTTTTTATTTTGATTTTTTACTCAAAATATTCTTTTTTTTTATTTACTTTCTTGCTTTTTTCCACTTTTGACACATGTTCGTTTTGAAAATACGTTACTTTTTCATTTGACCCTTTCAAAAGTTTTTGCCACTGGCGTTAAAACTCGAGGCTGTCCCTTTTTCTGTTTATCTCTTTTTCACATTTCTGGTAAACATTTTCTGTCGAGTGAAAAGTCCATTTTCAAGTTTATTGAGTTCCTTTCAGTTTTTCGGTCCGTCAAATAGCTCTCCGCTTCGGCCTCACGTGAAACATTCGAATTTCGAAGAAAGTTCTAAATGACAAAATCGTTAATTTCATTCTGATATTAATTTTGCTTCATCTACAATCTTAAATCGTCGCAGAAATTTTCAAAAATCTATTTAAATTAATATTCAAATCGACTTAAAGTCAATTTACATTGAATTCGCTCAATTAATAATAATTTAACTATAATAATCAGAAATTTGACTAATAATTAATAATTTCAAAACGTTATAAAAAATATCCAAATATTCATTTTGATTTTTTGTAAAATTGTCATTTTCTAAATATGTTTTCGGTTTCATCTCATTTTTCCCTAAAAATCCCTAAAAATACTTTTGTTGTGCCAACAATAAGAGTATTTCAAAATGAAATAGAAATTAAATTGAAAATAAATTAAAATGAAATTGAAATGTAATTAAAATGAAATAGATATGAATTTGAAATGAAATTGAAATGAAATTTAAAAGAATTTGAAATGAAATTGAAATCTAATTAAAATGAAATTGAAATAAAATTGAAATGAATTTCAAATGAATTTGAAATGTAATTAAAATGAAACTGAAATGAAATTTAAAATAATTTGAAATGAAATTGAAATGTAATTAAAATGAAATTTAAAAGAATTTGAAATGAAATTAAAATAAATTAAAAATGAAATTTAAAACATTTTGAAATAAAATTGAAATGAATTTGAAATGAAATTGAAATGTAATTAAAATGAAATTGAAATGAATTTAAAATTAAATTGAAAAGAAATTTAAAAGAATTTGAAATGAAATTAAAATGCATTTAAAATGAAATTAAAATGTAATTAAAATGAAATTTAAAAGAATTTGAAATGAAATTAAAATGAATTTAAAATGACATTTGAAACATTTTGAAATAAAATTAAAATGAATTTGAAATGAAATTGAAATGAAATTTAAAAGAATTTGAAATGAAATTAAAATGTAATTAAAATGAAATTTAAAAGAATTTGTAATGAAATTAAAATGAATTTGAAATGAAATTTAAAACATTTTGAAATAAAATTCAAAATGAATTTGAAATGAAATTGAAATGTAATTAAAATGAAATTGAAATGAATTTGAAATTAAATTGAAATGAAATTTAAAAGAATTTGAAATGAAATTAAAATGAATTTGAAATGTAATTAAAATGAAATTGAAATGAAATTTAAAACATTTTGAAATAAAATTGAAATGAAATTGAATTGTAATTAAAATAAAATTGAAATGAATTTAAAATTGAATTATAATGAAATTTAAAAGAATTTGAAATGAAATTAAAAACATTTTGAAATAAAATTGAAATGAAATTGAAATGTAATTAAAATGTAATTGAAATGAATTTGAAATGAAATTGAAATGGAATTTAAAAGAATTTGAAATGAAAATAAAATGAATTTGAAATGAAAGTAAAATGAAATTGAAATGAAATTGAAATGAGATTGAAATGAATTTGAAATGTAATTAAAATGAAAATGAAATGAAATTTAAAACAATTTGAAATAAAATTGAAATGTAATTAAAATGAAATTGAAATGAATTTAAAATTAAATTGAAATGAAATTTAAAAGAATTTGAAATGAAATGAAAGACATTTTGAAATAAAATTGAAATGAAATTGAAATGTAATTAAAATGAAATTGAAATGAATTTGAAATGAAATTGAAAAGAAATTTAAAAGAATTTGAAATGAAATTAAAATGCATTTAAAATGAAAGTAAAATGTAATTAAAATGAAATTGAAATGAAATTGAAATGAAATTGAAATGAATTTGAAGTGAAATTGAAATGAAATTGAAATGAAATTGAAATGAAATTGAAATGAAATTGAAATGATAATAAAATGAAATTGAAATCATTAAAATTAAAAAAAACTGAAATTATTAATTTTTATAATATCCAACTTTCACTAAAACTAAAAAAAATCGATCAATTAATTTCGAAATTAAAAATCAAATACACGCAAAGAATTTTTGTTCTAAAAAAAATGTTCCAATTCCTTCGTGAAATTCACAATGTGAGATAAAATATAAATTCTGTCTTGTGAAAAATTATGAATTTAAGGCTTAATTAACAATTGCTTATACAATAAATAGAGGCAATTTGGATTCTGTTTAGTGGTCCAGGGACTATCAAAATTCCATGAATGGGATTTAGTTAGCGAGATAAGGTTAACTTAACGCGTAAACTCGGCTCTTGTGGTTTCATTAACTTGAAGACTTAAGAGACCACGTGAAGTTACCGCTAATTCAAATTAAGTCAAGCAAAGCCGCTGGCCAATACAGACCGCTTATATTCAAGTTGAGAGGGGCTATTTACGAGAATGAGAAATTTTACAAATTATCTTTTAGCACACAACACCTTCTTAAAATTCGCTTTACGCGAAGTTTTCTTTTAATTTCAAAACAAAAATAGTAATTCTCACTTTTTGAAAAAAAATCACTACATTGCTTTTTTAGCTAGACACAAAATAATTTGTACTTGAAAATTGATTAATTCAATTATTTATTTTTTTATTTAAGTAATAAAGAATTTATACCGATTCAAAAAATTTTTTTAGTTTTTAACTTTATTTAGTGAAAAAAAAATTTATACTTGAAAATTTATTTATTGAATTATTTATTTTTTTATTTAAAAAAATAATAATTTATACCGTTTCAAAAAAAATTTCTAATTTTTTTTAGTTTTTTACTTTTTTTAGTTAGAAAAAATAATTTTTACTTGAATTATTAATTCAATTAATAATTAATTAATTAATTATTAAATTGATTTATTGAATTATTTATTTTTTATATTTAAGTAAAAAAATAATTGATACCGTTTCAAAATATTATTTAAGGTTCACTCAGAAAACAATATATTTGAATCAAACATTTGTTCATCAATCAACGTTTTGAATCAAATACTTGTAACACAGTCAATCAAAAATAATTTTTGAATTAAACGTAATAATTTTGATTCAAAACAAAAAAAAATTGATTGAATAAAAATTGTGTTTGATTCAATTATAAAATAATATGTTCAATTCAAACATACTCTTTTCGTTGACTACTTATTTTTGAATTAAACAAAATTATTTCTCAGTGTTAAAAAAAAAAATTAAAATAATAATATTAATAATAATAATAATAGTAGTAATAATAATTTTTTTAACTGTTGTAATTTTTGCAGTGTTTCAAGTTTCAATAAATAATTATCATCGACTTTTTTTACTTAAACAAAAATCATTCTCCATAATTAAATTTAAAAACATTTCAAAGACCTTTCGAACAAAATTTTTTTTGTATCTAACGTTATATAACAATTAAAATAGCAATTATTGAAGAAAACACTTTTTCCCGACCTTTTTAATCAAATTTTTCTCATTTATATCGATACTGTCTATTTTTACCATGAGAAAAAGTTCGTTTTGCCTTTTAATTAACACAGAAGCATAACAAGCATGTAAATAAGCTTATCAGCGAGAAGTCGAGTTCTTGAAGAAAATTAATCAGATCTTATCTTTCTCTCTCTCTCTCTCTCCTTTCCTCTTACACACAAACACACCGTGAAGTGCAACTGGACTGCGAGACAACCGTGGCAAATCGCCAGAGGCAACAAACTACACGACATCTGACGCAAAAATACCATTTTATTTCTTTTGCTATATAAAAAAAATGAATTTTAATTTTTAACCAATCGAATTTTTTGTGATTAAAAATATTTTTTTTACAAATAAGTTTGTTTCGGCATTTTTTTTTCTTTTTTTGATTCCGAATTCATTTTGTTTATTATATTATCATAGTAGTTAGACGGGAAATCAAACTAAAAGTTAAAGTAGACAAAATAGAGGAAAATTGATTCAGACTGATTCCTTCTTCAAGAAATATCTCTACCGGAAATGTTGTTCATGCACGAGTTGACTCAACTTCTCTCAAAGTGCAAAGACGTTAATATGCATACACTTCGCGTGTTATATATTATATATAGAATTCGAAAATTTCACAAGTCGACTTCAATGTTTCGATGGTAAATAGTCCAAAGTGTTTTGACTTTCTTAAAATAAAAATTAAAAAAAAAAAATAAAATTTTCTGTTCACAAATATTTATTTTGTGAATTTTGTTCAAAAAACTGAATGTAATATTTTAACAAAATGTATTATTTATTTAATATTTATTTATTATTAACATAATTTGCTTGGAAAAATATTTTTCTTCTAAAATCGTTGATTACAAATGTGAACTTCACCAACTTTAATTTTCTTAGTAAATACTCCAAATATTTAATATTTAAAATACTCTAAATATTAAAAAAAAAAATTAGTCTTGTTTGCATAAAGTTGAAAATAATATTTTCTTCAAAAAAATTCAAATTTATTAAAAACTATTCAAATTTAATAACAATTGCTCAATTATCTGAAAAAATACTTAATTTTAGAAGTGTTGTTTATTTTTTTTTTTGAAATACTGAAAATTTGGCAAGAATTACTCAAGTTTGGTTAAAATTGTTTATCTTCTTAAAAAATGTTAAAATTTGTTCAAAACTACTTAATTTTATTGACAATTCCTCATTTTTCTTTAAGAATAAAGAAAATTATAAATTTTTCAGAGATTTTTAAGTATTATTAAAAATACTTTATCTTTCTTTAAATACTCAAAATTTAATAAAATATAATCAATTCTTTTTTAATTACCAATTACCTTAAATATAATTATGCAAATGTTTTTTTTCTTCAGAAATACTTTTATTTCATAAACTAATGTTTTTTTTAAAAAATATTCAAATTCACTTTCATTGAAAATATTTTCACTTTTTCATTACATCCAAAAATTCTCAAATAAATGAAAATAAATAAATTAAATTAAATAAATTTAATTTACTTTATTTTTTAATTTAAATAAATTTTCTCTTTTATTTAAAATTCATCTATTTATTCTAGTGAATGTGAAAATAATTTGGACAAAGTCAACATTCGAAAGTGAGAAGTTTTTAGGGAATGTAAAATTTTGGGTGCGAATGTGAATTTTTTTTAAGTGGAGTCTAAATTTTTTTATCTTAAGGGATGATTTCATTAATAAATGCGAAATTTTTTAAGTGAATGTGACAATTTTTTTTAAAGAAAGTTAAGTTAATAATTTTTTAGTAGAAGTTAATTATTTTTAGTGAAACTGAACTTTTTGAGTGACGTCAATTTTTTTTTTTTTTTAATTAAAGTGAGAATTTTTTTAATGAATGTTAAAAAATTTTGAGTCAACATTCTTGCAGCAAAAATTGTCATTGTTTTAGTGAATGTATCAAGTTTTTGAATAAAAGTGAAATTCGTTTTGAAGAGAAAGTGCAAGTTTCATGAATGCGCCGCTGATTTTTTTATCAAATTGATAAATTTTCTTAAAAAAAAATTTAGAAATTCGTTATAAAAATTACTCAAGTTTGATTAAAATTGCTCAATTTTCTTCAAAATACTCAAACGTGTAAAAAAACTATTCAAATACAATAAAAATGTTTTAAATGATTTGTGAAAAGATTCTAAAAAAATTTTTATAATTTTTCACTTTTGACGCACTTTAAATGAATTTTCACTTATTCAAATTTAGAGAACACATTAAAAAAAATTTTTCCCCTAAATTTTCTATTTTTTAAGTTCAATGCCCTTATTTTTCCTCTTCCTTCCCATGCAATACAGCAGCAGCAGCAATAAATTCGAGTTTCTTTAATAGTGATTAGAATAAATTATACACATGAATTTATGTTATCTAAAATCGATATATGCGAGAAGCATGATTCTGAATTCCCTGGGTTGTTTCCTTTTCAACTCTCGAGGATATATACAAATATCGAAAGAGAATCAAAAAGGGTGTTTTGAATACGTTTGAATGCATATTTCACTCGAGTATCTATATTTTCCCGCAAGTTCGAGTGAAAAATCGCTTCAATAGCCAAACTGACTCTAAAATACAAAAGTCTTCATCGAATGACTTGCAAATATAGCCAGTGAATATTTCATAACCCCTTATCTCGATATATTTGTTCAAAAGAAAAATCTCGCGACTAGATCCAAAAGTCGATTTGCTTCAACAAAAAAAAAAAAAAAAGAAAAAAAGCAAAAAAAGAAAAAATATATTTCTTGTCTGTCTCTCGAGACATCAAAAACACGAGAAACGCAACCCCACGAGACAGGTGTGCGAGAGAAACGATATTCGGTATGACTTTTAATGTCACGTGCGACTCAGAAATAAGTAAGATGAATTTTCCGAAATCTCTCTCTCTCTCTCTTTTCGATTTGAATTTGCACTTTTCCAACTCTCGTTAATCAGACGGACCGGCATGGATGCAATTATCCGACAGTAATTAACTTCGCAAACTGCAACTCGCGAGGTCTATGAGGCGCACGGTGGCATCGGCTTCGTGTCTATGTGTGTGTGTGTGAAGGGAAAACGTTAGAAAGTTGGTAGTGGAAATACAGGGGGTCTTTTCCAAGAGGGGGGAGGGAGAGAGTAAAACTAGATTTCAAGAGTGAGAGAGGGTGAGAGAAAGGTTACCCCTACAACTGGCTCCGATGGTTTCCCAGGTTCGACCTGATAGAGCTGTTTTGGAATTATACGGGTTAGCCCTGAAAACCGGGTGGCTGGCGCTGCTTTTGCACAGGAAACTAATTTAACTCTCGCATCCTCTTTTGCCGTTTCCATGCGCCCTTCTTCTCCTCACGCCATCTCCGCAACAGCAACTTTCCTTTATTCTCACCTATTCACTACTCTAATCGTAAAAGAAAAGAAAATTATTATTTTTAACCTTCACGCTACCAAAACACACTAAACCATATATATATATATATATATATATATATATATATATATATATATATATATATATATATATATATATATCTGAGCTAAAAGTAAAATTTGCATCGTAGGGCAAAATTTTACTCCAAAACAGCGATTAGATTAATTTTCTTCAATGAAAAAAAATCTGTCTAGGTAAATCAAAACCAAATCACTATTGATACATGATTTAAAGAAATTAGAAGGAAAGATTTAAAGAAAATAATCCTTCAAAAGATAGTTTTTAATACTAAAAAAAAGTTTTTAATACTAAATAAAAGTTTTTAATACTAAAAAAAAGTTTTTAATACTAAAAAAAAGTTTTTAATACTGTAAAAAAAGTATTACAAAAACGATGTTCAATATCTACGTCTGACTAAATACAAATCTATTCCACTTAAACACTATTCTAAAGAATTTTAGGTAGATTAAGACAATGTTAAATTAATTATTTTGCTATCTTAGTTCCTAATGCATTGACATAGCACTGACCTTTTCTACTGAAATCTGTATTTTTCATATCATAAACATTTAAAAATAAAAATAAAATGTTTAATGAAGTTTTGTTATGAAGAAATATGGAAAAAACAAAAAAAAGACGTTTGGTGACACCGTTTGACTAAATACGGACCTACTCTACTTAAATATCGTTCTGAAGAATTTTTAGTAGAACAAGTCAATGTTAGTGAAGCAATTTTGCAAAAACACCGTCTGACTAAATACGATGCTATTCTACTCAGATGCCTTTGAGTAGAATAGGTCCCTACTTAGTAAGACAGTGCTTCAAAATAGTTTCACTAACCAATGACTTATTCTATTTAGAATTCTTCAAAATAATCTTTGAGTAGAATGCACATAGGCAAAAAGACATAATTTATTTCATTACATTTACTTTTTAGTAAAATGTAATAATTTTATCGCCACAATAAATTAATTAAAGTTATTTTGATTCGTTTTTTGTTTTAATTGAAAAAAACATTTTTTTCAGTAGAATAACTGTATTTTAGTCAGATTGGCATAAAGTATTAACAATTTTCCTGACATCGGTAAAAAAGAAGCAGCAATATAACTGCCTTAAAATTTACTTATTCTACTTAAAATTCTTAAAAATAATCTTTAAGTAGAATAGGTCCCTATTTAGTCAGCCATAAATGCTAAAAAAATTGTTTCATTAACAATGAATTATTTTACTTAAAATTCTTTAGAATAATCTTTAAGTAGAATAGGTCCCTATTTAGTCAGCCATAAATGCTTAAAAAATGGTTTCATTAACCTTGACTTATTCTACTTAAAATTCTTTATTTTAATCTTTAAGTGAAATAGGTCCCTATTTAATGAGCCATAAATGCTAAAAAATTGTTTTACTAACCATTGACTTATTCTATTTAAAATTCTTCAGAATAATCTTTAAATGAAATAGGTCACTATTTAGTCAGCCGTAAAGAATTAAAAATATTTCACTAACATTGACTTATTCTACTTAAAACTCTCCAGAATAATCTTTGAGTAGAATAGGTCATTATTTAGTCAGACGTAAAATTTTATTTTTCTTGTTAAATATTTCCAGAATAAAAAAAACACATCAGTAGAATAGGTCAATACAATGTCAGACATGAGAAAATTTGAAGTGATTTAAAACTAATTGAGTTTAGAATTCTGATTATTCTAAATAATTTTCAGTAGAATAAGTCAATGTTAGTCGAACAATAATTTAACAAACACCGCCTGACTTTATACAGAACTATTCTACTTAAAGATTATTTTCACGAATTTTAAGTAGAATAAGTCAGTGTTTATCAAACAATTTTTAAACACTGCCTTACTAAATAGTGACCTTTGTTACTAAAAGGCTATTCTGAAGAATTTTAAATATTATAAGTCAATTTTAAGGCAGTTATGTCGTGATTTTTTTAATGCTTGCAGAAAACATTTCAAAGATTATATATGTGTGTCTGACTAAATATATTTATTCCACCGAAACTTTTTTTTATACTCTATTCATTGCTATCGTGAAAGAAAAAAAATTATTTTTTACCTTCACGCTACCAAAACACAGTAAACTATATTTCTGAGGTAGTAAAATTTGCATTGCAGGGCAAAATTTACGACCAGCAGCGATAAGATTAATTTTCTTTTCATGTAAAAAATGTGTCTAAATACTCGAAATCAAAACCGCAAATCATTTATTAAAACATTTTGGAAAAAAT
Source organism: Leptopilina drosophilae (assembly GCA_032873175.1). NCBI lineage: Eukaryota > Metazoa > Arthropoda > Insecta > Hymenoptera > Figitidae > Leptopilina > Leptopilina drosophilae. The sequence continues at coordinate 72,507,984 of CM065478.1, forward strand.
AATCTTTCGATGGATTATTTTAATCCTTAGTAGAATAAAGTGTTGAGTTATGAGACTCTTAACATCGTGGAAATTTAAAAATACTTTCGCAATTCAGATTTATTTTCTCCATATGTAAAGTTCTGAAAAATTGTGTTTGATTAAAAGTTGACCTACTCTACTGATACGAAGGTAACAATAAAATTTTTCTACGAATAATAATGATTGATGCCAAAGTTACAAATTTTTGAGAAATTAGACATTTCTTTATCACAGGAAAAAAGAAGTGTTATTTTAACACTAAAAGTAGTGTTAAAACTACACGCAACATTTTTAACCGACGCTGTGTGGTTTTAACACTACTTAAATTAACAATAGAGACTGTTGAATTAACACTAGAGGGTGTTAAATTAATATACATTTTAAATGGGGTTAAAATAACAGTAAAATTGTGTTAAAACAACATAATCTGAAAACTACACGCAACACATTTAAGACTTACTTTTTTCTGTGTAGAAATTAGGAAAATTTCTTTAGAAATTAGGAATTTGTTGAAAAATTAGGAATTTCTTTAGAAATTATGAACAAGGTTGGAATTAGAATAAGACGTAAGGAAACAATTAATACCTCTTTTGCATCAAAACGTCTCGCCCGGAAAAAATTGAAATTTTATTCCAAAAATACACTCGAGTCTAGATAAATTATCGTCAGCTTTACTATTTGCAAGAAACTTTGGAAATTCGATGATGTTAATCAATTAAATGTGCGATTCGTGATTGAGTCAGTGGGAATTCGACCACCTCTCTCTCTCTCTCTTACACTTGGGAATAGGTTCATCGTCGTTCCTTGGCATAGTGTGTAGCGAGATACGTGAGTAATAAAGACGGTTGGTTCCTAGTCGAATCACGTGGCTACTCGACAATTAAGAGAAGCAAGATGAGACTCTAGTTGCGGGAGTGGTTTTGGATGGAAGATGAAGCGAATGACAGAAACGGTCCCTTTGGCTCTCGATGAAGCCGTCGAAATGAGGACGACTGAGGCGGAGGGAGGAGGGACGAGTGTATATGGAGGATGTAGGGCAGGGATAGTTTTAGGTGTCTGCTGGATGGTTCCTAATGTGATCCTATTGTCCTGCTTTGTACTCTGAACAGCGTCATGAATCCCAGTTCTGTAAACTGTCCGGAAACGGTTAACAGTGCCAACGTTCACTCTATATACATATACATATATATAATACATACACTAGTGTCAGTACGCATTTGTGAATGACCATTGAAATCATGATCCTTTCATTCAAAATTCAAATTGCAATTGATATCATCGTCATCAGGCGTCTTATTCATGAAGTTTTGTGGTCGGGATTGAAAATTTCTGCTCTGTCCCTTCATTAACAGTGGATTCTATTTTTTCATTGAATAACTAGACGCTATTTAGATTTTATTTCAATTTGACATACTTGTCAGTCTTCAAAAAACTGTGTTCTTGATTTTTAGTACTTTAAAGTGAAGAATTTTCAGTAGAATAAGTAAATGTTAGTCAAACAATTTTTTTTAGGCACTGTTTAACTAAACAGGTCCTTAGTTAGTCAGAAAGTGTTTCAAAACAATTCACTTTTGAATTTTAAGTAGAATAAATCACTGTCAAGGAAAACAACTTAATTTTTACTTATTCTACTTGAAATGTTTTAATTTAATAGTAATATTTGTTTGTTTTAATTTAATATTCTTTACTAACTTATTTAATAAATTACCTCTTTGAAACAAAACTAATCAACTCTACTAAAATATATTTAATTAATTCTGTAAATATTTAGGAAGAAAAAGAAAATGTTTAGTAGAAAATATTTCTTTTTAAGAAATTTAAATAAAACTATTTTTTAAATATTTATAAAAATTAAAAAATACGTTTGGTAACACCGTCTGACTAAATGCGGACTTATGCTACTTAAACACTATTTTCATAAATTTTAAGTAGTTATAAGTCAACCTTATGTTAATTTCTTCCATATGCTACTTTTTAATTACTTAAGTTCTGCATATGTCTGACATAGCAATTACCTATTCTACTAAAATCTGATTTTTTCATTCTATATAAATATTTAACAAAGTAAAACAAAATGTAAATTAAATTTGTGTTTGTAATAAATCTTCAAAAAGCTACAAAAAGATGTTTAATTTCAATGTCTGGCTAAATAAGGACCTATTCTACTTAAAGGCTATTCTGAAGAATTTTAAGTAGTATAAGTCAACGAGAATTTAATTATTTTGCTATATTAGTTTTAAATTACAATAAATTTTCTCATGGCTGGCATATTATTGACCTATTCTACTGATATCTATTTTTTATTCTGGAAATATTTAACAAGAAAAACAAAATGTAACGTCTGACTAAATACTGACCTATTGTACTCAAAGATTATTCTGAAGAATTTTCAGTATAAGTCAATGGTTAGTGAAACACTTCTTTTTGCATTTACAGCTGATTAAATAGGGACCTATTTCACTTAAATATAAAAATGAAGAATTTTAAGTAGAATGAGTCAATGATAATGAAACAATTTTTTCAGCATTTAAGGCTTACTAAATAGGGACTTATTCTACTTAAAGAATATTCTGAAGAATTTTAAGTAGATTAAGTCAACGTTAATGTAATAATTTTTTTAGCATTTATGTCTGACTAAAGAGGGACCTATTCTACTTAAAGATTATTCTGAAGAATTTTAAGTAGAATAAGTCAATTTTAAAGCATTTATATTGCTGCTTCTTTTTATTGATGTCAGGAAAATAGTTAATATTTTCTGCCAGTCTGGCTAATATATACATATTCTACTTTAAAAAAATTTTTCAATTGAAAGAAAACGAATCAAAGGTATTGTGACGTTAAAATTATTACATTTTACACAAATGTAAACGTAAAAAATAAAATACGTCTTTTTGCCTATGTGCATTCAATTCAACGCCATATTGAAAAAAAATATATATAAAAAATAATTGAAAAATAGAGCACATCAAAGACATTTTTCAAAAAGTCTTTTCATAATAATCCAATTTGGCTGTTTTGCGAAAAACAGAAAAGCTTTCAAGCAAATGAAAATGTAACACGCTTCGAAGTATCATGATAAAATATTAATTTCATCACTTTGGTATACACATTTCTTGCCTTACATTATCGATACTCTCTGCCTCTTTTTTTCCCTTTTTCACTCTTCCTCTCTCTCTCTTTTTCTCTTCATGTCTCTTTCTCTCTTTCTCTTTACCTCTCTCTCTTTCCCTCTCCTTTTTTCTCACTCACCATGTCTCGAAGGATAAAAAAAGAGAAAAAAAAATCCCCTCAAAGACCGTCACGACACCATACCCTCGAGGGGGATTTTTCCGGACGTTCGACATTATTTTTCAACAGAGCAGCCAAGAAATTGATTTGTTATTCAAATATCTTTCCTCTTGCGTTGCCCATAAAGAAAATGAGAGCGACCGATGCGAAGGAAACTGGCAAAGGCCCCATGACCGATTAGGCTAATGGACCGTGAAGCGGTCCAGCTATTTGTATGATAATCTACTTTATAGCGAACGCCGGAAGCCAACGAAACAAAAGTGTCCTTCGTGCATTCAAACTGTGTCACTAAACGCGGAAAATAAGAATAGTAAATCTCGCGTGCGGTATATAGACGACGCCTCATGTACATTCTGTACGTGTGCAAATGTATGCGAGCGCGCAAAAAAAACTCTGTCAGCGTTAACTTTATGCTAAAAAAGAGAAAGAAAGAAAGAAAAATATATTTTTTATGACAGAGAAATTTCATAGTAATCTCATTCTGGTGCTTAATAAAAATTTTCAGTCTAAAGTTCTTGCTTGAGTGAAAAAATATTAAGTACATTTAATTCGAAGAGAAAAAAAATTATTTATTAATTTCTTTTTATAAACAGGGACCTACACTGTCACGGTAAATCGTTAGGTATTAAAATAACACCAAAATGGATTAAAATAACACTAAATTGGATTATTTTAATCCTTTTTGGTGTTTTTTTAATACATAATGTTACGTCAAAACAAGAAACCTTTTTAAATATACCTAACGTTCCTCGTTTTAAATTAGTTTCATAAATGAATCTAATTTGGGATGAGGATAAGTCAATGAGCCTACTAAATGTTGTGAGAGAATAATTTATTTAAAAATCAACAAGAAAGAAAAGAATTGACAAAAATACAATGAGTACAAAATTATGAATCTTACTTAAAGAATAACGATTACTTGTGGTGTGATGATTATCTTGTAATCCAATCTTGAGTGGTGATGAGCACTAGATGAAAAGGTACGGCCTAATGGTTGTCGTTAATGGTGGAGAATTTGTGCTGGTGTTTACACTAATGAGATAGTGTATTGTATTCCGAAAAATATCTCCTAGTCCTAGACAGTTGTCGCCTCTTAAGCAAATTTCGATGTTTCGAAATTTAGAATGTGATCCTTCAATATTAGAGTTTTGTAGACACTCGAAAGAATTTCCAAATTTATATTTTTGGAAATTGATAAAAGTTATATTCGAAGATCGATGAATAGGGTGTTGATTTGAAACTGATTTCAAATTATTACTTGGGGAATAATTCACTTGTAATGAAGTATGTTTAAATTAATACTTGGACGACACTTTTAAATAATGTTCGAAGGTATACTGGGAGACTGTTCACTTGTTGACGATTAGATGAATACTGCTGATTTCCAAAAAATTACTCTCTGATCTCTGCTTAATTTCTCTCCCTTTTTATACGAAATTGTTCCATTATTTAGAATCATACATGTGTAGTTATTGAGAGTGGGAGAGCAAGGTAACTATGAACACCTGTGCACTTTTTATCTTTTCTCTCTTTCTAATTTTTGTGTCTCTTCAAAATAGTGGTGGGGATGATCATAGCTTGTTTACTTTTTATGCTCGATGCTGCTGTGGACTAATCTTTTCTCTTTTTCTAATTTTTGTGTCTCTTCAAGCCCTCTCTTTGTGTATAGATGGTTTTTCTTCCTTCCTGTGGCGAAATTGTTTGAAGGTTGTTAAACTGATGCACTATCGTTATTCTTTTTACATGATTTAAAATATTATTCTCTTTTCTTAGAATTATTATGATTTGTAATTAATTCAGATACATATAAGACATATAATATCAATTGCCATATATTCAAAAATATTATAATTGTAATGCAATAATATGAAATACATAAAATATAATTATGAAATATATACGAAAAATACAATATCGAATACAAAATACGTACATAAGTATTGTACTTAATTTAGGTACATTAATAAGAAGTTACGGACGTAACAATAACGATTTACCGTGGTAAAATAAAAGGTACTAATTCAGTACCAATTTTGCTACTAAATTTGGTTCTATTTTAATACCGAAATCAGCTCTAATTTAGAACCATTTTTCTACTGTCTATTCTAGAAGGTATCCCTATCGCCTTTAAGTAGAGTAGGTCCCCTACTTAGTCAGACAATGTTTTAAAACAGTTTAAACAAGAATTTTTTCAAGATTTATTCTTTCAAACTTTAATTTTTTTTCAGAATTTTCAAAAAAACAAAACTTTTAAAATTGGATTATTTATTGTATTTACGAGGCAAAAACGAGGAGAGAGAGAGAGTTAAATAAATGAAATTTTGAAGAATAATGCGGGAAAATGTCTAGCTGCGGATGTGTGCTAATTCTTTTTGATAATTCTAGTGCTCGACGGGACAGGTAGACAGCTGCTTCCGCGTGAACTTGTTAGTAGTTGGGCAGACAATTTCGAATTACGTGAGTGTGCTTTTGCGAACGAGAAGGTGACCTGGAAAGGGATTGAATATCGGGTTTTAGGCAAGAAGGAAAACACGAATTCACTGGCAGGAGAAATTGTGTAAGTGAACGAGGAGATGCTGATGAGGGGCTGAAACCAGAGAGGAGAGGGGGGAGAGGATTGAGAATTTAAAGAGAGATGCATAGAAAATAGAGGAGCACTCTCTTTCTCTCTCTCTCTCTCTCTCTCTTTGGCTCGCTAACTATTTCTCTATTCCTTGCTCACAGGGAGAGAAGAGACAAAAAAGGAGAGAGAAAAAGAAAGTTAGAGGGAGATAGAAAGATAGATAGAGAGAGATAGGCAGTTAGAGAGGAAGAGTAAAAGAGGGAGAGGGAGATAATGAGAAAAAGGGGAAGTGAGATAGATGCAAAATGAATCTAAATACAGAATGGAGGAGAATGCGAACGTTCCTGAAAATTTTCATTCCCCGTATTTTCCTCCTGCTCTACCATTAATGTCACGCGCACCAGGAACGAAAAGCCCAATCGTGTTTTATTCGAACGTTTCCGAGGTTCAATGCGAGAGAGAAGGAAAGGGAGAGAGAAAGAAAGAGAGGGAGCAAGAGATAGAGAGAGAAAAGAGAGTGATGTAAAGAAGGAGAGAGGGTAAAAGAGAAAGAGACAGAGAGAGAACAGAGAGTGATGAAAAGCAGAAGAGAGAGTAAAAGAGAAAGAGTGAGAGAGAGAAAAGACAGAAAGAAAGAGGAGGAGTAAGAGAGAAAGAGAGAGAGGAAACAGAGTGAGTGGAGGAAGGAGAGAGAGTAAAAAGAAAGGGACAGAGAGTAAAGAGAGAGAAAGAAAGAAAGAGCAAGAGAGAACAAGAGAGAGCAAGACAAAAGAGAAAGAGCAAGAGAGAGAGAGAGAGAGAGAGAGAGAGAGAGAGAGAGAGAGAGAGAGAGAGAGAGAGAGAGTACGAGGCAGAATTCGTACAGCGAACAGAGGTTACAATGATAAAAGGAAGGACAGATAGAGGGAAAGGAAAACTGTAAAGTTCGCGCGAATCCAGTTTCCACTGCTTGTGTCCTGTGCTGCTACTGCTGCTACCTTCACCCACTGCAACATCAGAGACCATTTCGACGACGAAAGTTCGAAAGCTCGTTACGCCACGTGATATTCTGTCTTTTTCCATTCAAAAAACTTTAAACTCTCATCATTCTTAACTCAGGGTAAAATCCTTTTGTAAATTATTATTTTGTCTATGGCACACATACACATTTTTATGGAATCAAATAATATACTTTATTTCCCTCTTCCCTTTCATTTACAGCGCAGTCAATGCAGAATTCTTTTTATTCTTTTAATACAATTTTTTCTATCTTGTAAATACGAGATTTTTGCTGATCGTACATGTTTTTTTTGGGGTCTTTATGTAATTCTAGATTTTCTTTTTGATTATTTAGCAAAATTGTGCTTATTTTTCTTATTTTTTTTTGCCGTTGATTATTATGGTGTTCTGCTATAGTTGAAGAAAATTTTAAACAAAAAGTAGAGATTGTTTGACTACTGGGAAATAAATATTTTGATATTTGAGGCAAATCATTTTAGAATCGAATCTTTTTTTTAAGTTGAGTAGGTCAGTGCTGTGTTAGACAGGTAAAAATTTGCAATTATTTAAAACTAATATAGCAAAATAATTATATTTTTTTTACTTATACTACTTAAAAAATAATATAGGGAAATAATTAACTTAACATTGACTTTAACTACTTAAAATTTTTCAAAATAGCTTTTGAGTAGAAAGGGTCCGCATTTAGTCAGACGTATGTATTAAACATCTATTTTTCTATGTTTATTAAACATTTCTTAAAAATAAATATTTTCTACTAAACATTTTGTATTTCTTGTTAAATATTTACAGAATGAAAGAAACAGATTTCAGTAGAATAGGTAATTGTTATGTCAGACATGTGAAATCTTTAAGATGATTTAAAACTAATATAGCAAAATAATTAAATTCTCGTTGACTTATACTACTTGAAACTCTTCAGAATAGTTTTTAAATAGAAGGGGTTCGTATTTAATCAGACTTTGGTATTAAACATATGCTTTCAGTCCGTTTTGAAACATTCTTTGAAAATAAAATATATTACTAATATCCAAAACTACCTTTTTCTTCTTTAATATTTATAGAATCAAAGAAATAGTTTTAGTAAACTAAGTCAGTGTTGTTTCAAACAGATAATGAATTAAAAAAATGATTGAAAATACTAAATTAAATAAGTAAAATAAGTAAATATTAAATCAGTTGCCTAAGTTGCCTTAACTTTGACTTATTCCAGTTAAAATTTCAGAGTAAATTGAATAAAATAGATATACTTATTTTTGCAGTGTGTATGTCTGGTTTAAAAAACTGACAACTTTTTTTGTGTGCCTGTGTTATTGTGATTGTGTCCAAATTTTGTTTTTTTTATACAAAATTGTAATTATCCAAATTTCGTTTTTCCATACAAAATTGTAATTATGTCAAAATTTTATTTGTTCCTAGAAAATTGTATTCACATAAAACATTTTTGTATTTTTTCTACAAAATTCTATATATATGCACATGTGTATATTATACATCCATATGGCAATGCAGGGAGACAAGGAAAAGACGGAGTTTCCAGTTTATTGGATTTTCCACTTTATTCGTATATAGTGGGATTGGAGGTTTGTACGTGCGTCAGTAATAATACGTGGACCAGAGAGTGGAATGACCTATGACCCTGGATGAAATGATGTTATAGGGTCGCTGGGCTATGACAGTTTATCGGTTGATATTGAACAATTGAATGCCGATTTCCCAATGGACCAATCGTCGATTCTATCGAATCGTAATATCGCGCTTACAATGTATACACCGTGTATCCTGTGTCGTTGGAAAGGCTAAAAGGGAGTTAGTTCACTAGAGAGAGGTCGACTGGCATCAACAGATTTCAATCCATGCCACCACCCCTACACTTCCACTTCCACACTATCCACCACTACTACCAACACTCATGCTCTTTTAACCAACCGGGTCAAAATTGAAATTTCAAAACGAAAATAAAATTAAATTCAATACTTTTTTTATGGAACGTGGTAAAAGATAGGATGTTGGATATCTGACCCATTTTTCTGTTCATTTTTTTAACTTTAATGGAATTATTTTTGAAAATTTAGTTTTTGAATTGTTTCACTATTTTGTGTCTTGTGTAACGTTTGCTAGTTAATAACACTCTCTAGAGAGTGTTATTTTTTTATTTGCAAAATATCTTAGCCTATAATCAAATGATTATTTTGTAATGTTATTTAAACATTCAAGTAAAAAAGAAAGGTTTGGAGATTTTAACATTGACTTATTGTACTTAAACTTATTGAGAATAGTCTGTAAGTAGAATAAGTTCACAGTAAATCGTGAGGTGTTAAAAAAACACCTCACTTTAGAATAATCTGTAACAGTTTAAACCCTCTCACTGTTTTTCTAAAAATGTCAAAATAATCCCCAAGTGGATCGAAATGATCTAAAAAATTAAGATCAAATGATGATTAGATCCACTTTTTGAAATCAATTCGTTGCAATTTGATACTTTTTAGGTAACAGTGCTAGGATTAAATTAACGCCAAAAATAATACAAATAATATATTTTTGTGTTATTTTTAACTATGAATGAAATATTAGATTAAATAGAACACCAAAAACAACGATTTTTAAAAATTCAACGAATTTAGCTTCTCCAGGTAGAATAGTAATTCACTGTTAACTAAAAAGTATCAAATTGCAATGAATTGATGTCAAAAAGCGAATCAAATCATCATTCGATGTCAATTTTTAAACCATTTTGATCCAATTGGGGGATTATTTTGACATTTAAAAAATCAGTGAACTAACTAACTTAGTAACATAGTTACTAAATTCAATTGCTTCCAAAAATTAAAAAAAATTCTCGTCACAATATCAATTCTTTTTATAAATAATAAAATTCGTCTCTGATATTCAATTATTATTCAAAATTTTAATCAAATTCTTGTCAAAATTTCAATTATTTTCAAAAGTTTTCTAAAATTCCACAATTTTCAATATCTACTATTTCAATAAAATTTTCCAAAAGAATTCCATTACTAAAAATAATATGAATACAATTCTAAGCAAACATTCAATTTTTTCATAAATAACAAAAATTTTTACATTAATTGAGTTATTTACAATTTTTTTTTTTATAAATTTCTTCGCAATAATTTAATTATTTTTATAAAGAATAATATTTCTACAGGGATTCAATTATTTTTATAAATAAAATTTTCCGAATAATTAAAATTTTGTAAAATTGAATTGCAAACGACTAAATTTGAAAATTCTCATAAATCTCATAGCAGCGTTCCAATTATTTTTCATACAGTTATAACTAAAATTCTTGAACAAAATTTCAAAATAAAGTCATTAAAATTCTTACTTTTTAATATTTCTGACGAAACATTCTGTAAAATTAATTCTTTTTCAAAGTTAAATAGGATTTTTATTAAAATTATTGTAAACGAATAAATTTGAAAATTCTCATAAAACTCATCAAAGTTTTTAATTTCTAATATGCACTTAATTAAAGAAGTTAGGAATAATTGAAATTTCGTGAAATTAAGTTAATAATTATTCTTAAAAAATAATAGATATAAAGTAAAATTGTAGTTAAAAATTTTTGAAAATAATATTTGAAATAAAATAATGAAAATAAGTTAGAAGAAGTATAATACTCTTGTAATATAAAATAATGATTTTATTATACTTGGTCATCTTTAATTATTATAAAATATGAATAAAACCAACCACTCCGAGTCAAAGAGTCGAAGTTATCGTTATCTTTATGTTTTATAATTATAAAAAAAATTAATAAAAACTAAAATTTAATTAATTGTAAAAAGTAACACCAAAATTGATTATTTTAATTTTTTTTGTGTTAATTATTTAATCTGTAACACTTTTTAATACCTCAAGATGTTTCCTATTTAGTCAGACAGTATTCTAGAAAAATTGTTTAACTAATATTGACTTATTCTACTTAAAATTCTTTAGAATAGCCTTTTAGTAAAATAGGTCCCTGTTTAATAAGAGAGTGTTTAAAAAATGTTAGACATTGAATTATTCTACTTAAAATTCTTCAGAATAATTTTCAAGTAGAATAGATCCGTAATTAGTCAGACGTTTCTATTAAACATCTTTTTTGTAGCTTTTTAAAGTTTACTTAGAAACGAAAATTCACCATACACTTTGTATTTCTTGTTAAATATTTACAAAATAAAAGAAATAGATTTTAGTCGAATAGGTCAGTGTTCTGACAGACATATGAAGTGTTTAAGTGATTTAAAACTAATACAGCAAAATATTGAAATTCTCCTTGACTTATACTACTTTAAATTCTTCAGAATAGCTTTTGAGTAGAATAGATTTGTGTTTAGTCAGACAGTGCTTCTAAAAAAATGATTCCACTAACATTGACTTATACTACTTAAAATTCTTCAGAATAGCTTTTGAGTAGAATAGGTTCGTATTTAGTCAGACAGTGCTTCTAAAAAAATTCTTTCGCTAACATTAACTTATACTACTGAAAATTCTTCAGAATAGCTTTTGAGTAGAATAGGTTCGTATTTAGTCAGACAATGTTATTAAAACTCCTTTATGGTAGCTTTTTAACCATTCTAAAATGCAACAAGGAACATTTTTCATGATAAAAATTCTTTAGAGGGGGCGGGGGGAGATTTATAAATATTATAATTAAAAACGAAGAGAGCAGAGATTAGGAAAAATGGGAATAAAGTATTAAAGGTAGCTTTTGAATAAATTGTATGACCCTTGTCAAATAAATCTCGTTTGAATGCAGCCCGCTTGCCTCGTGACAAAAATGGCTTCATCGACAATCGGTAAATCACTTAATCCTGTCGCGTGGAAACATTTTCGTTGTAAATTCAGCGATATATCTTTCTCTCTCGGATATTACTTGCAGGTGAAATCGCTTTGGTCGTCGTTCGATAGTCGATACACCAGTTACAGTTTACGAGCGTTATCCGGTGAGTCGTAAGTATACGTATCTAGCACGGTAGAAAGCACACCGGAGGGTACTTTCTTGGCTGAAGGTTTGTCCGAAACTTTTCCCTGGAGCTCTCTCTTTCTCTCTCTCTCTCTTTCTCGTTCTCTCTCGATTCGAGTGCCACACATATGGATATAAAGCCTCTCTCTCTCTTATTCTCTCCTACTGTCTATTTCTCTCTCTCTCTCTCTCTCTCTCGTCGCCTTGTCAGTCTCGGATGACGATTTTCTCTGCCGGGTACTAACCAGTGTTTTCCATGAATACAAATGTTTCGATGAATGTCACACTACTTGGGCGCATTGTGAAATCCCTGCAAATTTCTTTGCGTTATCCACTTGATCTCAATTCACGCTATACAATAGGAGACGAAAATCGTCCCCCTGTGGAATTCTTATTCGACAAACTGTCCTTTGCATACGTATATATAGATATATAATCTCAAAAATGGTTTCAGAGTAGATTGAGAGAGTGTCGCTACAATCAGATATTACTTTCCAATCGTACCCTCGAGAATCGACCGTTGTACAATTTTTCAATGCCTGTTTTACATTTCTTTACATATCCATTGACAATTTTCGTTTTATACTCGAGAATCGAGTCAATTTTCATTTTCTTTTTCACCTATACCAATATGTATATACAGAGCTACACAGTATTGAACATTTAAGAGATTTTTTTCCCTTCTCTCTCTCTCTCTCTCTCCGGTGACTTTGGATTTGAATCCAGTTGACATTCGATTTAAAAAGCGAAAAATATTGACAAATTAGCTTGAAGAGGGTAAAATTGTTAACAAAAAAAAAAAACAAACAGTTACTGCAATTTCTCATCGGGAAAATTTTATAAAAAATATTAACTATTATATAGAAATAATAATTGAGAAGCATAACATAAATATTTTCAATACCTACGTCTGACTAAATGCGAACTTATTCTACTTAAAGAATATTTGGTCAATTTTAAGTAGTATAAGTCAACGTTAAGTTAACTATTTGCCGATGTTATCTTTTAAGTAGTATAAGTCGACAAAAATTTAATTATTTTCATATCTTAGTACTTAAGCAATTTGATTTCATCCAAGTCTGACATAACACTGACATATTCTACTAAAATTTCGTTCTTTCGTTCTGTAAAAATATTTAAGAAGAAAAACAAAATTTGTAGTCAATTTTCATTTTTGAGAAATCCGTAGAAAACTAAAACAAGATGTTTAATAAAACCGTCTGACTAAATATGGATCTGTTCTACTCTAGAATTATTAAGAAGAATTTGGAAGTAGAACAAGTCAAGTTTATTCAAAAAATTTTTTTTAACACTGTCTGACTGAATACCGACCAATTCTACTCAAACACGGTAAATCGTTAGGTATTAAAATAACACCAAAAAGGATTAAAATAATCCAATTTAGTGTTATTTTAATCCATTTTGGTGTTATTTTACTACCTAACGATTTACCGTGAAGACAATTCTGAAGAATTTTAAGTAGTTTAAGTCTACGTTGGTCAAAGAATTTTTTTTGCACAGAATTACTGCTTGACTAAATAGTAATATTATCATTTTTTTACATTATAATTTTATTTTGTAAACTTAAGGGTTGGGTTTTCAATTTAAAAAAAAACAGAGGGTGATGAAGCAATAGTTTAATATTGCTTTTGAGTTGTCGAAAGAGAAGTACATAAATTTAATTTGTTGTTTTGAAAACCAATGTGGTTTTTCATTTTTTTTATTATACATTTTGAATTTGTACATATTAGGGGTAGTTTTTTTAAATATAAAAACACAGTAGATGATAAAGTAATTTTGATATCGCTTTTGAAATGTTGAAAGAGAAGTACATAAATTTATTTTGTTGGTTTGAAAACTAATGTGGATTTTTACTTTTAATATTATAATTTTGAATTTTTACATTTTAGGGGTAGTTTTTTCGATTTAATAAAAAACAAAGGGTGTTTAGGCAATGTTGACATTGTTTCTAAGTTGTTGTAGCAAAAGTAGATAAATTTATTGTTTTGTTCTAAAGAGAAATCTGTGATTTAATATTTTTTGCTTTAAAATTTAAAGTTAAGGGTAGTTTTCTTGATTTAAAAAAAAAACTTAGGATGATGGAGCAATTCAGACTTTAGATTTATTTTCAGTGGGCAAAAATACTATAAGATATGTATGTCTGGTTCAAAAAACGGACAACATTTTTTTTGTGTTCCTGTGTAACAATAAAACCGCTGCCAAGTTATATCTTCTTGTAAATCTGTTTGTGTTATTATTAAATTTTGATATTAATTACACTAATTTTTTTAAAGAAGGAAACCTTCTATTAATATAATAAAACATAAATAAATCTTGTTTCAATCAATGTATTTTTAATTAATTTATAAGATGGTTATAATATTTTAACAGTTAAAGAAAAACTCTTAAATAAAAAATTCAGAAAATGATATTTTCGACCATTTTTTGATATTTAAAATACCAATAATATCATAATTTCTTACCAAATCAGGTTGAAAAATATATCAATCGAAGCGTTTTTTAATGCTCTTTAAGTTGCTAATAATAGTTTTAAAGTTACTTCTACATTTTTCAACATAATTTTTAAAAAAGTCTTATTTTCCAAAATTTTTGATTTTTAAAAGTTTAATATCTCCTGTTAATATGGACGAAAAATGTTCAATTAGGGCTCAAAAGATGCGTCTGAAAAAACTCTACAAAACTAAATACAAAACAAAACTACACTTCTACATTTTTTAACAAAATTTTTAAAAAAGTCTTATTTTCCAAAATTTTTGATTTTTAAAAGTTTAATATCTCCTATTAATATGGACGAAAAATGTTCAATTAGGGCTCAAAAGATGCGTGTGAAAAAATTCTACAATACTAAAGAAAAAGATTTATAAGTGTCCTAACATTTTTTTATGTTATGTCCAAAAAACGTTTTTTTACAAAATGAAAAATGCAAAAAAAAAAAATAGTTAAACTTTATGAATCGGGCTGAAAATACTCTCATTTTATGTCCCCCGGGGAGACCTACAATTTAAAAAAAAATTGAGGCCTTTAGCTCTTTCTCGTTCTGAGATATTGAGGCAAATGTAATGTTAGTACACACACACATATCGGGACAAATTTTTAAAATCCGTTTTTTGGACTTCGGAAGTCAAAATACGTCGAAATTTTTTTTTTATTTATTTAGAAGATTTATAGGGGGAGTTCCTGTGCATATATAAAGTACTAAAGTATTAGGCATAATAAAAAAAAATGTATAAATATGTCGAAAAATGACAATCCAAAATTTTGCTAATACAAAGCTTCCTTTATGAGGAAGCAATAATAATATTACGACAGTATTTAATAGGCAATTACAAAAATAACGATTACTTTTGTCGTGCGAGAAAATTTTGATTGAGATGAAGTAATTGTAGAGTGAGAGTGGGGTGGGGAAAGAGAGAGGAAGCGTGAGGAGAGAGAGAGAGAGAGAGTGGAAGTAACTTTGGAGCTGAATTAAGTTTAATAACCGCGAAAGTTTCTAACGCGTATATGAAACACGTCCTTTTATTACGTGGTAGGTATAGAGTGAGAACCTTGATGCATAAACCTGGCACATGCACGCACGCTCAAGGACGTATTTACATGCATTAGTTTCCTGTGAGAGTAAAGAGCTTGCCATAAACGAGATTTAAGCGAGAAAGTACAAGCTAAGTTGCGACATAGAGGACAACTTAACGTTCCTGTTTGGGAGTTGAGTACTCGCGTTACTCCTGATCCGCTTTACAAAATAGAGTTCTAGATGACATGTAATGCGTTTAATGAAAAAATAGAAGGTGCTGCAAAGATATTGTCTCCTTCTCACATTCTGTGTAAAATTTGCCTTAGAGCTTTTATATATATATATGTATATATACACGTATTAAGTGCATTATATTCTGAAACTGACAGTCTGACGTCTTAATACCTCATAAACGTCACTTTGACGCCAAGATAATAAGGAAACCCTCTACTGAATTTCACTTGCGAAGAAATATTATCTTCTAAATTACTACTGCATTTCGATGATGAAACTATAATGGTTCTTGTATATAGTATACATCAAGGTGAGCGAGCGCTTCAAATAATCGTTTTCTTTTTGGTTTTCGATAAAACATAAATAATGGAATGTTGAAGGTAAATTTTAGATGAAGAAAAATGGAGAAATTTTTATTTTCCCTTTTTTTTCCCTTTGTGGGGAAAAATAAACTCTCGCGTGGTGCTACTGCGGTTGTATTACTTTTGAAATTGTTATTTTTCGTTTCAATGAGAAATAATTTTGTTCTCTTGAATATTTATGTTTACCTTTTTTTTAGAAAACTGAAATTTAGTAAATAAAATAGAAAATATGTCACACAATATTCTCTTTTTTCACTAAATATTATCCTAGAAGCGAAAAAGTAAATTTCAGTAGAATAGATCAATGCAATGTCAGACATATGAAAATTTAAAGTGGTTCAATAACTAACAAAAAAATTAATAGAATATTTGAAGTTACAAAATTGTTCCATAAATGTTAAAAATTAACTTTTATAAAAGAAGGTTAATTATTAATGGAGAATATTAATTCTCTAAAAGAGACAAAGGGTCAAGTATTTTCAGTAGAATAGATAATTGGCTTTGTCAAACATATCTGAATTTAAAGAATATAAAAGATTCATGAAAATAAATTTAAAAAAATATTTTACTCCGATTTAACATATCACAGTAAATCGTGAGGTATTAAAAAGTGTTACAGATTAAATTAACACTAAAAAAGATTAAAATAATTAATTTTCGTGTTATTTTTTACAATGAATGAAATTTTAGTTTTTATTAATTTTTTTATAATTATAAAACATGAAGATATCGATAACTTCGACTCTTTGACTCGAAGTGGTTGGCTTTATTCATATTTTATAATAATTAAAGATGACCAAGTATAATAAAATCATTATTTTATATTACAAGAATATTATACTTCTTTAAAATTATTTTCATTATTTCAATTCAATTATTATTTTCAAAAATTTTTAACTACAACTTTACTTTATATCTATTATTTTTAATAATAATTAATTAATCAAGTTCACAAAATTTCAATTATTTCTAAATTCTTTAATTAAATGCATAATAGAAAATAAAAAACGTCAAATAATGTTACAGAAATTCAATTAAACTTTTTCAAAAATATTAATTTCAAAATTCAATTATTTCCAAAAAGTTCACTCTATATTTCTTTTAATATTCAATTATAATTCAAATTTTTAACTTAAATTCATTTTTATGAAATAAAAATAAATTTTTATTAGAAAAATCTACAAAATTTAATTATTTAAATACAAAAGTAAATAATTTATTGAATAATTGAATGTTTCTCAACATAAAATTCTCATAAAGAAATTATTCTTGAAAATGTTTATTAAAATTTGCTAAGACTTTAAGAGAATTCAATTATTATTTAGACTTTTAGAAATAATTAAATTTTCAAAAGGTTTTCAATTAAAGTCTTTGAAAATTTGAATTTTTTATACTTTTAACAAACAGGAATTTTGTAGAATTAATTTTTTTAGAAAAGTTCACTTGCTACTTTCTTATTGTAACTTCTTCGAAAAATATTTTCATCATTCGGAAAATTCTGTTTAGAATTTTTAACTCAAATTCTTCTTTACATCAATTAATTTTACTAATTTTCGAAAAAATTCTTTGAAACTTTCAAATCCATTTGTTTACAATGTTCAATTTTACGAAATTTTAACAATTCGTAAATTCTTTAATTACATATTCAATATTCAATTTCTTCAATACATATGTAAGAAAATAATTACTCCAAATATTATCTAAAATTTTAACTGAAATTCATTTTTATGAAATGAAAATCAATTTTTATTAGAAAATTGTACAAGAATTTAATTATTTAAATGCAAAAGTAAATAATTTATTGAATAATTGAATGTTTCTCAAAATTCAATTCTCATAAAGAATTTTAGTAACAATTTTTTTAATAATTCAATTCTTTTGTTGAATTTTATCAAAATTTGCGCATAAACATAATTAGTTTTTTCAAGGAATTCAATTATAATTGTATGAAAAATAATTGAAACGCTGCGATGAGTTTTATGAGAATTTTTTAAATTTATTTGTTTACCATTCAATTTTACAAAATTTCAATTATTCGGAAATTCTGCAATTCAATATATATTGAAAAATAAAAACTTAAAATAGTTTCAATAAAAATCCTATTAAACTTTAAAAAAAATTAATTCTTCAGAATTTTTTGTCAAAAATTTGAAAAATTAAGAATTTCAATGATTTTAGTTTGAAACTTTTTCAAAATTTAATTATTTCTAAAAATCCACGTTATAATGCTTTTAATACTTAAGTATAATCTGAAATTTTAACTGAAATTCATTTTTAAAATAATTTTTATTAGTAAATTCTAAATTCTACGAGAATTCAATTGTTTAAATACAAAAATAAATAATTTATAATTTCACGTTTGTTGAAATTAAATTCTCATAAAAAATGTTATCAACAAATTTTTTGAATCATTAAATTCTTTGGACGAATTTTAATAAGATTTTTAAGAATAATTATATTCTTCGAGGAATTTGTTTAAAATTGCATTAAAAATTATTAAAATTCTGCAATGAGTTTTATTATTTTTAAAAATAAATAAATTCCTGAACGAACTTTGTTCTTTATTAAAAAGAATTGAATTTCTGTAGAAATGTTATTATTTATGAAAATAGTTGAAATATTGCGATGAAATTTATAAAAAAAAATTTGTAAATAATTGAATTCCTGTAAAAATTTTTTTTATTTATGAAAATAATTGAATGTTTGCGTAGAATCGTATTGAACTTTTTTTCAATAATGGAATTCTTTTGGAAAATTTTATTGAAATAGTAGATATTGAAAATTATGGAATTTTAGAATACTTTTGCAAATAATTGAAATTTTGCCAAGAATTTTATTAAAATTTTGTAAAATAATAGAATATCAGAGAAGAATTTTATCATTTATAAAGAAAAAAAAATTTTCTCATACCTTTTTTTTTTCTTTTCCATAAATATCTAAAATTATACTCCATCAAAAAATTTCTTTTACATCACTAAAATTTGTCGCATTTAATTTGCAAAGACAAAAAATACTTGTTTTCTTTTGTGAAAACTATGGATAAGAATGATAATTTTTCTCCTTTTTAGATGAGAGATGAGTCAACGTGTATAACCATTAAATTTTTGATGAGAGAGAGAGAGAGAGTCTTGAGACAAGGATATTTTGCAGATACAATAAAAGAGTTATGATGTTGTTTTTTATGAGAAGAAAATATAGATTTAATTGTTTTCATTCTTGAAAGTACGTAGTGTCTCTCGTTTCCAGGGAACATTGTTCTTTGGATGTAGAAAAGCATAAAATATGATGCTTTTTTTTTTAATACACGCGCTCGCTGCTCAAAGGCAGTGGAAATATAACCCAAAGACAAAAAGTGTTTATGAAGTTAGAACTCCGAGTGTTATTTCACTTTTGTCATTTCTCTCATTTTCTAATGTTTGTGTTTGTCTCCCCTTATTGTTATAGCGTTGTCTCGAAAGGAGACATTGTAAATGAATACTTATTATGTACGAGTAACATAAAACTCAAAAGGAATTTGTACATAAAATAAATGCAATTACTTTTATTCCTTTGTCTCAAATAGTTTCATAATACAAAACTGATAGAGGAAAAGTGGGAAAAATAAAGGGCTTTTGTTGTGAAAATAAATTTAGCAAAAAGTAAAAAAAAATGACAAAAAAATATTTATTTACTTTTAAGGTTTTTAAGGCATTTATTTTTAAGGGGACCTTTCCTATTTCTTTCTTTAATCGACTGAATTTATTTAGTGAAATATTTTATTGAATTTTTATTTTTTCTAGTACAGAACAAAATTTGGAAAAATATTCAATCAAAAAATGTTAAAGAAACTTAGTTTTTAGGGTAAAATTTCGTTTTTTTTTTTAGTTTGAAAAAAGAGAGTGTGAAAGTAGACGGTGTTTGTTAAATCAGAGGGGAAAAAAGCATTACAGATATGCGTGTAATTAATCATGTGGTCAGAATTTCGGAAGTCGTAAATATCTCAGACGCGAGAGAGACTCTCTTTCTCTTTATATATCTAAATAGGTCACATTATCATTGTAGAAGGATGGATTGCTGGAAGTGTAAAACATTTCGTGATGGCGTGAAACTAATTATGTGCACTTTTATTTATGTATGTTTTCCATTCGCTAACAGTATATCATAATACAAATTTTTTGGCGGAGAGGGGGGGGATTTATATTCTCCCTTCTTTTTTAAAATTTATATCATACTTTAATTTCCTCCTATTTTCTATTTTCTACATTTTCATATAAATATATTTATACGTTTTTTTGCCACATACAAGTATATCGGGGATTTTACCTGAAAAATAGAAATTTAAGATAAACTTTGTGAGATATAGAAAATAAAGGCAAGATGAGTTGAATGAAAAAGGGAATTGACGGGAAAAATGAAAATAAGAAAAATACATTGTTGAAATGTACACAATAGCCAATTTCAAGAAGCAGTAGCAAAATCCTAGCGTGGACCAGGGTGTGTATGCGTGGCAGTGTGTTTTTATATATATATGTGTGTGTGTCTATATAAGGGGTGAAGAAGGTTGGAACTGTTGATTTCTTTGATAGGGCGAGTTATTGTCGAGCGTTATTCGGTCGCGAGTACACCCACATCTATCAATCGGTCCGTATTGTATTCTACAGAAGCACAACGCGTCAAGAGAGGAGAGAAAAAAAAGTGAGAGATAGTATAAAGAATGAAAACCTTGAAGGAAGAAACTGAATTTTCAGCCAGTGGCGTATCTTTATACGTTAAAATTACACCATCATGCGGAAATGTCTCGAAAAAACGAGAGAGAGAGAGAGAGAGAGAGAGAGAGAGAGAGAGAGAGAGAGAGAGAGAGAGAGAGAAGGTGGTTTTATATAGAAAATGTTTTTTGACACGAGATAGAATCGAATTCTGAAAATTTATAGGTACCTGAGAAAAATTGTTCTTGTTTTTTTTTATTATTATTATTGTTTTCTATTCTCTTTCGTGGATTGTTTTTGATAGAGAAAAAAAGAAATGGAAAAGAGTTAAAAATAATATTTTCCGTAAGGAAGGTGTCGATAAAAGTAGTTTCAGTAGAATAGATCCCTATTCAGTGAGACACTTTCAAAACAAGTGGATTTCAAAACAATTATTATTTTCTAATCACAGTTTTCTCGAAAGTATCAAAGTGATACCAAATTGGATCAAAGTGATGCAGAAATTTTTATCATATTATGATTTGATCCACTTTTTGAAATCAATTCGTTGCCATTTGATACTTTTAATAGTTAACAGTGATCAGAAATGTCTGACTAAAGAGTCATAAATTCAACTTGAAACTCTTCTAGTTAAATTTATAAAATACTTTCAGTCAAATGGGTCAGTATTACGTCAGACATTTCTTGGAATTAAACTGTAAACAGTTTCCAACTTTCTAAACATGAATTCGCAAATTATAAATTATAAATTATAAATTATAAATTATAAACTGTAAATTATAAACTAAGAATTCGCAAAGTGTAAATAAATAAAAATAACAAACTTATAAATAACCTCGACTAGATATTGAACCGTTTTACTTAAAACCTAACCAAACTACTAATTTTTACTAGAACACGGTAAATCGTTAGGTATTAAAATAACACCAAAAAGGATTAAAATAATCGAATTTAGTGTTATTTTAATCCATTTTGGTGTTATTTTAATACCTAACGATTTACCGTGAATGAGTCCCTCATTCGTAATTTTTTTCGCAACTAAACGGAAAGTTTAGAAAAATTTTCCATTTTTTTTATTTTCTAACCTGAAATGTCTGACTAAATAGCGATATTTTCCACTTGAGTTTGTATTAACTAAATAAATACCAGTTTTCAGTGAAATAAGTCAGTATTTAGTCGGACATTTCTATAAGTAAACCCTAGTTTAGAACTTTTTGAACTTCTCCCTTCTTCCATTAGGAAAATTGGAATGTCCGACTAAATGCTGATCTGTTTCACTTGAAATATCCTTCTAGACATAAGTAAACCAAAGTATTCTAAGTGGAATTCATCCCTATTCAGTTAGACATTTACAAATTAAACCGAAAGTTTCCAAACTTTGTTCCCTTATTTTCTAATCACAAATGTCTGACTAAACAGGTAGCAGTTCTACTTGAAATTGCTCTAACTTTGATGAATAAAGAATTTTTAGTGGAATAGGTTAAGTGACCTTTTAAAACTATTTAATATATATTTTTGTCAATACTGACAAAATTGAACTGTAGTTTACAAAAATTTAAATTTTTAAAGTTTAGTATAAAATATTTTCATGACTAAATAAGTAAATACCGATCTTTTTCACTTAGAATATTCTTCTAAATACGAAAATGCCAATTTAAAGTGAAATATAGGTAACTGACTAAGTTTCTAGACTTTTTATTTTTATTTTCTACTCTCTTTTAATTTTTCATAGGACAATCAGCGATTTATAATTTTTTAGTAGAATCATTCAATATTTCGTTGAATTTTTTTAGTTGAAATAAAAGTTTCAATTTTTTTTTTAAACAAAAAGACGTCTGACTAAAAACTGATACTTACTACTAGGGATTTTGCCAAATAATTGAACTTAGTAGTCTTCTGTCGGTGAAAAAATTTGAGTCTTTTAAAATAAAAATGCCTTACCAAACACTGAGTTGTTCTACTTAATTTTTTAAAGTAATTATGGAAACATTTTTTTTTAATCAGCCATTAGTCGAGAATATATATTTTCTAAACAATGAAAGTAACAAAAACACGGTAAATAGTTAGGTATTAAAATAACACCAAAAAGGATTAAAATAATCCAATTTAGTGTTATTTTAATCCATTTTGGTGTTATTTTAATACCTAACGATTTATCGTGAAATAATAAGAACGCTTTTGGATTTTTTATCTTTAAAATACTATAATGACCGAAGAAATATTGACTCGTACTACTTAAAATTATACATAAAATGTAGAAATAACTTCCTTATGTAGAAAAGTTCAGTATTTAAGTTTGACTCTGACATTTTTTATTTCATTTTAAATCTCAAAGCTTTTTTTAATATTTAATTTAAATTTCAAAGTTTCTTTTAATATCAAACTTAAAATTTCACGTTGGTGAAGTTCGCAACGTTTATAGTCAACGATTTTAGAAGAAAAACCATTTTTTTATGGAAATTTGTTTAAATTTTTGTAAAGAAAACAGTAGGATTAATTTTTTGAGTAATGATCCCCAAATTTTGAACGTTCAAATGAACGAAATATTTTTTCTTGAAAATATTTTAATAAATTACTAATCATGGGAAAATTTAACAACTAAACTTTTACGTTTACAAACTCAGTAATTAATTTTTTATATAGTGAAGTAAAATAATTGCAATAAAAATTTATTTTTTAGAAGAAATAAATAAATTTCGTTCATTTGAACGTTCAGAACTTTAGGATCTTTTTTGAGTAATGATTTACAAGAAAAATATTTGTGAACAAAAATTTTTATTTTTGTTAGTAGAAAATTAATTTTTTTCTTTCAATCGTTGATTATAAACGTTGCGAACTTAACCGACGTAAAATTTCGAACTTTTTTTAAAATTTATTTTTAAATTTTCATCCTTTTTTTAAATGTTTACTTTCAAATTTGAATTTTTTTTCAAATTTCACAAACAGTCGACGATGTAGAACAATGTTTACTACTTAAAAATGCTTTTTCGAAAAGTGAATAAATGATATTATTATTAAAAATCGGCGTATGGAAATAATAATAATAATAATAAGTTTTTTTTATTCTTTCTTTCTTTCTTGTAATTTATTTATTCTAACCGTGCGATTTTCGCAGGCGTTAAAAGACTACGATAGGAAAAAAAGAGAAACAGAGGAAGGTTTTCAAATCGTTCAGTGGTTTCGAGTATTTTCCACAAAAATCGAAGTGAAATGTAAGTGATAATGGAGGCTCGATGAATAATAAATTCCAAAGTGATATTCAGTCGTACATTTTTTATAAATACTGCCTTGTACTTTGAATTAAATTTTTTTATTCTGAAAAATTATTCACTTTTTTTATTTTACAAATATTTATATTATATATTATAATTATTATTATAATTATTATTATTATATTTTTATTTTTTTTATTAAATATTTATATTTACATAATATTTTTATATATTTATATCTATATAAGTTAAATTTTTCTAAAATTCAGAAAATTATTTGATATTTTCTGCAAACGCTTGTCAGACATTTTAATATTTTAAAAATATATGAGTAGAATATTTTTGTTCATTTAGAACATTCCCTATGCTGTAATGGAATATTCCATTGTACCTTTGGCGTAAATAATTAATAATTCTTTTCAATTTTTCATTTAGAAAAAAGTTCTGCATAATATTTAGTCCCTTACAAATTTTCTTTTTGCATTTTTCAGAGAAGAATAATAAAATATGAAAACATTTTTTTTCCATTTGAAATCGAATAAAAGTTGAAGAGAATAATGTTGAGTGAAGAGGAGGAAAATGATAAAATCCATTTTTATTTAAGTAAGTGGTTTAGAGTCAATACTATAGAAATTCGTTAATAATGGTTTAGGATCGTAAAAGGAGAGAGAGGGTCCTCGAAATTCTGATCTTTTGATTCTCAATTCTGAGTGCGTCTTTTTCGTTTTATTCGAACAACCACGATTAGCCAGAGGTGAATTTAATCGTTTCAGAGGGAAACGCTTGGAAATGGCAATGCAGTTCGTTTGTTGAAAGTGGGGTTTTCCAAGGGCTCTCGAAAGGCACTTAGATATTCTAAGGGATCATCAAGGAATCGATTCAAGAAGGCTGAAGATGGCCACCGATCACTAAATTCTGTACCTCAAAACTTTTGCCGAACTCAAGGGTTCAAACATTTTTGCCCTTTCTTCTCTATACACAAGAATGTATTATTCCTGATTTTATCTCACAATTTTTATTCTCATTTTTTTGTTATTGGCTTATATCTCTTTTTTTCTACTTCAAATTATTATTTCCACTATTTTTCCCTTCATATCTGAATTTTTTTCTTTCGGCATAAAAATTTATCAAATTTCCCTTTTTGTAAGTCGAGCGCTGAAAAATAAAAATTTGAACTTCAAACCAAACGTTTTCTTTGCTTTTTTATTTATTTCGTTGAGAAAATAATTTTTAATGATAAAATTTGTTGCCTTAAAATTTAAATAGAATGAAATGAAACGTTTTCTTTGCTTTTTTATTTATTTATTTCGTTGAAAAAATAATTTTTAATGATAAAATTTGTTGCCTTAAAATTTAAATAGAAAGAAATGAAACCTATTCTTTTTTATTTATCTATTTCGTTGAGAAAATAATTTTTAATGATAAAATTTGTTGCCTTAAAATTTAAATAGAAAGAAATGAAACCTTTTCTTTTTTATTTATCTATTTCGTTGAGAAAATAATTTTTAATGATAAAATTCGTAGCCTTAAAATTTAAAAAAGAAGAGATAAAAATATTGTCCTTCGTTTGAACGTTGAAAACTTCAGGAAACTAATCATTCATGATAAAAATTTGTCAATTTCAACGGAAAGGAAGAAAAGGGAAAAAAGTTAAATATCATTTTTCATTATTAAAGTTTGAAAAAGAAAAAGTTTTTTTTCTCAAGTGTAAATAAAAAAAAGGGTTTTCTTTTTAAATCTCCTTTTACTTGAGAGAAAAGTCGTTTCTAAAAGGAAGGAAGCTTTTTGGAAAAGAACATTTAATTAATACTTAATTTCCTTCTAATGGGCGTTTCATTGAAATTACTAAGAGAGGATGGCACTTAAATGAAAAAGAGTCAAGAAATTATTGCTGACATTTTACGCATTTTTTCGTTAAAGAAGAAGCTTTTTACAAATTAGAAAATAAAAAAAGCAGTCTGCATTTAGGGAGAGTAAAAAATTTTAATTTAACAAAACAAATGTTTAAAAAGAAATTTTTAAAACAAATGTTTAAAAAGAAATTTTTAAAACAAATGTTTAAAAAAATGTTTAAAAACATGTTTTTAAAAAAAAATGTTTAAAAACATGTTTTTAAAAAAAATGTTTAAAAACATGTTTTTAAAAAAATGTTTAAAAACATGTTTTTAAAAAGAATGTTTAAAAACAAATGTTAAAAAACGATTACTTAAAAACAAATGTTTAAAATTAATTATTTAAAAACGAATGTTTGAAAACAAATATTTAAGAAAAAGTTTTTTTTCCATTACTTTGTCTTTATTATTATTTTTTAATTTTATTTCGCTACTCAACTTCCTTGCATAATATGAAACAAAAATAGATTTATCGGTATTTAATATTTATTGTTGTTTAAACTATGTAAATAACCCAATGGAAAAATCTCCTCTATTTTTATAATCTAAAATTCATTTTCTTCTCTCCTTTTTTTACATTCCATCTGCGTTATTAAATTAAACTCCCTGACATTCAAAACTTTTAATATTTCAATTTCCAGCAGTAATTTTTTCCATTTTATTATTTTTTACGAACCTTCGTATATATATGACTTCAATGTTTCATTTCTACAGGGGAATGAAAAAAAATATTTTAATACCTCTTTTCAAAAAAAAAAAGAAAAAAAAGAAATAGTGTATTAAAAATTATTAGAAATAAAACTAATTCCATGAAAAAATTTATTTTAGTAAAAAAAGTTTATAATTTAGAAAAAAAAGTTTATCTAACAAAATTTGATTTCTAAAATTTATTTTTCGAATAAATCGAATTTTCATTCAAAATAAAAATAGTAAATGAAAATTTTTTTTTGAAATTAGATATCTAAAATTTATTCTTTAAAAAAATTGTATATTGTTACAAAATAAATATAATAATACAGTTTTTCTGACAATTTGATTTTTAAAATTTAATCCTTAAATAAATTCAATTTTGTTAAAAAATAAATACAATAATAAAGTATTCCAAACAAAATTTAATATTCAAAATTCATTCCTTTCTAATAAATATAAATTCTACAAAATATATATTCTGTAAAATATAATATATAATTATTCCAACTACGAAAATGTCAATTTTAAATGAAATAGGTCATTGACTAAGTTTTTCTGTTTTTTATTGTTGTTTTCTACAGTCTTTCAATTTGTCATAGAACAATCGACGATTTATAATTTTTTAGTAGAATAATTGAATATTTCGTTGATTTTAAAAATTTCATCCTTAAATATCTTCAATTTTGTTAAAAAATAAATTCAATATCAAAGTATTTGAGACAAAATTTGATATTTAAAATTCATTCCTTTCGAATAAATATAAATTCTACAAAATATATTTTCTATAAAATATAATATATAAATTCTATAAAAAAAAAATTACTTCCTTTTTGGAAAAACCGGATAAAAAAAATTTTTATTTAGAAAAAAAGAGGTCCACCTACCGAAAATTGATTTTGTTTCTTTTTTTTTCTTTTTTTGTTGTTGTTGTCAATTCATTGAAAAGCTAACATTCGCAAAAGTTAAACAGAGAGCAAACACACATACACACACTACATGGAAAACTGACAAATAGAGAGTTTCGTTGTCATTGACAAAAGGGTAAAAAGAAAGTTTACATAAATGAAGAGTCGAGTGACACACGATGTTTTTAATTAGCAATTAACAAACTAACACATTAATTTCCACCTCGACTATTGTGGCATTCTATTGGCTCGGTAGTAAATGCAAATAGGTTCGACACAGGTAGGAACCAATTGATTCAATTGACTCTCTGCCCGCACGATTTCGCATATATACCAGAATAGGTATCTGTCACTCTCCCCCTCCTTTTTTTTGGTCCCCACTCTCCTTTCTTGTACCGCATTTCCCTCTCCCTTTCTCTTTCTCTATTCCTGGCAGTAAAAAATTAATCATTTTTTTTAAACCCCCTTCCCCTTTTTAGCATTTCGTTAAATTTTTTTAAAATAAATTTTTGTCCCCTCCCCCCCCCCAAAAAAATTTGTAAAGTAGTTTATGAATTTTTTTTCAATTTCAAAAATTATTTAATTTAATTATTTAATTTATGGACGTCAATATTTTTACCTCAGCTTACCTACAAGATGTTCTGAGCACTGCCAATATTTTATTTTAACAATTGGCAATGTCATAGTGTAAGTTATCCTTTAATGCAATAAAAGATTGAAAATCCAAATTTTACTGTTTCAGTATTTTGTCTCGCATTTGCGTAAAAATAAATTAAAAAATCAAACTAAAATTTTTCATTATTCCCTATAAATACTTTAGCAAAAATTGACTTTGATTTCTGATTTTCGTCAATTTAGTTCATAAATAATTAGGTGTTTACATTAAAAAAAAAATTAATAAATTATTGGATCTGCCATTTTGAAATTTAAAAATTCGATATTTTAGATTCTTATTCAGCAAACTTAAAAACTTTTTTTTTACCAAGTTGAATGAAAATCTATTAAAATTTGTTCAAGTTATTCAACTTTTACATTAATAATTTTGTAATGGTTGATTGTTTATTTATATGATACGTTATCAGTCAACTGGTCATCTACGAAGATTTTTTATTTTTTTTATCCCTTAAAACAGTAGTTTACTTGAAATAACTTGTTTCTTAAACAGTTTACATTTACCCCGAATTTTAGAAAAATTTCAAAGTCTCGGGGTAAATGTGAACAGTCAGTTTTAGACGATTCAGGTGCATCAATATATTTTTTTTTACTTCATAATATTTTTCTAGGGAAGTAAAGTAACAAAATAATGCAATGAAAATTCGTACAGGAAAAAAGAAGTGTTATTTTAACACTAAAAGTAGTGTTAAAACTACACGCAACATTTTTAACCGACGCTGTGTGTTTTTAACACTACATTGGTGTTAAAATAACAATGGAGACTGTTAAAATAACAATAGAGACTGTTAAATTAACACTAGAGGGTGTTAAATTAATATACATTTTAAATGCGGTTAAAATAACACTAAAATTGTGTTAAAACAACATAATTTGAAAACTACACGCAACACACTTAAGACTTACTTTTTTCTGTGATAAAATGGACGCGTCCATTTTACGTTTTAACAAAAAATAAACTAATGTTTTCCGTGAAACATAGATATTCCGTTTACATTTACCCCAAATGACCTTATTTAATTAGGGGAGAGGGCCCCAAGATGGACATTTCCTATAAAATTTTTGTTTAAAGTGACAGCATCTTCTCAATTTTTTTATTTTTGTTGTTTGTATAGACGAAGATTTTTATGCATATTTGAAAAATAAAACCAGTTTTTTTTTCTACTACGCATATCACCTGAATTTTTTGTCAAAAAAAGTTTTATTTTCGATTTTTCTCAAGTCGATAAAGTTATTTAAATTTTTGATTTTAGATAGATATTGATCGTTATAATATTATTTATTTATCATATAATAATATTCTAAAATGATTTTATTAACATTTAGTTTGTATACAATTTTTTTCTGGGTTTCAAAAAATGGTGTCATTTACCCTAAGATGGACACTTTCAAGATCCTAAGATGGACACCATATTTCAATGTATTTATTTTCATGCTTTCGATTACACATTTTTTAAATAATTTTGTAAGCCTCGTAATTGAGATTTTTTATTTTTACAGCCATGGAATGTAGAGCTATCGATAGAGAATTCGATATATCGATATATCGAATATTAATTAAATTAAAGTTAAATATGTTATTTTTTTTATTCTCAAGTTATAAAATTAAGATTTTTAATAATGTTATTCCTAGTAAATAGAATAAAAGGATTAAACATTAGTTAAAAAATGAATACAGGATGTTTATCTTTAATTTACCACACTTTAAAGTGATTTTTAAGAAGGTGTCCATCTTGGGGCCACTTTTTTTTTGGTCAAAAATTTTAACAATTAGAAAAAATGCTATAAAAAATGTTTAAGTTCAAAATAAAATTTTATCTCAGTGGCCATAAGTTACCTAATAAATTGTACTTTCATTTAGTATAAAACATTTTAACATATCTTATTCGGTTTGGATTTTAGAGCCATCAATCGAAGAGGTGTCCATCTTGAGGCCCTCTCCCCTATTTATTATTATAAAAAATTAAATAAATAATTTTTTTTAAATTTTTATTAGTCATTATATTCTACTGTCGAAAGTAATAAATAATTTTATTATAAAGTCCCTTTTTCTTACCGTAAGGTTGAAAGTCGCTTATTTTATTAAACGACTTTCATCTGAATGGCAAATGGTGAAGGGAGAGGGGGGGATAGATAACAAAGATTAGAAGGATGAGAAGAGTTTCACATGTGGACAATATATATATATATATATATATATATATATATATATACAAGAGAGTTGCAGATTTTGTGCGAGTGATATTTAGAGTTGAGGGGCTATAGAGAAATTGGTTAAAAGGTGGAATTGGGTGAAGAAGAGTGAGGAGAAGGGGGGGGGGGGTTTGAGAGAGACGAGTATGCGGTAGTCCGAGTGAATTTTGCGCAGGACGCAAAACCAACGGAATGCGGGACGAGGTCAACCAATCGGACTGTGCAACGACCGTGTCGCTTGCTATTTCCCATTTGTGGGGTACTTCGTGGCACAAATTGAACGCTCTACCTTTATTAGAAGCCCCTTTTGCCTCCCCCCCCCCTCTCTCCATCTCTCCTAACCCTCTTGTTAGAGTTTCGGCACAATGTTTTTCAACGAATGATTTTATATCTTTCGATAGTTTTGTTTTCATTCTCTTTTTATACAATCAACAACTTCTCTCAATTGATGATCATTGTTATTTATATGGATATGTGCATTTCAATTTTTCTTTGTTATTATTGTTACTAATATTATTATTATTATTTTTATTTTTATTCATGTTATTTTTCTTGTTCTTCTTTTTCTTCTTCTTCTTCTTCTTCTTCTTATTACTTTCTCATACTGAGGAAGTATTGTAATTCCAAAATTTTTCGACTTCGATTTTTTGACATATCTTTATGTTGTTTGACCTCAGGTGTTCAAAAATGACATTTTTACAAAATGTCATTCCGTGTGTGTGTAAACATCACGTTTTCATAAATATCTCTAAACTATGCACGGTGAGCTTGGATGAAATTCAACCCAAAAGTCAAGACCCTTTCTGGTTTATTTTTGATATCATTTAAGTGATGTCTAATAATCATTTTAAGATAAAAATTAAAATAATCGTTGGAGAGAAACTCAAATTATATTGATTTTTTAATTTTTTTTCTAGGTTATTGTACATATTTTCTGAAGGATAATGTTTTAAACAATATTTATTGCTTCAAAAGATATCTTTTAACATTAAAAAAACATTCTATTTAGTACAAACAATATTTTAATATATATAAAGCTAAAAAATTGTCGAGAAATTCGAAAAAGTGTGAATTTTTTCGTTTTTATGAAAATTACTCTTTTAAAAGTCATTAAACACTAATATTATGCAAATGTAAATTCAAGTACATAAAATTTCCTGGAAAACTAAACAAGAAAAACTATTTTATCTATTGTCGTTACAGAAATACTATGATTTAAAGTTCGTTTTTAATGAAAAAGTAATTGAAATTTGTCATTAAGTCCAGTTTCTTTGGTGAAATCTTTTTTTCTGGACCTTACTTGAAAACCATATAATAATATGTTTAAAAAAATTTAATTTTAAACAATTTTAAATAAATAAACTTGATTTATATCTTGAACATCGAAAGTCATTTTTTTTTAAATTAGCGTTGGAAGAGTTTTTGAGTTATTCTTATTGGATGCTCTTATAAAATTAGTTTCCATGGTAATCAAATAATCTGTTGATATAATTCATGTTTTATTCTTAGTTACTGTTTGAATAAAATAAATGAACATGATTTCTGTTAGTTCAATAAAAAGTTTATTTATTTAAAATTTTTTTTAAATTAAACTTTTTTAAACACTTTTTTAAACTTTTTTATATGGTTTTCAAGTAAGGTCCAGAAAAAAATATTTCACCAAAGAAACTGGACTTAATGACAAATTTCAATTACTTTTTCATTAAAAACAAAATTTATTTATTTCATCTAAAAATTAAATTTTTATTGTTATTATTTTGCTTCACCATAAAAAAAATTAATTACTGAGTTTGTAAACGTAAAATTTTAGTTTATAAATTTTTTTATGATTTGTAATTTATTAAAATACCTGCAATGAAAAATATTTCGTTCATTTGAACACGTTCAAAACTTGGGGATCGTATATAATATTAGTAAATATATAATATTTAGTTCAATGTTTTTTGATGTTTTCAAATTTTTCAAATTTTATTTTAGTTTTTTCGGTTTTTTTTAGTGAAAATGATAATTATTTGATGAGACAATTTTAAAGTAAACGATCCTTTAAAAGTACTTTGAATTTATTTTTAATTTTCATCATAAATAAACGACTAGAAGCTGATAAATTTTAAATACTGTAGAAACGATAGTATTTTCAGTAGAAGGGATCAGTATTGAGTCAGAAATCTTGTAATTAAATGGAAACTTCCATTTTTTCGTTTTTTTATACATTGACATCAAAATTGTGGGACTCAATACTGATTTGTCCTACTTAGAATCGAAATAAATTATTTGTACAATACTTTCAGTAGTATAGGTCTTAATTCAGTGAGACATTTTTCAAGCAGATGAAAATTTTACAACTATTCTCAACTTCATAATTTTTCAGTTTTTAATTTTACAGAAATAAAAAACTATGGAATTTTGATAAGTTCTTTTAATTCCTTCGAAAATAGTAGTTTTACAGTAGATTAAGTCAATATTCAGTCAGACATTTTTCAAATAAAAGGAAACATTCAGTTTTTTTATTCTTTTGAAAACAAAATTGTCAGACTAAATATTGACTTGTTCTACTTGAAATTCAATTAAATAAGTTGTACACTACTTTCAGTAGTATAGGTCTCAGTTTAGTCAGTCATTTTTCAAGTAGATGAAAATTTACAATTTTTTTTTAACATTTCTTCAAGAATCAGAATTCTATGACTAAATATGGATCCGTTACATTTAAATTAGTATTAAAATTAGTAAACAAAAGTATATTTTATTATCAGTATAGTAGAGAAGTCATTTCTCAGTAATTCACTTACAAAGTAAGTAGATTTTGCAAAACTTTCTTAAAATTTTCTGATCTCTCAATTTTCTCATTAAAATACAAACGCCTGACTGAAAATTGACGAGTACTACTTAAAAATTTCTCTAAAGTAAATCAACTACTTTTTAATAGAATATAAGCTGGTTCTCGGTCACAATTTATTTTCTTATGTTTAATATTTTTATACAGCGATATTTCTAAGTAAAATTTTAAAAAAAAATTTTGATTTCATAAATTAAGAACTTTATTTTCAAATTTAGGAAATTGACTGTTGATTAAACACTTACTTACAATTAGTCTACTTATTATATTTTGTATTTACTTAGTTATTTAGTTTTTTAGTTTCTTAGTTAGTTATTTAGTTATTTAGTTATTTAGTTATTAAAAAAATACATTTATAATATTGTTACTAAAATTAGTTCCTATTTAGTCTGATATTTTTCAGTTGAATATAATGTTTGTAAAATTTATTTATTATCTGTATTTTTTAATCGCAAACGTCCGAATAAACACTTATGTTTTTCTACTTAAAATTCTTCTGATTAAAATGAATAAATTACTAGCAGTGATATAGGTCAGTATTCCGTCAGACATTCTTCTAAACTATTTAAATTACAATTTAAATTGTTTTAATTTTAAAATAAAACAAATTTTGAAAAATCTTCAATTAAAAAGTTTACAATCATTGCAACGAAGTTTACAACATCTATTTTCAAAACACAATGGTTCGACTAAATACTTATCTATTCTACTTAAAATAATCTATTAAATAAGTCGACAGAGTTTTTTTTTAATTTAAATTGAAACTTTTTGAAAAACTGTCCGACTAAAAAGTGACTTGCTCTACTTTATATTCTCCCGGTACGTGCAGAGTGCTTTCAAAGTAAAAAAATTTTAATAATACAATCAATTTTTTAAAAACGACTCTAAAAATAAATAAATACATCACTAATTTCAAAATAATTAAAAAAAAATCCAAATTCAAATGTAGTTTTATAACATGAGAAGATAAACTTGCGGGAGAGAATAACAAAAAGAAAGTGTGGAAGAATTTGTAACTTTTGTACATTTAGACAAAAAAAAACCCCCTCCTATTGTTGTTTCT
Source organism: Leptopilina drosophilae (assembly GCA_032873175.1). Lineage (NCBI taxonomy): Eukaryota > Metazoa > Arthropoda > Insecta > Hymenoptera > Figitidae > Leptopilina > Leptopilina drosophilae. Next base: position 72,542,100 of record CM065478.1, read on the forward strand.
TGAGTTCCATTTTCTTTCAATAAACGCTGATAATCAGATTGAAAACTTTTATAAGCTACGCGGGGATTTTTCTTCACTCTTTTTTTTCATCGAGAGAAACAATGGTTTCTAGGAAAATTTATTCGATCGAAAAATCCCTTTTGTATCGTCTCATGCGGAAACCTCTTTTACTTTTCTATTGCGTCGAATGAAAGAAAAATAAAGTTAGAATTACAGTTCCATGGAGTACGATTATAATGAACAATTTTTTTTCATTTTTCACCGCAACGAGCAATGAATTTTAATTGAATTCATCAAATTAAGTTTACTCGAATGAACAATTTTTTCCCCGCATTTGCAAATAGAAAGAATTAAGCAAAAAAAAAAAAAAAAGAAAAGAAAAACGAGGAAAAAAACAAAAGAAGAAGAAAAAAAAACTTGGATTTTTAATTCAACTAAATGGTGTGCTTGACTCTCATTAATGTACATTTCAGTTGCTTTCGTACATTATTCCCATCATGTGCTTCAATAAATTATATTTTATTGAAAAAAGTTTTACTCTTTTTTTTCTCTTTGCGAAAATTTATATAGATGTCTAGGAGATCAATTACGCCTTTTTTCAGGAATTATTAAAATTTGTCTGGAATAATAATTAGAGGGTATGTAATTAATTATTATATGAACTTTTGGAATAATAATTATATTGTTTAAGGAATTTTAAATTTATCAGCTTCTAGTGGTTTATTTGTGTTTGACATTAAAAGTATATTTAAAGTACTTAAGAAATCGTTTAATTACAAGTTTTTTGGTTAAATAATCATTTAGATTAAAAAAAGGTTAATAACTAAAATAATATTAAAAAAATTGTGCCATTTAACTAAAAATATTATTTTGAAAAAATTTGTAACATTTAACTGAAAATATAATTTTTGAAATTTCTTTGTCAGAATATTAAGTAGAGTAAGTCAATGCTTTGTCAGACATCTTTCTTTTCAAAACGAAAATAAATCCACCAAACTTTCTTTAATACTTTACTTATTTTGTTCATAATTCCAAGATATTTTGTGACATATTCTGGACAAACATTGAGAATTTAGTTCAGAAAAATTGTAAAATCTTTTCGAGATTTCGAGTTCTAGGATGTATGTTTAATTTCTTTTATTCTTTTTCATTCTTTTTTTTTTGTAAGGAAAGAACTGTTTGAAAAGAAGTTTTGTGAGCATGGATTTTTATACAATACTTATGAGGTTGCCAACTTATGACAGAGAATCTCGTGGGATCCTGAGTGATGTATTTTTTTTTTCTTTTTTTTATTCTAAATTACAAGGCACGCTGGTCCGTGAAATAAAGTCAGTAACATTCGCAACTGAAATAAATATCACTGCAAAACAGATTCGTTGTGTGCTGCATTCCTCTGAGATTCTGATTTACCGCTGTCAAGAAAATCGTGATTTATAATGCCATGTGTCTACTTGACTGGGAGGGTTCGTGGAACATTACGCTGCATTCACTTCACTTACCTTCAAGCCACTATAAATAATTGTTATACCACAAAAGCGTACATTAGCTTATATTCTCCAAAAAGTTTAATAGAAATTCGTCCCCACACGCGCTCTCTGCGCCTTGTAATTTTCTGTTGACGAAAAATTTTTTTTTTTTTTTTTGAAGAAAATGTCACACTTCTTAATTATTGAAGTCAAAAAATGGAACTTAAATGTTTTTAAGTTTTCAATAAACGCTTTTCTTCCTCTTTTCTGTTCATCTTTATTTTTTTTTCTTTTTTCAATTTTAAAAACTCTTTTTTTGACGAATTTTGACGAAAAAATTGACTTTTTTAATACAAAAAAATTCTTTACTACTAGCTATAGGTTTTCTTGAAAAATATTCTTTTTAAAAAATATTTTTTAATAAAAAATAATTTAATATAAAATAATTTTTTTAGAACAATTTTTTTAAACTTTTAAACATAAAAAAATCGATATTCTTTTATTGGAATTTGGAACCAAAAAAACCTAGATGAGGATAATGTTTAGAGATCGTACAAAAAAAATTCCAAAAAAAGAGCCAAATTCAAATTTCAAATAAATTTTCTTCTGACGAAAAAGAAAATTCTTGTTTTTGTTTCCAGGCAAATTTCTGTACTCGAACCTGTGACTTTTGATAAATATAATCAATTTATTAAAGTATTTAATTAATTCATTAAGAGAAAATTTAATTAATGTATGTTTACCATTATTTCTGAAACATTACATTTCTTTTCAGAATTTTTAACGAGTTTTTATTTAGATTACTAATTTTATTTAATTTGATTAATATTTAATTTTATAAACTAATGAAAAAATTGTGAAAATTTCAATACAGTAATTCAACAGAATTTTCGTCACGAATTCTAGAAAATATTAAGTAGAAATTTAATAATTATTTTCTCAGATATTAATTTTTATATAATTTATATTAATAATCAAATTTAATTCAATTATGGTCGCTTTTCTTACTAAAAAATGAAAAAAATTCCAAAATCGAAGAATTTATAAAAAGAAAAAGAAAAAATATTGGAAAAACTTGATTTTTTAGATTTAAAAGCAAAAAATTTAAAATTGAAAAATTAAAAGAATCGGAAAAAAGTCAGAAGTTCGGTTTTTTATTCGTTTCAAAAGAAAAAAATTACAAAATCGAGGAATTTAAAAGACAAAAACTTTAAAATTCAAAATTCACTTCATTCTTTTAATTTCAGAAGAAAAAAATCTAAAATCGAAGAATTTAAAAAGAAAAGCTTAAAATATTTGAAAGTTAACTTTTTTTACGTTTAGAAGAAACATAATTCAAAATTGAAAAATTTGAGAAACTGAAAAAATTGTAAAATTTACGTCATTATATTTAATATTAATAAAAGAACTTCAAAAATCAAAGAATTTAATTATCAAAAAATTTAAATTTGAAAAAAAAACTTCATTATATTAATTTCAAAAGGAAAAATTCTAAAATCGAAAAATTTATAACAAAAAAAAGAAAAAAAAATATTGGAATGACTTGACTTTTTACATTTAACAGCAAGAAATTCAAAATTAAAGAGTTAAAGAAATGAAAAAAGTCAGAAGTTTAGTTTGTTTATTAGTTTAAAAAAAAATTCAGAATCAAAGAATTGAAATATCAAAAAATTTTAATTTGAAAAAAAACATGACTACTTTAATTTTAAAAGAAAAAATTCTAAAATCGAAACATTTAAAATGTAAAAAATTTACATTTAGCAGAAAAAATTCAAAATTTAAGAATTTGAGAAACTGAAAAAATTGTAAAATTTACGTCATTATTTTAATTTTAATGAAAAAATTCAAAAATTGAAGAATTTAAAAACAAAAACTTAAAATTTGTAAACTTTATTTTAATTTCAAAAGAAAAAACTCACAAGAATTGTAAAATTTCCAAAGGAAAGCAAAGCAAAAGATTTAAAAGATATCTTGAGTTTTTACATTTAAAAGCAAAAAACTCAAAAATGAAGAATTCTAAAGAATAGTGAAATTCGAAAATTCACCGAATTTATTTTTTATTATTTAAAAAAAAATTTTCCAAAATGAAAGATTTTAATAAAGAAAATTGTGAATGAATTTGTAAATAAAAAACTACTACTCTTTACTTACTTTAAAAAAAACAGAATCGTAGAATTTAAAATAAATAACTAAGAAAATTTGAATTTGATTTTTTAGATTTGAAAGTAAATAATTAAAAATTAGAGATTTTCCAAATCTGAAGAATTGCAGAAATTTAATACGATTTTCACTTTCATAAATATTTTTGAAAAATATTTTATTTATTAAAACAGTTTTTTTAAACTGTTAAACCTCTTTAACTGTATAAAAAATCAATCTTCTTTTATTAAAACAAAAAAAAATCCAGGTGAAGATTCGAGATCGTAAAAAAAATTCCAAAAAATAGCCAAATTCGAGTTTCAAATAAATTTCCTTCCACATTTCTTAAATTAACACGATCCCTTAAAAATAAAATGTAAAATTTACTCTACATCCAATAATTTACAACATTTTGTCGTTTTCACCATTTTGGGTTTTGATATAGTTCGAAAATAGAATTTCGGTCTAGAATTTTGCGAAAATAATTGCGTTAAAATAAATGTGAATTGGATGATATATGTGAAGAACCAGTTGGAAATTACGTATAGTTGTACCGCAAATTTGTAGAATGGAGAACAGAGAAAATTGCACTTGGTAATTCGCGCATCATTTCATAGAATCGGTTGGCAAAATGCAAAATCCATTGACCCAAACCCCGTTATCTTCGAAAGCCGCGAAAATGCGACTAATGGAATAATAGGACCATGTTCCAGATGATTCATTATCTCGTGGAAGTTTCCAAATACTCGCAATCCTTGTGACTATTTCAAACTTTCACATTTTAAACGCCATTTGACTTGAAATGCAGCTTTTAATATAATATCCCTTTAAATTCTAATTCACCAGCGAGAAATTGAATTTTTTTTTAATTCTTTATTTTTATTTTAATTCTGTATTTTATTTTTTCTCGAAAATTAAGTGATATGTCAATTACGAGACTAATCAAATAATTCGAATTGAAAATTTATTTTTTCAATTTATTTTTTTATTTTACTTCTGTATTTTTTTCTCGAAAATTAAGCGATATGTTTATTAAGAGACTAATCAAATAATACGGATTGAAAATTTATTTATTCAATTAATTTTTTTATTTAAATTCTATATTTTATTTTTTCTCGAAAATCAAGTGTTGTGTTAATTAAGAGACTAATGAAATAATTAAAATTGAATAGGAATATTTATTTATAGAATTCAATTCTTTTTGTTATTTTAATGTTCGATAGTCGAAATATGGAGAATAATATTAATTAGCGCAGCTGAGGGAAAATAAATTTTTATTTTGTGTTTGTCATTTTTTAATCGAATCGAAGCAACGAAGGAATATTGTTGTAAATTGAAAAGAGATTTTAATTGCATATGAAGTATAAAAGAAACTTTGAAATTAAAACAATTGGTTATCAATATTGTTTTTATTTTCAATGCAGTTGAAAAATTAGTTTTAATTAAAAAAAAACTCTTCTGTTCGAATTTAATTATATTTTTTCAAAAAAATATTTTCTGAAATAAAAAATATTCCCTTCTTTCATTGTTTTCAGGGAAATTAATTTTTTACTTATTGAAAAACTAATTACAATCCGAATTAAAAATAGTTTTTGCTTCTTCATTTAGTGAAAGTATTTTAAATTCGAATGCAGAAAAAATATTTTCTTTCTACTCTTCTTCTGATTTTTAAAATATTAATTTGTCTTTTTTTCTGTTACAGGTGAGTTTCTTCTGATATTAAGCATTTGTCTTTTTATCCTCTAAGTAAGTAGAAAAAATTTAAGATAACATTTCGTATTGAAATTTAAAAATAAAACCTTTTTAGAATAAAAATTATAATATAATCGAAAAAAAATTAAGAAACAATAATCAATATTTTGTCCAAAAAAAATCTTCCTCACAAGCTGAAAATTATGATTCCCAAGTTTTGAGCATTCAATTGAACGAAATATTTCTTATTAAAAATATTTTAATAAATTATTTCTCACAAAGAAATTTACAAACTCAAATTTTACATTTTAAAACTCGGTAATTAATTTTTAAAAACAAACAAATTCAAAAACTCAAATTTTGCATTTTGAAACTCAGTAATTAATTTTTTTTTATAGTGACTCAAAACAATTGCAAGAAAAATTTAATTTGTAGGAAAAATTAACAAATTTCGTTTGAACGTTCAGAACTTTAGGATCTTTGAAAATTAAAATCCTCCCTTGAAAAATTCTGTTTTGACAAATTGTATGATTTCTTTTTCGCTTTATTAGACACGTGAACATTTCTTTTTTCCACGTTGACATAAAAATTCCATCTATTCGAAATTTGGATTTCTCGTCCATTAGTGCATATTGATGTTAGAGAGAGAGAAAAGGAGAGAAAGGCCGGTTAGAAACCATTTGTAAGTCAAAATCATGGAATGTTTGACATTTGAAAATAATCCTTGATTTAATGCGCTCTCATGGTTTTGTGATGAAATTGACGACATGGTGATCCGGAATAGTTACACGCTGGAGGAAAAGGGTCAGAGAGAGAGAGAGAGAGAGAAAATTGAACCTGGTTCAGACACACTGTGGCAATATTGTATAACGAATAGAGACCAGTCAAGAGAATCGTTAATCATACAACGACGAATCCGCAACATATTTTCATTTGTCATTTTCCTCCTACTTTTTTTCTCTTCTTTCTCGTTTATTAAAAGAAAATAAATAAATAAATGAAATAAACGAAAATTTATCTTATACATTTATTTCTTTTCGAGTTTCTCCAATCCTCTCCTTCTCGATAGATTTTCAAACAATTTTTCTTTTTAAACAAAAAAGAATGGTATGAAAATTTATTATTCAAAAATGAATCGAGAATATAATTCCCTAAATTTTAAACGTTCAAATGAACGAAATATTTTTTCTTGAAGATATTTTAATAAATTACTAATCATAAAAAAATTTATAAACTAAAATTTTACGTTTACAAACTCAGTAATTAATTCTTTGGAAAGTAAAGTAAAATAATTGCAATAAAAATTTATTTTTTAGAAGAAATAAATTAATTTCGTTCATTTGAACGTTCAGAACTTTAGGATTCTTCGAGAGTCACAAAAAATTATGTTTAAAAACTGGATCGAGAATCACAAAAAATGTTTCAAAAATGGATCGAGAGTCACAACAATTAATGTTTAAAAAATGGATCGAGAATTACAAAAAATGTTTCAAAAATAGATTGAGAGTCACAAAAATTCATGTTTCAAAAATGGATCGAGAGTCACAACAATTAATGTTTAAAAAATGGATCGAGAATTACAAAAAATGTTTCAAAAATAGATTGAAAAAAAAAATTCTTGTTTAAAAAATGCATCGTGAAGGAGGGGATTAGAAAAGAAAAAAAATCGAAAGAAAAATTGATCGAGAAGGAGAGGATTACAGAAAAAGAGAAAATCGTAAGAGAAAAACAAATCGAGAAGGAGAGGATTGGAGAAAGTCGAAAACAAAAAAAAGAAAATTAAAAAAAAATGAATCGAGAAGAAGAGGATTAGAGAAAATCGAGATGAAAGTTAAGAAATAAAAAAAGAGGATAGGAAGAAAAAGAAGAAAAAGAATGAGGAGAAGAAGAAGAGAAGGGAAGGAAATTCTACGGGATTTGAAGATGATTAGCTCGTTGATGTTGGCCATTATTATATTTCCGATCAAATCTCGTTGTCTTTCGAGAACAAGCTTGTGACGAGGGTGGTCTCAGACTGACCCAAGGCTCAAGGTCATTTATCTTAAGAGCCGATATGGAGTTCTTGTTTAATCTGTTCTTCTTTTTGCTCCGCCGTGTACCCTCGTCACATGCTATCCTCTTCACTCTCCAGCGCGCTCGAAATCTTCAGCTTATATATACTAGAAAAATATATATATATATAGTAATACTGATGATAAATTTTTTTCTCTCTAATTTATTAACTACTTTTTTAGTTTACCATTTTATTTATTTTACAAAATTCATATTTTTATTTTACTACAATATTAATAGTATTTTTTTGTGATTCAAAATTTTCTTTCTTTTATAATTTTATAGAACTCAGTACTTTGGTACTAAAGAGGGTTTTATTTGTTCATTTGTACTTTTTATACTGTGGATAAATAGATGAAAATTTATTAGACTGAGAAAACAGTATACTCGTTTCAAGTAAAAAAAATAATTTTAAGTGATTTTGTTTCATTGAAATTAGTTTGTAAGCTTAATGCCAATATGTAAAAAATATTTACTGCCTTGATTCAAAAATAATTTTAATAATAATGTTAAAAAAATTAATAATAATAATAATTGAATAATTATGTTTAATTCAAACATATTTTCTGTTTTGGTTTAAACAAAAAATATGTTTAAAAACTTTATATTTAATTCAAAGTTTGATTTAAACAAAATCTGTTTAAATTAAATAAATCGTTTTCTCAGTGTAATAATTGGTAATAATTATTAAATAAAATCTTATTACTTATTGGTAATAATTATTAAATAAAAATTTATTACTTATTGGTAATTATTATTAAATAAAGATTATTGAATTACTTAGTAATTATTAATTGTTTAAGAAATAAAAATAAAATACTAATCTCTAAAAATATGTTTTTAAAGTTGTGAACGTTTCCTCTGAATTTGAAATAGAAGAAATGTTTCCTGAATTCCAATTACTAATTTATTTTTCCCTTCTGTGTTTAGAACATTTTATTTTTAAAAATGTGTAGAAATTACTATTTAATATTAAAATTTATACTAATAATTATTTTTACTTTCTGCTTTTAAATTATGTTCCTAAAGTTTCAAACGTTCCAATGAACGACAATATTTTTTTCTACTTCTTCTAATTTGTATTTCTTTACAATTTTTTTATCTAAATGAAAACAAATTAATTCTAAACTAAATATCATTTAATTTGAATTATTTTAATATTTTGGATAGCAATTTTCTAAAATACTTGAGGTGAAAAAAAATTTCGTTCATTTAAATGTTCGAAACTTTAGTCACATTTTAAATTGGCAAATTTTCGAAAGAAATTAGTAGAAATTACTGATTATTAGGAAAATTTAGTAATATTTATTATTACTTTTTGCTTTCAAAATTCAAATTAGTAAATTTTACTAAAAAGTTAATATGTAAAAATGCTATTTATTAGTAAAATTTACTAATATTCTATATTAAGTTTTAATTTTAAATTAGTAAATTTTTATAAGTTAGTCGAAATTATTATTTTATTGGTGTGATCTGCAAAAATGTATTCTTACCTTTTACTTTTTAAAGTTGTTAATTTTACTAAGAAATAAGTAGAAAATAATATTTTAAATATTAAAATGTAATAATCATTATTTTTACTTTTTGCTTTTAAATCAGTTAATTTTACTCAGAAAATACTATTTTTAGTAAAATTTATTAATATTTATGAATTTTTGGTTTTTACATTTCAATTAGTTTGTTTTATAAAGAAATTAGTAAAAACTACTATTTTTTAGTAAAATTTACTAATATTTATTACTTATTAGATCTTAGTTTTTAATCACTTAATTTTACTAAGAAATTAGTAGAAAAAACTATTTTTATTATTAAAATTTATTAATAATTATTTTTACTTCCTGCTTTAAAATTAGTAAATTTTACTAAAATGTTCGAATTCGGAATAAAATTCGTTCATTAAAATTTACTAATAATTATTTTTACTTTCTGCATTAAAATTAGTAAATGTTACTAAAAAGTTCGAATTTGGAATAAAATATTTATTAGTAAAGTTTAGTAATAATCAAAAGTAGTAAATTATGAATATAAAAATAGAAAAAAATAAAAAAAAAAATTATATAAGAAAAGAAAAAAAAACCTCTTCATTTATTTATTTTTTTACTTACTTATTTATTATTTATTAGTAAAATTTACTAATCTTCATAATTAGTAAATTATGAATATTAGTAAATTTTACTAATATATATTTTATTCCCAATTCGAACTGTTTAGTAAAATTTACGAATTTACAAGCAGAAAGTATAAATATTTATTAGTAAATTTTAATATTAAAAATAATATTTTCTACTAATTTCTTAGTAAAATTAACAAATTAAAAAATAAGAACTAATAATAAATTAATATTAGTAAATTTTACTCAGAAATAGTAGTTTTTATTCATATTTTAGTAAAACAAACTAATTGAAAAGTAAGAACCAAAACTTAATAATAAATGTTAGTAAAATTTACCAAAATAGTATTTTTTAAGTAAAATTATTGTTATTTCTGCTTTTTTACTAGTAAATTCTACTAAAAAGTTACTGGAAATAAATATTTGCTAGTAATCTTTACTAATAATTAGATTTTCTTTTAGACTTTAAATTAGTCAATTTTACTCTGAAATTGGTAGAAAATAATATTTTATCAATAAAATTTATTATAATTAAAGCAAAAACTCAGTCACTTATTTAATTTAGTAAATATTTCTAGTTTTTTACTAATTAAAATTTAAATAGCCAAAATGAACGAAATTTATCATAATTTCTTACGAAAATTAAATTTTGTTTTCAATAATTTAAGGTCACTATCAAAAAAGTAAATTAATAAATTTCTAAACGTAAAATTTAGGCATTTATCAAGTTTATTATTAAATTATTATTAAATTTTATTATTATTATTATTATTATTTTTTTAAATTATTATTTTCATTTTTACAATTATTATTAATTTGTTACTATGAAATTACTTATAATCATAAACACTCAGAAAGTTTCTACTAAAAGTGGAGAAGAAAAAAGTTTCTAATATTTTAGTCCCGTAATAGAGAAACGAGCTGCAAAACATTTCAAGGGGGAAAAACCTGAAACTAATATCTCAATTAATCTTCCAATAATTGCTATCGTCTCGAAAGATAATTGTTGATTAATTGTTGATGGTCCGTTAATGAGCTTACAACATAAATTACTCCAAGAGCTTTAACTTTCTTATGACCCAGTTTAAGACTTTAATCAAAGTTTACATTTAATACTGAGTCGAAAAAAAAATTTATCTAATTTCTCAAAGTTAGTTGAAAATCATTATCAATGTGTCACTAAAAAATTAAATTGTTCATTTGACAAAATGTTAATTTTCCAATATTTCCAATAATGAAATTATTATAATCATATAATTATTTAATTTCATATATTGTTTCTTCCATATTTAGTCGATTTTCACTTTTTTCATCTTTTCCTCAATTAATTTTAAAATTCAACATATTTTTTAATTGAAAGAACTAAAAAGGGGATGAATGAAAATAAAATTGGTAATGTTAAGTATTTTTTTTTATTTTTTCTTTCTTTTCTTTTTCTTTTACTTATTCTTTCTTTTTAGATTGAAAATTGATTTTTTAGAAAATATTGGAAACATCACAGTAAATCGTAAGGTATTAAAAAGTGTTGTAGATTAAATTAACACCAAAAAAGATTAAAATAATTAATTTTGGCATTATTTTTTACAAAGCATAAAACTTTAGTTTATTCAATTTTTTATAACTATAAAACATGTAGATATCGATAATTCTGAGTCTTCCACTCGGAGTAATCGATTACTTCATATTTTATAATAATTGAAAATGACTAATAAAATCATTACTTTGTATTATATGAATATTATACTTTTTCAAAATTATTTTCATTATTTTAATTCAATAATTATTTTCGAAAAATTCTAACTACAATTCTACTTTATATCTATTATTTTTAATAATAATTAATTCATTAATTTCACGAAATTTAAATTATTCCTAAATTCTATAATTAAATGCATATTAGAAAATAAAAACTACAAATAGTATTAAAAAAATTCAATTAAACTTTTTCAAAAATATTAACTTCAAAATTAAATTATTTCCAAAAAGTTCACTCTATTAAATTTTAATCAAAAATTATAACTGAAATTCATTTTTCAATCAATTTTTATTAAACAATTCAACAAGAATTTAAATGTTTAAGTGCAAAAGTAAATAATTTATTGAATAATTCAATGTTTCTCAAAATTCAATTCTCATAAAGAATTTTCGTAACAAATTTTTTAATAATTCAATTCTTTTGTCGAATTTTATTAAAACTTGCATGAACATAATTACTTCTTTCAAGGAATTCAAATATAATTGTATGAAAAATAATTGAAACGCTGCGATAAGTTTTATGAGAATTTTCAAATTTATTCGTTAACAATTCAATTTTGCAAAATTTCAATTATTCAGAAATTCATGAATTAAATATATATATATTGAAAAATAAAAACTTGAAATGATTTCAATAAAAATCCTATTAAACTTTTAAAAAGAATTAATTCTACAGAATTTTTTGTCAAAAATCACGGTAAATCGTTAGGTATTAAAATAACACCAAAAAGGATTCAAATAATCCAATTTAGTGTTATTTTAATCCATTTTGGTGTTATTTTAATACCTAACAATTTACCGTGATATGAAAAATTAAGAATTTCAATGATTTTAGTTTGAAACTTTTTCAAAATTTAATTATTTCTAAAAATTTACGTCATTGCTTTTAATACTGAAGTATAATCTAAAATTTTAACTGAAATTAATTTTTAAACCCATTTTTATTAGTAAATTCTAGTAAAATTCAATTATGTAAATACAAAAATAAATAATTTATTAATTTCATATTTGTTGAAATTAAATTCTCCTAAAAAATGTTATCAACAAATTTTTTAAATCATTAAATATCTGGGAAAAATAATTAAATTCCTAAAAGAATTTTATTATTTATAAAAATAATTAAATCCTTGTAGAAATGTTATTATTTATGAAAATAATTGAATTATTACGAAGAAATTTATAAAAAAAAATTTGTAAATAATTGAATTCCTGTAAAAAATTTTATTATTAATAAAAATAATTGAATTTTTACGTAGAATTGTATTCAATTTTGTTTTAATAATGAAATTCTTTTGGAAAATTTTATTGAAATAGTAGGTATTGAAAATTATAGAATTTTAGAACAGAATTAAATTTAGTAACTATGTTAGTAATTGTAAGTTAGTTAGTAACTAACTTACTATTAACCCTGGAGAAGCTAAATTCGTTGAATTTTTCCAAATCGTTGACTTTGGTGTTTTATTAAAAATAAAATTTCATTCATAGTTAAAAATAACACAAAATAGATTATTTTAATCCTTTTTGGTGTTAATTTAATTCTAGAGGGATTAAACTGTTGCAGATTATTTTAATCCATTCTGGTGTTGGTTTAACACCTCACGTTTTACTGTGATTGAAAATTACAATTTGAATTTTTTTAATGATTCCCAAGTTTTGAACGTTCAAGTGAACAAAATAAATTTTTCTTGAAGGTATTTTAATAACTTACTAGTCATAAAAAAGTTTATAAACTAAAATTTAACGTTTACAAACTCAGTAATTAATTTTTTGCAAAAGTGAAGCAAAATAGTTGCAATAAAAATTTAATTTTTAAAAGAAATAAATAAATTTCGTTCATTTGAACGTTCGGAACTTTAGGATCCTTTTTTTAGTAGAATTAAAAATGTATTATTTTCACAAGGAATACAAATATAAACGGTTGAAATAAGAGTAGGAAAAATTCCCTTGCCTCTGCAATGTGGTGTTCGTTGATCGATGGGCTAACGAATCCTTTCTAAAAGAACTGCAAAACACTTTTGATTATTTGTACAGTTGGAATGAAACCTTAAGAAAAAAGGAAAAAAAAATAGAAAACAGAAGGTTTACTTTTTTCTCGAACCAAAAAAAAAAAAAAATGAAGGTGTGTGGGCTCCTAGCTCGACCTCTACCCTTGTTACAAAACTTTTGACCTTTCTGTACAGTTTATATATATATCCCCTTTTCTCCGCTCACTTTAACATTGTCAGTATAACTATTCTCCTCTGGACTATATTGTAGGGGTATATTTATTTTTTGCTTGTTTTTTTCCCATCTTTTTCGTCGTTAAGAGAATATCATACACGCACACACAAAAAAGAAGAGAGAGAGAGACAGGCACACGTATAGAGAGCTATTGAGAGGGAAAAGAGTAAAAGAGGGAGAGCGAATGAGTTTAGGTTGTTGGAAGGATTAGAAACCAACCAAGTTCTCACTCCATGACAGTCTGTGCTTCCTAAATTGACCTTCAGCCCTCGGGCAGTAACCCCTTGTTACACAACTTTTAGCCTTCCGCACCACTCGTTACGTACACTCGCTTGACTCTCTGTCGAACGTGGGAAACTGGTTTCAAATGAGAGTTCGAAGGCAGAAAATGCTTCAACTTATTCGTGTGGCTCTTTGACCCAACCTCAGATTTCACCTTTTTCCCACTGTTTCCGGGAAATTTATGTTACAGGTGAATTATACGCGTCTCTTTTATAAATAACATCTCTTTCTATTTCTACTTTTCTAATAATTTTTCTCAACTCTAATTTTTTTCAGTCGAAAGAGAAAAATCCTTATTTTTGTTTCTAGACGAATTTATGTACTCAAACCTGTGACTTTTGATAATTCCCAAGTTTTGACAATTCAAATGAACAATATATTTTTTATTCTATTTATTTTTTTTATGTAATATTTTTTAATAATCAAATTGAATTCAATTCTGATCGTTTTTTACTGGCAAATGGAAAAAATTCCAAAAATTGAAGAATTTATGAAAAGAAAAAGAAAAAATTACTCAAAATTACTAATCATTAAAAAATAAAAAAATATAAATATAATAAAATAAAATTTTACAAACTCAAACATTACATTTTGAAACTCAGTAATTAATTTTTTAGATACTGAAGAAAAATAATTGGAATAAAAATAAAAATTTAATTTTTAGAACAAATAAATTAATTTTGTTCATTTGAACGTTTAGAACTTTAGGATCTTGAATTTTGATAAATATAATCAATTTATTGAAGTATTTAATTAATTCATTAAAAGAAAAATTAATTAATGTATGTTTGTCATTATTTCTTAAACATTAAATTTCTTTTCAGAATTTTTAACAAGTTTTTATTTAGATTACTAATTTTATTTAATTTGTTTAATATTCTATTTTATAAACTAATGAAAAAATTGTGAAAATTTCAATACAGTAATTTAACAGAATTTTCGTCGTGAGTTCTAGAAAATATTAGGTAGAAAATTAAAAAATTATTTTTTCAATTATTAATGTTTTATATTATTTATATTAGTAATAAAATTGGATTCAAGTTTGATCATTTTTTTAGTGACAAATGGAAAAAATTCCAAAATCGAAGACAAAAAGAAACAATATTAGCAAAACTTGATTTTTTACTTTTTAAGCAAAAAATTTAAAATAGAAGAGTTAAGGAAACGGAAAAAAGTCAGAAGTTCAGTTTGTTTATTAGTTTCAAAAGAAAAAAAACTCCAAAATCGAAGAATTTAAAAGAGAAATAATTCAAAATTTGAAAATTAACTTCTTTGTTTTTTTATTTGAAAAGAAAAAATTGTAAAATTGTAGAATTTGATAGGGAAAGCTACAAAAATTTTAAAGTTAATTTTATTTAAGTTTATAGGAAAAAAATTCAAAATTGCAAAATTGAGATAAATAAATTGAAAAATTCGAAAATTTATGTCATTATTTTAATGTTAAAAGAAAAATTCTAAAATACAAGAATTTAAAAGACAAACAATTAAGATTTGAAAATTAACTTTTACGTTTAGATGAAAAAAAAAAAAAATAATTTGAAATACTGAAAAATTTAAAAATTTACGTCATTATTTTAATACTAAAAAAAAATTCAAAAATCGAAGGATTTGAAAAAATTTTTGAAGTCGAAGATCTGAAAAGGGAAAACAAAGCAAAAGATTTGAAAAGTAACTTGTTTTTTTATATTTAGCAGAAAAAAATTCAAAATTGAAGAATTTGAGAAACTAAAAAAATTGTAAAATTTACATCATTATTTTAATTTTAAAGGAAAAATTCAAAAATTGTAGAATTTAAAAAACTTGAAATTTATAAACTCACTTTATTCACAATTTACATTTTAAAGAAAAAAACTTTGAAGAATTTAAAAAATACTAAAAATAAATGAAAAAAAATTCAAAAGTTTAGTTTTTTCTTCAATTTAAAAAAAAAATACAAAATCGAAGAATTTATAAAAAGAAAAAAACACTACGAAGAAAGACTAAATAGATTTAAAAGCTAATTTTAGTTTTTACATTTAAAAGAAAAAGTACTAAATTTGCAGAATTTAAAGGGAACTAAGAATTTAAAAATTCACTTGACTTCTTTTATTTCTTTTTTTTTTAAAGAGAAAAACTTTTCGAAATCGAAGATTTTAATAAAGAAAATAAGAAATATTCGTAAGTTAACTTCATATTTTAATTACAAATGAAAAAATTAAAAACTGAAGAATTTATTAAACAAGAAAGCTAAAAAAATTCATAAATTTAGTTCGTTATTCACTTTCAAAACAAAAGAAACCAAATATTTAAAACTTGTAAATTCATTTCATTATTTTCGTTTGAATAGAAAAAAACTCCTAAAAATTGAAAAGTAAATAAATTGTACATAATTTTAATTAATAATTAAAATTTGAGAAAATAAATTTAGAACAAATTTGGAACAAAGAAATGGACGAAACAAACAGGCTTATTTCTGTTTGAGCATTCGAGAAAAATCAAAAAACACTGCTAAACTTTTAAATATATACGCACCTTCTTTTTTATTAAATTCATAGATTCGAATAATAGATTGATAAGAATAAAAATAATATCTATGTTTTTTTATTATGTCACAGCTTCATATGAAATTGAATCTAAAGCTATTTTTATGAAACCCTCATCGCTCACATAGACGATAGTAAAAAGTTTTTATCGAATAAATGCATGTTGTAAAAAGGCCTTTTTTCCACGTACAACATATGGCTCTTTATGACAGGCAATTTTTTTTCCCCTCTTTTTTCTTTATAAAATGAACATTCGCGCAATGTTGACTTTTATTTATTTCTCAAAATTACTTACCATTCGTCAACATTTTTCACTCTAAAATTTAAATTATCTCACAATGGAATTTAGCTGCACAAAAATTATACAATGTAAAAAATTAATCGTAATTTTCATTTTGAAAACAAAGCATTTTTATTCTTTTTATTTTCATTATGAAACAATAGAAATTTTTTCGATTTGTTATTAATGATCAATTTTAAAACAGAAATACTTGATTAAAAGTTTCGAATCTTTAAAATAGGGAAAAATTTATAGTAATATTAAATATTTCTATTTGTTTCGCTTTCGATCGATTGGAATTCCTTCTTATAGTAAAAAATTCCTTTTTACTGAATTTCCTTTTTTTTATCAGAAATTAATATTTAAAAAAAAATTAATCAATAGTGAAAAAAAATGTTTTTTTACGAAAGAATATAATTTTTCTTTTTTTCCAACTTTTCGAATGAATTGTTTCAAGTAAAGCAACAATTTAATGCAGAAACTTGAGCCACAAACGGGCTTTTAGGATTTTGATATATGGAAATTTGTCGGGCATTATATTTTGAATTTTACAACTTTGATGAAATTCGTTCTGAGCGATTGGATCGTGCAAAATTTATGCGAGGTATAAATAGTTTACGAATGCGACCGATCCTACATTTACGAGCGTTAATGGAGAAAGGGTTATACTGCAGTTGCATTGGAGTTGGGCACAAGAGAAGTGGGCTTCGATTCAATCATCAGATAATTGGTCCATCGAACATTGCTGTTCCCAGGATTATAAAGTTTGCCAATATATATCAATTAGAATGTACTTTCGCATTTTTCAGGGCTCGGATTGTGCGACTTTTTCGACTTTTCTAAGGAAATGTGACTTTTTTCGACTTTTTTGTGAAAAGATGCGACTAATCGACTTTTTCGAGATTTTTTTAGTAAAATGCGACTGAAATTTTTTAAATTTTCAGAAAATTAAAGTTAAAGGAAAAAGTTTTAGTCAAAAAAATGTTCTGTTAAGTTTATTTACAGATTTCTTTCAAATTTTTCAATAAAACATCAATATTTTCTTTTTTAAATAAATATTGAAAAATTATTTTTCCATAAGAATTAAAATCCTTCAAAAGATTCAAATTCAAACCTTTTTGAAATTAAACTACTTATAAAAAATTGTTATAAAACATGAAGAAATCGAGTCTTCGACTCAGAGGAATCGATATCTTCGTGTTTTATAATAATTAAAGATGACCAAGTAATAAAATCATTATTTTATATTATAAGATTTTATAAAAAAAAATTTGAAAATAATTAAATTTCTATGATGATTTTTTGTATTTATAAAGAAAATCAAACTTTCGACAATAATTTTATTCAAATTCTTTGCAAATAATTGAATTTCAGAGAAGAATTTTGTTATTTATAAGGGCAATTGAAATTTTGAACAGATTTTTTTTAAATGTTTAAAAGTAATTGAATTTTGAAGAAGAATTTTGATATTTTTAAAAATAGTTGAAATTGTGGGGAGAATTAAAAAAAACTGAACTTCTGCAAAGAATTTTATTACTTTTGAAAATAAATGAATTTCTATGATGAATTTTATTATTTAAAAAGATAATCGCATATGTACAGAAATAAATAAGTAAATAATTGAAATTCTAGCAAGAATTTTATTAAAATTCTTTGAAAATAATTGAACTACAGAGAAGAATTTTATTATTTATAAAATTAATTGAATTTTTGAATAGATTTTTAAAAAAAATGTTTAAAAGTAATTGAATTTTGCAGAAGAATTTTGATATTTATAAAGATAATTGAAATTTTGAAAATTAAAAAAAAAATTTTGAAAATAATTGAATTTCTGCGAAGAATTTTCATACTTCTGAAGATAATTGAATTTTGCAAAGAATTTTATCAGAACTTTTGAAAATAATTAAATTTCCATGATGAATTTTATGATTTAAAAAAAGATAATGATAATTTTGACGATAAATAAAAAAAAATTTTTTGAAAATAATTAAATTTCTGCGAAGAATTTTATTACTTTTGAAAATAAATAAATTTCTATAATGAATTTTATTATTTATGAAGATAATTACAAATTTACATAAATAAATAAATAATTGAAATTCTGACAAGAATTTTATTAAAATTCGTTGAAAATAATTGAAATACAGAGAAGAATTTTATTATTTATAAAGTTAATTGAATTTTTAAACAGATTTTTTTTTAAATGTTTAAAAGTAATTTAATTTTGCAGAAGAATTTTGATATTTTTTAAAAATAATTGAATTTTTGAACAGATTTTTTTTTAATATTTAAAAGTAATTGAATTTAGAAGAAGAATTTTGATATATATATATATATATATATATATATATATATATATATATATATATATATATATATAATGATAAAAAAAAAAAAATAAAATAAAAAATAAAAAAAAAATAAAAATAAAAAATAAAATAAAAATATAAAATATATATAAAATATAAATAATAATATAATAGTAATATAATAGTATAATATATATATATATATATATATATATATATATATATATATATATATATATATATATATATATATATATATAATATATATATATATATATATATATATATAATATATAATGATAATTGATATTTTGTGAATTAAAAGAAAATTTTGAAAATAATTGTATTTCTGCGAAGAATTTTCTTACTTTTGAAGACAATTGAATTTTGCAAAGAATTTTATCAGAACTTTTGAAAATAATTAAATTTCTATGGTGAATTTTTTTATTCATGAAGATAATGATAATTTGACGAGAAATTAAAAAAAGTTTCAAAATAATTGAAATTCTGCGGAGAATTTTATTACTTTTGACAATAATTAAATTTCCATGATAAATTTTATTATTTATAAAATTTTGACGAGAAATTTAAGAAAAATTTTTTAATATAATTGAATTTTTGCGAAGAATTTTTATTATTTTTGAAAATAAATGATATTTAGAGAAGAATTTTATTATTCATAAAGAGAATTGAAATTATGACAGGCCTTTTATTACATTTTTTTTAAATAATCGAATTTTGGAAAAGAATTTTATTATTTATCAAAAAAATTGAAATTTTGAACTGATTTCTTTAAAAAATGTTAAAAATACCTAATTCAAATTTTACCATTCGGCATTTTATTAAATTTTAATTAATATTATTCCAAATTGTTTGATGTTAAAGTATGTGTTGGCGAGAAATGTATTTTTTTTACAATTTTGTGTTTCCTTTTCGGCGTTTTTTTCCTAAAATTTCATTCGACTTTTTTCTGACTTTTTTGGAAATTTTATGAGACTCGTGACTTTTGTTGTGAAGTTAAATAATTTATGCGACTAAAGCGACTTTTTTTGAGTCTTAAAGACGTTCTGAGCCCTGATTTTTTTTGTAAACTTTTGTTTTTCCAATTCTTTGATTTTGGTATTTTTCTTTTCTTTTGTAAGAAAAATTAAATAGCCTCTCGAATTATTTTCTATTTATTTAAATTTCGTCACTTGACACAAATTTCTCCAATTCTTTGATTTTAGTATTTTTCTTTTCTTTCGAAAAGGGTATCTTTGAAAAAAAGGGTTCCTGGAATTATTTTCTATTTATTCAAATTCTCCACTTGATCAAAAATTAATTTTTGACTCTTTTTTGTTTTTTTTTTTTTTTTTGTTAAATTTATCGACTTGTGAATGTTCGGAAAAGTAAAGAAATGAAAAAAAAGTTTTCTTCCATTTTTTTTTCATTAATAAATTCAAGTCAGATTTTTTTTACTTTGTAAAGTAAATATGGAAGGAAAAATTATTTTCTGTTTAGAGAAAGTACTCCTTTTTAGTTTTCTTCTCTAAATTCCAGGAGTTAGTAAAGTGAAAAATGTTCCATTTTTTCACATTTAAATAAGCGTTCTTTTTTCAGAAACGGAAAGAAAGCATTTCGAAAATAAAAATAAAAATAAAAAATCGATTATCGAACCTTATGAGATCTGTTTCGAATAAAATACGTTAAAAGTAGGAAATGAAAAAACGAGTGAATAAGAGAGTAATACTTATTTGAAGAAATAGAATTGAATAGGAAATTTCTTATGGAACTGGGAAGTTGTGTAGTAGCTTTTTCAGGAACAGATTTAGGAGAATAAATGGAATCGACTTTGCGAAGCGATCTGGGATTTTGAGCTTCGCACCCGGGGAAAATCCACGTTGTATGGGGACAACCGGAAATAAGAGGACGCACAACGACATGCAATTCGAAAGTCCAAGAACGAAAAGCTGCTTCTGCTTCCTGGACACGTAGTGACCCGGTTCCTTCACTTCCATCGTCTCCTCACTCTCTCACTCTCTCTCCACTGATGGACACGACGACGATCATGTGAATATACACACAAATAATCGTAAATAAACCAACACACGAGCAAAACTGACTCGCTCAACATGAAGAATGATGGATCGTTTCATTTCTTCGAAATAGGATTTTTCGCGACTTCTATACCGAAGCTCGTCTACTTTTTTTTTTATTCCCTAACTATTACATTGTTGGCAAAAGAAATCTTCAAAAAATATATTGCGCGCACAGAAAATGCAAGAAACAGGGAGAATATAAAAAAAATAGCAAACAGAGGATTACCTTCATTTTTTCGACACCATGTTCATCGGTAAATGTAATAAAAAAAAATTATTTTCTAAAAAGTAAAAAATCATGTTTGAATGAAAATATTTCAACTTATTAAATTTTTCATTTCTAGCTACAGGGTTGTAAAAATTAAATTTTATTTTTTTCCCATTTTTTCCCGCTTTTCGGATAGAATTTTGACTTTTTCTCTCTGATCCTAAAAAATACTCTGATTCGAAACGATATGATAGTGGAAAAAAGTTTTCTATTACAATTATTTTCGAATTACTTTAACAGTAAAATTATTCAAATACGTCTGTAACTTTAAATTAAATTTTAAAATTAAATTTCAACTAAATTTTATTCTTTTCCCGTTTTTTTCCTGTTTTTCAGACAGAATTTCGACTTTCCCCTGATGCTAAAGAATATTTTGATTCGAAATGATAAAATAGTGAAAAAAAGTTCTATTGCTATTATTTTGGAATTACTTCAAAAGTAAAATTATTTAAATACGTCAGTAACTTTCAATTAAATTTTAAAATTAAATTTCAACTAAATTTTATTCTTTTCTCGTTTTTTCCTGATTTTCAGACAGAATTTTGACTTTTTTCTTGATTCTAAAGAATATTCTGATTCGAAATGATAAAATTGTGAAAAAAGGTTCTATTATGATTATTTTCGAATTACTTTAATTGAAAAATTATTCAAATACATCAATAACTTTCTTTTTTAAATACAAAATATTATTATTATTTTCTATATAAACTAAGATTGTTAAGAAAAATTAAAAACTTAAACCCATTTCAATTTTAACATAAAAAATCAATTAAACTTTCTTGAAAAAATCAGTTCTACAGAATTGTTAGTAAATAGAATGAAAAATTCAAATTTTTCAAAAAATTTGATTTAAAATTAAAATCTTTCCGAAATTTAAGTATTTCTAAAAATTCACGCTCATAACTCTTTTAATATACAATTACTATCTAAAAATTTTAATTGAAATTAATTTTTTAATAAATTTTTGTAAGAAAATTATGTGAGAATTCAATTATTTGAATAGAAAAAAAACAATTTAAGGAATAAATAATAAAAATAATAAAAATAATTGAGTGTTTCTTAAAATTGCATTTTCATAGAGAATATTGTCGACGTATTTTTAAATAATTGAATTTTTTTGACGAATTTCAAATTAAGTTTCCAGAAACAATTATATTTTGTGAGAAATTATATTAAAATGGCATTAAAAATAAAAGAAATTTCATGAAAATTAAATTAAATTCTTGTTATTTTTGAAAATAACAAATTCTGCAAAGAATTTTATAAAAATTCCTGAAAATAATTAAATTTTTCCAAAGAATTTTGTTATTTAGAAGGACAATTGAATTCTTTTAGAGACTTATTTAGATTAAATTATTTGAAAAGACTAATTTATTATTTACTTTACAATTAAATATATATTAGAAATTAAAAAAATTCAAATTATTTCAAAAAACATTTGAATTTGATGCTTTTTCTGAATTAAATTATTTTTGAAAATTGCAATTATTTGTAACATTCCAAACTTTAATTAGTTTTGTAGAGTTTTTAACTAAAATTTTTCTCTAGCTCAATTATTTTTAATAATTAAATATAAATATTAAAACTGATTTGGTTAAATGATTAACAAAATATTGAAAAACTTAACTAATTTCAACAGAATTAAAATTAAAATTAAAAAAAATCAATTGTACAGAATTGTTAATTAAAAATGTGAAAAATTCAGGTTTTTAAAGATATGAATTTAAAACCCATTTCAAGCTTAAATAATTACTAAAAATTGCAATTATTTGTAACTTCTACAAAGTCCAATTTAATTTTTTTTAATTTTTAGCTAAAATTGTTCTCTAAATCAATTATTTTCATTTATTATTTATTTATTTTATTTATTTTTATTTTAATCAATTTTAAAAGAATTTTAATTATTAAAATTCAAAAATACTAACTTCTTTATAATTTATTTTAAAGACTTGTTACTTTTTTCTTTAACATCAGTTATTTAAAATCAAATTACTTGTTCAATTGTATTATTGTTTTTATTAAATCTGTTACTTCTTAATTATTGATATTTTTTTAACTTTTTTCGTAGTCCAAAACTTTCTTAAAATTTTTAATTAAATTTTACATTATTTCGCTAATTTAGGTTTAAATTACTTGAATTTTACGATATACGAAGTTCTCGGGAAAAAATTAGTAAAATTAACTCTTGGAAATAGAAAAAATTCTCTTCAAGAATAGTAAAATTTAATATTAAAAATTGTCATTTCCAAAAGAATAAACTTTCACTATTATCAAAAACAATTTTTTTGGGTTAAATTAGAAGAATTTATTTCAAAACTAGTAGAATTTGAACTAAAAATGAGAATAGCTGATTGTAATATTCAGGGGAAAAAAAATAATTTTGATTAAAAAATTGACATTGGAAATAGAGTAGTAAATTTTATTGTAAATTTATAATTAAATTAGTGGTACATTTTAGGAAAAGTACTTTGAATTTAGTCAAATTTATTCTGATATTGATACAATTTTATTTTTAGAAAATTCAAACAGTATTGATTTTTTTTAGTAGACGCTATTTTTTGTTTGTTACTTAACTTTTATGTAAAAATTTCTTAGTCTAATTTCTAAATAGTAGACTTTTTAGATTCGAAGAAAAATAAAAAAGTTTTTAAGTTTCCAAATTCTAAAATTTCTCCAATATTTTCGAAAAGTAAAAATTTTTTCTTCAAACATGACTAAAAATCTTTCTAATTTACAACAAATGACAACATTTTCATGTTCCTAAAGAAAAAAAAAAGAAAAAAAAATTGTCAAAAAGATATTGATTCTATTGTCAAATAAATGACAATATTTTTTTACTTCCTCTAATTTGTATTTCTTCACAAAATTTTTTTAAAAAAATGAAATGAAATCGATTCTAAACTAAATTTTATTTAATTTCAATTATTTTTATTTTTTTATATATCAAGTTTCAAAAATACTTGAAGTGAAAAAAAATTTCGTTCATTTGAACGTTCAAAGCTTTAGCCACATTAGGAAGCTCAAGTCCACAACGTTGATCAACGAAAAAAAATTGTTTACTAAGTAAATTAATTAAAAATAATGCATTAATATTGACACAAAAATATTTAAACAAAGCGATTGAGGTCTATCTTTTTGATAATAATTTTAGAACAATAAAATATTAAATTAAAAATAATATTTTATTGCATTAATCAATATTTTTCGTTGATAAACGTTGTGGACTTCAGCTTCCTGCCACATTCTATTTTTCTTTAAAAAAAAGGGGGCAAAAGGGGAGAAAATGTACAATTTTAGGTATATTAGGGAATTTTATTAATTTAAAGAAACAAAAAAAAAGAAGAAAGGAGGGAAAAAGGGGGATTAGGTTAAAAAAAAGGGGATAGTAACTGCACTCCAGAAATTCAAATTTATGTTAAATAATTAAAAAACCAATTTATCGGGGAAAATAAACGAGATTCCTATTCTATAAAGTGAATTTAATTTTTCTAGGCGCATTATTCGATTTCTCAGCAGAGTCCAACTTCTTAATTAATTTATTATCAGAACGTGTAGCGATTCTACGGAAGTTGGTCGTTTATATCTCCCTTTGTTTCAGGCCCCGCTTGCCTTACTAAATTCCCCCCCTTTTCCTTTTCTCTCTCTCACTCTCACCCACCGAAGATGTAGTTACGCTGATCGTAACTCTACATTGAAAGCAAATGAATTCACAAACCTGAGCAAGCTGCTAGAGAATACAAGAGAAATTCTTGCGAGAACGATCCTATTCTCACTCGGCAATATCGAATTCTCATCCCTTTCAATGGCGCGCGATAGCACAAGAGCGTGAGACTATTGGAAATTCTAAATGAAGAACTCCTAAGGTGAAAACACAATTAGCTAAATAGGACTTTTATTACTCTGAGCTTCATTACTTTTTTAATTAACATTAGAATTTTATAGTGTCTAGTCTCGATCCAAACGCCATTCAAATAACTTGAGAAATTCGTAATCTAATAGCGAGTTGAAAATTCCTTTTTGGGGCGAGGAAAAAATTCAAATTACCTTTGTTTTCTGCTTTTTTATTCATTATGAATAATTTAGACAAGAGCCGATTTTTTTCGAAAAGTACTCGTACTTTTATAAATCAAAAAGATTATTTTTCATAAACAAGAAACAAATGGAAAAAAATCAAAAGCACTTGTAATTTTTTTCTGCAAAATTTAATTCTTTTTATAAGACACATAAAAATAATATAAGAAAATAAAAATAACTTATTTACAATTATTATTCATTATCGTTTAATTTTTCATGTCTTACAATGTTACAAATTAACAATCACCTCGAGTTGAATTTAAATTTCTGTTTAATATCTATTTTTGTTGTAAATATTTTATTCACGAGCAGAGTTTCTTCAGTTGTCGATTAATAATTAAACGGTTTTAACAATAGTTGATTGAATTTAAATAATCAATATTATTCTAGTATTCATTTTGATAAATAACATTTTCAATTTGAAATATTTAGAACCTGAATTTGAAAACATTTATTGAATATCTTAATTTAATTTATTTTTGAATTTTCCCTTGATCTATAAATTTAAATATACAATTTTTAAGATTTATAATTAACTCAAAATAAAATCTTGAATTAAATAAAAAAATAATTTCAATCTTAAATAAAATCTGAAAAATAAAAATAAAATCGTCTTAATAATTTTTTTCTTCTTTAAGTTAAGAAAATAAAATAATTGATCGAATATTTAATTAAGAATAATCGACATTGGGTAAAAATAATCATTTATTTCGATCTCTACAATTTTTCTAAACTTTGAATCAAAATTTTTGTTACAAGAAAAAATTTCCAAGTAGTAAAATACTAGAAACATGCGCATTTTATTTTTTCTTTTATACAAAATGAAGAATTAACACTCTATTCATATTTTTTGTTTTTGTTTTCAAAAATTTTGGATAAAAAATTCCAAATACCAAAATTCGACTTTTTTTTTGAGAATATCAATTTTTTTTAAATTTTTCTTCCTAAAGGTGCGCAAAAGTGTATTTCCGGGATCAAACAAACTTAACTGTTTGACTAAGTGAAATGAACTTTTTCCCCTGGGAGTTTTTATAGATATATGTATTTGTGAAAATAAACAACAAACAAGAAAAAAAACTTTTTCCTTTCCCCCAAATAAACCCAATTCATTGAAAAAATAAAAATTGACATCACTTCCAGTTTAAACATTCATATTCTCGAAACTGGCGGATAAATATTTAAGTTTTGTTTTTGGACACATCTCAAAAACAAATTAAAATCCCTATGTATATGGATAAAATCGATAAGGTAGATTTAAAAAACGTCACTTGCAACTCACATATAAGCCTGTAGAGAAGAGAGAGAGAGAAATTTATATGTATAACTGAGGGAATAGACACGAGAAAAACAGGAAATGGGAAACTCATCGACGGCGAAGCGCGGATGTAATCATTCCCTTTTGGAAATCACAGAACACGCGCGCACATGCTGAGGGTAATTGGGTATATACATATATATATATATATATATGTAAAATGTAAATATATTCTATCTCAGAGTTGCCACAATTTATGCTACAATGCTTTTAATTAATATTTATTAATCTTATTCATTTCAATCACAGCCCTTTAGTCCCAACTCCTAAGTATCATTAATGATCATATAAATCAAATACAAAAAATTAACTATTAATTAAAAAATTTAACAAAATATTCTAATATTCGATTATTATCCTAAAATTTAAAGTTTAAACTACAATTCAATAGTTTTAATCAGTTTTCATCGAGAAAAATTACATTTTTCGAGGAATTCAATTAAAATTGTCTTTTAAAGAATTTCATTCATTCTTATAATTGAAATTATTTGATGAATTTTATTATTCATGAAAATAATTACACAGGAAAAAAGAAGTGTTATTTTAACACTAAAAGTAGTGTTAAAACTACACGCGACATTTTTAACCGACGCTGTGTGATTTTAGCACTACATTGGTGTTAAAATAACAACCCGTGTAGAAAAATCTTCTGGAAAGTCTGGAGTCAAGCCTGGCGCAAACTAGAAAGCGTCTAGCCTCGCAAGTCTGCAAGATCTGATTTGACCCAGTTCTGGTGCTGCTTAGCTACATGCCAGACTGTTGCTATTTTATCTGTTCTGGATTTTCTAGCCAGACCCAGCTCTGATTCTAGTCAGAATTTCTAGATGACTGCAATTTTTTATTTTGCAATTTCTAGGCTGCGGCGTGCGATGCTGGTCTGGAAGGTCTGACCAGACCCAGCTCTGATTCTAGTCAGAATTTCTAGATAACTAAAATTATTTATTTTGCAACTTCTATAGGCTGCAGAGAGCGATACTGGTCTGAAGAGACTATAGCTTATTTTAAGATATCAAAAACCATGTAATTCTTTATCTAAAAAACTAGACAACAAATCTCTAAAATTTAATATTTCTTCCACTTAATATTTTCTACGGGAGAAGATTATCCAAAAACACAACATTTTTCGACTTTTTAAGATCAATGTGTAGGTATAAAAAGTTATAAAACATTTAAAAATAGTTTTTAAAGAGAATGTTTAAAATTTTTATAAAGAGAATACCGTTTGAATTTCTAATTTACGTTTACTAAGGGAACCAGAAAGTTCCTCGCAGAATTATTACACACAAAAAAATATGTGTTAAATTTGTTGCGTGTAGTTTTCAAGATGGTGTTATTTTAACAGCCATTAAAAATATGCATTAATTTTAACACACTCATGGTGTTATTTTAACACAAAATGTAGGTTAAAATCACATCGTATGGGTTAAAAATGTTGCGTGTTGTTTTAACACTACTTTTAGTGTTAAAACAACACTTCTTTTTTTCTGTGTATTGAAAAATATGTTCCACATAAATTACAATGAAAAATTTTTATTTTAGCAATTTATTGAAATTTTAGCAGTAATTTATGGAAATTTCTAGTAATGTTAGCGATAATTCATAAAAATATGTAAAGCAAAAATTATCATTAAAATTTTGAATTTCAGCCATTTATGGAAATTTTCGAGGTAATTTATAAACATTTTGACGGTAATTTATGAAACTATGTAAAACAAATACGAGAACTAAAAAATTTAACGTCGGTAATTTATGGTAATTTATGGAAATTTCCTCGGTAATTTATAAACGTTTTGACGAGAATTTATAAAACTATGTAAGAGACAAACGAGAACAAAAAAATTGAACGTCGGTAATTTATGGTAATTTATGGAAATTTCCGCGGTAATTTATAAACGTTTTGACGATAATTTATAAAACTATGTAAGAGACAAACGAGATAAAAAAAATTGAAAGTCGGTAATTTATGGTAATTTATGGAAATTTCCGCGGTAATTTATAAACGTTTTGACGATAATTTATAAAACTATGTAAGAGACAAATGAGAACTAAAGAATTGAACGTCGGTAATTTATGGTAATTTATGGAAATTTCCGCGGTAATGTATGGAAACTTATGCGATAATTTATAATCATTTTGACGATAGTTTATTAAAATATGTAAAACACAAATTAGAACAAAAAATTTAACGTCGGTAATTTATGGAAATTTATTAGGTAATTTACGGTAAATTTACTATGATGTAGTTCATAACAAGGTTTGATATTTTTCTTTATGTACCATAACACGAAACTTGCAGTAGTTTCGTGATTACACAGTTAAACACTCTTTATTAATTGTAAGTGTAAAAGGTGTCAAAAATTAAAATCTATTTTTTTGTAGCTTCGGTAGAGTAGTGGTTAGAGTGTTAGGCTAGAAGTCCGTAGGTCGTAGGTTCGATTCCCCGCAATGTCAAATTTTATTTAGTTATAGGTTTGCGTTTATTCTGTGTCGTGAACATTAATTTGATTGAAAGTTAAAAGTTAATAATTATTTCATGTTTGCAAATACAAATTAATTTTTTTTATTATATTAACATTTAATTTAAATAAATTTCTCATATGTTTCGTTTAATAAACGATGTTAGAGGGCTGCTTTATTATTTTTAGAAAACAGTGAATATCTATCTTGCGGTTGGCTAGCGCCTGGCTAGACCGTCTGAATAGCCTGTCTATTCTGTGGCTGACCGTTTCTAGCGTTACACTTTTGGCTAGCCCCTGATCAGTGTCTCAGGCCAGCCACTAGTTTGGAAAATAGACGGTCTGGTCTGACTCAGGCCAGCGCCAGAAGATTTTTCTACACGGGAATAGAGACTGTTAAAATAACAATAGAGACTGTTAAAATAACAATAGAAACTGTTAAAATAACAATAGAGACTGTTAAATTAACACCAGAGGGTGTTAAATTAATATACATTGTAAAAGGGGTTAAAATAACACTAAAATTGTGTTAAAACAACATAATCTGAAAACTATAGGCAACCCATTTAACACTTATTTTTTTCTGTGTAAATTTCTGAAAATAATTTTATTATTACATGGAAATAATTGAATTCTTTAAAAGAATGTTATTATTTATTGAGGAGAATAATAAAATCCGAGTAAAAAAATATTTTTTGTGAAAATAGTTGAAATATTCCGAAGAAATTTATAAAAAATTTGTAAATAATTGAATTTCTCTGAAATTTTTGTCATTTATGAAAAGAACTAAAGGTTTTTAAAAAATT
Organism: Leptopilina drosophilae; assembly: GCA_032873175.1. NCBI lineage: Eukaryota > Metazoa > Arthropoda > Insecta > Hymenoptera > Figitidae > Leptopilina > Leptopilina drosophilae. The sequence goes on from CM065478.1 coordinate 72,571,924, forward strand.
TTATCAAAACATTTTATTAGTATTATTATTATTATTTTATTATTTTTTTATTCCTTTCGAATTAATAATTAAAATTGTTGAAAACAATTGAATTTTAGTGATGAATTTTTTAACTAAAATTCATTTTCAAATTAATTTTTACTCAAAAGTTTAACGAAAATTCATTTATTTAAATACACAAATAAATCATTTTCTAAATAATTGATTGGTTTTTTAAATTTAATTCTCATAAAGAAGCTTACTAATATGAATATTAATATAATTTTTTAAAAACTAAATTTTTTTGACGATTTTTAATAAAATCCTTTAGAAATAATACTTTTTTTGAAGAATTTGTTTGAAAGTTTATTCTCAGGGTTGCCGCAATAACTTCAAAAAAATTTGTTCTGGTTTATTTTTGATATCATTTAAGTGATGTCTAGTAATCATTTTAAGATAAAAATTAAAATAATCGTTGGAGGGAAACTCAAATTATATTGATTTTTAAATTTTTTTTCTAGGTTACTGTACATATTTTCTGAAGGATAATGTTTTAAACAATATTTATTGCTTTAAAAGATATCTTTTAACATTAAAAAAACATTCTGTTTAGTAAAAACAATATTTTAATATATATAAAGCTAAAAAATTGTCGAAAAAGTGTGAATTTTTTCGTTTTTATGAAAATTACTCTTTTATAAGTCATTAAACACTAATATTATGCAAATGTAAATTCAAGTACATAAAATTTCCTCGAAAACTAAACAAGAAAAACTATTTTATCTATTGTCGTTACAGAAATACTATGACTTAAAGTTCGTTTTTAATGAAAAAGTAATTGAAATTTGTCATTAAGTCCAGTTTCTTTGGTGAATTTTTTTTTTCTGGACCTTACTTGAAAACCATATAAAAAAGTTTAAAAAAGTGTTTAAAAAAGTTTAATTTAAAAAAATTTTAAAGAAATAAACTTTTTATTGAACTAACAGAAATCATGTTCATTTATTTTATTCAAACAGTGACTAAGAATAAAACATGAATTATATCAACAGATTATTTGTTTACCATGAAAACTAATTTTATAAGAGCATCCAATAAGAATAACTTAAAAACTCTTCCAGCGCTACACGGAGAGAAGAGAATAGTGAAGGCGACTGTCGGTTCAGTTCTGATAACTAAACAGTTTAGTTAATTTTCGACGGACAAAAATAACAGTCGCCTCTACTATATAACAGTAGGAACGACTGTACGTTCAGTCAGAGTAACTAAACAGGAACTAAACCGCCAGGGGCGCTACTATCGCTCTCCATGTATTTCTGCTACTAAACGTGTTTAGTTGTCACAACTGTAACTCTTCTCTCCGTGTAATTTAAAAAAAAGTGACTTTCGATGGTCAAGATATAAATCAAGTTTATTTATTTAAAATTGTTTAAAATTAAACTTTTTTAAACTTTTTTATATGGTTTTCAAGTAAGGTCCAGAAAAAAAGATTTCACCAAGGAAACTAGACTTAATGACAAATTTCAATTACTTTTTCATTAAAAACGAACTTTAAATCATAGTGTTTCTGTAACGACAATAGATAAAATAGTTTTTCTTGTTTAGTTTTCCAGGAAATTTTATGTACTTGAATTTACATTTGCATAATATTAGTGTTTAATGACTTATAAAAGAGTAATTTTCATAAAAACGAAAAAATTCACACTTTTTCGACAATTTTTTAGCTTTATATATATTAAAATATTATTTTACTAAACAGAATGTTTTTTTAATGTTAAAAGATATCTTTTGAAGCAATAAATATTGTTTAAAACATTATCCTTCAGAAAATATGTACGAAAACCTAGAAAAAAATTAAAAAAACAATATAATTTGAGTTTCCCTCCAACGATTATTTCAATTTTTATCTTAAAATGATTATTAGACATCACTTAAATGATATCAAAAATAAACCAGAAAGTGTCTTGACTTTTGGGTTGAATTTCATCCAAGCTCACCGTGTCCGAGCCTTTTCCTTGAAATATGCTAGTTTTTCTTTTGTTTTTAGTATTTACCTGCATTGCTTTGAAAAAATTAACCCAAATTACCATTAAATCAAATACTTTAAATACATTTATATTTTCATCTAATTGAATATATTTGGTTTTAAAATATACAAATTATTAATTTCTAAGCAGTGTAATTTTATTTTCGATTTCGTGAACGCGATATTAGCGTGAATTTTTAATTTAAAAGCTCGCCAATTAAATAAAATTAATTTAATGGAGCAACAATAATATTTTTCAAATGAAAAAAACTTTAATATTTTTAAGAATTAATTTTGCGCAACCTAAAAATCTTACTCTTGAGTAGGAAATTAAGTAGTTTTAATAGAAAAAACCATATAATTGAAGAAAAAAATTAATTGAAAAACTGAAATTTAAAAGTGTCACTTTCAGAAAATTCACCCATGTAAGCAATTAGAAAAAATTTCTATAGTATATAAATATTGTTTATAAATTTTATATACTATCTATAAATCTTCAGTATGAATAATACTAAAAATGAATAAATTGATACAATACTTTGAGAAGAAATAGAGTCAGTGGAGGATGATTTTACAAGTATCATAGAAGATTGGGGAAAACCACTCTTTATTTTATTATTTTAAGCTTTATGTTTATTAATTTTCTGAACCATAAATAGTAAATATGTCAAATATTATAATGGAGGAAAATAATATTTAGTTTTGAATAAATTAATCGACAGGCAACTTAATAAAAATTCCTGACATGTGGCAACGTTGTATATACGGAATATACATGTATTGCATATATAGATTTCTGGAGAGAGTGAGAGAGAGCGTCATGTGGGCCTTGGCAGAATGGAAAACAATACCCGGGTGTCAGCGTGGCTGCGTTTATGGAAATGAACCGTCGATAGGCATTGGCCCACGTTAGAGCCAAGATAACGCTTGCAAATCGCATTACACGTCCGGAGTTGAGCTACAAACCCAAACTCTCTCTCTCTCTCTCGACCCAGTTTCTCTCTCGTATACTAAAATCCGATACGGGAATGGGACATATCGAGACACAGACTTCGTCCTCACTTGCTTACGCTCATCGTAAACGCATCTCTCCAGCGAACCGTATTCCTGTTGCACATAGCGGCGGATGTCTCGAATAACGATCCTCAATAGCCGACGACGACCAAGAAGGTTTCGTATATAGTCGTCATCGTCGTCGTCATCGTCTCTCCCCTATATCGGGTTTACCCTGTAAACAGGGCTCATCCGCCGATACGAAGCGTCATTAGTGGTTGTGTGTAAACGTTCCCTTACATTTCGGTCAACGTTATTGAAGTCCTGTTACCCTTACGTCACCCTCGAACGATCCCTCAACATCCCAGTGATACTCCCACAGATACTATGTATGTCTACTAATTTGTATATCAAGGGCCGGCTGTTGACACTGTCCGAAGTTCCGGCATTGACACACGAGACTCCCCTTTGTTCGATCATCTTGTTTCCACCTTATATCTTTGGACTCTCTTGCATGTCTCCGGCGCAAAATTACTCTCCTTTCATTATCCGCCTTCGAAACGGCTAATTCGGCGCAATAGTGAACTTGACTTTAAGTTTCAATTAATTAATCTCTACTAATTATAAACAACTCACATAAGGAGGGAGGAGGAAAGATATTTGTTTCTTCAACTTTTTTTGCTTCTTCACTCAGAGGATCGATTATGTAATTTTATTTTTACTCTCACATTCAATTTCTGTAGTCAGCTCAATCTAACAGTCGTACTTACACCTAGAGAAATTGTATATTTGTCTCAGAACCAACTAGACTTTTTATTTGTTACAAATAAATTTTATTTATTTTAAATAAAATTTTATTCACCTCAAATATATGTTTTATTTATGTCAAATATAAATTTTATTTAAAACAAATAAAAAGTCTAGTTGATTCTGAGACAAATATACGTTTATTTAAGTCAAATAAAAATATATTTGGTTTAAATTATAATTTTCTCTGGGTGTAGCAACAATCTTTAGGCCCCCACCCCTAATTAATGAAATTAATAAATAAAAACTTACTAAATTTGCTATCACCCAGAGAAAATTATTATTTAAATCAAATAAATTTTATTTGACTTAAATAAACGTTTATTTGTCTCAGAACCAAGTAGACTTTTTCTTTGTTTTAAATAAAATTTATATTTGACATAAATAAAACATATATTTGAGTTGAATAAAATTTTATTTAAAATAAATCAAATTTATTTGAAGCAAATAAAAAGTCTAGTTGGTTCTGAGACAAATATACCATTTCTCTGGGTGTATTTAGTGGTTATTAAGTTGTCGCGGACAAATTAAATTTAAAAAAAATAAAAGAAATTAGAAAAAAAGAAAATTATTCATTTTTACATTAAGTGTTTATTATCATTGATTTTTTTTAATAAAAAACAATTTGAAAATGAATTTCAGTTGAAATTATTGTCAAATTATTGTCAAAAATTTTAATAATTTATTAATTTTCATTACAAACTTTCGAATACTATCAAAAACCTTTATCAATTCCATGATTTTTGATATCTAATATTTTAACACAATTTTCCAATAGAATTTCATTATTTAAGAACAATTTTCAACAATTTTCAAGAACAATTTTTCAAAAACCTTTAGTTCTTTTTATAAATAACAAAAATTTCAGAAGAATTCAATTATTTCCAGCACAAACAAAAATTTTGTTGTACTAGGATTCAAGTATTCTCTTGAATAAATAATAAAATTCTTTCTAAGAATTCAATTATTTTCATGTAATAATAAAATTCTCTACAGTAATTTAATTAATTTCATGAATAATAAAATTCATCGAAGAATTTCAATTATAAGAATAAATGAAATTCTTCGAAATACAATTTGAATTGAATTTCTCAAAAAATGTAATTATTATTAATTATAATTGATTAAAAAAAATTAAAAATATTAAATTTAATCAAATTTATTAAAAATAAATTTTAAAAAATTAAATTAAAAAAAAAATTTTAATTTAAATTGCTTACATTCGAATTACATTTAAGCTTTAAATTTTAGATAATAATTGAATATTAGAATATTTTGTTAAATTTTTTAATTAATAGTTTATTTTTTGTATTTCTTATTCATGATCCTTAGGATTAAAGGGCTGAGATTGAAATGAATAAAATAAGTATATAAAATAAGAAAAATGTCATTATTGCTTAATGTTTTATTAAAATTCGTCAAAAAAATTTAGTTATTAAAAAATAATATTAATATTTATATTAATAAGTTTGTTTCTGAGGATTAAATTTAAAAAAACAATCAATTATTTAGAAAATAATTTATTTTTGTGTTTACATAAATAAATTCTCATTGAATTTTTTAGTAAAATAATTAAAAGTGAATTTTAGTTTAAAAAATCATCTCTAAAATTCAATTATTTCCAACGTCTTTAAAAAATAATTCGAAAAGAATTCCATTACCTGTTAAAAAAATATTTTAATAAAATTCTTCATAAAGCTTTAACTATTTTAATAAATACTAAAAAATTGAACTAAAATTTATTTATTTTTATAAATAATAAAATTCGTTCGGAATAATTTAATTATTTTTATAAATAACAAATTTGATCGCAGAATTTCAATTATTTTTAATAAATGAAATTTTTTCAATAAATTATTTATTTTTTGTATTCAAATCATTAGATTCTTGTAGAATTTTCTATTAAAAATGGATTTAAGAAATTAATTTTAATTAAAATTTCCAACAATAATTGCATATTAAGATCTTAAAATCATTACTGCGTGGATTTTTATAAATAATTGCATTTTGAAAAGAGGTTTCAATTTTAAATCAATGTTATTTTGAATTTTTCATATTTTTAACAAAACCAATTAATATAAAATCAAAATTCTATCACTGTGTCACAATTTGATAATTATAAAACATCAAGATATCGATTGCTCTCAGTCGAAATTGAAAATTCAAATTTTTACAGAATAATAACAATGATTATTTATTTAGAAAATAAATTATTGATATTTCCAAATAGTTTTACAATTAAAGAAATTCCTAAATAAATATAATAGAACATTTTTTTCAGTATTTAATAATCGTTAAAACAACTCAAGCATTCAAGTTTTGATTATTATACATTTTATAAAGATTAAAAAATAAATTTTTTTAACAGTTTCCTTACTTATATAAAATTACTTATTCCCATGAACCGACAATTTGTATTTTTCCATTTTTAAATCGAGTATACATCATTTTAATAAATTAGATATTTAAATTAATTACTTATTTAATTAATTATTTTAATAATATTATTTTAATAATATTATTTTAATAATAATATTTCAATAATATTATTTTAATTCTAATACATTATTTCAAACATTTAAACACTTTAAATTAAAGACGAAATTTAAAATAAGTAAACATAAAAATAATGTGCACATAGTACAGTTTTGCAGCATCATTACTTTGATGTCTTGAAGGGTGGCGTAAATTGTAGAGAGTAAAAGAAAAATTGTCATTCATTGCATTCAGCATGAGTGACTTATTTTCGTTTATTTGCAAATGTAGCTAGGAATGTGCGCATACAAAATGGTGAAACAAAAGAAAAAAAGTACTCTTTTGTGTTGTTAGACTACAAAAAAAGAAGAGAGAAAAACAAAACACCCTCAAAAATAGCGAAATGTTTAGAGGAATTTGTAAAAGAAACAAGAAAGAAAAAGAGAGAGAGAGGGAGGAGAAGGAGTATAACATCTATACACAAGGAAGGTAAGACTTCGGTGTGAAAATTTTGTCCGTAAAACTTGTTGTTCCAGCAAAATTCAAAGAGGGAGAGAGAGAGAGAGAAGAGACCCGCGTGTCTCGACAATAAAGCGCGAAAGAATCGCGGGGTTGGTGGAAATAGTACGAAGACTCCTGAAACGAATGGGTTTAAAGAGAGGGAGATCACTTTCTCTCTCCTCTCTCTTACTGCCTCTATTTTACTCTCTCTTCCTCTTTTTACTCTCTCTTCTCTCTTACTGCCTCTATTTTACTCTCTCTTCCTCTTTTTACTCTCTCTTCTCTCTTACTGCCTCTATTTTACTCTCTCTCCCTCTTTTTACTCTCTCCTCTCTCTTACTTCCTCTATTTTATACTCTCTCTCTCTCTCACACACACTTTCTCTCTCTCTCTCTCTCTCTTTGAATCTCTAACTCTTTTACTCTGGGAGAAAAAAATAGAGAAAAAGAGAGGGAGAGAGAGAAAAAAGATTATTGTTGGTGGTAATATTATCAACAAGATTTTTTTTTATAAAAAAAATTATTGTTGTTATTAATAAAATTTTATTAGGTAAGGTTAGTTAATGTAAATCGTGCATAAATTTAATTTCGTGGGAATTGAATATATACACTGAAATAAATAAGGTAATTGTGTAGGCAGTAAAGTAATTTGATCATGTATTGTAATCATATATGATTAAAATTAAGAATCAAGTTATTTGGTTAAGAGAAGAGGCTGAAATAATTAGTTTAATTGAATTAGAGTAAAGGATTATAAAAAAATCTTCTTAATAGATTTAAAAGTAAGATAAATTGTAAGACATAAATTTGTATTGGAAAAATTGAGGTATTTAATTCTATTAAATTATTGAATAAAAAGAAAGGTAATATTTTTTGTGATGTTATAATAATATTAGGCTGAAGTCCGCAACGTTTTTAAAAACGAAAACATTAAAATAATGCGACCATTTTTTCCTATTTTTAATTCTAAATCATGTTATTCTAAACAATTGTCTTTTAAGTAACAATTAATTTATTAAAAATTAACAAACATACAAAAAAAAATTTTTAGAGGTAAATTTAAATTGAGAAAAATTCTTTTTTAATTTTTCGTTTTTTAAAACGTTGAGGACTTCAGCTTCATATAATAATGAAGACTGTTAGTCAGTCTAAATTAATTAATAAATGTAAATATCATAATGAGAATGGTCATATTCCTGTTTTTTATTAAAATTGATGTAATTATTATTAAAGTAAATATTAAATTTGAGGAGTTTGTAATATAAAAAAATATAAAAATTAATATAATTGAAGATCTAAATCTTTGAATAGGAAAATATTTTATGAAAATATCTGTTTTAGAAGATTTATTATAATAATATATTATGGGGATAAATGAAATTATATTTAATTCTATTATTATTCAGGTAAACAAAATATTAAGTGTTCTTGTTCCTAAAAAAAATTCTTAAATTAAGAAGAGAGGAAAATAGTATTAAATTAATGGTTATAGGTATTTAAGAATATTAAATGTTTTAAATTTAATTATATTTAATATATTTATATAATTTTATTATAATATATATTATATTAAAATATTATAAAAATTATTATTATTAATTATTATTATTAAAATATTAATATATTATATTATTTATTTTTATAATTTTATTTATTTTATTTTATATTTTATAATTTATTTTTAAATTTATTTAAAATAATATTTAATAATACATAGTATATATATATATATAGAGAAAATTAGAGAGAGAAAAAAAGAGAAAGAAAGGGAGTGAAAAATAGAGAGAGAGAAAGAGAGGGAGTGAAAAATGGAGAGAGAGAAAAAGAGAAAGAAAGGGGGTGAAAAATAGAGAGAGAGAAAAAGAGAAAGAAAGGGAGTGAAAAATAGAGAGAGAGAAAAGGAGGGAGGGAGAGTGAAAAAGAGAAAGAGAGGGAGAGAAAACGAGCAAGAGAGAAAGAAGATGAAGGAAAGAGAGAGAGGGACGACACTATGAGAAAATTGGTGGAATGAGGAAAGGAAACATAGAGCAACGCGAAGAGCGACGAGAGAAGGGGAAGGGAAAACAGCAAAAATTTGCATCACAATCGCGGATAGAAATAATTACGCGAGAAGCGCGATGGAGAGAGGGAAGGGGGCGAGTGAAAAAGAGAGGAGAAATTCAACAAGAGTGAGAGTGAGAGAAGCGTTTGGTAGGAAGAGCCAGAATGAAAAACGATGAGTACTAACGGGAAAAGAAGGAAGGAGAGTGTCCCCCTTTTCTCTCTCTCTCTCTCTCACTCACTCTCTTTCTCTTTTTCCCTCTCATATGGGACACAGATGCAAATACAGATGGAGGGAAGCGGAAACGGGTAAAAATGCCTCATGCAGAAAAAAGGCTTTCAATTATTGTCAAACAAAGTCTTTCTTTCCGCGCGAGAAGAGAGAGAGAAAAAAAGAGAGAGGGGGGGAATCAACGTAAAACAGAAAGAAAAAGAGAAAGAGAGAGATAAACAACGTAAAAGTTAGTAGGGGGAAAGAGAAAGAAAGAGGTAAATAGAGTATGAAAGAGAGTAAAAAAAGAGAGCGAGAGAGAGAGAAAGTGTGAGAGAAAAGTCAAGAGAGCATGTTTGCCAAACAATTCCAAATGTACGAAAACATGATTAAGTTTATTACATGACGTCAAAATAAAATTTTCCCGAAAAATTCCTCGTTTTTTCTTCTTCTTCTTCTTTTTCTTCCTCTCTTCCTTTTTTATTTCAAAGGGAAAAAATTGTCCAAAAGCAGAAAAAAATTATTTTTTTTTCAAAAATACAATAGACAAGAGAAAAATAGAAAATCTTTTGTTTTGTGGAGTAGGGAATTTTTGTCTGTTGTTTTGTTTTTCTTCTTCCTTCTCTACTGTAAAGGGAAAAATTTGTCCAAAAGCAGAAAAAAATTATTTTTTTTTTTCAAAAATGCAATAGACAAGAGAAAAATAGAAAATCTTTTGTTTTGTGGAATTTTGGCCTGTTGTTTTGTTTTTCTTCTTCCTTCTCTACTCTAAAGGGAAAAATTTGTCTAAAAGCAGAAAAAAATGATTTTTTTTTTCAAAAATATAATAGACAAAAAATTGAAAATTTTTTGTTTTGTGAAAGGGGGAATTTTTGTCTTCTGCTTTTTTTACAAAGAGGGGAAAGATTTCTCCAAAATAGTAGAAGAAAAAATGAAATTTAATTTTTTTTTATTCTTTTAAATAATTCAGTAAAATATCCTTTTGTTTTCAGGAGATTTTCCATCCCCCCTCCCCTCCCCGCTCTTTCTTTCTTCTTTCAAACACATAGCACACATACACATCTTTTTTTTTTTATTTTTTTTGAAGACTTATTCTGCCTTTTTCCAGTTGAATAAGCCTTTTGTCGCTTTCGACAGAAACTTTTTCCAGAATATTTCCGAGTTTTGTGAAAGCTTGTGCAATGTTTTAGAATTTTATTACATTTTTCAAATCCTAGAATCCATCTGTATTTTCTGAAGTTTCTAAAAGTTTTTGCAAATCAAATAGGAAATCCATTCTTTTAAAGTGTGTTCTACAATCTATATATATTTATTTTTATTTTTTTTGTTTTTGAATCGTTTGAAAATATTACTTTGATTGTTTTTTGAAAACTTTTTTATTATTCGTTTTACTTTTTACGAATTTTTATTGAGTAAATATTTGTTTGATTTTTGATGTAACTAAAATTTCGAACGTTCAAATGAACGAAATTTTTTTTTCACCTCAAGTATTTTAGAAAATTGCTATCCAAAAAATAAAAATAATTCAAATTTAAGAATATTTAGTTTAGAATTAATTTTATATAATTTAAAAAAAAAATTTTTGTAAAGTTATACAAATTAGAAGAAGCAAAAAAAAATAAACTTTAGGAAACTTTTGAGAAACTTTAGAAACATGATTTTTGTATTTGACGAGGGAAATTTATATTCTACAGTTCGATTGTAACGAGGTTTGTTTAAGAAAATAATTTACACGTGGGAGGAAAAATTGAATTATCATTTTCATTGGTATAAATCTGATTGAGTCAGACGGGAAATAAATGTGTTGGCAAAAGAGAGAATTGTTTCGATTTCTTGAAATTTTATTCACATTTTGAGTTTTTATTTAGTAAAATTAATTTTAAAAATTCAACTACTATTTAAAAGGAAGTAATAAAAATAAAATAAGTTTGGAGGCAGCTTTTATTAATATTGTGTATATTTTTTCTTTCTTTCTGATTTAGAAACTAGAAAGTATCGTTTTATTCTATTTTCGATCCGTCAGTAACTTTCAGTAATGTTTACTAAGCGATTTTTCTTTAAATAGAGTTCAAAAAACGTACATTTTATTAGGATTTTATAATTTTCATCAAAAAACAGATAAAATTTTGTAGTATAAATTTTTTTAATCAATAATACTAATTTTTCACAGATTATCGTTGAATTTTATGAAAAAAGCAAAATTTTTTTTGAAACTACTCAACATTTCTAAAAAGTGATCAATTTTTTATTTAGATCTTCAATTTTCTTAAAAATATTTCAAAATTGTTTTTAGATCATTAATTTTCTTTTAAAACAAAAATTGTTATTAAATCTTCAATTCTCTTCAAAGAAATCCTTAAAATTGAAATTAAATTAAAATTAAACAGAAAATAATTAATAACTAATAATTTATTCTTTCGTCAAATAAATTTAAATTTAGTTTCAAATCTTCGAAAAAACCGGTTTTTTTCATATTGTAAATACTTAATATATTAGTATAAACTCAACTTTTATAAAAAATGGTCAATTTTCTTTCAAAATCCCGTGTAGAAAAATTTCGTGGCGCTAGCTAGCAGTGCTAGATACATGTAAATTTTCCATGTAGTCTAGCGCTGCTAGCTAGCGCCACGAAATTTTTCTACACGGGATACTCAACATTTCTTTAACTCACTCAAGTTGCTTTTTGATTAGCAATTACTTTTTTTCTAATTCTCAATTTGTATTAAAATCTTCAATTTATTTAGAAAAATATTCATATTATTATAAAATCTTCAAATATTAAGTATTTGAAGATTTTATAATAATATGAATATGTTTCTTAATGTAAATCTTCGTTCTTCATTTTCTTAAAACATGCTACTTTTGTATTCTAATTTTAATTTTTTATAAGTCATTAAATTAGTTTCAAATTCTTTATTTTCATTTGAAAAATCCTAAAATTATTTTTAAGTCTTTAATTTGTTTTAAATCCTAAAATTATTTTTAAGTCTTTAATTTGTTTTAAATCCTAAAATTATTTTTAAGTCTTTAATTTTCTTTTAAAAAAATCCTGAAAATTATTTTAAAAAAAATTTCAACTCGCTTTAAAAAAATTCTGAAATTATTTTTAAAATATTGAATAGTTTTAAAAATGTTCTGAAATTATTTTAAAAAATTTAATTTTTTTTAATAAAAGTTATCAAATTGTTTATAAATCTTCAAATTTTAAAAATCCACTAATTTTCTTTGATATTCTGAAATTTCTTCAAAAAATACTCAACTTTTATCAATAATAAATAATTTTTTTTTTAAATGAATATTATTATCAAAGACGACTTTTTTCTTCTTGATTAGTAAAATATTGTTAATTTTTAGTCACGTTTTACTTTAAAAACAGAGTCAAATTTTTTAACTAGTCATACATTTTAGTAATTTTTAGTAGATTTTCACATATTGATATAGTTATTGGACTTTTTATCGTTTTTTTAGTAACTTTTTAACAAATCAGAATTTCAGATTTAAAAAAAAAATTAAGGTCAACGTGAAAGTCAAATTACAAAATCGCAACCCCGTCAGAAAATTCGTCGTCTTCTGTCCAACTTTGACTATTTCTGGATTTTTAAAGTTGCTATTTAACAAAGTAATTGTAATTATTTTTTTTAAATTCTCAATTTGTTTTCAAATCTTTAATTTATTAAAAAAAATATTCAAATTATTGTAAAATCTGCAAAACACTTAATCTTTCTTAATGTAAATCTTCAGTCTTCATTTTGTAAAAACGTGCTGCTATTGTATTCTAATTTTTATTTATTTGTAATTGTAATTGTTATTGCATTCTAATTTTAATTTATTTGTAATTGTAATTGTTATTGTATTCTAATTTTAATTTATTTGTAATTGTAATTATTATTGTATTCTAATTTTAATTTATTTGTAATTGTAATTGTTATTGTATTCTAATTTTAATTTATTTGTAATTGTAATTGTTATTGTATTCTAATTTTAATTTATTTGTAATTGTAATTGTTATTGTATTCTAATTTTAATATTTACGTCATTGTAATTGTTTACAAAACAGAAATTAAAAATTAGTAAAATCCACTTGAAACTAATCAAAATTTACTGCTTAAACAAAAAATATTTGCAAAGCAAAAATAGTTGTGCCCCACTTTTTTCAAAAAGAAAAAAATCAAAACAAAACAAAAAAGCGATTGATAGAAACAAATTTACGAATTCTAGTTTGAATGTATAATATTCGAAGACGATGACAACGAGACACGACGCCCATGAATGTATATACAGGAAGTATCGATTGTGGTACGATCTCTTGCCATGCAGCGACGATATTTTCAACTGGAGCGTTATCGCGAATGTAGTGTAGGCGCATCGTTTGAATTTTCGCATGAACGGATATCGGGGTGAACATGTTGCGTGTGGGATATGGGATGGCCACATTTACCACCTTCTCACCCCCCCCCTCTCTCCCTCCTCTTGACGTAATAAACTCTCCCCCTCTTTCTCTATCTCTCTCGCTCTCTAAATCCCTTTTCCTTTTCATCGTTTCTCTATCAAGGTGCGGTGTAACGTAAAGTCTGTTGCACCTACCACATTCCTCATTCCCCTCTGTGCCTCTCCCTCCCCCCCTCAATACCCACAATCACCCAACAAACTTGTTGAGGTTTACTTGTCCAACAGAATGTTTCGAATACATGTCGGACCACAATGGTACACAAGAGATACTCTAGTTGTCCATTTAAGATTTCCGCCTCTCGAACACTGTGACACATCCTGCAATTATTTTACCTCTCAGTGCCTCATAGTAGTCTGCTACGACAACTATCTCGATTTTACTATTCGAGAGCTGCTAATGAATTATTTTGTCGAATAATATTTGCTTTTCCTTAAAATTCAAGGTTTTTGGAAAAATTATTTTTGATCTTTTTCATCAAAAATAGTAGGATGTGATTTTTTTTTCATTGTTCTAGGCTTTCTCTTTACAAAATATCAAACAAAATTTATTTATTTAGAATTGTTTTAATCAAGATATTAAAATATACACTGAAAAGAAAATTCTTTGATTCAAATAATCACTGATTATTTGACTATTATCAAATAAATATTTACTTGAAACAAAATAATTTTTATTTGAATAAAATAAATTGTATTTGAATCAAATATTTCAGTATTTGAATCAAATATTTCAGTATTTGAAGTAAATATAATTTAATTGATTCAAATAAAAATTATTTGATTCAAGTAAATATTTAATTGATAATAGTCAAATAATCGGTTATTTGAATCAAATAAATTTTTTTTCAGTGTAATTAAAAATATTTTATAATAAAGAAAAATTATTAAATTAGTAAAAAAAATATTTAAATAGAATTAAATTACAGGCTTATTTATTTATTCTGAATTATTTTAATCAAGATATTAAAACATAATTTTAAATATTTTATAATTAAGAAAAATGATTAAATTAGTTAAAAAAAATGTTTAAACAGAATGAAATGACAGGCTTTTTCCTTACAAAATAAAAAACAAAATTGATTTATTTAGAATTATTTTAATCAAAATATTAACATAATAAAAATATTTTACAATTAAGAAAAATGATGAAATTAGTAAAAAAATTATTTAAATAGAATTAAATTACAGGCTTTTTCCTTACAGAATAAAAAACAAAATTTATTTATTTAGAATTATTTTAATTAAGATATTAAAATATAATTTAAAATATTTAATAGTGATTAATAATGATTAAATTTGTAAAAAGTTATTTAAATAGTATTTTTTTATTAATTAATTTTAATGAATTATAAGCAAAAAGTCTATATTTCTACAGACAATCAAAAATTTTCTTTGACTCAAACATGATAATTTTGATTCAATCCATAATAAGTTCAATTAAATAAAAATTAGCGATAAAAATTACGTATAATTCAATTATACAATATGTTTAGTATAAATATATTTTTTTGCTTGAACTATTTTTGAAATAAACAATTTTTGTTGCTGTCCTTTTGTGCTCGTTTTTATTTTCAATAATTAATTATCAAAGAACGTTAAATCGTTAAAGATTATTAAAAAAAAGAATTTTCTTAGCCTTTGTAGTACAAACATAGCATACAATTTACTTAGAAAAATGTTCTCGCTTATTAATTAATATTATTAATTATCAGCATTTATTATTTTTTTATTGGTAAAAAAATTAATTAAAAAATGTTAATAAATCGTCCAATTTCATTTCTTTTATCTTCTTTTTCAAAAAGAATGAAAAAAAATGTAAAAATTTTAATTATGAATAAAGAAATTACGCAAATCTTTTTCATTAAGTTCCAAAACAAAGTAATTATAATTTCATCAAAAATTTTGATTAGAAAATCGAAATAATTACACAATTATTTTTTCAAAATAAACTTAATATTGTGAATATTTAGAAGGAAAATCAAATTAATTAATTTAATTAATTCGGAAAAAATTCACGAATAATTCTATTATTAATTTTATTATATTATATAATATAATATTTATTAATTATTTAAATTATTCATTTATAATATTTTATATTATTAATTTAGTCACTTAATTTAGAGAGTTATTTTGCAACCAAAAAAATATAATAGTCAAACAAACATATTATAAAAACTCTTTAGTTTTATTTTACAAAAATCTTTTAAAAATCCTCAGTTTTATTTTCAATTAAAAATTCCCATTGACAAATCGAAGAACTGTTTAAATTCGATCCATTAAGTAAAGTGTTCTAGAAAAAAAACAAAAGCATAAAATACTTTTTTAAAATTTAATATTTACTTTCATTCATAAAAGAGACATTTTTTAATCAGGAAAAAAATCAAGAAGAAAAAATTTGTTTTCTGAATGAAAAATATTGTTTTCCCTTCATCAATGAAAAATTCAACGCATTAAGGAAAAATGTATGTTAAATGTAATTGAAATATTTAAAATATTAAAAATTTAAAATCATTTTGAAAGAGGAGATGAGAATTATTTTTTCATTATTTTATTATTTCATTGTTGTCTTTTGTTCATTTTTTTCCCTATTGATGCACATTGTTTTTTATTCATTAATATTCAGTTGTTTTAATTTTTTTTTATGTTTCTGTATACTTTTATTATATTGTACCCATTGTTTGTATTTCATTTCTTCTGTTAACATATTGTTTAACTCTAATAATATGTGTAATATCTTTTTAAAAAGTCTCTTTCATTGTTTATCGAATAATTAAAAAAAGAATTCTAAATGGAAATAATAAAAAATCATTGTTATATGGCGATAATAATAAAACAAAAGAATAGTGGTTATAAAAAAAATATTTTTATTAAACGTATTGGAAACATTTTGGAAAACATTATTTTTTTGGTCATTAATATTGTTTTACTCTAATAATATGTGTAATACCTTTTTAAAAAGTCTCTTTCATTGTTTATCGAATAATTAAAAAAAGAATTCAATATAGAAATAATGAAAAATCATTGTTATATGGCGATGATAGTGAAACAAAAAAATAATGGTTATAAAAAAAATATTTTTATTAAACGTGTAATACTTTTTGTAAAAAATTATTTTCTTGGTCATTAAGTAATTAAAAACTACTTTAAAAATAATACAAAATAACTGTTTCTTTAGGATAATAATAAAATTTAATAATGATGTTGAAACAAATTAATAAATAATAAAATAACTAAAAAATAATTAAATAAAATGAATAATAATAATAATAATCATAATAATAAAAAAAGAAATTGTAAAATAGTGTCACAATAACAGAAAAATAATTCTTCCTACAAATGAAGGTACAATTTGTTTGCAATTTTCTTTTTTTATCAAAGCTTCTTCTAGGCTAAATAAAGTATTCAATAAAGTCCTTGTTTTCCTGTTCAACAAAGAGAGAAGAAAAAAAAATTTTTTTTACCCCGAGTTTTAGTTACAGCAGCACAAACTTTTGTCGTAAACCGAATTTTTTATTCATGCATAAAACGCGACCAAGGATTCCTGGTATATATTTTATGACGCAGAATTATTCTCAACGAAACTGCTTGCTTAATGTTGACTTCATTGTGTGTATGAGGAAAAAGTACAACAACAAAAAAATAAATAAAGAAAAAAATAATGAAAAGAAAAAAAAAACAAAAAGAAGCAGGAATGGAAAATTACAAAAGAAAAGGACAAAGTTAAATCGTGATGTTAATAAATCGCAATATTTAAATATTTTATTGAGAATATAAAACAGAATATGGCATTACTGATGGAATAATAAATCATAGTCGAGAGAGAAAGGACCAAAAATAATGTCAGACATAATGTAATCTTCTTCTACTGAAAATTACATTTTCTCCGAGATTTTTCAAATATTGATTGTATATTGCATTGAATATTTATAATTGCATGGGATTTATTATTTACCATGCTTTGGCTTTTTGTACATTTTCTCTTTTGTCTCAAGTAACAAGTTAAATATTTAAATATTCAATTTTAATTTTAGCTTACTTAAAATTTCAATATTCACTAATTTTTAATTTTTTAATTATTAAACTCGAAAGCACTTAAGAAAATAAATTTCTTTCATTTTACCGATTTTGTTGAGTTTATGAAAAAATTAAAAATAACTACTCATTAAAAAGTAAAAAATTGAATCACTTATTT
The DNA here is from genome assembly GCA_032873175.1 of Leptopilina drosophilae. Lineage (NCBI taxonomy): Eukaryota > Metazoa > Arthropoda > Insecta > Hymenoptera > Figitidae > Leptopilina > Leptopilina drosophilae. The sequence goes on from CM065478.1 coordinate 72,589,596, forward strand.
AAATTTAGAGAGTAAAAGTAATTGTAATATTATTTTTTTTTATTATTGTTATTATTATTTGCATATATATTTGTTATTATTCATTACTATAATATTTATTTTACTCAACGACTATATTTTAGTCTCATAATATGAAAAAATAAACAATTAGTTACGCCTGATCAGTGCTTGTTTTTTTATATATAAAGAAAAAGAGTCACGTCTGACTAAACGTGAGTTATACTACTGAAAATAATTTCTTCCTCAGGACTGGGAAAAAAAAGTATTTTAAGTCCTTGCCTTTGACATTAATTAAATCCATACTCTGACCCATTTTCGACCCTCATCGCATCTCATTTTCCGTTTATTTACTTTATTTTTCATCAAGAAAAGTTAATTTAAAAAAAACCCTATTATGAAACTGTTATTAGGAAAAACATTTCAAATAGGTATTATTCCACAATTTATATCAAAAAATAAAATCAATAAAAAAAAGATTTTTTCAAAAGGAAGTACAATTTTTTCACTTTTTTAAAACTTTTGAACGTATTATATGGGTGATTTTTCTGAAAGAGCTACTTTTTTATTGAGATTTTTTAATTTTTTGTTTTTCTTTTAAATTTTATGGTTTTTCTCTAATGAAACATTTTTTACTTCTTGGCTGACTAAACATTTACATTTACTACTTATTTTGCCAATTAAAAGTATTTAAACTGTGTTGGCTGACTAAAATGTACTTTATCTACTGATTTTTATATTCCCAGTATTTATACCATATTGGTATAACTTAAAAAGTAGTTATACTACATAGAATAAAATGTTTTTCAAATTTTACTTTTACTAATGATTTTCGAATTCAAAGCGTTTCCACTTTTACGTCATCGCCTCGAAGTGATTGATTTCTTTATATTTTATAATAATTAAAGATGACCAAGTAATAAAATCATTATTTTATATTATAAGAATATTATACTTCTTCAGAACTATTTTCATTATTTTAATTCAATTATTATTTTCAAAAAATTTTAACTACAATTTTACTTTCTTTTTATTATTTTAAATAATAATAAATTAATCAATTTCACGAAATTTCAATTATTCCTAAATTCTTTAATTAAATGCATATTAGAAAGTAAAAACTTTAAATAATATTCAAAAAATTCAATTAAACTTTTTCAAAAATATTAATTTTAAAATTTAATCATTTCCAAAAAGTTCACTCAACATTTCTTTTAATATTCAATTATAATATAAAATTTTAACTGAAATTCATTTTTAAGAAATGAAAATCATTTTTTATTAGATAATTCTACAAGAATTTAATTATTTAAATGCAAAAGTAAATAATTTATTGAATAAGTGAATGTTTCTAAAATTTCAATTCTCATAAAGAATTTTAGTAACAAATTTTTTAATTATTCAATTCATTTGTCGAATTTTATTAAGACTTGCATGAACATAATTACTTTTTTCGAGAAATTTAATTACAATTGTATGAAAAATAATTGAAACGCCGCAATGAGTTTTATGATAATTTTAAAAATTAATTGTTTACAATTTAATTTGACAAAATTTTAATTATTCGGAAATTCTGCAATTAAATATATATTGAAAAATAAAAACTTGAAATAATTTCAATAAAAATTCTATTAAACTTTTAAGAAGAATTTATTCTACAGAATTTTTTGTCAAAAATATGAGAAATTAAGAATTTTAATGATTTTAGTTTAAAACTTTTTCAAAATTTAATTATTTCTAAAAAAGCACATTCATAATTATAATGCATTTAATACTTACGAATAACCTAAAATTTTAACTAAAATTCATTTTTAAACCCATTTTTATTAGTAAATTCTACGAGAATTCAATTACTTAAATACAAAAATAAATAATTTATTAATTTCATGTTCCTTAAATTAAATTCTCATAAAAAAATATTATCAACAATTTTTTTAAATCATTAAATTCATTGTACAAATTTTAATAATGTTTTTAAGAATAATTACATTTTTCGAGAAATTTGATTAAAATTGCGTTAAAAATAATGGAAATTCTGCAATGAGTTTTATTATTTATGAAAATAATTGAACTACTAAAAGAATTTTATTATTTATAAAAAAAACTTGAAACCTTGCAGAAATGTTATTATTTATGAAAAAAATTGAATTATTGTGAAGAAATTTATAAATAAATTTGTAAATAATTGAATTTCTGTACAAAATTTTATTATTTATAAAAAAAATTGAATGTTTGCGAAGAATTGTATTCAAATTTTTTCTTAAGAATGGAATTCTTTTGGTAAATTTTATTGAAATACTAGATATTGAAAATTATGGAATTTTAAAAAACTTTTGAAAATAATTGAAATTTTGCCAAGAATTTGATTAAAATTTCGTAAAATGATTGAACATCAAAGATTATTTATAAAGAGAATTGAAATTTTAACGAGAATTTTTTAAAATTTTTTGAACACAATTGAATTTAGTAACTATGTTACTAAGTTAGTTAGTAACTAACTTACTATTCTCCCTGGAGATGCTGAATTCGTTAAATTTTTACAAATCCTTGACTTTGGTGCTTTATTTAAAATAAAATTTCATTCATAGTTAAAACTATATTATCTTTTTTACTACTGATTTTTCTACTCCTTGCATTTTACTTTTAGATCTGACAAAAATTTATCTTTTACTACTAATTTTTAATATTTTAATATTTTTACTTGTTCGTCTGACGAAAATGTACATTTACCACTTACAGAAATTTATTCTTCTGACCAAAGTGTAGACTTTTACTACTTAAAAAATACATTAAGACATTTTGTATTTTTTACCAAGTAAAATTTACGTTTACTACTGATTTTCTATTTTTTTGTATTTTTACTTTTCGATGTGACTAAATTTAGATTTAATACTGAAAAAATGTAGTAAGATTTTTTTTTAAAGTATGTGCAAAATTTTAACTATTTTTGAAAATGTACATTGTGTACGTTGTGAAGTTCACAACGTTTATAGCCAACCATTTTTGAAAAAATATTTTGTCAAAAGAATTTCTATAAATTTTTGTAAAGAAAATTGTACGATTAATTTTTTTCTTAATTATGATAAACAAAAAAAAATGTTAGTGAACAAAAAATATTATTTTTTTCAGTAAGAAAATAATTTTTTTCTTTCAATCGTTGATCATAAACGTTGCGGACTTCACCGTCGTGAAAATGTTTAATATATAAGGTTAAGGTTAATATTTAAAAGAGAGTCGATTTTTTAAAATTAATCAAGACATCAAAAATGTCTCTTTCAAAAGAAGAAGCATATAAAAAAAGCTTATACTAACTCTTTTTCTCGTATAATGAGCAAGAAAAGTAAAAAAAAAACCCATGGATAATTTCTATCTAAATTCGCCCATAAAATGAGTATATGTAATCTTCAATTTTTCAAGAGGTAAAAGTCAAGTTTAAAAGTTGTTTTACCTCTGTGAAGGAAATCTCATCAAGTCACGGGGGTGTGTTCCGCCTATAATAACGTTGCAAAAGGTAATTGAGCCTATATTGGTTCACGATTATCGTAACAAAACAAAAAAGTAATTTTCTCTCAACGACATGCAATATATATGTATGTATGTATATATTCGTGAAGAAAGGGAGAACACTTCGGTGTCGATAATAGCATATGCTGAATACGGTGCTTTATCTTTGGGGCCATCGAACGGAATTATCTGCAAGCAGAAATCTCATTAAAATCCTATGGCGCTGTTGGGTTGGTTGCGCCTCCTGCTGCATCACACTGACGTGCACTCACACTCACACTTATACAGTAGGTCAGAGGGAAACCTGTGCGCAGGGAAAGGAGTGTGACGTAATCAAATTACAATAAGTGGGACGGTAGAACATTACTGGCTCCACGTTGTGCGCGGGACGTTTCACTAATGGAGACCTGGGGGTCAGAAAGCTGCTTCCGAGAGTGAGGAGCGGAGTGAGAGAAAGTGAGACAGAGTAAGAGAGAGAGTGTACCCTCTGTATCTTTACTTGTGTTCTCATAAATCTAAACCAACATGTATATACACTTATGTTACACATACTTGTGTTGATACATGTATACACGACAGATTTACAAATCATGCGTCGCTCGTTTCCATTCAGGTTGGGTTGGCTACATGTGCTTGCGCTCCACATTTTTTAAATGACCGCGTAATACTCATTTCACTTTATTTTCTACTCTACCTCGGGCTTATATTTTCTTTCTCTTTGTCCATTTTTTTTTCTTTTTTTTTTTAAACATTATTTTAAACATCCCTTAATAACCCTGGCACGGTGAGCTTGGATGAAATTCAACCCAAAAGTCAAGACCCTTTCTGGTTTATTTTTGATATCATTTAAGTGATGTCTAATAATCATTTTAAGATCAAAATTAAAATAATCGTTGGAGGGAAACTCAAATTATATTGATTTTTTTATTTTTGCTTCCTCGTGAGAAAGCTTTGTAGTCGTTTAATTTACAAAATTTTTAAAAATCCTTTTGACAAATTTTCTTCTATATGGGACTATGTTATATAAGACCCTGAACAATTGTCCGGATGTATGTATGTGTGTGTGTGGGTGTGTGTGTGTGTGGGTGGATCCCGATTTTTGTGAACACGATAACTCGAAGAGGTTTTAACGAATTTGGCTAAAATTTACCAGGTATATTTATCATAAAAAAAATCTCGAACTGGATTGATAGACTTTAAAAAATTCTCAGATAAAAATGTTTTTTTGACTTTTTTCTAAAAAAAAATTTTTTTTAAAAATTTTTTTTTAAGTTGGTTATTGAAGTTAATATATAATAAAATCTTATTCTTTGCATCAAGACGAATCGATTGGTATATAAAAAGAATAAATTCTATGAGAATTTATAGAGTTAATCACAATTAAAGCTGAAAAATTCGCATTTTTCTCAAAAAATGAGTTCTTTCCGCAAAATTATGTTGCTGTATAAGAAAATCTTACTCACTTATTTCTAAAATTTTATTCTTTGCATCAAGACGGATCGATTGGTATATATAAAGTATATATTGTATTTAAATTTATAAAATTAAAAGTAAAACCAATTACAGACACAAAATTTGCATTTTTAATAAAAATTCATTTTTTCTTAAGAATTATGTTGCTGTACAATAAAATGTTATTATTTATTAAAAAATAAATCTAAAATCTTATTCCTTGCATCAAGACGAATAGATTGATGTATGTAAAATATATATTCTATTGAAAATTATAGAATTAATTACAATTAATGATGAAAAATTCATTTTTTTATTAAAAATTTTATTTTGTTCATTTAGGATTAAAACAAATTTTATAAATATTTTTTTGATTTTATAAATATTAGATCGTATCGTATTTTTTGTTAGTGCTTCCTCCACGAGGAAGCAAATTTTTTTGCTGATCGTATAGAGGAAGCAAAATGTTCATGTAATGAACATCTGGATTTACAACTTGTTTTCTAGGTTATTGTACACATTTTCTGAAGCATAATGTTTTAAACAATATTTATTGCTTCAAAAGATATCTTTTAACATTAAAAAAACATTCTGTTTAGTAAAAACAATATTTTAATATATATATAAAGCTAAAAAATTGTCGAAAAAGTGTGCATTTTTTCGTTTTAACGAAAATTACTCTTTTATAAGTCATTAAACACTAATATTATGCAAATGTAAATTCAAGTACATAAAATTTCCTCGAAAACTAAACAAGAAAAACTATTTTATCTATTGTCGTTACAGAAATACTATGATTTAAAGTTCGTTTTTAATGAAAAAGTAATTGAAATTTGTCATTAAGTCCAGTTTCTTTGGTGAAATCTTTTTTTCTGGACCTTACTTGAAAACCATATAAAAAAGTTTAAAAAAGTGATTAAAAAAGTTTAATTTTAAAAAATTTTAAATAAATAAACTTTTTATTGAACTAACAGAAATCATGTTTATTTATTTTATTCGAACAGTGACTAAGAATAAAACATGAATTATATCAACAGATTATTTGATTACCATGGAAACTAATTTTATAAGAGCATCCAATAAGAATAACTCAAAAACTCTTCCAGCGCTAAATTAAAAAAAAGTGATTTTCGATGCTCAAGATATAAATCAAGTTTATTTATTTAAAATTGTTTAAAATTAAACTTTTTTAAACATATTATTATATGGTTTTCAAGTAAGGTCCAGAAAAAAAGATTTCACCAAAGAAACTGGACTTAATGACAAATTTCAGTTACCTTTTCATTAAAAACGAACTTTAAATCATAGTATTTCTGTAACGACAATAGATAAAATAGTTTTTCTTGTTTAGTTTTCCAGGAAATTTTTGGTACTTGAATTTACATTTGCATAATATTAGTGTTTAATGACTTATAAAAGAGTAATTTTCATAAAAACGAAAAAATTCACACTTTGTCGACGATTTTTTAGTTTTATACATATTAAAATATTGTTTTTACTAAACAGAATGTTTTTTAATGATAAAAGATATCTTTTAAAGCAATAAATATTGTTTAAAACATTATCCTTCAGAAAATATGTACAATAACCTAGAAAAATATTTTAAAAATCAATATAATTTGAGTTTCCCTCCTACGATTATTTTAATTTTTATCTTAAAATGTTTATTAGACATCACTTAAATGATATCAAAAATAAACCAGAAAGGGTCTTGACTTAATAATTTAATAATTAACCAAATAATAATAAAAACTTAATAATTAAACCCTTAATAATTTTAATAATAATAATAATAATAATAATAATAATAACTTAATAATTTAATAATAATAATAAAATAATAATAATAATAATAATAATAATAATAATAATAATAATAATAATAATAATAACTAATAATAAAAATAATAATAATAATAACTAATAATAATAACTTAATAATTTTTTTTTTTAATTTGACTCAATTTTTTCTCCTCTCCTGTTGACGGGCGACATATTTTTAAATCTAAATTTTCGAGTATTGATAAGCGCATTCAGTCTGATAAACAATTAAAACAATTTATTTTCACTTGTCTGACTGAATTTGTCTCTTACTACTGAAAAAATACAGTAGGTTTGTTTTCCAGTAGTAAAAACTATATTTAGTCAGACAGAAAGTAGTATTTTTTATAGGAATAGTCAAATTCGGTTAGACGAACGAGAAAACAAGTGTTTTTCACTTGCTTGACTGAATTTAAGGTGTTACTGCTGGAAAGTAGGAAAAATTTAATGTTTCAGTAGTAAAAACAATATTTAGTCCGACAGGAAGTTATAATTCTTATTGTAAACAGTCGAATTCGGTTAGACAAAAAATAAAATAACTATTTTTCAATTGCCTGACTGAATTAGGCTCTTACTACTCAAAAAATCTCATTCATTTGTTTTTCAGTAGTAAAAACTAGGTTTAACCAGACAGAAATGTGTATTTTTTAAAACAAATAGTCGAATTCGGTTATACGAAGGAGAAAACAAGTTTTTTTTCAATTTTCTGACAGAATTTAGGTGTTACTACTGAAAAATAAAAAAAAGTTTGTCTTTTCAGTAGTAAAAACTATATTTAGTCAGACAGAACATAGTATTTTATAAAATTTAGTCGAATTCGGTTTGATAAACAATAGAACAATTGTTTTTCAATTGTCCGGCTAAATTTAGGTCTTACTACTGAAAAATATAAAAAGTTTGCCTTTTCAGTAGTGAAAACTATGTTTAGTCAGACAGAAAGTAACATTTTATGTATTATAGTCAAACTCGATTAGACAAACAATAAAACAACTATTTTTTAATTGTCTGACTGAATTTGGCTTCTACTATTGAAAAAGTACAGTACATTTGTTTTTCAGTAGTAAAAACTATATTTAGTCAGACATGGATTAATATTTTTTATATTAATAGTCGAATTCGATTAAACAAACAATAATTTAATTGATTTTTACTTGTTTTACTAAATTTCCCTCTTACTACTGATAATAAGAGAAATTTATGTTTTCAGTAGTCAAAACTATATTCAGTCAGACAGAAATTGATTTTTATTATATTAATAGATTAATAGATTATACGTTATTAGTACTGAAAAAATTCTGTATATTTTTTAATAAATTTCAATTTTAAGAAATTTTGAATTGTTTAAAGAAAATTAAAAAATTATTTCAATTAGTTTAAAAAACAATTTATAACGAATTTCAGTTATTTTTAAAAATTGTAATAAAATTCCTTATCAATACAATTGGTTTTAATAGAATTTGACAATTTTTCATAATTATTTCAAGAAATTACAATAAAATTCTTCAAAAAATCAAATATTTAAGAAATGTAGCATAATTTTGATAAATACAGGAAAAATATCGGTAAAACTCTCGAAGTATTAAATTTTTAAGAAAGTTTTAAGATATTAAACATGTAGATAATAAAGTGTAAAGTATTATTTTATTAATGCTAATAATTTTTTTCCTTTTTATTTTACAGGTAAGCTTCTACAAAGTGATGTTTATATTTTCATTAACTATAGAGAAAATTGGTATGTAAAAAATTTTTTTTCATATTATTATAAAATGTAGTTTAATATTTTTTAACTATTTCAAAAATGTGTAAAAAATTTTTTTTATAATAATTTAAGAATTTTGAGTATTTGAAGAAGTTTTCATTGTTCAACTAATTCGAAAAATGTAATTATTTTTTGTTTTAATCTATCAATTTGAATTCAATTTTAAAAAATTTAAGTAAATATTCTATTTTTAATTAAATTTTTTAAATATTATATAATTTAAGCAAAATTGAAAAAATTTGGACTAAATAAATCAAAATAAAGGATAAAAGTTAAATAAATAAGATAATAAGGTAAAATAAAAATTAGTTTTAAAAGAATTTAATTTAATTTAATTTAATTCATAATTAAAATTCAATTTTGAAAAATTTAAGTTACTTTTCTACTTTTAATTTAATTTTTTAACAATTTTACAATTCAAGCAATATTAAAAAAAATTTGGACTGAATAAATGAACAAGATGAATAATCAATAAAACTTAAATAAATAAGTTAAAAAAGTAAAAACAAAATTATTTTCAAAACAATTTAATTTAATTTAATTCATAATTAAAATTCAATTTTGAAAAATTTAAGTTACTTTTCTACTTTTAATTTAATTTTTTAACAATTTTACAATTCAAGCAATATTAAAAAAAATTTGGACTGAATAAATGAACAAGATGAATAGTTCAGATGAATAGTCAATAAAAGTAAAATAAGTAAGAAAACAAAAAGTGTTAATTATGACGTAGATTAAAAGATAGAATTAATTTTGCTTCAAATGAGTTGTGGAGAAAAAACGTATTTCAGATAATATTTAATTTTGTTTGGAAATTTTCAATGTCATTTGAAATCCTGCTCGAGATTCCTATCAACTAAAGTCCCTTCTCAATCACTCTTACAGCTTTATATATACCTCTTGGCTCTAAATAGAAAGTGTAATTAACCGTAATCTATCCGCATTATTTTACTACCTCTCAGTGTATTCATTCAACTAAAATCCATTACTAAAGACCCTACTTTTATTTATTTTTTAATTTTATTTAATCGGATTATTCACTTATTTACAAATTTTTCTTTTTTCTTTTTACTGGAAAAATAAGTTTTTAAATTAAAAATTAAAATAAGTTAAAAATAAATTAAAAATTTTAAATTACTTTCTTAAAGTTTAAGTTTAAAAATTTTTTTTAAATTAATTTTTAAATTGTTGAACTACTTATTTATTATTTTTAAATCATAATGACTTTTTTATTCTTTGTGCATTACTGAATACGTTTCTGCTATTTTCGAACGTAAATTTAATAAAAATAAATATGTACATAAATAATAAATATTTCCTACCTAACAATTATTTTTCATACTAATTTATATCAGTTCTATTCGTTTATAAACAGTATTTTTTGCAATAACATCAGAGTTCTTCTGTCAATAAATTTTTTTTTTTATTAATAATCAATTTGTTTCGATTGCAAAAAATTTAAAAAATTTTCTGACAGTTATTTTCTATTTAAATTGAGCAATCAGATGATTTTTATTTTTAAATTTATAAAAGCAACAAATATATATTCTAAAAACTGAAAAATACGATATTTTCAAAAAGTATTTATTAATTTAACGATTTGTTAAATAAAGTAGTGTAGGGAAAAATAAAAAATGTTTTTACAATTTTTTTTCTTTATATATTTTTTTTGTGTCGTCAAAAAGTAGAACTCATCGAGAACTCGAATGTATTCCAAGAATATATATTTATAGAGTATCATCAGCTTCGAATCGTCCTTTCCACTTTAAAGCTCCTCGCTCCAGTAAATATTTTCTCGCAGTTCATTGAACTTTCTTTGTAAGATTGTCTATTGATTTCGAATTTAAAAAAAAAATTTATTTCAATATTTGTCCTTACAAACGTATGCCAATTTCGATATCGATTTATTGTTTATATACACAGATGTATACGTGGAATAAAACTTACGACTAATTTTTGTAATTGCTTGCTGAACTTTAATGATTAGAGTTTAAAGAATTATAAAGTAAAGAGAGAATTAATAAATATTAGATGAAGAATTTTTATCAACCTTTTTTATGCTTTTTTTATTCTCTTTTATTCTTCTTTTTTTATCATTTTTTATCCTATTTTTATCCTGTTTTTATCCTGTTTTTATCCTGGTTTTATCCTGTTTTTATTATTCCTTTTTTTATTAATATTAAATGTTCTAAAATTAGTTTTAAAAATTTTAGTGTTTTCATATTATCGTTTGGTGTAATACTGTTATTTTGTAGTTTTTATCACCTGCGTGTATATTTTCTTTCTTCCTTTTTTTTCTGCAAAAAAAAAAGTCTCGTGAATTTAAATCGATCGGTAAAACAATTTAAAGTACGTGATTGCCTAGTAATCGCGAGTTTTCGTATCGCGTTGAAAAAAAGTTTACGAGGACTTAATCCCAGAGGATACCTAAAACTCTTTTTACTGCCAGTTTTGATATAACATTCTTCATCTCCCTTCTCAGTATTCTCATCAGTTTTTTTAATACTCTTTTTTTTCATTTTCTTTCTTCTTTTTTTTTTTTTTGCTCGCATCGTTCGCTATTGCGAAGATTCCAGGGATCCCGCGCGATGACCGAGCACTTTGAAAAGATTTTTAAACGTCATTATATCCAACTAATGCGAATCCGGTCAATCTTGACACTCAATTTTTTTAAAAGACTTTCCCTCATATCTCTTTGAAAAGAAGACTTCTTTCAAAAATCCCACTTTGCAATTTATCTTTTCGGTAAATTTCATTTTAAATAATAATATTTTTTGGTGGAGAGGGAATTTTTTTTTAATTTCCAGTCGAGGATTATTAAAAAAAGAAGCTATAAAAAGTGACTATAAAAAATTTGTTATGAAATTACTACAGTCGGGTATAACTTTTTTTTATTACTATTTTCTTCTTTTTTTTTGATAAAAAATTGCAAACTAAATACGAAAATGAAATGTAAATTTAAATAATTTTGTGTTTTCGAGCTTGTTTTCTTTTTCCGCGAGAATAATAATGCGACCTTAATGACTTAATGACGTGAAATAAAAGAAAAGGTTGAAGAATAAGAGGCCAGAAGGAAATTTGTCTTTATTAGACGTTTTATTCTATCATTTTGCAGAGCCTTAATGACGTTGAGCTTGGCGAGCTTGCGATAAACGGGCTTATTAAGGATATCTTGAGGTCGGCCAACGCGATGATGAGAATCCGGCCAAATGAAAATGTGAACAAAAATGACAAGGGACAAAAATGGTGGAGAGATATGACGACGACGAAGGTTTGTGTAAAAAAAAATGAAAAAAAGAAGAAGAAGACGAAGAAAAAACAGAATGAATGCCAAAGGAAAATGAGATACCACTCAAGAGACGGAGGGAGAAAAAAAGTAAAAGAAAAAGACGAACACTGCTAATAAAAAGCACTTGAATGAGTGACGCTATGAGAATTGAGAAAATAAAGCGAGGATAAGTACCATCCAGATATAAGAAAGATGCTCAGAAAGCCAACGAAAAGAGAGCGCAGACTGGAAAAAATCTTTAATAACTGAATCATGTTTTTTAAATATTCAGTAAAGAAAGTGCATTAATTCTCTTACATTGCTCACTTCTTTCTCTCTCACTCTCTCTGTGTTTAGTTATTTAGTCGAAAGACAAACTAATTTTTTCATTTCGCCCAAGTGCCTAATTTTTTTATTTAAACAATTTTATATTTAATTACATTTCTATTTCATTAAATAGTATTTGGTCTTAAATTTTTAATTATAATTTTAATTCTCTTGAAAACAACTGCTTTTTTAATTTTCGACTAAACTTGTGTGTAACTACTGGAAAATATAGGAAATTAATTTTCTTAGTAGTGCAAACTTTATTTAGTCAGTCAAAGAGAGTAAATGCTAATTAAAAATAAACATCTTTCATTTACTGTCTGACTAAATTTAGCTATTGCTACTTTAAAATACAGTCCCAAAAAAAAAACAGTAAAACGTGAGAACCAAAGTCAATGATTTGTAAAAATTCAACGAATTTAGCTTCTCCAGGGAGAATAGTAAGTTACTTACTAATTAATTTAGTAACATATAGTTACTAAATTCAATTGTGTTAAAAAAATTAAAAAAAATTCTCGTTAAAATTTCAAATCTCTTTATAAATAATCTTTGATGTTCAATAATTTTACAAAATTTTAATCAAATTCTTGGCAAAATTTCAATTATTTTCAAAAGTTTTCTAAAATTCCACAATTTTCAATATCTACTATTTCAATAAAATTTTTCCAAAAGAATACTATTATTAAAAAAAAATTTGAATACAATTTTTTGCAAACATTCAATTATTTTCGTTAATAATAAAATTTTTTACAGAAATTCAATTATTTACAAATTTATTTATAAATTTCTTCACAATAATTCAATTATTTTCATAAATAATAAAACTCATTGCAGAATTTCAATTAATCTTAATTCAATTTTAATCAAATTCTTCGAAAAATGTAATTATTCTTAAAAATCTTCTCAAAATTCGTCCAAAGAATTTAATAACTTAAAAAATTTTGTAACAACATTTTTTATGACAATCTAATTTCAAGAAACATAAAATTAATAAATTATTTATTTTTGTATTTAAATAATTGCATTTTTGTAGAATTAACTAATAAAAGTAGATTTAAAAATAAATTTCAGTTAAAATTTTAGATTATACTTAAGTATTAAAAGCATTATAACGTGAATTTTTAGAAATAATTAAATTTTGAAAAAGTTTCAAACTAAAATCATTAAAATTCTTAATATTCTTAATATTTATTCTCAATATTCTTAATATTCATATTTTTGACAAAAAATTCTGTAGAATTAATTCTTTTTAAAAGTTTAATAGGAATTTTATTAAAATTATTTCAAGTTTTTATTTTTTTATACATTTAATTGCAGAATTTCCGAATAATTGAAATTTTATAAAATTGAATTGTAAACGAATAATTTTGAAAATTTTCATAAAACTCATCGCAGCGTTCCAATTATTTTTCATACAATTATAATAGACTTTCTTGAAAAAAGTAATTATGTTCATGCAAGTTTCAATAAAATTCGATAAAAGAATTGAATTTTAAAAAAATTTGTTACAAAAATTCTTTATGAGAAATAAATTTTGAAAAACATTCAATTATTCAATAAATAATTTACTTTTGCATTTTAATCATTTCCTCGCTATAATTCAATTATTTTCATAATTATTGTTTCTACAGGTTTTAAATTATTTTTATAAATAATAAAATTCTTTTAGGAATTAAATTATTTTCGTAAATAATAAAACTCCATGCAGAATTTTAATTACTTTTAATGCAATTTTAATTGAATTACTCGAAAAATGTAATTTTTCTTAAAAACCTTATTCAAATTCGTCCAAAGAATCTAATGATTTAAAAAAATTTTTAAATAATATTTTTTTATGAGAATTTAATTTCAACAAACGTGAAATTAATAAATTATTTATTTTTGTATTTAAGTAATTGAATTCTCGTAGAATTTACTAATAAAAATGGGTTTTAAAAATGAATTTCAGTTAAAATTTTAGGTTATTCTTAAGTATTAAGAGCATTATAACGTGGATTTTTAGAAATAACTAAATTTTGAAAATTTTTCAAACTAAAATCATTCAAATTCTTAATTTTTCATAGTTTTGACCAAAAATTCTGTAGAATTAATTCTTTTTAAAAGTTTAATAGGATTTTTATTAAAATTATTTTATGTTTTTATTTTTCAATATATATTTTATTGCAGAATTTCCAAATAATTGAAATTTTGTAAAATTGAATTATAAACGAATAAATTTGAAAATTCTCATAAAACTCCTCGCAGCGTTTCAATTTTTTTTCGTACAATTATAATTGAATTCCTTGAAAAAAGTTTTTTTTTTCATGCAAGTTTTAATAAAATTCGCCAAAAGAATTGAATTATTAAAAACTTGTTACTAAAATTCTTTATGAGTATTGAATTTTGATAAACATTCAGTTATACAATAAATCATTTACTTTTGCATTTAAATAATTAAATTCTTGTAGAATTTTCTAATAAAAATTGATGTTCATTTCATAAATATGAATTTAAGTTAAAAATTTAGATTATAATTGAATCTTAAAAGAAATATATAGTGAACTAGATTCTTCTTCTTTGTAGAATTTTCAATAAAAATTTATTTTCATTTCATATATATGAATTTCAGTTAAAATTTTAGATTATAATTGAATCGTAAAAGAAATATAGAGTGAACTTTTTGGAAATAATTGAATTTTGAAATTAATATTTTTGAAAAAGTTTAATTGAATTTTTTGAATTTTATTTAAAGTTTTTACTTTCTAATATACATTTAATTAACGAATTTAAGAATAATTGAAATTTCGTGAGATTGATTAATTTATTATTATTAAAAATAAAAGATATAAAGTAAAATTGTAGTTAAAAATTTTTGTAAATAATAATTGAATTGAAATAATGAAAATAATTTTGAAGAAGTATAATATTCTTATAATATAAACACGGTAAATCGTAAATTTGTTTATTTTAATCATTTTTGGTGTTATTTTATTACCTAAAGATTTACCGTGAAATAATGATTTCATTACTTCGTCATCTTCAATTATTATAAAATATGAAGAAATATGTTAACGTTTTATAGTCATAATATCTTCTTGTTTTATAGTTATAAAAAAATTGAAAAAACTAAAATTTCATTCATTGTAAAAATTAACACCAAAATCGATTATTTTAATTTTGTTGGTGTTAATTTAATCTGCAATACTTTTTAATACCTTACGATTTACTGTGAAACAAATAAATATAAATGATTAATATAATTAATATATAAATATATTAATTTATTCTAAATAATATATTTTATATAAATAAATATAAAAACAAATAAAAATTCGCGTTCAAGTGGAAAATTACAATTCTAAGTAGTAACAATTGAATGCAGTCAGACAAGAGAAGAATGAACTAATACCTCTATTTACTTGTCCGACTAAATTCGATTATTATCACTTGATAAATGCCACAGGCTTTTCTTAGTGCTAATAACCAAATTACGTGAAACAAAAGGAGACAATGAAAAAATCCTCCTGTGTTCATTCATCGGTACTAAATGCGGTTATTATCACTGACAAATACTGGATATTAGCATTTCACAGTAGTAATAATCGAATTCGGTCATACGAGTGGGAGCAATGAATTTACTCTTGATCAATTTGGATATTATTGCTTCAGTAGAAGACCCAAGAACATTATTTATACCACTTCATTAGTAGTAATATTCATCACATAGACAAAAACACCTCTACTTCCCTTTCCCTCCCTTTTTAGTTCCATTTTACTGTATAATAAAGGAAAAAGTAAATACAACAATACACACAAAGATTATAAAAAATAAAAATTCTTTTAGAGACAACACAGAAAAAAAATTGGACTCATTTTTGTTGCAACTCATAATGAGTCACTTTTCTATCTCATTTTAAGTTAAGTTTTTCTCTGTGAACTGAAAAAAATTGAAACAAGAAGCAAGAAAGTACATGAAGAAAATAAATTAGAAAATTTTTTTATAAACAAAAAAAAATTGACACGAGGGAGAAAAAAAAACAAAGAGAAACAAGAGAAAAAAAACAAAAGAAAAACAAGAGAGAAAAAGAGAAAGCAAGAGATGGAGAGAGTTAGAGTAAGAATGAAAGAGAGCAAGAGAAAGCAAGAGAGAGAGAGAGATTTCAGTGAGGAAATGTCAACAAATTTTAAATGAAAGCAGGCAAGAAATAAGCATAATTAATGAGCACACAAGGTGGCGAATATATATGCACGCTCCGAAAGGTGAAAATATTTGAGATGAAAGCCATGGGGGAAAAATAAGAGTGGAAGAGAATGAAAAATTTAAAAAAACAGTTAATTAAAAGGTAAAGTGTCTAGAAAGATTTGTGTGTATATACATTGAAGCTCGAATTTGATGCCCAACTCACGTTTTTGATGAAAACAAGAACAACAACCCTCATCTTTTCGTCTCAGCATCCCTTATATACATTTCCCTTCGCTTGTCCTCGATCAAAAAGCAGAGGAAGTAGATTTACCGAATAGAATAGGAGGAGTCTATTATATATATTGACAGCAGGGAGATTCCTTTTCTCTCTCTCTCTCTTTTCTCTTTTCTCTCTTTCTCTCTCTTCCTTAAACTGAGAAAAAAAGAGAGAGATGAAAACATTCTCACGAAGGAGGAAAACGAGAGAGAGAAGAAAACATTCTCACGAAGGCAGAAAACGAGAGAGAAAAGGATAAACTCTCGAAGAAAGGAAGCGAGAGATAGAGAGTGAGAGAGAGAGAAAGACACTTTCTCGAAGAATGAGAGAGCGTGAGAGAAACAGAAAGAGAGATAGACTAAAGTTTCGCGAAGGGTGGGTTTTTAAATTGGCCGAGGTTTTCGCGTAACTTTTTTTTCTCTCTATCTCTCTCTCACTCTCCCTACTCTCTTGACGATTTTGCAGCGATTCCGTAACGCCAAGCTCGAAGACACACTTAAACCCGCATACGAATTGCGAGTAAAACAGGGGAACTCGTCTTCTTTACGAGGGCTGATTCTACAAGACTCTTTTCGAGAATTGGGTGACGCTTTTTCTTTTGAGAAATCTTGCGCTCAAAAAAAGAAGCGAATGCACTCTCTGGTTTCTTTACATTTCGGAAAAAGAAAAAAAAAATTCTATCTCTTCTCCTTTTCTTAAAACAAAAAACCATTTTTGAAAATATTTTTAAAAAGAATGAAAAGTATGAATTAAAGTCTAGAAAAAAAAATAAAAAATCCAGAAAAAAATTAAAAATCATATGTTAATAGGAAAGAAATTAGAATTAAAATTAACACGGTAAATCGTTAGGTATTAAAATAACACCAAAAAGAATTAAAATAATCCAATTTAGTGTTATTTTAATCCATTTTGGTGTCATTTTAATACCTAACGATTTACCGTGAATACATGAAATTTCCATTTTAAAAAAATTGCTTTTCTAGTTGTCTGACTCAATTCTATTAACACTACTGAAGAAAGTAATACAGATTTTAGTTTTCAGTAGTAAAAACTACATCTAGTCAGACAGAAAGTTATATTCTTTGATATGAAAACTGAAAACCGAAAAAACGAACAATAGAACTAGTGACATTTAATTCTCTAACTGATTTAAGTTATTACTACTGAAAAGTAGCAAAAATTTTATGTTTTCAGTAGTAAAAACAGTATTTAGTCAGACAAATATTAACATTTCCAAGTAGTAGAAATTGAAATCGGTTAGATAAACAATTAAAAAAAATTATTTTCAATTTTCTGACTGAGTTTGGCTCCTACTACTATTAAAAAAATACAGTATATTTGTTTTTCAGTAGTAAAAACTTTATTTAGTCAGACAGGACTGAGTATTTTTTATATGGATAGAAGAATTCGGTTATGCGACCAAGAAAACAAGTGTTTTTCAATTTTCCGACTTAATTCAGTTCTAACTACTGAAAAATAGAAAAAGTTTGTCTTTTCAGTAGTAAAAACTAAACATAGTCAGACAAAAAGTAGTATTTTATGTAATAATAATATACGAATTCGGTTAGAGAAACAAGAAAACACCTGTTTTTCAATTCTCTAACTGAATTTAGATCTTACTACTAAAAGGAGCAAAAATTTAATGTTTTCAGTAGTAAAAAGTATATTTAGTCTGGCAGGAAGTTATAATTCTTATAGTAAACAGTCGAATTCGGTTAGACAAACAATAAAATAAATATTTTTTAATTGACTGACTGAATTTGTCTCTTACTGCTGAAAAAATACAGTAGGTTTGTTTTCCAGTAGTAAAAACTATATTTAGTCAGACAGAAAGTAGTATTTTTTATAGAAATAGTCAAATTCGGTTAGACGAACGAGAAAACAAGTGTTTTTCATTTGCTTGACTGAATTTAAGGTGTTACTACTGGAAAGTAGGAAAAATTTAATGATTCAGGAGTAAAAAATATATATTTAGTCAGACAGAAAATAATAATTCTTATAGTAAACAGTCGAAATCGGTTACACAAACAGTAAAAGAACTATTTTTCAATTGCCTGACTGAATTTGGCTCTTACTACTCAAAAAATCTCATTCATTTGTTTTTCAGTAGTAAAAACTAGGTTTAGTCAGACAGAAATGAGTATTTTTTTAAACACATAGTCGAATTCGGTTATACGAATTAGAAAACACCTGTTTTTCAATTGTCTGACTAAATTTAGGTCTTACTACTTAGAGATAGCAAAATTTTATGTTTTCAGTAGTAAAAACTATATTTAGTCAGACAGAAAGTAGTATGTTATAATGTACAGTCGAATTCGGTTAGACAAACGATAAAATAACTATTTTTCAATTACCTGACTAAATTTGGCTCTTACTACTAGAAAATTCCGTTCATTTGTTTTTCAGTAGTAAAAACTATATTTAGTCAGAGCGCAATGAGAATATTTCCATTTGAATAGTCGAATTTGGTTAGAAGAACTAGAAAATAAGTGTTTTTCAATTGTCTGACTGAATTTTGCTCTTACTATACTGAAATACAGTAAATTTGTTTTTCAGTAGTAAAAACTATATTTAGTCAGACAAAAAATTAGTATTTTTTATATTAATAGTCGAATTCGATTATACAACCAAGGAAACAAGTGTTTTACAATTGTCCGACTAAATTTATGTCGTACTACTTAAAAAGTAGTTAAAGTTTGCCTTTTCAGTAGTAAAAACTAAATTTAGTCAGACGAAAAAATGTATAAAACAAAAAATTTTTTTTCCAAAGAAATAAAAGACTAAAAATATAATTAAAATATAGTAAAAATTTATTTTACCAAAAAAATAAAGAATAATTTTTCTTCCCTAGCAACATGAGAAGGTGGAAAATTTTCTTAACTGAAAATGCATTTGCCTACACAGAGGAAAACAGGTCCATTCTCCTCTTTTTTTTTGTATATAGACGCGGAATTTCATCTCAACACGTTTGGCTGAGTTGTTATTTTTCACGATGGATTGTTTATTCCGCCAAAGATAAACAACACTCAGCAAGAAAATGTACCATTTACTGTAGCTCGCGTGTTGCATTTTCCTACTGCAGCTTTCAGGAGACAAACTCTCTCTCTCTCTCTCTCTCTCTCTCTCTCTCTCTCTCTCTCTCTCTCTCTCTCTCTCTCTCTCTCTCTCCCTCTCTCTCTTTCTCTCTCTACCCAAACTTGACACGAACAACACATTATACACGTTATACCATTCACGTTTCAAACTAACATTAATTAACTTTTGCTTACTTTTAATAAAATTTTGAATAGTAAATTAAAACAAACATCGTGAAATATTTAATCTGTGATAACATTTCGCGGTATTGCTTTATAATATATCACCGTCATCTACATATATATGTATATATATATATATATTACAGTGGAAATGAAGAGAAATAAAAAAAGACTTTAAATTAAATGAATATTTAATCAAAACTTTGTATAAATGGTGGTAATTATGTTTCTAAAATTAAAACAAAACGATTTATTATTTAATTATTCTTATACGAAAATATTAAATATTCCAGTGGTGGGAAATGGTTTTTAAGCTATATTTCCCTTTTCAATTTTATTTAATTAATGAAATTAAAAATTAAAAGTTTCATTTCATTTCCAATATATAATAAAAATTCAATTTAAATAAATTTGCTCTTTATAGAATTTTTTAAACATTCATTATATGGTGAAAATTTTATTATTAATATTTTACCAAGATACATCGATATGCAGTGTTTAACTTGCAAACTTAAAAATGTTAAAATACAATTCCAGTTATGTAAAATAATTTTAATCGCGCTAATTTAACATATCCGCAGTGGTAAATGACCGTTTTTGTCAGACAAAGGGGTTCCAAGTTCCAAGTAGGATTACAGTGCCCTGAGTATTATATAGTAAAAGTTTTAATCAGACTCTTCGATCTACTATTGACTTCTTATAATGTTTCTTCCGATACCAAGTTCTCGTAAATTTTGATTCTAGTAGTAAATCACAGTTTTAGTCAGACAAGGATTAAAATATCTATTTTCCAAGTAGTAAAAGTTGCTTCAAGTCAGACCTGTGTTTCAAAACGTCTTGTCATTTTCTTTTAACTCGCATATCGTACAAATTGTAACGAAAGTTCTAAAATTTTGTTTCAAGTAGTAAATGTCAGTTTTAGTCAGACAACCGGTTTTTAATTTTTACTTTCATTCTTCTAAGTGTATTTTAATTTTTAAATCGGACGGAATCTTTAATTTCTTAGTATTTTATTTTAACTTCCGTAAATTATGGGTTAAGTAGTAGAAAACAATTTTAGTCAGACAAAATATTTCTAATTTCGTACATTTTTCCTTTAGTGATGTATGAAGTAGTTTTTGAATAATAAAAAATTTTTTTTCTGTTATCAAATTTTTTTCCGTCATTAAATTAAATGACTAGTAATGAAATACTTTATTGATGATACCGCACAATTCCAAGTAGTATTAAATTTCACATTTTCAAATATATATATATAAGATAAAAATAATATAAAAATTCTACACACTGGAAACAATTTTTGTTTCTTTTTTAATATTAAAACAGTAAATTTTTGACATTAACGAAGCGTGTACGAAGCTTCATATAAAGACATGAAGTTTTTGGGTTGGCTATAGCTATATACGTACGCTTGTTGGGAGAAGGGTAAAAAAAGAGGAAGAGAAGTGTACGAGTGGCTGTTTACGTGCGAGAAAATAAGCGAGATATGCGCTCTCTCCCGAGTAGAGCAAAAAATAAAAGAGTAAGCTCGTGAACGAAAATGATAGGACGAAACCAACACACAGTAGAAGAATCAGTGTTGTTGTACATGTGTCTGCTATATATGAATTTTCACAACCACACACACACACACACCAATGTATACACGGGGAACCCCCCGTCAGATACATTCACAGAATTCATTTTTATATGGAATCGGAAGCCGATAAAAGTGCGGAAGTAGCTCGATAGCGCTTAGAAATGCATCAGACAAGTGTAATAGACGGATGTTTTACGAGCGTAGATTTCCCAAGGAATTTCATTTTATTTGAATCGCTGGATATTTACAGCAGTTATCTTACATGCCAGTACACGCTCTTTTATTGCTAAGCATTTTAACTCCCCAGTAAATCGAGCAGTTTCATTCATTTATATCATTTTAATAACATTTCAAGTGCTCTTTCTTTTTTTTGGTAATGATCAATTGTAACGGGACTACACAGTAAAGCCTGAGGTGTTAAAATAACACCAGAATGAATTACAATAATCTGCAAGAGTTTAATCTTTCTAGGATTAAATTAACACCAAAAAGGGTTAAAATTTTACAGTTTTAAAATTTACAAATAAAATTTTACAGTTTTAAAATTTACAAATAAAATTTTACAGTTTTAAAATTTACAAATAAAATTTTACAGTTTTAAAATTTACAAATAAAATTTTACAGTTTTAAAATTTACAAATAAAATTTTAAATTTAACAAATTTATAAAGAGAATTGAAATTCTCTTTATAAATAATAAAATTCTTCTTTGACATAAAATTATATTACGAAAGTAATCAAATTCTTGTAAAAACTTCAATTATTTTCAAAAAGTGTCTAAAGTTCCATAATTTTTAATATGTACTGTATCAATAAAATTTTCTAAAAGAATTTCATTAGTTAAAAAAAATTAAATACAATTCTACGCTAACATTCAAATACTTTCATAAATAATAAAATTCTTATAGAAATTCAATTATTTTTATAAATAATAACATTTCTGCAAAGTTTCAAGTTTTTTTTATAAATAATAAAATTCTTTTAGTAGTTCAATTATTTTCATAAATAATAAAACTCATTGCAGAATTTCAATTAATCTTAATTCAATTTTAATCAAATTCTTCGAAAAATGTAATTATTCTTAAAAAATTTTCTCAAAATTCGTCCAAAGAATTTAATAACTTAAAAAATTTTGTAACAACATTTTTTATGACAATCTAATTTCAAGAAACATAAAATTAATAAATTATTCATTTTTGTATTTAAATAATTGCATTTTTGTAGAATTAACTAATAAAAATAGATTTAAAAATGAATTTCAGTTAAAATTTTAGATTATACTTAAGTATTAAAAGCATTATAAATGTGCTTTTTTAGAAATAATTAAATTTTGAAAAAGTTTCAAACTAAAATCATTAAAATTCTTAATATTCTTAACATTTATTCTCAATATTCTTAATTTCTCATATTTTTGACAAAAAATTCTGTAGAATAAATTATTCTTAAAAGTTTAATAGGATTTTTATTAAAATTATTCCAAGTTTTTATATTTCAATATATATTTAATTGCAGAATTTCCGAAAAATGGAAATTTTGTAAAATCGAAATGTAAATGAATAATTTTGAAAATTTTCATAAAACTCATCGCAGCGTTACAATTATTTTTCATACAATTATAATTGAATTCCTTGAAAAAAGTAATTATGTTTATGCAAATTTTGATAAAATTCAACAAAAGAATTGAATTATTAAAAAAATTGTTACTAAAATTCTTTATGAGAAATAAATTTTGAAAAACATTCAATTATTCAATAAATAATTTACTTTTGCATTTTAATCATTTCCTCGCTATAATTCAATTATTTTCATAAGTATTGTTTCTACAGGTTTTAAATTATTTTTATAAATAATAAAATTCTTTTAGGAATTAAATTATTTTCGTAAATAATAAAACTCCATGCAGAATTTTAATTACTTTTAATGCAATTTTAATTAAATTACTCGAAAAATGTAATTTTTCTTAAAAACCTTATTCAAATTCGTCCAAAGAATCTAATGATTTAAAAAAATTTTTAAATAATATTTTTTTATGAGAATTTAATTTCAACAAACGTGAAATTAATAAATTATTTATTTTTGTATTTAAGTAATTGAATTCTCGTAGAATTTACTAATAAAAATGGGTTTAAAAATGAATTTCAGTTAAAATTTTAGGTTATTCGTAAGTATTAAATGCATTATAAATGTGCATTTTTAGAAACAATTAAATTTTGAAAAAGTTTCAAACTAAAATCATTAAAATTCTTAATTTCTCATATTTTTGACAAAAAATTCTGTAGAATAAATTATTCTTAAAAGTTTAATAGAATTTTTATTGAAATTATCTCAAGATTTTATTTTTCAATATGTGCAGAATTTAATTTAATTTTAATTTTAATTTTAATTTTAATTTAATTTTTAATTGCAGAATTTCCGAATAATTGAACTTTTGTAAAATTAAATTGTAAACAAATAATGTTGAAAATTAATATAAAACTCATCGCAGCGTTTCAATTGTTTTTCATTCAATTACAATTGAATTCCTTGAAAAAGGTAATTATGTTCATGCAAGTTTTAATAAAATTCGACAAACGAATTAAATTATTAATAAATTTGTTACTAAAATTCTTTATGAGAATTGAATTTTGAGAAATATTCAATTATTCAATAAATTATTTACTTTTGCATTTAAATAATTAAATTCTTGAAGAATTTTCTAATAAAAATTGATTTTCATTTCATAAAAAAACGTCGGTGAAGTTCGCAACGTTTATGATCAACGATTAAAAGAAAAAAATTATTTTTACAACGAAAAAAAATAATATTTATTCTTCAGAAATATTTTCTTTTGTAAATCATTATTAAAAAAATTAATCGTACAATTTTCTTTACAAAAATTTATAACAATTTCCTCAAAAAAATATTTGTTTTCTAAAATCGTTGACTATAAACGTTGTAAACTTCACTAACGTATAAAAATAAATTTCATTAAAAATTTTAGTTTACAATTGAATATTTAAAGAAATATAGAGAGGAATTTTTGGAAATAATTGAATTTTGAAATTAGTATTGTGGAAAAAGTTTAATTGAATTTTTTTAAAAGTATTTTGAGTTTCAATTTTCTAATATGCATTTAATTGAAGAATTTAGGAATAATTAAAATTTCGTGAAATTTGTTATGACTTTGTAATCTGTAATTATTATAAAATACGAAGAAATCTTTAAATATGAAGATACCTTTATGTTTTATAGTTATAAAAAAATTTAATAAAATAAAATTCCATTCATTGTGAAAAATATCACTAAAATTGACAAAAAGTAAGATTTCTGAGTAGTAACAAAAGAAAAAAGGCAAAAGACAGAAAATTTGGTGAAATGTATTTTTGTAAAATTTTATTTAAAATAAGAAGAGTTTGTGACGTGAATGTTGACTTTGTTTCACACAAGCCTTGAAGGTATCTATCTCTCTCTCTCTTTGGAGAGAGCTGGTAAATATGATTTCCTCAATTTGAAAGCTCCCAATATCATCAGATGGTAGATATCAACAAAAGCGACACAAACTTTGTTTTCTCTTTCTCTCCAAGTATTTAGGAGTTAAAGTTCTATTGAATTCAAAAGTTCGTTTGACGCAGGAGGAAAAGGTGTTACCCGACGCGGGAGAAAATAAATTGTCGAAAGAGAAGAAACGACGACAATGATCTAAGGGGAGAAAGGAGAATGCTTTCAAGGTAGTGCACAACCTTACTTCAATTTTAAAAGGGTTGCAGCAACAAAAGTTTTTTTCTCTTTTCTCATAATCGAAGAATTTATATATTATATATATTTTTCTTTGTTTCATTTTTTCATCATTTCTTACATTTTTCTGAATTTTTATTCTTTATTCCATTTTTTATTTTTTACATTTATTCATTATTGCCTTATTTTCCACATTTATTCATTGCTTTATTTTCCACATTTATTTATTTCTTTTTTAACATTTATTCTTTTTTTGATCACAAACTGTGTATTAAAATTTTTTAATTAAATGTTTAATTAAATGTTTTTTTTAATTAAATTTTTTTCAGTATAAAAATATTATTTCAATAAAATAAATACAAAGTGGTTTTGTATTCTTTTTTTTTGGTCAAAAAAGGAATTCAATGCACACGCAAGAAACGTTCATCAATCGGACAAACACAGTGGATCTTTTCTGGGGGTTTACAATGACTTTCTATAGAACAACGAATTGCATCCCTGGCTCTATACTCGATTTTGTTCGTCGAGATCCCAACCTCTTGCCTATCCTCATACCTCAATCTCTCCCTTTTTCCTCTCTCTCTCTCTCTCTCTCTCTCTCTCTCACTCACTCACTCCTCTGTCTCTCTGCAGCACCAACTCTTTATACAGCAAACTTTCTCTCCTGAAGGCCACTTTGAGGAAGTTGTATGAGCAAAAAGACCAACCACCATCCAATAACAGCTTTTTGAAGCTTCAAATTTTCTCTATACATTTTTAATTTTTTTTTTCTTCTTTTTACTTTTTCCACTCAACAAAAAAAAAGAAATTTTTTCTTACTTACACAATAATTTTATTTTTATTCACGATAATGCTCAAAGTTTAGCATAATTGAAGTTTTCTTCTTTTTTTATTCTAAAGGGGAAAAATTTTCAATTCTAAAAAAGAATGCTTGTTAAAAAGAAATGTTCTGTTATATATAAAAAAAAGCTCAAGTTTTTTTTTCTGATCTTTTAAGATGATCGTTTATATTAACAATACAAATGATATTTTGTTTTGCATTTTTTTGCACTGGAAAAATGCTTCTAATTTGTAATAATCTTGAAACTCTTTTGAAAATTTGTTACCTCTCTTTTTTTGAGAATAAATTTTAAATACATAGCTATTTCTGAATGAGAATGAAAATATTAAATCCACAAATATAGAGTTTGTGAAATATCTGCCTTTTGAATGCACGGTAAATTCGTGAGGTATTAAAATAACACCAAAAAGGATTAAAATAATCCAATTTAGTGATATTTTAATTCATTTTGGTGTTATTTTAATACCTAACGATTTACCGTGTGATTAAAAACCAATTTTAAAAAATGTTTCTACTATTTTTGGTTTTTTCTCTCCACCTCCTTTTTGTTTTTTTTTTTTTCTTGACAGAAAGAATAAATTTAGAATTGAGTTATTTGTGTGTGAGAAGTAAAAAAAATGGCCAAACGAAAACTTGAAAGTTTGTCATCTGTCTAGTTGCGGAAGTTTCTCACTCGCGATAGGATTATCGTGAAAATTCGGACGCAAAGATGTTGGGAGCCAAAAGTCACAGATTCCGTACGAAGCTCAGCTCTTAATCTTCCCGTAACTCTTGCTATAAAGTGGTTTCACCTCCGATTCTCATTTAAATTAATCCTTCTATATCGTGCATCTACATCAAAATCGATCGCTTTCCCATTTTCATTCTCGTGTTTATGTAAATTTCCCCTCGACAAAAGTGATTAAAAGAAGCGCCTATATACAGGTAAAAAGTGTCTATTTAAAACAAGAGTACAATAATTGTCAAAAAAAAAGTAAAATAATTATAAAGATTACAATAATAATTAAAAAATTATGTTATAATAAAAATTATGTTATAATAAAAATTATGTTATAATAAAAATTATGTTGTAATTAAAATTATTATTCTTTTAAGTAGTAAAAACAATATTCAATCAATATTTCCTGAAAGAATACAATAAATTTTTTCTGTTAGACATTACAATTTTTAATTGCCCTCTTTTTAATTGAATTTAAATTGCTTTTTAATTGTCTGACAGAATTAGGATATAACTACTGAAAAATATAAAAAAGCAAAAAATGAAAAGAAAGAAAAAAAGGGTGAAAGTAAAAGAAACAAAAAAAGAAAGTGAAAAAAGAAGAAGAAGTTAAAAAAAAAGTTTAACTATTATTTTATTTTCTGATCATCTTCTCTACTTTATTTTTACTCTAACAATTCTTTCATTCACCTTTTTTTTGCTCAAACTCCTAACGTCCTGTTTTTGGATTTTTTTTCCCCTTTTTCTAAATCACCTGATTTCCCTCGAATGTAATTTTCCAAGAATCCGATCGACTGTAACTCGACAGTCCTTCGAGGGCTTCTCGTCTCTCTTTTCTCGTTTTGCGCTTCAATGGTGGCCCAAATCCCCTCTCACTTTTGTAAATCCCGCCGAGAAAAGACTAGCTGCATTTTCTCCAGCCAAATGCCGATATTAACTTTTCTACAGGAATTTCAGAATCTTTTCATGTATCTATTTTTATTCAATGAATGAAACTTTTAATTTAAATAACAGCAATAAGAAATAAAGAGAGCCATTTATTCTCTATATAGAAATTTCAACATAATATTGCTCTCTTATCGTATATCAATAAATGCTATTATAGAATTCAATTTAATTAATATTTAACTTGAAGAATTTATTTATTTTACTTATATTTAACTTGTAAATTATAATAGGAGCTTTCAGTTTCACTAATACAGATTTTTTTAAATCCAACTGAAATTCCTATATTTTCCAGTTATTTAAAAAACTAATTGAAAAATGTAAAAAAAGATATTTTAAATTAAAAATTTTAATTCGAACACAGTAAATAGTGAGGTATTAAAAAGTGTTGCAGATTTTTGTGTTATTTTTCACAATGAATGAATTTTTATTTTATTAAATTTTTTTATAACTTTAAAACATGAAGATATCGATAACTCCAAGTCTTCGACTCGGAATGATCAATTTCTTTATGTTTTATAATAATTAAAGAAGACCAATTAATAAAATCATTATTTTATATTATAAGAATATAAAACTTCTTCAAAATTATTTTCATTACTTCAATTCAATTATTATTTTCAAAAATTTTTTACTCCAATTTTACTTTATATCTATTATTTCAAATAATGATTAATTAATCTATTTCACGAAATTTCAATTATTCTTAAATTAAACTTTAATTAAATGCATATTAGAAAATTAAAACTTGGAATGATATTAAAAAAATCAATTAAACTTTATCAAAAATATTACTTTCAAAATTCAATTATTTTCAAAAAGTTCACTCTATATTTCTTTTAATATTCAATTATAATCTAAAATTTTAACTAAAATTCATTTTTATGAAATGAAAATCAATTTTTAATAAAAAATTTTACAAGAATTTAATTATTTAAATGCAAATAAAAATAATTTATTGAATAATTGTATGTTTCTCAGAATTCAATTCTCATAAAGAATTCTAGTAACAAATTTTTTAATAATTCAATTCTTTTGTCGAATATTATTGAAACTTGCATGAAAATAATTACTTTTTTCAAGGAATTCAATTTTAATTCTATGAAAACTAATTGAAACGCTGCGATGAGTTTTATGAAAAATATCAAATTTATTCGTTTACAATTCAATTTTACAAAATTACAATGATTCGGAAATTCTACAATTAAATAGGGGAGAATGGGGAGTTATGAAACATGGGGAGTTGTGAAGCACGCCCATAGATCTCGCATAGTAATTGTTTTGATAGATGTCACTTACTCTGAATATTTTTTCACCTAATATCTTCGTTTTGTAATTGGATTCATTCCGATAGAAGATATTTTGCATATCTTTCAAGACAATGTGTTCAATTTTTCGTTTATAAAGTTTTTTTGTGTGCTCCATTTTGCAGAATTCTTACAAAATTCGCGAACAAATCAAAAAGATAAGTTCACCCATATAATACCCAGCAATGATTAGGTTCTCGAAATTTAAAACGATTTATGCAAAATCGCAATAAAGAATATTTACCAAAAAATATAATTTTTAGCGATTTTTAGTAGTGCTTCACAACTCCCCATGATTTTTAAAAACTTGAAAAAGCAGCTTTTTAGTCCAACTGAAAAAAATTGTCGATTTTATTTTATTTCATGCAAATTCTTCAACCAGTAAGCATATTTGAAGACTGTCTAGAGATTCAAGTGGAGAAAATTTGAAATAAAAATTTCTTTTTGAAGTTACAACTCATAAACAAAGCGTGCTTCATAACTCCCCATTCTCCCCTACATATAGAAGAATAAAATCTTGAAATAATTTCAATAAAAATTCTACTAAACTTTTAAGAAGAATTTATTCTACAGAATTTTTTGTCAAAAATATGAGAAATTAAGAATTTTAATGATTTTAGTTTGAAACATTTTCAAAATTTAATTATTTCTAAAAAGCAACGTTATAATGCTTTTAATACTTAAGAATAATTTAACATTTTAACTGAAATTCATTTTTAAACCCATTTTTATTAGTAAATTCTACGAGAATTCAATTACTTAAATACAAAAATAAATAATTTATTAATTTCATGTTCCTTAAATTAAATTCTCATAACAAAATATTAGCAACAATTTTTTTAAATCATTAAATTCATTAGACAAATTTTAATAATGTTTTTAAGAAAAATTACATTTTTCGAGTAATTTAATTAAAATTGCATTAAAAGTAATTAAAATTCTACATGGAGTTTTATTATTTATAAAAATAATTTAATTCCTAAAAGAATTTTATTATTTATAAAAATAATTGAAAACCTGTAGAAATAATACTTATGAAAATAATTGAATTATAGCGAGGAAATGATTAAAATGCAAAAGTAAATTATTTATATTGAATAATTGAATGTTTCTCAAAATTCTTTTCTCATAAAGAATTTTTGTAACAAATTTTTTAACAATTCAATTCTTTTGTCGAATTTTATTGAAACTTGCATCAAACTAAATACTTTTTTCAAGGAATTCAATTATAATTGTATGAAAAATAATTGAAACGTTGCGATAAGTTTTATGAGAATTTTCAAATTTATTCATTTACATTTCGATTTTACAAAATTTCCATTTTTCGGAAATTCTGCAATTAATTTATATATTGAAATATAAAAACTTGGAATAATTTTAATAAAAATCCTATTAAACTTTTAAGGGCATTTGAACCATTATGACGTCATAATGTATGTAAAGCATTAGTTTCAAATTTATGACGTCATATTGGTTCAAATCTCCTTAAAAAAAATTAATTCTACAGAACTTTTTGCCAATAATATGAAAAATTAAGAATTTTAATGATTTTAGTTTGAAACTTTTTCAAAATTTAATTATTTCTAAAAATTCACGTTATAATGCCTTTAATACTTAAGTATAATCTAAAATTTTAACTGAAATTCATTTTTAAATCCATTTTTATTAGCTAATTCTACAAGAATTCAATCATTTAAATAGGAAAATAATAAATAATTTATCAATTTCATGTTTGTTGAAATTAAATTCTCATAAAAAATGTTATCAACAAATTTGTTAAATCATTAAATTCTTTGAACGAATTTTAATAAGGTTTTTCAGAATAATTACATTTTTCGAGAAATTTTGTTTAAATTGCATTAAAAATAATTGAAATTCTGCAATGTATGAGTTTTATTATTTACGATAATAATTGAATTCCTAAAAGAATTTTATCTTTTATAAAAATAATTAAATCCCTGCAAAAATGTTATTATTTATGAAAATAATTGAGTTATCATAAAGAATGTTTTCAACAAATTTTTTAAATCATTAAATTCTTTGGACAAATTTTAATAAGATTTTTAAGAATAATTACATTCTTCGAGGAATTTGATTAAAATTTCATTAAAAATTATTTGAAATTCTGCAATGAGTTTTATTCTTTATGAAAATAACACGGTAAATCGTTAGGTATTAAAATAACACCAAAATGGATTAAAATAACACTAAATTGGATTATTTTAATCCTTTATTTATTTACCGTGATTTACCGTGAATTAAATTCCTAAAAGAATTTTATTTTTTATAAAAATAATTGAATTCCTCTAGAAATGTTATTATTTATGAAAATAATTGAATTATTGCGAAGAAGTTGATAAAAAAATTTGTAAATAGTTGAATTTCTGTTAAAAAATTTATTAGTTAGGAAAATAATTGAATTGTATTCAAATTCTTTTTAATAATGGAATTCTTTTGAAAAATTTTATTCAAATAGTAGATATTGAAAATTATAGAATTTTAGAAAACTTTTGAAAATAATTGAAATTTTGACAAGAATTTGATTAAAATTTTGTAAAATAATTAAATATTAGAGAAAAATGTTATTATTTATAAAGAGAAATTCGTTGAATTTTTACAAATCGTTGACTTTGGTGTTTTATTTAAAATAAAATTTCCTTCATAGTTAAAAATAACACCAAAATAGATTATTTTAATCCTTTTTGAGTGTTAATTTAATTCATAGAGTGATTAAACTTTTGCAGATTATTTTAATCCATTCTGGTGTTATTTTAAAACCTCACGTTTTACTGTGAAGTAGAAACAACAAAGTAAAAAATAAATACAATTTCTACAGTTTCAAAGGTAAAAATTGACAACCATAGGGATGAAATTGCAGGATAAATAAATGGACGTTTTTTCTTTCATTTTTTTTTAAATAAAAAGGGGGGATAGGAGAAAATTTTTTCATTAATTCGTCGCTTATTGGAGAGTGCAAATAAGTAATTAGAATTGTAGGTAGATGGCGAGGAGAGGAGGTAGGTGGCTTTAATTAGCTTGAGGTTTTATGAACTGTTAATAATGTGGTTTAATGTTCATAAAATGTTACTTTTAGATCTCTGCAGTGAAAGGGGGAATGAGCATTGAGTAAGCAAAGGCACTCAGCATTTATTGGGAGAAAGTAAACAAGCGACACGGTGTAGTTGTTGGTACGAGTACCTTTGAAATTTAATGTTACGACCTGAGTCCATAATGTACATATCTAGAAATGTGGCATTCTGTTTGAAACGTATGTATGAGCGAGAGAGAGCAAATGTCAAACGTCATCGTGTCGAGGTTTATTGTGAAAGCTCGCTTTTATGACGTTTCGACCTTCAAAAATGCATTAAACCAACATAAAGAGACTCTGAAGAACAGTCTGTCAGAGAGAGAGAGAGAGAGAGAGAGAGAGAGAGAGAGAGGGAAAAAGAGAGAAGGAAGAGAGAGAGAGAGAAATAAGAGAGGAAAGAGAAAAAGAGAGAGAAAAAGGGAAAAAAGAGAGAAACAGAGAGAGTGAGCTTTCTCATGTTGAACGTTGCCTTACAACACCAATGGACCATCAAATTTTAAAGCTCTCTCATATTTCTATCGTATATACGCGCGCGTCTTCAAAAAAGAAACATTCACCTGTCCCATTTTATTTCACTACTCACGAATAAGAATAGAATTTTTCATGAAATGTTGAAAATCATCTTGACAGTCTTGCTTTTTTTCCTCACTCTTCTTCTACTTTTATACGCTTTCAATTATTTTCTTTTCCTCTTTTCAAATCCAAATACGAGATGAGTCTCTTTCACTCATTTAAATTTAAAATAAAAAAAGGAATTTCCTACTAATTTTTCACTAAAACTTTAATCGACGAGAAAAAAGTGGAAATTTATTCTAATTTGAATTAGTGGAAAGACTTTTCGCCAATTCGAAGTAAAAGAAGGTTATTTCTCTCTATTTGCCTTCTTTATTTTCCCCATTTCCTTTTTATTTTTTATTTTATATTTTTTATTTTTATTTTTATTTCTTCCTTTCCCTTTTATATTTTTTCTTTTCTTCTACTCTTTACCTTGTTTTATTTTTCTTTTATTTATTTATTTTTTTTGAAATTTGAGGTTTGAAATTATTTACTTGAAAATTACCTTCAGAAGTCTGCAAATTTTTCAAATTTGCCTGTCAATTCACAATTTCGAAATTTTTATTTTTCATGTAAATTTCTTTTTTCAATTATTCATCAATTGTTTTTTATTTTTTTATTAATTTGAATTCCTTGGAAACATTGTATTATTTACGAAAATATTTTAATCTTGCGAATAATTGTCATATTTTTGAAAATAATTGAATTCTTCTGGAGGATTTTACAATTTACAAAAATAATTAAATTGTTTTGGGGGGAAATTATTATGAAAATTGTATTCGAAAATAATTTAATTGTTCTGAAAAATATTATTTATGGGAATACTTAAATTCTTGCGAAAAATTTTATTCAGGCCCGATTTTATTTAATTTAATTTTTGTTTCTTAGTTTCTTTTTATTTTTTTTTCTTTTTTTCTCTTACCTCTTATTTATTTACACGGAGAAAATTTGTTCCTTATATTTTACCGAATTTTTCAGTAAAGTTGGGATATAGTAGCATAACAGTAATTTTTAATAATTTTTAAATTATTTTTTCATGAATAATATTCAAAATTTAATGTCATATCTTTATTTTTTACAAACTAGTACTGTAAAAGTTAAAACAAAATCGAAACTGAACGTTTAATAAAAATTAAATAAAATTTTAACGTTTGTTTTGAACACCTCCTTGATGGTCACTAACGTTTCAGGAACAGTTCGGTAAAACTTTCTTGACTTGACTCGAGTGTTAGTTTTCAGGAATAGTTCGGTAAAACTTCCTTGACTTGCTTGAATTGTTAATTTTCAGGATTGAAATACTTTTTTAAATGCCCCGTAGTAAAAAAAACTTTGACGTTAATAGTTAGTTTTTTTTAACTTATTTGTACTCATTAACTAATACTTAATAATTTCATTTATAGCAGAAACCGCTTCTGAAACGAAATTAAATAGAAAATGACTTTCATTTTTGTTCATAAATAATCCAAAAACAAAAGTATTTGAAACTTTTAATTTTCGTTTCGACTCGAAGCAAAAGAATGAAAAACATAATAATTTAGTGATAATCACAGAAAAATTGTTTTTATATTTTACATTTTTTAATTTACATAATTACAGCAAGTTACGTATGTGACGTAACCAGAGAAAATAACGTAAGTACAGTAACTTACGTAACTAGAATAACTTACGTAATTTATCAATTTTATAACTTATAACTCATACGTATAACTTACGTATGTAATTTACGTAGAAGATCAAACTTACATAAGTCACGTAACTAGAATAACTTACGCAAGTTACGTAAATGATGAAACTTATGTATAACTTATGCAAATGATCAAAGTTGCATAACTTACGTAACTATAACACCTTACGCAATTAAAAGAATTTACGTAAGTTTTACCATTTACATAAGTTACTGTAGTTACGTTATTTAGTCTGGTTATGTAATTATAGTAATTTCCTTTAGTTATGTAAGTTACTATAGTTACGAAATTTACTCTGGTTGCGTAACTTACATTAATTACTTAAGTTGCTCTAGTTACGTCAGTCAGGGAAAACAATTTTTTTTGTTTGACACTAAATAATTATGTTCTTTAATCTTTTGTTTCGAGTTGTCACGAAACTAAATACACTTTGTTAGTTTAGTTTCGTATCGACTTGAAATTAAAGTCACTTTGTTAATTTAGTTTCGTGCCATCTAGAAAACTAAAACGAAACTAAACTTTCGAGGCGGTCCCTGATTTATAGTAACAATAACACTAAAATTGATTATTTTAATCTTTTTTGATAAAAATTTGGGAACAATAAGAATTTTAATAAACTATTGTTTTATTACATAAAATAAAAATTTAAACATTTTTCTTTATAACAATAAAAACATATTTTGAAACTATTTCATAAATTGACCTTAGATATAGTTAGAAATTATTCAGTAACATGGATTTAATATGGATGATTCTTTTATTTTATACAATTATTGTTTTTTAATTTGAATCTTTCTCACAAGCAGTGAAATAAAATTCAGATTCATATATAAGGACAGTTGAAACTTTCTGAAGCAATAATGTAAAGCGTGCGATGTATGTATTAATGTATGCGTTTAGAATGTACTGTAGGCAGGTGTAATGTATAAGTATTTGTTCGTCAATAATTGTAGGGGGTTTAGGTAGTGATTAAAGTAGGTAGAGTGAGATTTACGGCAGTATTGCTATAGAACTACTGCAATGACATTATTTTTTATTTTTTATTCTTCAAGTTTTACCGAACTATTCAGTAATTGAATGAATATAAATTTTACCGAACATTGTACCTTACGTTTTACTGAACTTTCAATAAAAATAAGTGTAGTGAACACTTACCCTACGTTTTACCGAACTATACAATAAATATAAGTTTTACCGAACACTGTGCCTTACGTTTTACCGAACTTTCAATAAAACTGAGTATAGTGTATGCTTACCCTACGTTTTACCGAACTGTAAGTGAAGGGCTAATACATGTACCGTAAGATTTATTCTTTTTACATTATTTTTCAATGCAATTGCTTTTACAGTCCTGTTCCTTAAAAATTACAGTTTTGACACTTCATCCCAGTTTTACCGAACAAAGTTCGGTAAATTTTCAGGAATAAATTTTCTCCGTGTACAAATACATTTTGTTATCTTTTATTTTTTTTCAGCTCTATTTCATTTTACGAGACTTTTCTGTTATTTCCTTCATCTCTCATACATTACTCTAACTATTTTCATTTCTCATTTAAATAAATCAATTCGCCAAATCTAAATTAACAAAAGTAACGAGTTTAGTTATAAATGTATGTAACTACCATTCGTCGAATACTTTATTCAGTTATATAGTCGAAGAGAAAAATGACGTTTCACTATTTTATGACTCGACTCTTATACGGTTTCTTTGCTTGATTAAGTACGAAGATATATTTGCGTGCATGTGCTCTCTAAATCTTAATACAAAAACTGAAATCCTGCTGCATATGTATAAATATGAAGAAAAAATTAGTACAAACCAACAAATTCTGAAAAGTCACTTTTCAAAAATGAATTTCCGGTATTTTTTTTAAGTTCCTTTTGTCCCAAAAAAAGAAAGATAAATATATACAGGGTCATAAATTTATCACTATGAATAGAATTTTTTTCTTATTGAATATTTTCCGAAAATAGTTAATTAAAATTATAATCAACTAGGCGAATTATCCGCGCGCAAGCGCGCGGGAATATTGTGCTACAATGTTTATTGTAAACAATTTCAAGTCATTTTAATTTAAGTAATTAATTAAATTTTCAATATATATTATATTTTAAAACTTTAAAGTATATAAAAAAACTTTAACAAATTTCGATACTAATTTCAAATTTGGCATCAGATTTTCAAAATTGAAAATAATTAAACTTTCTTGTACGAGGAAAATTGAATTTCACAAAAATTCTTATCTGATACCTAAATTAAAAAAAAACTTCATTACGAAAATTTTAATTATTCTAAAGAATAGAGAAGGTAAAAAAAATTATCAGCTATATATAGGTATTTAACTTTCCGAACAAAGAATATAAACAATATTTTTTTTAGAGAATTTCCACTACTTTTAATTCGCTAATATTGAAAAAAATCAATTTTATTTAACAAAATTTTATACAATTTTTATTTTCCTAATAATTCAATTACTTTAAATAATTATAAAATTTTTCATGTAAATTCCATTTTTTCAAAAAAATTTTTGATTAAATTCTAAGCATGAATTTAATTATTTTCATAATCGTAAAATTCAGTTACTTTCACAAATAAAGTTTTTGACAAGAATTTATTCAATTATTTAAACTAATAAAATTTTTATAACATTTAATAATTCATTATTGAAAACAATATTCATAAAATTCTTATAAAGATTTCAATTCCTTTCAAAAGTAATAAAATTTTCAACAGAAATTCAATTCTTTTTAACAATTTTAATAAACTTTTCTGCAATAATTCAATTATTTTCAAAAATTTAATAAAATTATTCGAAAGAAATTAATTGTTTTAAATATAATTTTAGTAAAATTACTCCCGAAAATTCAATTATTTTCAAGGAATTTCAATCAAATTCTTTTCAAAATTCAATTATTTTCATAAATAACAATTTTTATCACAATAATTTAATTATTATTAAAAGTAATAAATTTCTTCTTGGAAATTCCATTATTTTAAAAAATTCGAATAAATCGTTCACAAGAATTCAATTATTTTCATAAATAATAAAATGTTTTTTTGGAAAATCAAATTATTTTCAAAAAAATTTAATAACATTTCCCACCGATATTCAATTATTGACAAATTTTTTAATAGAATTATTTGTAAAATTTAATTATCTTTAAAAACTTTTCACATTTCAATGATTTTTAATATCTACTATTTTTATAAAATAACCAAACAGAATTCAATTATTCAAAAAAATTTATTATAAAATTCTAGGAAAAAATTCAATTATTTTCTTTAATTTTAATAAAATTCGCCGCAAGAATTTAATCATTTACCTAATTAATAAAATTCTTTGAAAGAATTAAATTATTTTTATAAATAATAAAATTCTTCGAAAGTAATTAAATTATTTTTTCAACAAATATTAATAAAATTTCTCGAAAGAATTCAGTTATTTTCATAAATTACAAAATCCTTAGAAAAAATGTAATTCTTCAAAAAATTCAATTTTTCTCAAAATTTATAAAATTTTTCAGAAAAATTCAATTATTTTTCAAATTTTTTTTTAAATTCTTCCCAAGAATTCAATTATTTTTCAAATTTAAAAAAAAAATCTTCGCAAGAATTTAATTATGTTAATAAATAATAAAATATTTCAAGAAATTATTATAATGTATATGTGACGTGCCGCGACAAAAGGGACCTTAGCTGCTTAGAATTTTAGGTTATGTTTAGAGTACTTTTAACTTCATTAAAAATTTATTATTGATTATTTAACATCAAAAGCATATTTTTCTGAAAATATTGGACATAATAATGAATTAAATATTAATAGTTTGTAGAGGAAATTGGTCATTTTTATTTATTTATACTTCTAATTTTAGTTCTGTCAAAAACAGCTAAGGTCCCTTTTGTCGCGGCACGTCACATATGTGTATGTATATTTCTATTTTCTATCAAAACGTATAAAAAACAAAAGAATAACTTTAACTAACTTCAAGTGTGGACAGAGATCCGGAAATCTGGAATCACGACGATTATTATATATAGTTATTAAAGGGAAAAAATAATGATTATTATTTTTTCCTTGATATTAAATAATATAAAAATACGTTTTTGAATAGTAGGTACAAAATAATATTCTTTGTATTGGTCGATACAATTATTATTATTATTATTATTATTATTATTATTATTATTATTTTTATTATTTGTCTCTCGCTCTCATCGTTAAAATTCGCCAATTTTTTTCTTTCAATTACATAATTATTTGTAAAATCACAATTGGCGCCTATTATTTTCACGATGCATTAATATATCGAGTCGTATTATTAATTTTGATACTAGATTATTGGAATATTTAATTGTCAGTTAAACAATAAAGCACGAAAATTTTATAATTCGACATCGGGGGATATAAAATAAATTTACGACCGTGAGTTAATTGGCAAAAGAGAGAAGCACTGATCAGAATGTGTGCGCGAGAGTTGTGTACAGTTTTTTGGGGAGGAATGGGAAATTCGTTTGATTTATCTGCCGATTTTCATAGACAGTGGTAATGCCAAATTTCATTCGCTGTAAATAACATTCTGTTAACGGAAATCGGTCGCTGCCGCATAGTACTTTCTCTCTCTCTCTCTCTCTCTTTCTCTTTTACACTATTTTATACACAGCGAGACAAATGCAGCAAAAAAAAAAAACATCTGCGTAAAATGTAAATAACATTCTCTTTTTTTTCATTTCTCATGTAAATTTGTACAAACCAAAAAAAAAAAATTGTATATTTGAAAATGTTGCTTTGTCGTAAAGTTGCAATCTCTTAAAATTATTCCTCTCTCTCTCTCTCTCCCTCTCTCATTTTCTAGTTTTAGGTCTTTTTATTATACAAGAGGCGCAATGAGCTCAGTTTTCAAGGCAAAAAGCTCATGTTTATGGAGAATGCGTTTTCCGCGCAGCAAAATAGCCATTTTCACGATGCGCTCACAATTTATTGCCTTGATTCAGAATAGATAATGCACTGGAATTGAATTCGTTTTCATGGAAAAAGGGGAATTGTGGGTATATATATATATTTATATTTGTGTATTTGTGTGTAACGCGAAATGCGACAATCTTTAAATAAAATCTGCCTAATGGATATTGTGAGCTTTATATTTTCGTGGAGGATATATCATTTTTGAATTGCTGACAACCATATTCCGGTGTGGGTTGTTATAATTCCAGGGGAATAATAACTGATGCACACTGATACCATGAAAAGCAATGCGTTTTTTACGATTTGGAAAAAATCATCCGTAGTTTATTTATTTCGTATACTTTTTTTTTATACACACTCATGATAACAGACGTCACTAATTTTCCATTAGATTTCTGTTCATTGACGTGTGTATTAACAAAAAATTCGTCATCTCCTTTTTGTCAGATTATTTCTCAATTAAAATAATAAAAAAAGTAAATAAAAAATCGGAATAGTAGTAAAATGATAAACATAGTAATTAATAATAATAATAATAATAATAATAATAATAATAATAATAAAAACAATAAAAATAATACAAATAATAAAAGTAATAAAAATAGTAACGATAATAAAAGTAATAAAAACAATGAAAATAATAAAAATAATAAAAGTAATAAAAATAGTAAAAATAATAAAAGTAGTAAAAATAATAAAAAGAAAATATTAATAATAATAATAATAATATAACAATAATAGTAATAATAATATAACCATATAATAAAAAAATAGTTTTTCTAAAGTTCTGTTATTTTTATACACGAAAATCCAACTATCTTTCAAAACATTATAAATACCAAAAATTTTTCAAAAGACGAATTTTTTTCTTAATTTAAAAATTACATTACATTTAAAACGTAAATAATTATTGTTACTCAAATATTTAAATACTTATATTAGGAATTATAATAGTTCAATGTAATTACTGCATGAAATCTTTTTGGGGAATTTAACAATTTTTAAATGTTACAATTATAACTGTGATTCTTCCAAAATTCAATGGCAGATATTTGTTGAAATTTTAAATTTAAAATTAATTATTATTCACAGCTTTAATCATATTTCTTTTAAGAAAATAATTAATTAATAATTGTGTAAAAATAATTAATTTATTGCATTGTAAAGGAAGATTCTGATGGACAATCAAATCAAAAAGTTAGTCCAATTGTCATAATTTCGTAATTTAAAAGAAAAAGACAGATTGAATTTTTAATTCGTCTGGGTGGAAAGGCGACGAATTTAATACTTGAATATTTAAAACGATTTAAAGATGCATTTAAATAAAAATTACAATTTTCTGTCAATATAAGAAACATTTGTTAAATTTAGATTAAAAATCATTGATTATTAACAAAAAATAATCTTTTATTCAAATAAAACTTCAAAATTTTTGAAAATGTTGAAAATTTAGAAAATTAAATGCTTTACGCTCCTATCAAAAAAAAATTTTTAATTTAATTTTACTATTTTTGAAAGAAACGAAATTATGGTATTGGACTAATTTTGTTCCGATTGTTTGTCGCATTCTTCCTTAAATATTTCCTAAAATTCCTATAAAAAATGTTATCAAAACTGCTTAAAATAATTGAATTCTTTCGAAGAATTGTAATAAGATTTCAAAGAATAGTTATATATTTTTCAGGGAATTTATTTAAAATTGTATACCAAAAAATTGAATTTTTGTAACACGTTTTATTATATTTATAAGAATAAATTCTTACAATGATTTAAGAGCCTAAAGTTATGAACGTTCAATTGAACGAAATTTATTTATTTCTTCTAAAAATTAAATTTTTATTGCAATTATTTTGCATTACTTATCTAAAAAATTAATTACTGAGTCTCTAAACGTAAAATTTCGAGTTTTTAATATTTTTTTATGATAAATAATTTATTAAAATATTTTAAATAAAAAATATTTCGTTCATTTGAACGTTCCAAACTTGAAGATCATTATGAATTTTATTAAAATCTTTTTAAATAATTCACTTTTTTCGAAAAACATTATGAAAAATAGTATTTTCAATCATTAAATTCCTGTGGTAATTTTATTATTATTTATGAATATAATCGAATTTTTGACATGAATTTTATCAAAAATATTTTTAAAAATAATTGAATTTATCTAGAGTATGTTTTTTATTTACAAAAATAGTTGAAGTTCAGCTAAAAAACTTTATGATTTAAGTAAATTATAAAAGTCATTAAATTTATGTAGAGTATTTCAATTATTTATGAAAGGCAATAAATTCGTTCAATTCTTATTGACAAATGGAATTAAAATTTTTTTTTAAATAATTAAATTCTTATATAGAATTTCATTAAAAACATTTTAAAGTTACTTTAAAGAATCGAATTTCTGCAAAGAATTGCAGTAAAATCTTTGAATATAATAAAATTTTTGCCAAGAATTGCACAAAACTCTTTGAAAATAATTGATTTTCCACAGAGAATTTTACAAAATTTTTCTAAACAATTGACTGTTTGTAAATAATTTTATTAATATGCTTTTAAATGCTTCTAAATAATTGAATTCTTTTGGTATATTTTATTTTAAAATACTACATATTAAACAAATTTAATTAAAATTTCATTAAAAGTCATTAAATTTATCTAGAGTAATTCAAATATTTATGAAAATCAATTAATTCGTTTAATTCTTATTGACAAATGGAATTAAAAATTTTTTTTAAATAATAAAATTCTTATATCGAATTTTATTTAAAAAAATATTAAAGTTACTTTAAACAATCGAATTTCTACAAAGAATTATGAGGCTGAAGTCCACAACAGTTTTAAAAACGAAAACAAAAAAATAATTCGACAGTACTTTTATTTTTGATTGTAAATAATGTTATTTTTTGATAATTAAATCCTTAGTAATAACTGATTTCTTAAAAATTAAGGCAAATGAAAATTAGAGAGGAATTTTATTTGAAAAAAACTCTTTTTCGATTTTTCGTTTTTAAAAACATTGCGGACTTCAACTTCGTAAAGAATTGCAGTAAAATCTTTGAATATAATGAAATTTTTGCTTGAGATTTGCATAAAAATTCTTTTGAAAATAATTTATTTCCCACAAAGAATTTAATAAATAAAATTTTTAATAATTGACTGTTTTGCAAATAATTTTATTAACATTCTTTTGAATGCTTCTAAATATTTGCATTTTTTTGGCAATTATTATTTTAAAATACTAAATATTGAAAATAATTGGATTTCGAATTATTTTTGAGTTTTTGAAAATAATTAAATGGTTTCTAAGTATTTTATTAATATTTTTAAGTATAATTTTTTTGGTTAACTTTGAGCGAATGTAAATTTGGGCAAATTCTAAAAAAAAACATAAAATAATAGTTTTTAGCGTCAGAAATACAAAAAATGCATTCAAACTGTATTAAGTCTTAAAAAAAAAGTAGCAAATATTTAATCTCAGTAGATGAGTCCAAGGAAAATTAAATGCGAGAAAAGCACAAAGTAATAATGTTTCGTTAGGGAAAAAGGAATTATTACTTGTGTGTTAGGATTGCACTTCCGTGTGCAATGGGAATAATGAGTGGAGTATGTCTTCTCTCTTCTTTTTTTTCACTACAATGTTGGGGGGGGGGGGGGTTATGTTTGCACACCTATTAAAGCCACAATTCAGAATGAGCACCTCTGATTAGAAAGCAGAGGGAGTGGCTTGACGACAATACTGTCTGGCTGTTAACATCTCGACTCAACCCTCTTTGAGAATCCCCTTCTGGGTACTTTCCTTTATAACGTAACCTTCCTCCATGGCATATTTCCTTCTTGTACCATTTTCTTACATCTTCACCATCCAACCCTTTCTTCTCACTTATGCATCACGCGTTCATCGGAATGCCGACAGCTTCTCGACCCCCATTCGGTTACTCCTATTACGACCCTCTTCTCTTCTCTTCATTTTTTTTCTCTTTTTTTTTAATAAAAATACTACCTTCTTCATATTTTCGAGTAGATCAAGATTCTAAATTTTGTTCTCTTCTTTGAAAAGTTAATCCAGTTAGGGGAAAAAAGAGAACTTGATAGACTTGCCCGGGGGGAAGAATGATATTTTAGTAATTTTCAACTGATTCTTAGCTGAATTCAACAGCTTCTTACACTGAAAAAAAAAATTCATTTGATTCAAATAATCGATTATTTGACTATTATCAAATTAATATTTACTTAAATCAAATAATTGTTATTTGAATCAAATAAACTGTATTTAAATCAAATATTTCAATATTTGAAGCAAATATTACTTAATTAAAATTAAATTAAAAATTCAAATAAAAATTATTTCATTTAAGTAAATATTTATTTGATAATAGTCAAATAATCGGTTATTTGAATCAAATAAATTTTTTTTTCAGTGTAGTCAGTCAGAAAAATCAGCGAAAAGATAAGAATTTTTATTTAAAGTATACTAGAAATAAATGAGTTTAAATTAAAAAATTTGTTCAATATTTTAATTTAATATTTTTTGTACAACAATTATTATCAAAATACATAAACTTCAATTTTTTGGTTTAAATATTTTTGTGTCAATAACTCAATATTAATATGCATTATTTATTTATTTTTAATTAATTAACTTAGTGCACAATTTTTTTTCGTTCATCAACGTTGTGGACTTCAACTCGGTAAAAACCTTCAAAATTTTCTTTAGGAATTTAGGAATTATAATAAAATTCTTTGCAAAATTCAATTCCTGTTATGAATTACAATATTAATTACAATATTCGTCACAAAAATTCAATTATTTTCAAAAGTAATAAAATTCGTCTTCGAAATTCAATTGTTATCAAAATTTCTTCAGTAATTCTGCAAAAGAATTCAATTATCTTGAAAAACAGCAAAATTCTTCGCATAAAGTCAATT
Source organism: Leptopilina drosophilae (assembly GCA_032873175.1). Taxonomy (NCBI): domain Eukaryota; kingdom Metazoa; phylum Arthropoda; class Insecta; order Hymenoptera; family Figitidae; genus Leptopilina; species Leptopilina drosophilae. The sequence goes on from CM065478.1 coordinate 72,633,741, forward strand.
TTTAAAAATTTTCATAAAATTCTATTTCAAAATACAATTAATCTGCCAAATATTAAAATTTATCTTAAGTTAAGAGTTCAATTATATTATTATATTTTCAAAAATAATAAAGTTTTCCTGGGAAATTTAATTATTTAAAATAATTTTAACGAATAGCATCTAGTCATTCAATTATTATTTTTGTAAGTAGCAAAATTTTTTTACCAAAAACTCAATCATTTTCAAAAATTTTTATGTAATTCTGCAAAAGATTTCAATTATACCTTGATAAACAAGAAAAATTTTCCCGTCAAATTATTTTAAGGAATTTTAATGAATTTATTTTCGAAAACTCAATTAATTTAAAAAATATCAAAATTTATCACAATTTTGATAAATTTTGATAAATTTTTATATTTTCTTTTGAAAAGTAATAAAATTCTTAAATTTTTCTTCAAAATTTAAATATTTTCAAAAATGTTAACAAATATCTCCTCAACAATTATATTATCTTTATAAATAGCAAAATTTGTCGTCAAAAATTTAATTACTTTCAGAAATATTTTTGTAATTCTACAACAGAGTTTTCTATTATTTTAATAAACAACAAAATTTTCTCCTTAAGATTAATGATCTATTTTTTATTTTTTTGCATTTTAATAAATTTTTTTTCAAAAATTATTTTTGATAAATATTTAAATTTATCACTACAATTTAATTTTTTTAAAAAGTGATAAAATTCAATTATTTTTAAAAATTTTATCGAATGTTTTGCCAAAAATTAAATTATCTTTACAAAATAGCTAAAATTTCCCCCTTAAAGTTTATGTTTTTTTAGTATATTTACAAATTTCTCTTCCAAAATTCAATTATTTTGATAGACATAAGAATTTATCACATAAATTCCACTCTTTTGGAAAATAATAAAATACTTTGCAGACATTAAATTACTTTCAATATTTTTTTTTAAATTCTCTACTAAAATTAAGTAATTTTTATAAACAGATAGAAAAATTCTTTTCTAGGCGTAAATTATTATTACTTTTGTTATGTCTTACCTTATTATTATATTCCCTATTTTTTCTCGATTTAACTTTAATTTATAAAAATTAAAGTTGGGACGAGGTTGGATAAATGACAAGAATAAATTTATTTGAACACAGTATATTTAAAAAATATCAAAATTATGCAAAGATGAAATGAGCACTAGCTTTCTAAATGTGAGTCTTAAGTGGTTTTTGTGTTTACCTTAAAACAGCAGGGTTTGGTCCTGGCTTGCGACTTTTGAGATACAATGGCAATTGTCCGTTAATGGGTTACTAAGTGATGCAGGTTGATGATTTACGACACTCGTAAATTAGGCAGTTGAATAGGTATTATGTTTCTTTCAGCTTTTGTCACAACTCGAACGATATTTCTAAATACCAAATTTGACTTCAAGATGCACTGAATTTAGAAATTTACGTGTAGATTCAGGACAACTACTATACTGGGGTTGAGGGCACTATTACGAAGAGAACCACTTGTGATGATAAAAAAATTAAGACTGTAGTCTAGGTGACTACTACTGACGATTACATTTTTAAGACTGTAGTCCGGGTGACTACTTTTGATGACTTCCAATTTTAGACTGACTTTTGTTTGATAGTCTGGCCCTTTTTATACCAAATTCTGTCCATGTATTTTAGAAAAAGTTCGCTAAGCCATGTATTTTTGAAAAAGTTCGCTAAGCCATGCATTTGGAAAAATCTATTGTTGTAGGAACACTTGTGGTGACTCACTATTAGATCACACGTGCTCACCATATGTACATTATCATTAATATATTATTACAATTCGTTTTTTATAAATGTTGTTATAATTTTATAATATTATTACATTTTGTTTATTATATTTTGTTATAATTATATGGTTATTATTATAGCTGTTTATAATTATAGTTGTTTCAATTATCTTCTTATTATTGTTACAATTTATTATTATTAATTGTTAAATATTATTTAATTCTAATTTTACATTTAATTATTATTAGTTAATTATTATTAACTATAAATATTGTTATTTTATCATTCTTATTATTATTTATTGTTTATTATTAATAACTGTTAATAATAATATAAAGTTAAAATGATAATATGTTAATAACAATTATTTGTTGTTAAATTTTGTGTTATTATTATCAATTATTTAACATTTCAATTATTATTGTTATTATTTCATTATTATTAATTATAATGTTAATATTTATTAATAGTTAAAAATTAATAAAATGTTAATAACAATTAGTTGTTAATTTATTATTATCAATTATTATTGTTATTATTGCTATTGTTATTATCGCTATTATTATTGTTTTTAAACATTATTTAAAATACGTTACGATGACGTAACACTTTGAAAAAGTTTTATAAATTATAAAATTCTTTGCTAAATTTCAATGATTTGAACAAAATGTAATTCAATTCTTCGCAGTGAATGCAATTATTTTCATAAATTATTATTCAAATTCTTCTTATAAATTCAATTTCAATTTTTAAATTTTGAATTTTTAAAAATTATTCCAAATTTTTTAATCATTTTAAAAAATTCTATTAAAATTATTATATTCAATAAATTATTGTAAATTTTCAACAAAATTCAAGAAAAGAAATCTGTTTTCCAAAATTATTAATAAAATTCTTCATAAAAATTCAATTTTAAGAAAATCTGAATTTTTCACACCTTTTAAATTAAAAAATCTGTAAAACTTTAAGTAACTTTTTCGAAAAATGTTATTTGATTTTTAAAAAATTATTATTAAAAGTTTTTATTTTCTAACATGTTTTTAAAAGACGATTTTTCCAGAAAACAAATTTTCTGTGAAATTTAATTTTAAACAAATATCTTTGATAGCTCTCAAGGAACTCTTTTAAAAATTATTTTAAAAAATAATATTCATTTAAAGAAGAATTTTAGTTAAAAATTCTAAAAAATAGAAATACTTTAATTTAAAAGATCAAACACTCAGATTTTTTTTTTCATTCAAAAATAAGTAGTCAACCAAAAAAATATTTTTTGGATTAAACTTATTTTATAATTCAATTAAACATAATTTTTATTGAATCAAAATGTTGGTGAAATTCGCAAAATTTATGATCAACGATTAAATGAAAAAAAATTATTTTTATATCAAAAAGAATAAAATGTTTTGGTCAGAAATATTTTTTTTTTTGTAAATCTGTATTTAAAAAATTAAATAAACTATATTCTGTACAAAAATTTATAAAAGTTTCCTTAAAAAGTATGTCTTTTCATAAATTGTTCGCTATAAATGTTGTGAACTTTACAAACGTAATCAAATTTAGTATATTTAATATAGTGATGCACTTCGAGCGAGTCTCGTCTCGAAAAACCGAGAATCTCGCAAAAAAAACAATGAAAACAATTGAATGTGATATTTTCATCTCTTTTCAGAGTCTCGTCGTCCATCACTATATTTAAATCAAAATTATTATGTTTTATTCAAAGATAATTTTTTTGACTCTATAAAAATAATTTTTGGTTGACTGTACAAGAAAGATAATAATTAAAATGTTTGATTTAAATGTATTCTTTTCTTTAGTAGTGAAATAATTTTCAAAAAGTTACAGTAACAGTATTTTTATGTAAAATAATAAATTAATAACTCTATCTCTGAGATATTTTTAATTATTGTAAAAAACACAAAGAGATAAGTTTTAAGAATTTCTCTTATTATTTTAGTTATTTTTCAAGATTTCTAACAAACATTTAATTATTCGTGCAAATGGAAAATTGGAATGGTGACATTTAATAATCTCTATAAAGGAATATGACGCTTTCTAGGAGGTGGTGTAGTTAAATGTTTGATTCAGAGAGGTGAATTTCTGAGATGTTGACCACTCAGTCCTAAATACTCAGAGAGAGTAAGAGAGAGAGAGAGGTGACTGGATCGGAAATGTCGTTTGAATTGGAAATACGAAGTTTACGTCTTGAATCGACCACAGGGTGTGCAGACGGCTTACGGAGGCGTATAAGCAGCTTAAGGGGGCACCTCGCCTTTAGTATATACGCTCCCATGGTAACAGGTTTTCACTATCCTTCAACCTCGTTCACCTCTTAGACTTATTTTCTCACCCAGAAAATAAAACGGAAGTCTGCGAAAGAAAGATCAGATAACTCTCAAGCAGTGGTCGACTTCTCTGAATGTTGAGGAAAAAAAAGAAGAAGAAGAAGAAGACGCAGAGCTTTCAACTCACACCCCTCCCCCTTCCAAAAAAAAGAAATTCTTTGGAAAAACTTTCTTTTCAAAAAATTTGTTCCATTCTTTTAAATTCTTTTATTGTCTTCTGTTGGCTTTTCAAAAAATTCTGTATATTAGAATTTATTTGCTTATTTATTTTTTTCTTTTATTTTTTTATTTTCTTCTATTTATTTTCTTCTATTTTTATTTTTTTCTATTTTTTATTTTCTTCTATTCCTTATTTTCTTCTTTTTTTCTTCTATTTTTCATTTTCTTCTATTTTTTTATTTTCTTCTTTTTTTCTTCTATTTTTCATTTTCTTCTATTTTTTTATTTTCTTCTTTTTTTCTTTCCTTCTTATTATTTTATTTTCTTTAACTTTTCTTTTAATTTTTTTCAATTTTTTTAAAAATATTATTTTCTACAGAAGAATTGAATGAAAAGTATAATGAGAGTATTGTGAATCTTCTTCTTCTCTCTCGCCCTCTCCTTTTTTTGGGGTAATAATCATAAATGATTGGTGCACTAAAGTAGCATATATGAAAGGGAAATAAAGAAGAGGGTAATACGATAACAAGACTTACATTCATTCTTGTGCGTTTTTCGTCTCATAAGTCCCTGTGATCTTGGTCATAAAAGAATTTCAAACGTTTTCACATTGTGTAGGAACAATGGCGATTTGTTGCCGCTTCAGGAAGTACCTCTGTAAGTCTTTACCTTCCTCGCACGCGATAAGGAAGGAAGCCCTCAACTTTTACCCCTTTTCTCTATATTCTCATCTCCTTTTAAGTATATTTTCTCCTTGATAAATTCCCTCCGCTTTCGTGGGACGCAGTAAATTTTTTCCAATTTTCAACTCGAAAAAAAAAATAATTTTTTCTCACACATTTGTTCTCCCCGCGCTTAAAATATTATTGAATGTCATTTTCTGTACTATTTTGGTACTTTGATTATTAATTTGATAATTTTACCACCAATTTTAATCTTTATTGATTATTATTAATTTTTTACTATTATTTTATTTAGTATTATTATTATTATTATTATTATTATTATTATTATTATCATTATTATTATTATTATTATTATTATTATTATTATTATTATTATTATTATTATTATTATTATTATAAAATAAAATAACGCGCGCATGAATTTCCTTGTTTCATTAGCATTCAAAAATTCAATTATTCAGAAGAATTCTACTCAAAATAATTATTTTTCTAAATATATTCAGAATAGTTGTGATAAAGTCGGAAAATTTTGTCAAAAGTAAAAAAATTGAAGTATTCAGAAGAATTCTACTCAAAATCACTATTTTTTAAAAATATATTCAGGATAGTCGTGAAAAAGTCAGAAAATTTTGTCAAAAGTAAAAAAAAAATTCAATTATTCAGAAGCATTCTACTCAAAATCACTATTTTTCTAAATATACTCAGGAAAGTCGTGAAAAAGTCAGAAAATTTTGTCAAAAGTACTGAAATAGTATTCAATTTCGAAAATTAATTTTCGACTTTTTCATAAGAAAATTCTGAATATTAGATTCCTCAATATTGAAAAGATTTTATTTCTCGCAAACTTTTTCTATTTTTAACAACAATTGAACTTTACAGATTTTAAAGATAATTTAGGTTTATGAAAAACTTTAATAATTCAAATTCTTATAAAATTCGTTATATTTTTTAATATACATTTCATTCATTATTAAAAATAATAATGGTTTTATGGATGAATTTTACTTAAAACACTAAAAAAAATTGAATTTTGGAAAAATTATAAATGATTGCAAAAACTCAATTATATTCAAAAGTTTTTTTTAATATTCTCGTCGAAATTTCAATTATTTTAAAAATTGTCAATAAAATTTTTGTCAAAATTCAATTATTTAAAAAATTTTTAATAAAATTCTTTGCAAAAATTCAATTATTTTCAAAAATTTTCCTCAATTTCATATGAATTCTATTATTTATAAATTTTTTTTATAAATTTCTTTCTTCTTAAAAATGTTATTAAAAATCGTTAAACGAAATCAATTATTTCGTATTATTAATGTGGTAAAAAATAATATTTTTTTAAAAACCTGGAAAATTTCCATTTTTTAAACTGAAAAAATCAGGAACTTTCAAATGAAACAAATGCGTGAGAATCCTGATCAAGTCTTCAATAAATTTCAAGGAAAACAAATAATAAAATAAAAATATTTCTGTCCAAAAGTCAGAATAAGAATAATCGTAATATATTTAAATTATTTGAAAATAACTGAAAATATTATTAAAAAAATAGGGAATCCAAAAATTGTTTTATGAAATAAAAAATGTTTTATTTATTTATTTTTTATTATAATTTCAATAATATATTTTTTAACAAACAGAAATTCCGTAAATATTTGTTCCCAAATAAAATTTAAATTTCCTAAACAAAATTTGATTTATAACTTTTTTTCTACTTGAAACTTGTACTTTGTTTATAAATTGTCATTAAGAAGCAGAAAATGTGCAAAATATTTTCTAATTTTAATTTTCCAGCTGATTTTTTTTTTAGAAAACATGAAAATATTAATTACCTAGTCCTAAAATGTTTGTTATAAAGTGTCAATTTTTCTGGAAAGAGGAGAAATATTGAAAAATAACAATAATTTTTGTAGATTAATAAAAAATATAAAAATAGTTTTCTATTATTTGAAAAATGAAAATAATATTTCGAAATAAAATAAATAAATACCTATTATTAAATTTAAAAAGTAAGAGTGAAAAAGTAATGAAAAATAATTATTATCTATCAAAACATATCAAAAAAACAAAAGCATAATCATGACTAACTTCAGGTGTGGATAGACTGGACAATGAATGAATGAATACAACGATTATTATAGTTAATTATTTTATTATTATTAATTATCATTAATTGTTTACTATTATTATATTTAGTATTATTATTATTATTATTATTATTATTATTATTATTATTATTATTATTATTATTATTATTTTACTATTATTTATTATTATTATCAAAAATATCATGATAGTAATAATAAAAAATTATTTTAATAAATATTTTTTCAAATAATTTTAATTTTCTATTAATGTGCAACAGCTCAAGGAATAAATCAGAAAAATATCATGATAGTAATAATAAAAAATTATTTTAATAAATATTTTCTTATATAATTTCAATTTCCTATTAATGTGCAACAGCTCAAGAAATAAATCAGAAAAATATCATGATAGTAATAATAAAAAATTATTTTAATAAATATTTTCGTATATAATTTTAATTTCCTATTAATGTACAAAAGCTGTTGAGAAATTTATTTATGGTGTAAAGTACACGCAATAAATAGGAATTAGGGAGAAAAAAAATTCTGCAGTATCTCAAAAAAAAAAAATAAATAAACGGGCCGCTTTATAACAGAAAGTGTGCAATGAAGAAAGTATGAGAACTCGAGTGTATATATATATACATATATATATAAAGAAAATGAGCTTTCGCTTCTGAAAATAATCGAGAGCTTTTTAGAATGCTTGCGCGGCTTTAAGCTGCTGCTTGAAATCGTAATGCAACCGGCAGCTGATCCGTAAAGCCAGAATATTAGCCAGCACGGAACGTTTTTCCCCTGGAATCTCTGCATTACAATGATTTTTACTCTGAATGGCCCTAAAGTGCCAAGCTATCACATGACAAAGGAAAATCTTCTTTAAAAAATATTGCGTTTTCTCCAAGTCGCCCAGGAATCTTTTATATTTTTTCATGACACTGTGCAATTTTTCCCCCCCAGTCTTTTTCACTTTTTGAAGGAGCATTAAACAATATGTTTCTTATTAATAATAAACTGCATATTGCCATTTTATCATTATCATTTTTGCTATTTTATCATTATCATTTTTGCTATTTTATCATTATCATTTTTGCCATTTTTAATAAGAAAAATAAAGTAATTTTTTACTCTCGAAAATGGAGCTTAAAAAAATTGCAATAAAAAATTTAAAAAAAACCTAAGTAATAAAATTGTGAGATATTAATATTTTTATTTCCACGATATGTGTAGAAGAAGTCATTTAGGCACTTTAATAAAGTAAAGAGCTTTTTGGTATTAAATCTTTTTTTCCCCCTCCAAAAGTTATGCTTCCGGGGAATTAAATTCAGTAGTTGCATATCATAACGATGGCTTCTGATATAATCATCTCTTAAGAGAATAGTCTCTATTTTCCCCTATATATATATATATATATGTGCGCAGACATATATTTGAGTTGCATATAAACGTGAGAGTTTAAAATCTGTTTGAATTCAAAAGCCATATTTTTTCATCTTCCATATTTGTCTCTTCACATGATAATATTATAGCTTTTTACATTTAATAATAGTATCAATTTAATTTCCACACAGTAAAATTATACGTTCCAATTAAAATTTAATATTTTTCAATAGCGCACACATGGAGATGTATATAAAAGTCATTAATATTATTTTTTCAGTGCTCAATTATCATTTTAATTAATTGCCCTCGTTATACTTTTTGCCGTATTTATACGTTCAATTTTAATGCACAAATTCTTTGTTGCATGTATATTATTTACTCTTTGTTTTAAATTAATTTTTCGATAAAAATATAATTCGGAAAAGTTTGAAAAAAATGCAATTTTGTTTAATATACTCTTAAAGTGAAATACTGGTATAATAATAATAAAATGTTAAAACAAACACTATAGAAAAATAATAAATTTTAACAACTTTAAAAAAAAAACAAAATTTAGTAAATATTTTTTGGATTTCCTACTACTGCAAATTAATAATTTTTTTCTCTGCAAATACAAATTTTGAATTAAAAATAATTGAATAATTCTAATTTTGTTTTCATTTATTTATTATAATTATTTAATTTATTATAAAGTAAAATTAAGGTTAATTAAATTTAAAAGTTTGAAAAAAATGCAATTTTTTATTAATTATTTTTATTATTATTCCCCTATTTTATTTATTTCGTACGATAAATACATAAATAATAGAATAAAGCAATGAAAAAGTAAGAACTGCAGACATGCAGTGTCAAAATGCTTAGTTGATGTCCTACGTGACCTTTTCAAACATACAAATACATACATACGTACATGTGAAAAGCATCAAATTTAAAGTGAATTTGTGAACCGGAACTACTGTGCTGCGCACACAGCAACCCGAAACTTAACATTTAATTACACATATTTCCCTAACTATGCACTGATTCAAGGATTAAAGTTAGTCTAATTTTAACAAGGGTTTATTTCTCTATTGTAAAACTCAAACTTTACACACAAATTTTCCTAATTTATATGACAATCTATATTATATTACTAATTTTGTAAAATGTAAATTAAACAAAAGGGATTTTTTGAACATCTCTTTCATGGAAAATTCGCAATTAATTTATTAATTTGCAAATTGAATGTGCAATTGAATTTAAATTTAATTTCATTTGGCAATTAATTTATTAGTTACAATTTATATTCTTATTAGAGATTTAATATAATAATTATTTTGCGCAAAATAAATGAGCAATTATGAGTGAAATTTAGATTGTATCGTTGCGATGATACGGGTAATGAATGATATTGTATGATACTGAATTTTAAATTGTAATTATTATCGTGAATTGTTATGGCAAATATTAAAAATACCATCAATCACATAATTACCGTTTTTCTTTTTTATTACCGAACAATTAAGTTTGCAATGCGCTTTATGAGTCGTTAATTATTCGCAGTAATCGCAATTTTCATCGTCGAAAAGTATAATTTATTATTTTTTTGAGAAATTAATTTTTTTTGAAAAAATTAATTATAATTTTAGGTAATAAGTGGTTATAGTTAGTAATTTGTAATTAAATTTTTAATTAAATTATGTTATTAAAATAGAACAATTCTGCGTATATAGAAAAGAAAAAAATGAAATTACTTATGGTTTGTATTTTTAGCTCCGTGGTAGTAGTGTCGATATTTGTGAGTTAGAGTCGCACGTTCGATTCTCAGACGTTTGAAATTTTTTTCTACTCACATTCGATAAGTAAATAAAAAATTAAGTGAAATAATTACAGATGTTATTTACAAAATTAGATTAATTTAGTAATTTAACTTCTATTTCACTAAAAAATTCTCAATATGACCTAAAAAATTTTTACTGTCACTTCAAAATTCAATGTTCCTAAAGTTTCGAACGTTTAAATGAATGACAATATTTTTTTACTTTTTCTAATTTGTATTTCTTAACAAAAAAAAATTATTTTTTCGATTAAAACAAATTAATTATAAACTAAATATTGTTTAATTTCCATTATTTTCTTTTTATAAATAGTAATTTTATGAAAAAATTAATGTTAAACAAAATTTTGTTCATTTGAACGTTCAAAACATTAGCCACATAAAATTCAAACTTTTTCAATTGAAATTTGAAGGTAATTTCAGTCCCAATAAACATTTTTTTAAGTGGTGGTGTATAATTTTTTAAGTAAGTATTTTAGTCAAAACAAAAAGTGAGAATTTTTTAGTGAAATATTTTTTAAGTGAATTACTGAATTCAAAATTTTTTATTGTAGATCGAAATTTTTTTAGTGAAAGTGTGAATTTAAATTTTTATTTTATACTAAATGTTAACATTTTTTTAGTGAAAGTAAAAAATTTATAAGTTAAAGTGAGAATATTTTTAATAAAAGTTAAATTCTTTAAACAAAAATGAGAATTTTTCAAGAAAGGTAAAATTTTTCGAATAAATGCGAATATTTCTTAAGTAATGTTAATAGTTTTTTTTATTAAAAGTCAAAATTTTATTTAAGAAAATGAGAATTGTTTTAGTAAGTATTAAAATTTTTTGAATAAAAGTGAAGATAAACATTTTTAGAGAAAGTGAAAATATTTGACAAAGTTGAAGTCCACAACGTTGATCAACGAAAAAAATTGTTTTGATTTATTCAAAAATTATTTTTAATTTAATATTTATTCATATAATAATTATTATCATTACATAAATATTAATCTATTTTTTCTAAATATTTTTCCTTATTTATAATAAGGAAAATTTTTTTATAATAGGAAATTTTCCTAATATTTTTGCTTTATTTTTTTTTTTAATTTATTAAGTGAATAATTTTTGTCGTTGATAGACGTTGTGGACTTCAACGTCGTAATATTTGAGTAAAACTCTACTTCTTTGAGGGAAGTAAATTTTATTTTTAGTGAAAATTCAAATTTGTTTAGTGAAAGTGAGAATATTTTTAATTAAATTAAATTTTTTTAGCGAAAGTGATAATTTTTCTGGACAGAAGTTAACATTTTTTGAGTGAATGGGAAAATTTTTTGAGCAGAGTTAAAATTTTCTAATGAAGCTCACAACTTTTTCTAGTCAAAGTGCAAAATTTTGTGAGTCAAAAGTGGGAATATTTTAAATAAAAGTTAATATTTCTTTTAATTAATATAAAATTTTTTTTAGTAGCAGTAAAAATTTCTTTTTTTTGTGAAAATGAAATTTCTTGAGTAGTGAAACTAAACTTTTTTGAGAGAAGACAAATTGTTTTTTGTTTAAGAAGTAAAAGTCTATTAAATGAATGTGAGAATATTCTTAATGAAATTATAAAATTCTCTTAGCGAAAGTGAAAATTTTCCTGGAAAAGTAAAATTTTGACTAAATCTGAATATATTTGAGTAAAATTATTATTTTTTTTAATGAAGATCAATATTTTATTGGTGAGAGTGAGAGTTGTTTTAATGAATACGCGAATTATTTAAATGAAAGTAAAAGTAAGAATTTTTCAGGAAAAGTAATTGTATTTTTAACTGAAACTAAACTTTTTCGAGTGAAATCAAAATTTTCTCTACTGAGAAGTGTTTAAACTATCCTAATTAATAAACAAGAAAACCAAAAATAAGAAACTAGTGTAAAAATTGTTTTGAAAAATAAATAAAACCTAATTATCAAATTACGATTTAGATTTAATATACGTATTTAATGTAGGCGATAATTAAAAAGTTTTTTCGGGCAAAAAAAAAGAATTCAAACCCAGATTTAATGCCCCAATATTTATGCTATCCGCGTCGATTTAAAATCTCTGATCCACATGATTGTTATTAGGGTCAGGGTGATAAAAGGCAGGCTGCATACATATTGAATGGCTGTAAAAAAATAAATATCTCCTGTCCACTTCAATTAATTAATTTCTTTTATACGACAGTGTGGATTTTTTGCTTGGGAAAAATTTTTTTTTTTACTACACTTCAAACATTTTTTCTCTTGACGTTCTATTCGTTCATTTCCCATTGTCTATCAATCTTTCTCTCTCTCCCTCTTTTTGACGTTTTTTTCTCTTTCTCCCTCTTTTTTTCCTCTTGCCCCATTTCCCAAGGAAGTAAAGAGATTCCGTATCGCACTTTCACAAAGGAAGCGAGTACAGCGGATGGCTAGTCAAAGTATACCATTAAACAAGAATATACGTATTTTATATCTAGCTGTATATGTACATACATACATTTCTGTATAAAATACATACATAGTAGACTATACACATTTCTATAAAATACGAGAGTCTGTATATGTATATATATATATATATGAATGGTGTGTGAGTGTGCGTGGAATGTGTTGGAGAACCCTCTTTAGACGTCATGCAGGATGAATTTCTAATGGAGGCGCAACCTAAGTGCTTAGACGACGTTTCGGTCTGTTCTCGAACAATTTGTTTAGTGTGTGCTTTGTCGAGAAATAACAATCAACGAGTAATTCTGAAAATTGCTCGGCAAGTGATTATATGAATAAACCACTTCAACTATCACTCGAAAGTCGAATGAAACTCGTTAAAAATTTTCGTTGAGTGATTTCAATTTTAATTGGCATCAAAATTCATCCCATTTAATCAAATTCGCAATTTCATCGCTCTCTTTCTGTATGTAGACATATACGTGTATGTGTTTATGTATGCAGCAAAATGCATTAAGCATTCAAAAAAAAAAACTTTTGCATTTAATGATGAAGCATTGTAATCGTAAAAGTTGAATCATTCGTTGATATTTTTGGATTCATCATTTTCCCACACATGGCTTTGTGATACAAGAATCAGAGAAATTTGATTGTTTTGTGTTAATCCTCTTCTAATTTTATTCGCAACCATTCTTAACAAATCTGAAAAAGTGCATTAAATTAAAAAGTTTTTTAACATTAAAAAGTCATTAAAAATTTATTGCTTGTAATTTTTGAAACTTTCGTCATCTGTAAATCACTTGATTTTTAGTACGGACTGTTCCGTTATCGTAACATATTTTCAATATTAATAATAGTAATAAAAGTATAATAATGGGAATAACAACAAATAATTTGTTATTGAGATATTGTTGGTCTTCTATTATTAACAAGTTAATGACAAATTGTAATAACTATAAATAATTAAGAAACAATACAAAAACTATAATATTAAATAAGTAAAATTGTAAAAACATATGACTTACAATCAGTGGGAATGAAACACGTGTGATCTAAAGGCTGAGTCATTACAAGTGTGCCTACAACAATGCTTTTCCAAAAATGCATGCACTAGTGGACTTTTCCAAAAATACATGAGTTAGTGGACAAATTTTTGGTATAAAAAGGGCTACACTGTCATCTAGTCTAAAAAATGTAATCGTCAGTAGTAGTCACCTGTACTGCAGTCTAAAATTTGAAGTCATCAGAACTAGTCACCTGCACTACAGTCTTAAAAATGTAATCATCAGTAGTAGTCACCCGTACAATCTAAAAAATATAATCATCAGTAGTAGTCGATCATACTAAACTCTAAAAATTCAGTCTTAAGAATGTAGTCAACAGAAGAAATTACCAAATAACAGTCTAAAAATTTCAATCTAAACAAGTGGTTCTCTTCGTATAAGTGGATATCATCCCCAGTATAGTAGTTGTCCTGATCTTTACGTGAGATTCTAAATTCAGTTCATCTTGAAGTCTAATTTGTTGTTAGTAAATCATTAACCTGCAGCCACTTAGTGGATAATTATCAAACCAGCCCCATTGTATTCCTGCGACACGAGCTAAGACCACCACTCGCTGAGCGAAGGTAAAGAAAGACAAACCATTTAGACTCATATTTAGAAAGCTAGTGTTCATTCCATCTTTGCATAATTTTGATCTTTTTCAAATATATTGTATTCAAAATTTTTTTCCTGTCATTTATCAAACCCCGTCCCAATTTTAATAATTTTATTAAAGTTAAATCGGGTAAAATTAGGAATTAGGAATATAATAATAAAGTTAGTTGACATAACAGGACTGAGACTTCCATTTAATATAATTCCTTGAAAATTTCCTTGATTTCTCCGACCAATTTTACTTTCACTGACTTTTCGTTAAATTCCCTAATTTTTTCTTCGCGACACGACACATTTGGTTTAATAAAATTGTATATTTTTATATTATTAAACAAATATTGAAGGATCATTGATGTAACTTGAAATATTGACGCATTCAAAGAAAATTTTTCAACTTATTCGCATTTAAACATCAATTTTCGTACAAGTTGTGCATAAATTAAGAAGAAATGGAAAAATAAATCCGTTTAAACTGCAAGCTTTTAAATCCACGATGGCTTGAATTTCGTTTACATTATTCAGCTTGAAAAATGAACTGAAATCAAGACTTTGTTATTAGTGTGCGAGGAAATTCAATTTTCGTTTCAACTTTAGAAAGTCTATTGTTGATTATATTAGAGAGTGAAGTTTGTGCATGGATAATAAACACACAGACTTGTATAAATTTATATATATATAAATATATATATATATATAAACAGTAAGAGTGTGTGTGTGGGAGAGAGCAAGACACAAAAGCATTCCTACAGGTAGAAATAGGAAAGCAAAGGCAGCAAGCAAAAGCGAGTCGTCGACTGCCCTCGACGAATGAGGTGATGCAGCAACGCTGCGTCATTATTTCGTTAATTAAATGAACTTTGGTATCTGCCGCGAGCGACTGCAATTAAATGGGCCCTTTGAGAGGTAACTTCGCCACCTTGACTTTAACGACAGTCCTACCTTTTCCCCACCATCTGACACTTTGCTATTTAGATTATCCTGGCCGTACAGTGAGTATTTCCTTCTCTCTCTCTCTTGTCGAAAGTTTCTTAACCTCTCTCTTTCTCGCCCATCGTCGCCTTTTCAAAACGAAATAATTAAATGTAGATGTCCCCAGTGGTAAACCGGCATCCGCTTTCCACTAATCTCCCAGTTTTCAATAAAGCTCAACTTCGATCGTATCGTTAAACGATATTTTATCGTGAGTGTAAATATACAGAAAGATACGAAAGAGGTGAAAAAGAGAATCGAGAACTAGAACCAATTATCTGATGTATTCAAATAAGCTTTGTTCTTTCGATTAATTTTTATCGGATTGGGATAAATAATCCTTGTTTTTCGGTGGTTTTTGTAAACTTAGAAGTGTTCGATTTTCATTGTTCGAAAAAAACGCCCCCTCCTTTTCACTGCTATTTTTTTGTAACTGTCACTAGCAATTTTTTCCCTCTATAACGAATTTTCTGTTCAGCATTTTTTTTCGTTCCTTTTATTTTTTTCCTCTTTCTTTTATCGTTTTTATTTTTTACCTTCTTTATATTTCCTCTTTCTGTTTTACCATTTTTATTTTTTACCTTCTTTATTTTTTATTTGTTTGTTCTATCTTTTTTAATTTTTTACCTTTTTATTTTACTTTTTGTTTCTTACCTTTTTGATTATTTACCCAAGTTTACAATTTTTTTCGTTTTATTTCTTGCCCCTCTCATAATACTACGTATACTTAATGTAGCGGTTTCATTTTATCATTTCCGCATCATTGTCTAAGTAACAAGTCCTCTTCTTCTTCTCCCTCATTCGCCTCTTCTTTTTTCCCTCCTCAGCTCTTGAAAGATTTTGATATCTATATCTGTAAAATAGCCTGGAAATTTCTACAAACTTGTTTATAATTTAATACAAAAGTTTTCGTATAATTCTCTTACTTAATCCCGGCCCTGATAAATTGACAAGCCAATTTAAACTTCGAATCAGTGAGCGAAAATTAATTTAAACTACCACGACAGCTCTGATATTGCTTTTTTAAACTGCTCGAGACATCAAATTTTTGAAGAAAAAAGGGAAAAGAATTTTTTTTTTTGTATTTATTTACACTGTAAAAAAATAACTGCTTTTTTATTAATTTCCACATCGTGTAACGTTGATAGCAGAGAGAGAGAGAGGTGTTAAAAGAAGATTTTTAACTATCTTTTTTATAAAAGTACCTGCTACTGGTGCTTTATTAAAAGTGAGGGAAATAATAAAATGATATAAATTTAAATAACGTCTAATTAAAGATGGAGAAAAAAGAAAAGATGAAAAAAAGGAAGTAATCAAAGAGGGTCCAATGTAAAAAGAACTAACAAAGCTGAAAAGAATCAAATAATTAACAGTAAATGAATTCAAATTTCATTTTTTAAAAAGTACAGAAAGAGTTTATTGATAGGTTGGCGAAAGGACTTAGTAATGATAAAATTCACTTCACATTAAAGTTAATATATTTCACAATTTAATTTTTCGAAAGTAATACAAATATTTATTTTAATTTACAGATAATATATATATATATTTTTTTCAATGAAAGTCACTCCACAATTTTTCGTTAAAATTACAATTATCAATTAAAAGTTTTCGAATTACAATTCTGTTGTTTCGTGTGCGAAGATATATCGAGTACTGATAGTATTTTCTTTCTTAATTCTTGGCTTCGTTTATGACTCATTCATACCTTGATAATTAGATTTTAATTGCTCTCACACATTCGCCAATTTATAATAATATTCATTTTGGTCTCTCAATTTATTATTCGCATTGCGACAAGTTCAAAAAATGTATAAAACTTTATAGAAACTAGAATGGTTGTCAATTATTCAAAAATAAAAATAAACGATCGTAAAAATCGATTATGTGGAGAAATAAGATTCCACAACTTAACAACCATGAACTTTTAAACTTCATGGAAAGCACTAGAAAAATCAAGTTTAAAAAAAGCAATTTTTATTATCTTTCAGCATAAACGACAGATAATTGTAGGCAGTGTACTCCCTGTACAAGTATTTTCAAACTTAAATAGACGAATTCGCCCTTCAACAATGACAAACAACGGCGAACTTTCAAACTGACAACAGCTTTTTCTCAAGACTAGAAGAATAGAGTTGATTCCTCTCACAAACGAGACGATTAATTTTTCATTAAAGCATAAAAAATGCTCAACTTCTCAAGAAATAGTTTTTGTTTTTTAATCTTTAGTGCAATTTTTCTGGAAGTGTCAGGAAGAAGAAATTACACTTTTGGATACTTTTCATTATATCTGCAAATTCCTCGAAGAACGACACTGTTTATTTTCATTCTCGATGCATATGCAAAGAACACTGCATATTATTTTTTATAAATTAATTAATAAATTATTTTAATTTTTGTAAATATTTTAATATTTTAATTAATAAGTTTTTTTTAAATGTTATTTCAGTTTTACTTTACGAATAATTTAATCACTTTTTTACGACAAATTCCTATTGCAACTAACATCAACAATAAAAAAGTTTCTGAACAAAAATGTTGACTGCTTTGGTAACTTTGCACAAAATTTCATCTTTAATTCTTCAAATAATAAATTAAATTATGAAAAAATTATGACTGATTAAATAAAATCAATTATTTTCAAAAGTAATAAAATACTTCTCGGAAATTCAATTGTGTTCAAAAATATTGCAAAATATTCTCGTCAAAATTTTAATTATTTTGCAAAATTTTCCTTAATTTCATATGAAATCCGTTATTTAGAAATTTTTTATAAATTTCCTTGTAATTATTAAATTATTTTAATTAATAACAAAAATATTTGTAGGAATTCAATTATTTTCATAAATAAAACTCATCGCAGATTTTTTAATTATGTTTCATACAATTTTTAATCAAATTCATCGAAAAATGTAAATTGTTCTCAAAAATGTTATACAAAAATCGTTAAAAGAAATAAACTTTTTAAAAATATTTCGATAAAATTCTTTAAATAGAATCCAATTTAAAGAAATTTTAATTATTCAATAAATTATTTATTTTTGCATTAAAATTATTTATTTCTCTAGTAAAAATTTATTTAAAAATGTATTTCAGTTAAACTTTTCGATAATAAAAAATATAAGCATTATTGCATGGATTTTGAGAAATAATGTAATTTTAAAAACGTTTCAAGTTAAAATCTTTCTAAATTTCTATTTTTCATACTTATAACTAACAATTCTGTAAAATTAATTATTTAAAAAAAATTAATTACATTTTTATCTGAAATTCATTGAAGTATTTATTTTTCAATACGTATTTAATTGAAGATTTTGTGAACAACTTAAATTTCGTAAAATTGATTTTTTAAATAAATAGACTTTTTAAATTCTCAAAGAACTGTTTTCGAAAATTATCAAAAAAAAAAATTATTTTTGTGGGGATAATAATAGTGATGAAATATTTATGTAGAGAAGAAGTTTTTGAATAATTTTAAAATTATACAATTAAAGAAATTCGAAAATAAATGTGAAAATATTTCTTTTGGGGTGTATAATCATTTTGGAGTAAATCTAGAGGTTCAGGGAAGAAGACCAAAATGTTATCAACAAGAAATTAAGTTTTTCATTTTCAAAAATAGAAAATATTTTGTAGGATTTACATTTGTTAATTATCTAAAATGTTTGTTAGAAAATGCTAATTTTTTAGGAGCAAGGGAAATAATTAATAATATAATAACAATCACGTGACAATATTCTTTATCTATTTATTTGATAAATATATGGGTGATTCTTCTAAAAGGCACCTGTTTTTTTCCGAAAACTGAAAAAAAATTATTTTTACATTTTCTGAATTTTTTTGTCATGGGTAGGTTTTAAATACGTTTAAAGATAGAAATCTGAGGTGCGCAAAATTAATTTTCAAAAATAAGCCTTCCAGCATTAAGTGGAAAAAAAAAATTATTCCATTATTAAGTGCTTTGAAAGTTAAATATAATGTAATCAATATTGGAGTTTTTGTATAAAAATTCTTTTTAAATTTAATTTTTTTAATTTATTAAACTTTTAACATTATTCATTTATAATGTAATGAATTGTGTATTTAATAATTTATTTTTAAAAATTTATCTTTTTAAAAATAACTAATATATATTTTTTTATATTGAACAAAAAAAAATTCAATGAATTTATTAATTTATCATTTTAAGTTCAAATTTGGTATTTTCTGTAAAAAAAATTTTTGTTAATTATAATTTTATTATTTATTTAACTTTCTACTTAATATATTATATATTTTAAAAAATTAAAAATATTTTATTTTAAATAAAACGGAAAATTTTTTTATAATTCAAGGGTTAGGTAATTGAAAATAATTATTAAAAATAAAACAATAACGCTTACTAAATATGAAAAAGGCTTCGGAGATGAATAGTTTGTCAAATAAAAAATTCACGTTTTTATTAAATTTAAAAATATTAAAACATAATTTAACAAATTTTTTGGGCTACAACTTCAAATATTTATATATAGATTACGTGAAACTAAAAAACAGTTTAAAAATATGATGTTTTTAACTGAAAAACGAGGCTTCGGAGATGAATTTGAATTTTTACTCGCATTGCCAGTAATTTTTAATTAATTATTTAAAAAATTTCTTTTATTTTATTTAAACTAAATATAAGTGAAAAATAAACGGTAGATTCTAAGCTTCAATTTGATATATATTAAGACTATATTACAAAATTTTTAATTATATTAAAAAAGAATTAAAAATATCCATCATATTTAACCAAAACCAAAAGACAAAATTAAATAATTTTTTTTACTAAGAAAACTTTTAAATTTTAAGATTACAAGATTATGTAAAGAGAAATAATGTTTCGTAGATTATGGATAAATTTATTTTTAAATTTATACTCAACAAAATATTAATAAAAAGTTAATGCAAATATTGAGTCTCACGTTGGAGACACGTGAAGTGGTATATATGTATATTTATAAATACTTAAATAGTAAATTAATAAATCACTCATATTATTAGGATTTTTGCGATTTTAAGAAGCTAAATGCAAAATTCGATGTTAAAGTAGAAATTAATTAATATTAATTTATTTATAAAGAGATGTTAATTCGACTCTAACTAAACGTGTCCTTCGGACGAAAAACGTAAAAGTAGTGGATTCCCCTCTCTTCTTGGTTATTAGTTCAACCAAGGGGTGAGAATCCTATTTTTTGAAATTGGAGAAGATAGGTAAATTAATCAGGATGTATAAATTAAAATGCAAAATTAAGATATGAACAATTAATTGTATATTTAACCCAAAAATCCCTAATACAAATATTCTAATTTTTCAAGTGGTGTAAAGAGAGTACTTGTGTATATGTGTGTGAATGAGTTTAAGAAAATGTGTTAAGAAAGCTATACTTTTTACTCACTACTTGAAATTCTACCTTGAAATGTTAATCCAAGTTGCGGAATGTCTCTTTTCTCTGTATTTTCTGACACAGGCTTCCCAAAATTGATGAAATACCAAATCTAGGGTCACTAGATTGATATTACTTAATTCACCTTATTATTCCTTTAGAAAGTACACAAAATTCGAAGATCGAACCTCAAAAAGGAAGGTTGTCTTTAAAAATATATTTAAATTGATAACCTTTTAATTCTTTTAATAAAAATTACTTTAATTTTATTCTGCTGATATTAGACTTTTTCAATACACTCTTTTAATTCTTTTATTTCTTTTATTTTTCTTTTAATATATTTATTTCTTTCAATTCAGTTTATTTTTTTAATATCCTCTTTTAATTATTCTATTATTTTTCTCTTCGTTTTTATTATTTTTAATACAACTTTTAAATCCAACCTTTCTTTAATCTTTATTCTTTAAATTTTTATTCTCAATTGAAATTCACTTATTTTTCACAAACTTTTATTGACTCTTTTGATTTTTTATTTAAAAAAAAGGATTATCTTTTTCCCGAACTTCGCTTTTTAAAACACGGCTCATCGGCCGGACTTGAAAATTTTGCCAGGCTAAAGTTTGCCGGCTTAAAACAACAGGTATCGACGACCTGTGACTAATTACTGCCTGATTTCCCAATGTCAATCAATTTTATTGAAAGACGATTTAGTGGGGGAAATCATAAACGAAGTTCATTGTGCTTGACTGTTGCTAAGTCAATTTATGCAACCTTGTAGATTTAGGAATGGTGTGATCCGAGTTCAATGACTCAGATGCACTACTCCTTATATTAAGAAATTTGGTTTCGACAACTCCCTGTGATTTCTCAAGAAAGTCAACAAACTGTTTGCCAATAAAAAGGGAATTCGCTGAGAAATAGTGTAATTTATATTTAAGGTTCTTCACCTCAAAATTGTAAGATTCAGGAGAATAATAAATTGAATAGAATTGTTTATAATTTTAGGATTAAAATCATTATTCAACTAAAATAGCTTAAAATCGCATTGGATTAAAACGTCAAAGAAGGAATGTCTTTTCGTAAATTCACAAAGGGTTGTTCTTTTTGTAGGTGTTTTTTACAAAATCTTGCATCATGTGAAATGTTGTTTGTGATTATGTTTCATGACGTATTTTAAATAATTATTTTTAATATAAAACGTTACGGGGTTCGGCCGTAACATTCGAATTTCGTTTAAAAAATTGAAATAATAAAATAAAAATTTTATCCTTAAATAATTTTCAAATAAAAAATTTAAATTATTAATTCAAAAAGTCAATCTATATTCTAGTAGAGGAAAAAAAATTGTTAAAAAATTTCCCTCTCGCTGTATAAAGTGTTTCTTTTTTCTCCCATTTTTGCGTGAATATCTTTTGAGAGAGAATTTCAAGGGAGAGAAGACGAGGTAGGGCTGCAAGTTAGTCACCGTTCGGCGACCAATCTTGTTTGGAACCAAACAGTTTTCGCATAACAGTCTCCCTGTACATTATAAAGGTACTATAACTATAACTTGGCGAGTGGATGACAACTCAATTTCAAGTTGAGTCTGACGTGCTCGCGTGCACTTCAAACTTCACACCCACTTTTGAGTGTTGTATACAATGTATATATGTGTATGTATAGACGTCTGATTTTGTACAATGCACTTCTGTATATACATATACAATGTTAAAGTATGAACAACGATAGATAGGTGCGCGCACAAGGTCGACAGAGAGCTTTACGGTTCATCACTGTTCATGCAAACTACCATAAGCGTCTGCTTCATAGAGCACGATGTAGATATACACCTTGATATGTGTACAGTTGCGTGAGAAAGTTTTAGTATCGTAAACTGTGCGCTTACTTCAAAGGCTAATAATTATAGGAAAGCTCAAAGTTGGGAGCTGAAAAAAAGATGTATTCGGCAGTTTATTTTTAACTTTCGGTTCTAAGCTTTCGGATATAACGTTCCTTTTCTCATTCTACAACATTTTTCCTTCTTCTTTTTTATTTGCACAATATTTACATTTTCTTCTTTAAAAACCTCGTAAAAAACTTGTTGTTTATGAGAAACGATCTTCCTGCCATCTGTTGGGACAGTTATTGTGTTAAAATGGCGGGATATTTAAATTTAGTAATTTGTTTACTGTAGTAAATTTTACTCGCGATACGCGGTATTTAATATAGTATATTATTATGCATTTTTTTCAAAACCATTAATTTTCGAATAAATTTGAAGAGGAAATATTTTTTAAATTTACTTTTTAAACGTATGGAATTAAAAATAATGTATTGTTTATTATTTTTAAAAGTTTCAATAATAGTTCGTCACAAGAATTAAAAATAATGTATTGTTTATTATTTTTAAAAGTTTAATTAATAGTTCGTCACAAGAATTTAATTTTTTTTCTACATAATAACATTCATCGTGAGAATTTATTATTTAATTTTTCCTACATAAACACATTCATCATAAGAATTCAATCATTTTTACGAAAAATAAAATTCTTCTCCTCAATTAAATTATATTCAGTAGGTAGTAGTGGTAATTTCAACCAAATTTCACTAAAGAATTCAATGACTTTCACCAGCTTTGAAATAAATTCTCCTCAGGAATTCAATCATAGTTTAAAAAAAATTTGACAAAATTTACTAAAATAATAATTTGCAGTAGAATTTTCGTTAAATTACTCAAAAAATTTAATTATTTTTAAAATTCTTTTATTATTTTAATAAAATTCTTCGCTAAAATGCAATTCTTTTTAATACAATTTTAATTAAATTTCTCTGATGAATTCAATTATTTTTTTTTTAAACTTTAATAAATTTCTCCTCGATAATTCGAATATTTTTGAATATTTCCAAATTACTTAGTAATCTTTTTCATAAGAATTCAATTACTATTAAAAAATTTCATACAGTTCTTTACGAGAAAATTTAATTATTTTTTAAATAGATTTAATTAAATACCTAGAAAAATTGTAATTACTTTAAAAAATTTTAATAAAATTCTTCAAAATATTATAAACATTTTTTTTTTAAATTAATGTCCAAATATTTTATAAAACATGCTTATAAAAATTAAATAATACAGCAACAATTGAATTAATTTCGTTGAAAAAATTCAATTGCAAAAAAAAATTTAAAACATTCTTTATAAGATAATTTAAGTTATTTTAAAAAAATTTGATTGTATTTTTTACATAGAATGTTAAAGAAATTCCAGGAAACATAATTAAATTATTTTTTAAAATTGTAATAAAATTCTTCAAAATTCTTGAAAATAATTATTTTCATAAATTCTATGAAAGTTTTCTCAAGAATTAAATCATTTTTTTAATCGTAAAAATTCTCGTTAGAAATTTAATTATTTTAAATTCAATTTTAAATTAATTTTTAAATTCAATTCTTGTAAAACAAGGTGAATAAAAAAAATCTTCTTGTAAAACATATTATCAAAACTTTTGTTAATATTTGAATTTTTAGCAATTTTATATTACACTTTTTAACAAATAATTGAGTTATTTACAAAAGTTTTAATAAAATGTTAAATATTGACTTAAATAACTTAATTATTGGTAAAAATTGTAATAAAAAATTGCTAAAAATTCAAATATTCACAAAATTTTTGATAAAATGTTTTCCAAAATATTTTTATTATTTACCTTGTTTTACAAGAGGTAACTTATATTTTTAGTACATTTTTTCTAAAAACTCTCAATAGAATTGTGGTTTTAAAAATTGTAAGAAAATTTAAGAATCAAATAAATTCTTTACGAAAAATTGCAATGAAATTTAATAATCAAATTTTAACATAAAGTTGTTAATAGACAGGTTGCTTTGGAAACTAAAAAAAATTCTATTAAATTCAATTTCATTCAAAATTTTCAATGAAAACTATTAAAAAATCTACATGTATTTAAATTTTTTTTTAATTATGCAAAAGAATTTATAAATATTATTTATGAGAACTTCAATAAAGAAAAAACCTTCTAAAGAATATTTTGTTTCCTTTAATAACTTTAAAAAAAATTATTGATACTTTAATAACTTTTATTAACTATAATTAGTTAGAAAAAATCGATAATTTAAAAGAAACGAAAGTAAAATCTTCGAAAAAATTTTATTATTTTCAATATTTTAATAAAATTACTCTTCTATTTAGAAAAATAACAAAATCCAAATATTCTGAACGTTCAAATGAACGAAATTTATTTGCATCTTCTAAAAATTACATTTTTATTGTAATTATTTTGCTTCACTATCTAAAGAATTAATTACTGAGTTCGTAAACGTACAATTTTATTTAAAAAATTTTTTTATGATTAGTATTTTATTAAAATATCTTCAATATAAAAAATTTCATTCATTTGAACGTTCTAAACTTGGGGATCATAAAATACCAAAGAAATTTTTCAAAACAATTTAATTATTTTCTATGAAATTTTATTAAAATTCTTCGCAAGTATTCAAATATTAATTGTTAAATCTTGTTGCCAGAAATCTGTTTAAAAATAATTAATAATTAATATTAGCAACAAAATAGAATATAAATAATTTAACGACGTAGAGAATGTTGTCTGCAGCAAAAAAATTTCTATTCGTGTCGAATTTAATTATTATTCTCATTAAAATATGATTAGTGCGAATATAGAGTCTAGTTACATCAATGTTAATATGTAACAAATTAATATAATAGTAATATTTAGTAAATTCAAATACGTAACAATATCCCAAGTAATATCAGTAATTGCTGAATTATTTTCATACCATTCCAAATATTATTCGCTGTGGATTACCATTTCCAATAAATTGATAACGAAACCTAAATATTCTAGTCACATTTACTAAGCTTATATTAATTAACAGATTTTAAATTTTAAATGTAATAAAATGCGTTGATAATTGTATAAAAATATGAAAAAATATATTATTTGGAGTAGAATTTTAATTAAAATCGTAAATAACGGAATATTTTCAAAAATTTTGTAAAAATTCTTTTCGAGAATTCAATCTCAAAAAGAAAATTATATAGAAATATATAAAATTAAACAATTTGCAATTGAATTACAATGCAAATTGAATTTTAATTAAAATCTTAAAAAAACGGAATATTTTCAAAAATTTTGTAAAAATTCTTTTCGAGAATTCAAACATTGTCAAAAAGTTTAACAATATTTATTTTTTTAAACAAATTAATTAGTACTAGAAGTTTAATTTTATTTGTCAAAAAATTAATCCATTTCATAAATTTTTATTTTTTTTCAGTAAAATTCTTCTCAAGAATATTCAAATCTTGTCAAAAATTTTTGTGAAATTTGTTTATTAAATTTGTAATTTTTGTTTTTGTTTGACCGTAATAATTAATTTGTTGAAAAATGAGAAGATTTCGATACTACTAGATATATACTAGATATTTGTTTATTAAAATTCAATAGTTTGAGATAGAATTTTAATTATATTACTTAAAAAGATTACATTTTTTTAAAAAAAGTATGATCCTAAAGTTCTTGAACGTTCAAATGAACGAAATATTTTTTATTGTAGATATTTTAATAAATAATCATAAAATAATTTAAAAACTAAAATTTTACATTTACAAACTGAGTAATTAATTTTTTTGTTAATGACACAAAATAATTGCAATGAAAATTTAATTTTTAGCAGAAATAAATAAATTTCGTTTAATTATTTATGTTCCTAAAGTTTCGAACGTTCCAATGAAAGACAATATTTCTTTTGCATCTTCTAATTTGTATTTCTTTAGAAAAAAGTTTTTTTATATGAAAACAAATTATTTCCAAACTAAATACTATTTAATTTGAATTATTTTTATTTTTTGGATTTTTTTATTTTCTTATTACTATTTCTTATATTTAATTATTAGAAAGTGTAGAAAATAATTTTAAAAAAACCTTTTTAATAAAAACGGATCTTAATTAATATTCAATAATTAGTATATTTTATGTTTTTATTTATTTCTTTAAAAATTGAAGTTTATTTTTTTATTTATATATTTAAACCTGGAATTAAATTTTTTTATTCATATTTTTTCATTGAAAAAAGGTAAATTATACTTAAAAACTTTACCATCTAAATGTATTTTCATTCTCAAAGTAAATAAGAAAAGGCAATGTTCGTGTTTGAGCTTAAAAGTAAAAAAATTAAACTATTCAAAAAATGTGTAACTCTTTGGAGTGAAAAAATTTTTTTTCACTTAAACTAGAAACGTAAATATTTATATTAATATTTTCCACTTTTTTTCTCTTTCTCCTCTCTCTTCATGAAAAATAAAAAGATTTCCAATGCGTCTGAAAAGACATATTTCCTCGGCGCTTTTTTCTATCTGTCTTTACTTTCTATTTTTTCTTCTTTTTCTTCTTTTTCTTCCTTTTTTTTATATCTTCCTCACGAAAAGACACTCCAAGCGGAAAATGGTTAGAACCCAGCTTTTAACTTGAACGTAATTTCCTTTTGATATGAAATTCAATATTTCCTTCTGCCGTTATATAGCGCACTTTTTCTTTGTCCATTAAAGATTCGCCGTGAACTGAGAGAGAAGAAAGTATTGAATTCCTCTGCAAGTACATTTCATATATAAAGCAATAAAACGTCACTAAACGTTTTCTTTCAGTTATCAGCTTTAGATGGGCGTGTGTGTGTATATAGCGACTCTCCAAAATCTTTTTAAAACATATATATTTCTTTTTTTCAATATCAGCAAAATTCAAATATACTTTTTCCTCTTCCATATTATATGTATATATATAATTTTTATAAACTGTAAAAAAAAATTTTTTTTATTCTCCTTTCTCTCAATTCATTCATAGTTTTGAGAATATATATTTTTTCCACATATATAAATTCTGAATTGCTGAATGTAACATGAATATTATTATTACTGGATATTTCAAGCGGATAATATTTTGAAATAATTTCCAAGAGTGGAACAATATTGTTGAAAGTTGAAAGGAGAGGGGGGAGTGGACTGGTTTTAAAATATTGGAGTATTTTTACGAAAAAAGTTTCTCTTTGATCATGTTCTTATTATTTTTGAATTAAAATTTAAAAATTCAACTTTTTCGCGAAATAAACGATTAGGATATAAAATTTCACCTTAGGAAACGTTTACATTTTTATAAATACAAATAAAAAGAATAAATTTACGATTTTTAATTAATTAATTTTTATTTACTTATAATTTAATATATAACTAGCAACAAATCTCGCGCTAAAGCGCGCGGCTAACTTCTTACTATTTTTTAAAATAAAATTAGCAATTTTAAAAATAATAAAATTTGAAAATTTTCTAATTCAAATTTTTGTTGAAAATACTAAAAAAATGCGATTTTGTAGAATTTTTAAAAATAATTGCAAACATTCCTTTAAAAAAAGTAAAATTCTTCATATTAAATTCAACTATGTTCAAATCTTGAAAAAAAATTATCGTAAAAGTACCAATTATCTTTATAAATAACAAAATTCTTCTCCAAAGTTCAATTGTTTTCAGAAATTTTTCTAATTTTAATGAATTTCAATATCTACGATTTTAATAAAATATTTCCTAAAACGAATTCAATTATTTAAAAAAAATTTTTTAATTTGAAATTTTACAAAATGACAATTTTAAATGAATGAATTAAATAATAAAAATTTCAAAGCAATTCTACTATTTACAAATTTTTATAAATTTCTTCGCAATAATTAAATTATTTTAATAAAGAATAACATTTTTTTAACCGGGAATTCAATTATTTTTATAAATAATAAAAATCATCACAGAATTTCAATTGTTTTTGGTACAATGTTAATGGAATTTCTCAAAAAATGTAATTATTATTAAAATTATTATTAAAATTAATTTTCAAATATTTTAATGAAATAATTTTTAACAATTCGATTTTTTCAAAATAAATTAAAATAAATTCTTCGTGAAATTAAAATAATTTCAATAATATCAAAATTCAATTATTTTTAATATCCACAATTTCAATAAAAATTCACAAAAGAATTCAAATATTTAAAATGAAATACATTAGTAAAATTCATCGCAAGAATTAAAGTATTTTTTATAAATAATAAAATTTTTCTCAGGTATTCAATTATTTTCAATACAATTATTAAAAAATTCGATTGTATTCAATAAATTAAAGAAATATTTCAAAAAAATTCAATTATTTTCCAAAAATTTTAAATAAAATTCAAGAATTAAATGCTTAATTTCGAAATAATTTACTTGTTTTCATAAACAATAAAATTCTTCGAAATAATTCAATTATTATCAAATGTTTTGATAAAATTCTTTGCAAGAATTCAATCATTTGCAAATGTTTTATAAATTTTTTCGCAATAATTCAATTATTTTGAAAAAGTTTGATAAAATTCTTCGAATCAATTCAATTATTTTCAAAAATTTTCCTCAATTCAATGATTTTTATAATATCTACTAAAATTTTTCAAAAGAATTCAATTATAAAAAATTTTATTGAAATTCTGCTCAAACATTTAATTATATTCAAAAAATAATTAAAATTTCACAAAGAATTCAATTATCTTCATAAATAATAAAATTTTTTAAGGAATTCAATTATTATTTTCATAAAAAATAATTTAAAATTCTAGAAAATAGTAATTTATTTAAAATTTTTCTTCTTTTTCTAAAACAAAATAATAATTTTCTTTAAAAAAATTGTGATTCAAAAAGATAATAATGGAAAATAAATAAATTTTCTATTTCCTAATCACAGTTGTTTAATAATTTTTATAATTTTTTTAGAAAGTAAAGAAAAAAAATAATTTCAATTTGACGAAACATAATATTTAACAAAATTTTAGTCTTTTAATGAAAAGAAGTGAAAAAAAAATTCTGATGATTTTTATTTTCTATCTAAAGTTAACAAAAAAGAAAAGTATAAACAAAAGACAAATTCAGAGTGTGAGGGACAGAAAAAGTGAAGGAAAGAATGAACGAACATTCAAATTAATATAGTAAATTAATTTTCGCGTCATGTTTTTTTTTTGTTGGAAAAAAATAATAATTGGCACCAAGAAAAACAAAAGTGTGATTGGTTTTTATTTTGTGAATGTTGCAGAGAGTCGAATTTTGGAACTTCATTCTCCAGATGGAGTGCACGAGTGTTGGCTGAGAGCTTCTGACAATACGGAGGCGAATGTCTGGTTCAATGCTCTACATTCGGCACTGGCAGCACTTACCTTGAAAGCCCTGAGACTGGCTTCAGCACTTCCGGATCCTCCGCAACTTCAGCACATCGGCTGGCTCGCCAGGAGGCACTGTGTACAGGTAAAGAGTGTGTCTATGTTGGCTTTTGCCGAAAAGGGGAACGAGAGAGTGAGAGGCAGGGAGTTGGAATTTACAGAAACTGAGGAAATTGTAGTCACGCCTTTGCTATTCCTTCTGGGACTACAATGCGTGGTGAAGCACCACAACTCACTAGCAATTAAGATCCTGACGTGACATCCGCTTGAGCACGCTCGCAAGCACTTCATTTTCAATTAAATCCAAAACAGTTTCTAATTGCAACAATAGACGTATTCACATATTTGTCTTTTATTAATTAATTAATTTATTATTAATTAATTAATTTTGTAAATTATCAATTTTCTCGATGATAATAATAATAAATCGAAAACCGCAGTTCGCGCGTTAGTATCTAGGCGTAACATTTTTTAGTACACTGTAAAAATTATTATTATAATTATTATGATAATATTAATAATATTAATAACTAAATTATCACGAATAGAATCACGGATAATAAGCTAAAAAATAAATTTCCATATTATTTTTCCATCATTTTTTTTTCACCTCACAACGTATGTGGGTGAATTTTCTGAAAGTGACACTTTTAAATTTCTGTTTTTCAATTAATTTTTTTCTTCAATTATATGGTTTTTTCTATTAAAACTACTTAATTTCATACTCAAGAGTAAGATTTTTAGGTTGCGCAAAATTAATTCTTAAAAATATTAAAGTTTTTTTCATTTGAAGAATATTATTGTTGCTCCATTAAATTAATTTTATTTAATTGGCGAGCTTTTCTATTAAAAATTCACGCTAGTATCGCGTTTCACGAAATCGAAAATAAAATAAGACTCTAAAGTTCTAAACGTTCAAATGAACGAAATTTATTTGTTTCTTCTACAAATTAAATTTTTGTTGCAATTATTTTATTTCACTATCCAAAAAATTGATTACTGAGTTTTTAATTACAATCAAGTACAATTTTAGTTTTTAATTTTTTTATGATTTGTAATTTATAAAAATATCTTCAATAAAAAAAAATTTCGTTCATCTGAACGTTCAAAATTTTAGGATCATAATAAAATTACAATGCTTAAAAATTAATAATTTGTATATTTTAATACCAAATACTAGTGATGAATTCCGCGCTCGCTAACGCTCGCTCGGATACTATTGTACTGTTAATTTTTTAATTACTAATATATGTTGTATAGCACTATACTTTTAGGAAATTATTAATTTTAATTAATGAATTTTTTTTATTAATTTTATTAAAATTATTAATTTATATATTTAAGTTTTATAAAACAAAAAATAATAATAATACATTAAAATAGAATTGATATATATATATATATTATAAATACGTAATTATTGTCTTTTCAAATTGTCATTTACAAAAAATATTAAATTGTTCATTTATTAAATGAAATTAAAAAATGTTGTTTTTCATTTCTTATTGAAAAAATTGATATCAAGAATTTTTAAATTTTTAATGTGATAACACAATTTTATAATTAATAATTTAAAAAAGAATAATTTGAAATAGTATTATAAGTAGAAATTGTTTTGTACAATTTAGAAACAAAGTTGATTAGATTTGAAGAATTTAAAATACATATTAAATTATGAAACATTTATTTGAATAATAATCCTTTTGTTACTGTTAGGACATTAAACAATTTCTATAGTTGTTTTAAAGAATAAATATTTTTATTTATTTTAATAATATATAATACCCAAATAGTACGTAATTATAAATTTTTTTTTTAACTTATTTTTTAATTATAATTTTTTTATTTATAGTAAATTTTTATTTTATTATTTTATTTCTGCAAAGTATAAAAACATTGTAGTATCCATTATATTAAAATCTTTGAATGTCGAACTAATGAGTAAGAAGCTGAGCAGTATTTTGTTTTGAAAAGTTTTTTTTCGAAATAAAGTGAACTTGAAAAGATAAAAATGATAAATATTAGTTGTTCCTAATTTCTCTCAACGCAGTTGTGCTATGACAGTCAAAAGTTGTGCAAGTTAAAACAAATCTACGAGAGAAGTGTTTTAGCATCAAAATTTTATTGATTTCTCATTTAATATAACCATATTATTTCAAGTAAGTTTTTAATTAAAAAAAAAATTAAATAATGTAATTAATAAACTGTAATTGTAATTGTAATTAATAATTTTCAATAAGTCCTTTTTAGGTCTTATTATTCATTCGGCGACCCAAAAAACCCCTGAGTAACAATATTCAGATGATTTTATTAATTTTTAATTAATATTTTTCCGCTATATTGAATCTAGCATTTTAATTTTTTAAATTATTACCTTGAATTCGTATTCAGTTACCTTAAAAGCCCCACGTAACAATATTTAGCTGATTTTAGCAATTTCAAAAAAAAATCTTCCCCATATTGAATCCGCCATTTTGAATTTCTAAATTATGACCTTGTATTCGCATTCAGCTTTCCAATGAAACCCCGGGTGACAATAATCAGTTCAATTTATATAAACTTATTGAATTTGAAAAATTATTCCGATATCCAAATAGCCAAATTTAAAATGATATCCATTATACGTCCCAGGGATATTTAAATATATTCTTTTTTTTAATTTAGTTAGTAAATTTAATTATTAAGGGTAATGAACTAATTTAAAAAAAATTTTTATTGTAGAAGTCCTATTGGAGACATGTTGAAAAGGCTTCGGAGATGAAAGTAATTTAGTTATTACGTAAATTAAGTTGAATAAAATTATTTAATTTTCTTTTAAAATTGATAAATAAGTGCTAAATTTTCACTATGGAAATTGATAATAATTATTAAAGAGTAGATTTTGTAAAATTAATCGAGACATAAAAAATGTCACTTTCAGAAAATTCACCCATGTATGTAGTAGTAAATATTTATTCAACGAAATTAATTAATCATTCCTTCTTTTGAAACTATAATTAGCTGCTGCAAAAATATTCATGAAGTAGACTTTGTCACAAAAACAAATTGATCGCAGTCGGTAAATAATAATTATTTGCCCTTTAAATAATCATAGCTATTTACAAACGAGCAATGTTTGCGAATATATAATCGACAACTATATAACCGGTAAATACTAATTACATATTCTACTATTCCAGTTTACATTTCGTAATAATGTTATCCGTTTTGGAGAAAATTTAATATTTTGCATATATATGCATCGTGTATACATGTATGTATATATTTTGCTATGCTCAACGATCGTCGTCTTATCATTTGCGGTGTGAGAGAGAGAGAGAGTGAGTTTGGTTTACTGGCTGTCAAATGCAGAGATCGAACACGGCTGGTGTGTGTACGTTGAGTGTCGAAATCGATAACTATTATATGCGTCGAACCAATCGATATGGTTGCACTGATAAAGGGACAGAATGGCTACAGCGGAAACCATAAGAGAGGGAGGGAGGAGGTTAGGCAGAGACACATAATTGATTGGCATTAGCGCACCTGATTGCCAGTTCGGAGAGAGCCTTACGTTGCCCGCGGGGCACTTGAATACCCTGCAGCTATGATGCTCCCTCGACTTGATTTACATTTGACCTGAAATTCTCACACCATAATCAACTCAAGCTGTGATATGCCATGCTAAAAGTGAGCATTTATGGACTTGTATCCAATATATTCTCTCCGTGTGGACAGCTATTTCGAGTTGTATATTTGTGGACAGAAATCATGTAGACAAACAGTTTTCTTTCTAATTATTTAATTGACTAACTTTTTTACTTTACACAGTTTTCTTCAAAGTATCAAATTAATACCAAATTGGATCAAAATAATGCAAAAATTTTAATCAAATTATTATTTGACCCACTTTTTAATGTCAGATCGTTGCAATTTAATACTTTTCAATTTTTCGGTTAAAATTAAAGGTCTAATATTCGTCTTTTCAATCAATCAATATTCGTCTAAGTAATAAAAATTATTTTAAATTCACAGTAAATCGTGAGGTATTAAAAAGTGTAGTTGCAGATTAAATTAACACCAAAAAAGAAATAATGATTAAAAAAATAATTTCAATGTTATACAAAAAAAAATTTTGGCATTATTTTTTACAATGAATGAAATTTTAGTTTATTAAATTTTTTTATAACTATAAAATTTGACGGAATAGTAATAAAGTAAAATAAAATAATAAAATAAAGTATAAATAGTAATAGTAATAAAAAAATAAATAGTAATAATAAGTAATAAAACTATATAAAATTATATAAATTATATTGTCTAATATTACAAGAATATTATACTTCTTCAAAATTATTTTCATTATTTCAATTCAATTATTATTTTCAAAAATTCCTAACTACAATTGTACTTTATATCTTTTATTTTTAATAATAATTAACTAATAAATTTCACGAAATTTCAATTATTCCTAAATTCTTCAATTAAATGCACATTAGAAAATAAAAACTTGAAATAATATTAAAAAAATTCAATTCAACTTTTTCAAACATATTAATTTCAAAATTCAATTATTTCAAAAAAGTTGACTCTATATTTCTTTTAATATTCAATTATAATCTAAAATTTTAACTGAAATTCATTTTTATGAAATGAAAATCAATTTTTATTTTAAAAATTCTACAAGAATTTAATTATTTAAATGTGAAAGTAAATAATTTATTGAATAATTGAATGTTTCTCAAAATTTAATTTCTCATAAAGAATTTTAGTAACAAATTTTTAAATAATTCAATTCTCTTGTCGAATATGGTATTAAAACTTGCATGAACACAATTACTTTTTTCAAGGAATTCAATGATAATTGTATGCTAAATAATTGAAACGCTGCGATGGGTTTTATGAGAATTTTTCAAATTTATTCGTTTACATTTCGATTTTACAAAATTTCAAATTATTCGCAAATTTTGCAATTAAACATATATTGCAAAATAAAAACTTGAAATAATTTCAATAAAAATTCTAACAAACTTTTAAAAAGAATTAATTCTACAGAATTTTTTGTCAAAAATATGAAAAATTAAGAATTTCAATGATTTTAGTTTGAAACTTTTTCAAAATTTAATTATTTCTAAAAATCCACGTTATAATGCTTTTAATACTTAAGTATAATCTGAAATTTTAACTGAAATTCATTTTTAAAATCATTTTTATTGGTAAATTTTAAATTCTACGAGAATTCAATTGTTTAAATACAAAAGTAAATAATTTATAATTTCACGTTTGTTGAAATTAAATTCTCATAAAAAATGTTATCAACAGCTTTTTTTAATCATTAAATTCTTTGGACGAATTTTAATAAGATTTTTCGAGGAATTTGATTAAAATTGCATTAAAAATAATTGAAATTCTGCAATGAGTTTTATTATTTATGAAAATAATTAAATTTCTAAAAGAATTTTATTATTTATAAAAATAATTGAAACCCTATAGAAATGTTGTTATTTATGAAAAAAAATTGAATTATTGCGAAGAAATTTATAAAAATAATTGAAACCCTATAGAAATGTTGTTATTTATGAAAAAAAATTGAATTATTGCGAAGAAATTTATAAAAAAAATTTGTAAAAAATTGAATTCCTGTGAAAAATTTTATTATTTATGAAAATAATTGAATGTTTGCGTAGAATTGTATTCAAATTTTTTTAATAATGGAATTCTATTAGAAAATTTTATTGAAATTGTAGATATTGAAAATTATGGAATTTTAGAAAACTTTTAAAAACAATTGAAATTTTGACATGAATTTGATTAAAATTTTATAAAATAAATGAATTTAATATTAATATTTAAAGATTAAAATTCTGTCGAGAAATTCTATTAAAATTTTCTTTGAAAATAATTAAATTTCTGCAAAGGATTTTACTATTTACAAACATAATTTAATTATTGAAAAAAATTTTACTATTTATAAAAATTATTTAAATGATTCGAAGAATTTATATTTAAATTTTGAGAAATCATTAAATTGTTATGAAGAAGTTTATAGAAAGAATTGAAAATAATAAAATTTTTTCTTCTTTTTCATAAATATTTTGACAATAATTGAAATAATTAAAAAAAAATTATTTACAGAATATAAATATTATATTTACAGAATAATTATTTACAGAATTTGTTACAGAATAAGTTTATTATTATTTACAGAATTATTACAGAATAATTATTTTTACAGAATTTATTAAAATTCTTGTTGAAATAGAATTTTATGGAAATTTTTGAAAATAATTAAATTCTTTCGTGTAATTTTATTCAAAGTGGATTAAAAATAATTTAATTTCTTCAAAAAATTGTAGTATTTATAAAAATAAGTGAAGTGTTTCGAAAAATTTATTAAAGTTTTAGGACATAAATAAAATTTATGAAAATATTCCAAAATGTTTGACATAAAATTAATTGAATTCTTACGAAGAATTTTACTATATTTGTAAGAAAGAGTAATTTGATTATTTCGAAGGATTTATTAAATTTTTAGAAAAAAATTGAATTTTTTCGAAGTGTGTTAAAAATATTTCTAAAAATTGATCTCTTCCGAGGAATTCAATTAAAATTGTTTCAAAAATAATTAAATTTTTATAAAGATTTTACTTCTTCAAAAAAAAAAATTGAATTGTTTAGAAGGATTTATTAAAACATTAGAAAATTATTGGATTCTTTCGTGAAATTTTATTAAAATTTTTAAAATATGAACAGTTGTAATTAATTTTTTACTTAAACAGTAAATTTTTAAAATGTTAAATATGAAATTGTTTTAAAAATTTATATTTGAAAATAAAAAATTTTGTAAGTTGCATAACAAGAACAAATTAAATAACACGTTTCGCTTACTTGCGTGTGCAACATTTGCTAGTAATAATAATAATTTCAAGAATAATAACAATTTTAACAAAAGTATTTTTCAATATCAATAAATATATTGAATATATTTTTATTTTTTATTTTAATATATTTTTCATTCAATGATTAGAAAAGTTTGTAATAATAAGAAAAAGTATATTTCTCCTTCATATTTATAAATTTCCGTAAAAACTAAAACTACTACATTGAAATATATGAAATTTAATAATTTTCTCTCTCTGTCAATACTGAATGAAGACAATAAAAAAAATATCTATATACTCCTATATCTCGAGGGAACTTTGACTAACTAATTTTTAATTAATTCGATACAGTTTGTAATATACTGTGACAACTTTTATTCGCAATTACGTCTCTTTGCTGTCGACGATAAAATGAACGCACGAACGCACTCCGATATTATCACAGAGACCCGGACGCTATGCGCGAATACGAGAGGTCGGTTTTATCGCCATTAATGCAGGCAGAGCATGCGGAAGAAGAAGCGAAAAGTATCCCCCCACCCTACAGTTATAGTGTTGTATACCCCCCCCCCCCTTTACCCCCTAACAAAAATGTAGAAGCGTTCGAGAGAAGTTCAATAAATTTCAACCCATTTTCCCGCGTACATTCACAGTGTGTATGTGCAAAAAGTACATTAGTTTAATATTGAGAATATAAAAAAATATTCTCAAAAGTAAAATTAGAAATAACTTTTTTTTCTTTTTTCTTTTTTTTTTGAAGGGGTGAGAGAAAATGAAAGTAGAATATATGGGAGGGGTGGGGGGATTTGCACTATGCAAACAGTCATGCTTTCCGGAATTTCGAATAAGCTTTGCCTCACGAATTCGTGTCAACATAATGCTTTTGCGCTAAAGGCACATTTCGTCGTTTGCGTTTGAGGATTTCCGACGTCAAATCAACGGAGTTCGTGCTTGAACTTTCGTCAAGTAAATAATTTAATAAGTCAAGCCTGTGTACTCACGTCAGTCGCAAGTCGAGTGATAATTTCTCTCCTTTTCAAATAAATGCCCTCAAAGACTTTCTTCTTTCACAGTTTATAAAATGCTTTTTTCCGATTAAAAAGGAGATAAAAAGAAAAACTATATAAAATCAAGAGATAGAGAGAGAGAGAGAGAGAGAGAGAGATATGATGAAAATCCAAAACGAATTTCTGTGAAATTTCACCTACTATTTTTTATAATTTTTTTTATAATTTATAATTTATAATTTTTATAATTTCAGTTTTTCCAAACGATGGAAAATTTACTAAAAATTCAAAATTTAATAATTTCTGTAAATTTTCAGAAATTACACATTCATAATTCTGGATTTTTTTCCTAATTTAAGGGAAGTGATGAGTAAAAGGCCAACTTATCTCAATTTTTCTTACTAGTGGTCAATAATATTTTTCTGACAATTTTGGGTATTTGAAATTATTCTATACTTTTGAAAATTAAAAAACAATTAATTAGATAATATATTTTTTAAACGAGTGGGTCAAAATTTTCGAAAAATTAAGATTTTAACTACTTTTTACTCTTTTGGTCACAGAAAAGTAACAAAAATATCGTCCTTCATTCGTCAAAATGAAGATAAATTATTTTTTCTGTTAGTGAAAAAAAAACAAATTTACAAAAGAAACAAAATATCGACAAAAAATTGATAATCTTTTTTGTTTTGTTATTACAATCATAAAAATAATTAGTTTTGGTAATTTTTTCTAAATAGACATCTAATTCTAAAAACTGATTTTTAATCCTTTTACCAATCGAAGTGTTTTCTAACTAAAAAAAAAACTTATTTAAAACATAAATTTATAACAATTTTTGACTTCGAAAATGAATCGTTTAGAAAGTTTAAAAAATTTACTAAATAATCTTAAAATATTTAAAAGTTCATAAAATTAATAATTTACAATATTTTTGAAGAAAAATGAAAAAATAAAAATGATTCGTTTAGAATGTTAAAAAAATTTACGAAGTAATCATAAAAAATTTAAAAGTTCATAAAATTAATAATTTACAATATTTTTCAAGAAAAATGAAAATAAATTTTTTAAAAAGTTTAAAAAATTTACTAAATAATCTTTAAAAATTTAAAAGTTCATTAAATTAATAATTTACAATATTTTTAAAGAAAAATGAAGAAATGGAAATGAATTTTTTGGAAAGTTTAAAAAAATTACTAAATAGTCCTAAAAAATATAAAAGTTCATAAAATTAATAATTTACAATATTTTAAAAGAAAAATGGCTAAAAATTTTTATTTTTTGACTAAAATGTTTCTAAAATATATTTTTATTCTTGCTCACAACTGGAAATAATGTAGAAATATTTATTTATATTTAAAAAATTTTTGCCACGACTTCTTATTTTATTTATTTTTTTTTTTTATTTCTCTTTGAAAATTCCTGACTTTGGCAAAATAATTTCAAAAAATACGATTTAAAAGTTAAATGTAATAATTCAAAAAAAGTTACTTTCGTTTACCCCAAAAACGATGTTAGTAATTTTAAATTAAACCTTTAATTGAAAATTCTAAATATTATTGTTCAATTTTGAAAATTCAAAATTGTTAAATACTTAAATTCATAAGGGGCTAAATTTTCGAACGTTCAAATGAACGAACTTTTTTCTTCACCGTTAGAGTTTTTAAAAATTACTGTCGAAAAAGAAAAATAATTGAAATTTAACAGAATATTTAGTTTAGAATTAATTTGTTTTAATCATAAAAATAATTTCTTTGTAAATAAAATACAAATTAGAAGAATCAAAAAAATATTGTCGTTCATTCGAGCGTTTGAAACTTTAGGAACATAAATTCCTTTTAAAAAATTACATTTTTAAAAAGATTCGTGGCTTGCGAAAAATAGTACAAATTTTATTATTTCAAATTAAATTCTAAATACATTTTTTGTTCAAATAAAAAGAGAAATTGCTTTTCTCTGAAAATTCAAATTCTTAATTGATATATTAAATTAAATTAATTAATTGGTATATTATAAATTCATTAGAAAAAAAGTTAAAAATTTAATTTTAGTAGTCGAACAATTTTTAGAAATTAATATTATTAGAAAATTTTTTTTATAAAATTAAAACTTGATGAAAAAAATGGTTTCTAAACGAAACAGAAGCTAACAAAATTTTCATTAAATTACTTCAATTTAGAAATTTTTTTCTAATCAAGTTTCATTTCTAAATATTGATTTCCGAAAATTCTACACTAAGAAAAAGTTTAAAGGGAGTCTAGATATTTCTCACATGAAGAAAGGAGAGTGGTCGGGGGGGGGGGTAAAATTCCTGGGAAAAAAATTTTACTAAATTTACGGATCGCCTTTTAATTATTATTATTATTATTATATATAATAATCGTCGTGATTCCAGATTTCCGGATCTCTGTCCACACTTGAAGTTAGTTATAGTTATTCTTTTGTTTTTTATACGTTTTTCAAAAAGAAACCAAAAAAACTCGTTTTATTCACTTCACAAAATTGACAAAAATTCCATTCCATATTCTTTATTTTCCTAGCTTTTTCCTAATTTTCATCAAAGATATTTACTTTTTTCTTATCCTGCTAATAAATTGAATTTATGCTACGAATTTTATTATTCATAAAAGAATTTAAAATAATTTAATTCTTGAGAAGAATTTAAAAAAAATATTTGAAAATAATTGAATTTTCAATTATAAATGTCATTATTTATAATAATAATTGAATTTTTCAGAAGAATTTTATTATTTACAAAAATAATTGATTTCTTTAGGCAAATTTGGTTATTTATGAAAATAATTGAATTTTCTTGAAATATTTTATTATTCATTAAAATAATTAAATTCTTGCGAAGAATTTTTTTTTAAATTTGGAAAATAATTAAATTCTTGGAAAGAATTTTAAAAAAATTTTGAAAAATAATTGAATTTTTCTGAAAAACTTTATAAATTTTGAGAAAAATTGAATTTTTTGAAGAATTACATTTTTTCAAAGGATTTTGTAATTTATGAAAATAATTTAATTCTTTCAAAGAATTTTATTAATTAGGTAAATGATTAAATTCTTGCGTCGAATTTTATTAAAATTGATGAAAATAATTGAATTTTTTCCTACAATTTTATCATAAATTTTTTTGATTAATTGAATTCTGTTTGGTTATTTTATAAAAATAGTAGATATTGAAAATCATTGAAATGTGAAAAGTTTTTAAAGATAATTAAATTTTACAAAGAATTCTATTAAAAAATTTGGCAATAATTGAATGTTGGTTGGAAATTTTATTAAATTTTTTTTAAATAATTGGATTTTCCAAAAAACATTTTATTATTTATGAAAATAATTGAATTCTTGTGAACGATTTATTTGAATTTTTTTAAATAATGGAATTTCCAAGAAGAAATTTATTACTTTTAATAATAATTGAATTATTGTGATAAATATTGTTATTTATGAAAATAATTGAATTTTGAAAAGAATTTTATTGAAATACCTCAAAATAATTGAATTTTCTGGAGTAATTTTACTAAAATTATATTTAAAACAATTAATTTCTTTCGAATAATTTTATTAAATTTTTGAAAATAATTGAATTATTGCAGAAAAGTTTATTAAAATTGTTAAAAAGAATTGAATTTCTGTTGCAAATTTTATTACTTTTGAAAGGAATTGAAATCTTTATAGGAATTTTATGAACATTGTTTTCAATAATGAATTTTTAAATGTTATGAAAATTTTATTAGTTTAAATAATTGAATAAATTCTTGTCAAAAACTTTAGTTGTGAAAGTAACTGAATTTGACGATTATGAAAATAATTAAATTCATGCTTAGAATTTAATCAAAATTTTTTTTGAAAAAATAGAATTTTCATGAAAAATTTTATAATTATTAAAAGTAATAGAATTATTAGGAAAATAAAAATTGTACAAAATTTTGTTAAATAAAATTGATTTTTTTCAATATTAGCGAATTAAAAGTAGTGGAAATTCTCTAAAAAAATATTGTTTATATTCTTTGTTCGGAAAGTTAAATACCTATATATAGCTGATAATTTTTTTTACCTTCTCTATTCTTTAGAATAATTAAAATTTTCGTAATGAAGTTTTTTTTTAATTTAGGTATCAGATAAGAATTTTTGTGAAATTCAATTTTCCTCGTACAAAAAAGTTTAATTATTTTCAATTTTGAAAATCTGATGCCAAATTTGAAATTAGTATCGAAATTTGTTAAAGTTTTTTTATATACTTTAAAGTTTAAAAATATAATATATTTTAAAAATTTAATTCTAATTAGTTTTTCAGTTATGTGTCATAATAAGTATTTCTTTAAAAATTACTTAAATTAAAATGATTTGAAATTGTTTACAATAAACATTGTAGCACAATATTCCCGCGCGCTTGCGCGCGGATAATTTTGCTAGTTACTAATAATAATCGATAAATTTAATTCCAATAATTATAATAAATTTTACTTGAAGAATTAATTTTAATAATTACCAACATCACCTTTATTAAAAAGTTAATAGACTTTGAAATTTTCGAAAATATTGTTCGACAACGATGATTCGAAATAAGTTGAAATTGAATTAATAAACTTTCTCTCCCCTTTTATCTTCTATAATTAGTTTGGTTTTATTAGAAAACGTAAAGGGTATAACATTGTTAGATGTATTAATTATTGTATAATAAGATTTCTTGAATACGCCAGGAGGTATTTTAGCACTTCAGTTTTGGGAGGCAAATTACAAACTTTTGACACTGTTACCAATTGTTTGAAATTGTGTTTTTGTTGTTAAAAGTTAGTGTGAATATTTCAGAGAGCAACATACGTTATTGTGATTGTAGGTTCTGTTCTGTTCTGTTCTATTCTCACACATATATATATGGTTGAAGCTTCAATTTAGTAACTACATTGTTATTGCATGTTAGCGTTAATTACTTGCAACTTTGTGTTTAACCTTCAATTTTGAAGTTACTTTAATAATAACACATCTAAAATTGCATACAATTCATTAAAAGCCTTATATGGACGTTTGGTTATTAAAACTTTGAGACGAATTTCAAATAGCAAAATTCATTTGTTTTATTTTAACTTAAAATTAAAATTAAATTTTTTATATTATTAATTTAGGGGGAAAATTTTAATGAACTTTCGCAACTTTTTGATTTTTATTTTATTTGCTTCATTTAATGAAAAAAAAATTTTAACTGAACTTTCAATTTTATTGGAATAATTTTCATTTAGAAAAGTTTTAATAAACACTCGTTCCATTGGGAACATTTAACTAATTTATTCTACTTGTTCGAAATTTTCATTATTCTCAATTTAGTTTAGAATTTTAACTTTGATTTATTTTCGTAAATTAATTCATTTTTATATACTTCGTTCAGTTCATTACTTCCACAATAAAAAAATTAAATTAAATTATAAAAATTATAATTATTAGGTATATTATTATTATTTTTATTATTATTATTATTATTATTATTATTATTATTATTATTGTTATTTATAAATTATAAATTTAGTGAATAGTATTTATAACATTATAAGTTCGATTCAATTTAAAATGCCCAATATTTAAGTATTTCATTTTTTACTATTTAATTATTTAATTATTTACTTATTTAATTTTTCAACTATTTAACGTTAATTATGAATAAAATTTAATAATTAATTAACTATTATTAAAGTAAGCAATATTTAAGTAATATTGTAATAATTATTCAGTATAAATTTCCATTGTTTTCTCTCCTCGTAAAAGCGAAAATAAAAGAATTGGAAAATATATAATTAGATCATTACTGGATTTTTTTCATTTTTGAAGCCAAATAATGCGATGAGAAGGGTCCGAGTCCTCTTCTCATTTGTATCATTTTTTGCTTCAATGTAATAATCCCCCTGCTTGAAGCGTATTAATGAATATAAGTTTAATCCTTCGGCAAAAAAAAAAATCCATATAAAAAGAAAATCCCATGGTGTGATTTAAATTTAAATTTTATGGCTCATCCTTTCAGCATTTGTCAATTTCAATGAAAGAATATGTAAAATAAAAAAAAAATTTAATCATTTTTGTCAATTTAACATTTTTTATTCTCCATCGAATGGACATTAACATTTTTACATTAACAACATTAATACTAATTAACTATAATTTATTAACTATAAAAAAATTGACAAATTGGAATTAATTTAAAAGAAATAAATATGAAATAATTTGAATAATAAAAATTTATTAATTGTCAATTAAATAAAAACTTGGAAATTAAATTACATTTATTAATAAATTTAAAAAAATGTTAATTAAAAATTTAATTTAATTTATTTTTTAATTTTAATTAATTTATTTAATTGAAAATTACAGTAAACAAACTTTTTCATTTTTTATGAGAATGTAAAAAAGAGAGAATTGGTGGATTAATATTCCTTTTTAGTGCGCAACACTTGAAATAATTCCTCCGCCTTTGGGGGAAAATCAATATAAATTTAATGTCTAAACAATTTCGAAAACAATATAAAGTGTTACTTGTGGGAAATTGTTATTTTACTGGTATGCTATAAAGATTAGACGAAATTAACCTGGGTGATTTAGAAGACAAGGTACTCGGACGTGATACTCAAAGCTATATATTCAACCAAGAGCTAATCTGATTTTGGTCTAATTCTAAT
The DNA here is from genome assembly GCA_032873175.1 of Leptopilina drosophilae. Taxonomy (NCBI): domain Eukaryota; kingdom Metazoa; phylum Arthropoda; class Insecta; order Hymenoptera; family Figitidae; genus Leptopilina; species Leptopilina drosophilae. The sequence continues at coordinate 72,678,209 of CM065478.1, forward strand.
CCGCGACCTCGTTAGAAATTACCTTTGCACGCTACATTATCTGAATCCTAGGAAGCAGGGATTAGTCTCAACTGTTACTCTGAAACGAGTTCCTTTAATATATTTCACACACTTGTTACGTCTTTTAAGTGAAAAACATATATTTTAATGAACGCAAAAAAAAATTCATCTCTGTTATGCAATAAATAAATTCTGTATAACCAATCAAAATCATTTTTCCATCGTAAATTATTTTCCACAATTTTTTATTTTATCTTTTTGACTTTTTTTTGCATTTTTTTTAGCAATTTTTTTGTATTTTAAATTTTTATAATCATTTGAAATTTTTGTATTTCAGTTTCATTTCAGGTTTAGAGTTTGTATTTTTACAAGTTTTCTACTATAATTGCAGATGGAACTGTTACTTGTTTGTTATTATTTTTTCGATTTACTTAAAAGCAGTAATAAAAAGTACATTAAGTCAAGAAGAATTTTTATTTGAAATTAATTTACATTGAAGAAATAGTAAAAACTTTCCACTACTTTTAAGTCGAAATATAAAAATTTATTTCAATGTTTCTACTTCTTCACTATTAAAAATTCGGAATTACTACAAATATTATTCAAAATAATCAAGGAAGGGAGTAAACGAATTTATAATTTGCCTGTCATTGTAAATAATACCCTGAAAAAAAATGTTTTCAATTTTAGACAAATTAGAATTCATTACTATTTTATTTATTAAGAAGAAATAAATGGCTAAAAGAAGTAATTAAAAGTTTAGTATTTCTTGCAGCATTTTTTCCTCTTACATATGGGTACTAAATTTTTCCTTTCTTATTGAGAGGATTTTCCTCTTTTATACTTTCTATTAAACTTCACTTTTTAAATAGTTTGAAGCTGCGTTCAGAAAAAACAAAAATCAACTTAAAAATCTTCTCTCCAGTATAAATTTGTTTTAATTTGAGAGAAAGAAGAAAGATAAAAGTTTATCTTTAAGTTAAAAAACTGTCAAATATAAACAAATTCCTCCTTTTTGTAGATTAATATTCGTATATTGAAAATAAAATGTAAAAATAATTGTTATGAAGAATTTTCATCTAACTTTGAAATTTTAATTTTTTTGGTGTAAAGTAAATAATAAAATTAATAATAACTTAACAAACTAAAATTTATTACAATTTTATTAAGAAGAAATAAAAGAATAAAAGTAGTAAAAATTTTTACTAGTTCGATTTTGAGGACGACGGCTTTTTCTTCTATTTGATAAAAAGTGTAATATCTTTCATTTCCAATTATAGATAAAGTGAACTTTTCTTATTAATATACAAATTAATCTCCCTCAAAGGCTAAAAATATTTCACTATCATTTAGTTTTCTAACTTCCTTTCCTTTTACTTCTCGGTAATTTATCTCATTTTTAACAATGAGATAAAATGATTAATTACGATGAGTTGCATTCTGATTAGGATAATTGCTTTATTCATTTAACGATATTTAATTTTCAGAGAAGTTTAACTGGAAAAAAAATTATGCTTAATTTTTTTTATTAATTTTACTTTATAATAAAATTTTTATCTTCAATTTTCATTTCTTCGCGAATACAAAACTATTTTCTACTATTTTCTTAATAATAAAATTTTTATCTTTAATTTTCATTTCTTAGCGAATACAAAACTATTTTCTACTATTTTCTTAATAATAAAATTTTTATCTTCAATTTTCATTTCTTAGTGAATACAAAACTATTTTTTTCAATTTTCTATTTTCTCAATGATAAAATTTTCATCTTCAATGTTCATTTCTTAGTGAATACAAAACTATTTTCTACAATTTTCTACACTGAAAAAAAAATTTATTTGATAATTCTAGGAAAAAATTCAATTATTTTCATCAATTTATAATAAATAATAAAATTCTTCGAAAGTAATTAAATTATTTTTTCAACAATTATTAATAAAATTTCTCGAAAGAATTCAATTATTTTCATAAATTACAAAATCCTTTGAAAAAATGTAATTCTTCAAAAAATGTAATTTTTCTCAAAATTTATAAAATTTTTCAGAAAAATTCAATTATTTTTCAAAATTTTTTTAAATTCTTTCCAAAAATTCAATTATTTTCCAAATTTAAAAAAAAATTCTTCGCAAGAATTTAATTATTTTAATGAATAATAAAATATTTAAAGAAAATTCAATTATTTTCATAAATAAAAAATTTGCCTAAAGAAATCAATTATCTTCGCAAATAACAAAATTTGCCTAAAGAAATCAATTATTTTTGTAAATAATAAAATTCTTCTGAAAAATTCAATTATTTTTAAATATTTTTTAAAAATTCTTCGCAAGAATTCAATTATTTTCCAAATTAAAAAAAAAATTCTTCGCAAGAATTCAATTATTTATCAAATTAAAAAAAAAAATTCTTCGCAAGAATTTAATTATTTAAATGAATAATAAAATATTTCAAGAAAATTCAATTATTTTCATAAATAACCAAATTTGCCTAAACAAATCAATTATTTTTGTAAATAATTTAATTCTTCTGAAAAATTCAATTATTATTATAAATAATAACATTTATAATTGAAAATTCAATTACTTTCAAATATTTTTAAAAAATTCTTCGCAAGAATTAAATAATTTTAAATTCTTTCATGAATAATAAAATTCGTAGCATAAATTCAATTAATTAGCAGAATAAGAAAAAAGTAAATTTTTTTGATGAAAATTAGGAAAAAGTTAGGAAAATAAAAAGTATAGAATGGAATTTTCGTCAATTTTGTGAAGTGAATAAAACGAGTTTTTTTTGTTTCTTTCTGACATTAAAAAAATGACAATAACCCACAAAAATGAATTTTCAAAAAAAAAACCAAATGAATACAGATAATTTGCTAACGGAAAGAAAACTTACGATTATTATGTATATGTATATGTATTTTATTTTCTATCAAAACGTATAAAAAACAAAAGAAAAACTATAACTAACTTCAAGTGTGGACAGAGATCCGGAAATCTGGAATCACGACGATTATTATATATAATAATAATAATAATAACTAGCCAAATTATCCGCGCGCAAGCGCGCGGGAATATTGTGCTACAATGTTTATTGTAAACAATTTCAAGTCATTTTAATTTAAGTAATTAATTAAATTTTCAAAATATATTATATTTTTAAACTTTAAAGTATATAAAAAAAACTTTAACAAATTTCGATATTAATTTCAAATTTGGCATCAGATTTTCAAAATTGAAAATAATTAAACTTTCTTGTACGAGGAAAATTGAATTTCATAAAAATTCTTATCTGATACCTAAATTAAAAAAAAACTTCATTACGAAAATTTTAATTATTCTAAAGAATAGAAAAGGTAAAAAAAATTATCAGCTATATATAGGTATTTAACTTTCCGAACAAAGAATATAAACAATATTTTTTTAGAGAATTTCCACTACTTTTAATTCGCTAATATTGAAAAAAATCAATTTTATTTAATAAAATTTTATACAATTTTTATTTTCCTAATAATTCAATTACTTTTAATAATTATAAAATTTTTCATGAAAATTCCATTTTTTCAAAAAAATTTTTGATAAACTTTTCTAAGCAATATTTCAATTATTTTCAAAAAAATTTAGTAAAATTATTCGAAAGAAATTAATTGTTTTAATTATAATTTTAGTAAAATTACTCCCGAAAATTCAATTATTTTGAGGAATTTCAATAAAATTCTTTTCAAAATTCAATTATTTTCATAAATAACAATATTTATCACAATAATTCAATTATTATTAAAAGTAATAAATTTCTTCTTGGAAATTCCATTATTTAAAAAAATTCGAATAAATCGTTCACAAGAATTCAATTATTTTCATAAATAATAAAATGTTTTTTTGGAAAATTCAATTATTTTCAAAAAAATTTAATAAAATTTCCCACCGAAATTCAATTATTGACAAATTTTTTAATAGAATTCTTTGTAAAATTTAATTACCTTTAAAAACTTTTCACATTTCAATGATTTTCAATATCTACTATTTTTATAAAATAACCAAACAGAATTCAATTATTCAAAAAAATTTATAATAAAATTCTAGGAAAAAATTCAATTATTTTCATCAATTTTAATAAAATCCGCCGCAAGAATTTAATCATTTACCTAATTAATAAAATTCTTTGAAAGAATTAAATTATTTTTATAAATAATAAAATTCTTCGAAAGTAATTAAATTATTTTTTCATCAATTATTAATAAAATTTCTCGAAAGAATTCAATTATTTTCATAAATTACAAAATCCTTAAAAAAATGTAATTTTTCCAAAAATTCAATTTTTCTCAAAATTTATAAAACTTTTCAGAAAAATTCAATTATTTTCAAAATTTTTTAATAAATTCTTCCCAAGAATTCAATTATTTTCCAAAATTTTTTTTAAATTCTTCGCAAGAATCCAATTATTTTTACCTATAAAAATAGAAAAATATTCCAAAAAATTTAACTATTTTCTTAAATTATGAAATTTTTCAAAAAAAAGTCAATTTTTCCTAAAATTGACTTTCTAAATTGTTTTGAAAATTCTTCCCAAGAATTCAATTAATTTCCAAATTTAAAAAAAAAATTATTCGCAAGAATTCAATTATTTAAAAAAAAATAGAAAAATATTCCAAAAAAATTTAACTGTTTTCATAAATTATAAAAATTCTTCAAAAAAAAGTCAATTTTTCTAAAAATTTATAAAATTCTTCAGAAAATTTCAATTATTTTCAAAATTGTTTTAAAAATTCTTCGCAAGAATTTAATTATTTTAATAAATAATAAAATATTTTATGAAATTATTCCAATGTATATGTATATTTCTATTTTCTATCAAAACGTATAAAAAACAAAAGAATAACTATAACTAACTTCAAGTGTGGACAGAGATCCGGAAATCTGAAATCACGACAATTATTATATATAATAATTATTATATGGTTTTCAAGTAAGGTCCAGAAAAAAAGATTTCACCAAAGAAACTGGACTTAATGACAAATTTCAATTACTTTTTCATTAAAAACGAACTTTAAATCATAGTATTTCTGTAACGACAATAGATAAAATAGTTTTTCTTGTTTAGTTTTCCAGGAAATTTTATGTACTTGAATTTACATTTTCATAATATTAGTGTTTAATGACTTATAAAAGAGTAATTTTCATAAAAACGAAAAAATTCACACTTTTTCGAATTTTTCGACAATTTTTTAGCTTTATATATATTAAAATATTGTTTGTACTAAATAGAATGTTTTTCTAATGTTAAAAGATATCTTTTGAAGCAATAAATATTGTTTAAAACATTTTTCAGAAAATATGTACAATAACCTAGAAAAAAATTAAAAAATCAATATAATTTGAGTTTCCCTCCAACGATAATTTTAATTTTTATCTTAAAATGATTATTAGACATCACTTAAATGATATCAAAAATAAACCAGAAAGGGTCTTGACTTTTGGGTTGAATTTCATCCAAGCTCACCGTGACTCTAAATTCAATTTCTCCGATTTTTCAATTAATGTAAAAGGATTTTTAAAAAAAGCAACTGCAATAAAAGCATAAGAAAAATGCATCACTATATTAAAAAAAATTATCGCCCTAAAGATTATATAGACACCCACCCAGTTTCTAAAAGCACGAGTGTTATAAAATTATAAAAATTTTCCCTGACTCATCCTTTCCTAATGGCATACAATCGAGTCCATCTTGTAATTGAATGCTCTAGACGGCCGATATTGGGCATTAGACGATTTTGAATCATCGGATTTCACGTTTACACTTACGGGTCATTGGAAAATTATAGAGCCCACACACAAACCACTCAGCTTTGAATCTAGTTAGGTTTCAATGCCGAAACTTGGACAAACTTTCGGTTTGTCCTGTAAGCTCTTTCTCTTGCATTGATAACGTGCCGAGATGGTTGTAGAACCAGAGAGGGTGGGGAGGGGGAGGTATATTTCCTTTAATATATACAGAAAGAGAGAGAGAGGGAGAACATGTTTCCCTTCTTCCGCACACCTTTCTCGCTGGCCATTATTGTAATTGAATGCGTCGAGGGATCAAATATCAGTGGAGCGTTGGGTTCTAATACGTTATATAGTCGGGTGGCGAACAGATACCTGATGTCCATTAATCATGCGCTATCGGACAGGCTGGTCTGTTCTATCGCGTGTGAAATTGAATGGAGAAGTGTTCCGCGCCGTTTCGCGAACTCGTCCGTCGACGTCGTCGGGAAACGGGAACGGGCTCACACACAACCCTTCGGCCATTTTCATTTCATTAGTCAGCACGCTGTGCGAGCCACTGCAGGTAACTGCCTCGTTCGTGAATAGTCAATGCGTTGAGTCAGGATATCGGCTTTCTGCAGAGGAGGGAACACATCTGTCTAGACAATCATTTAACCTTCCAATATTACATTTCCTATCATAAAAAGAAAAATCGACAGTCATTAATACAAATTTATTCATGTAACGATCTCTTCTCCTCCTTCCTTCTGTGTTTACCACTCACTCGCTGTGTGCAAAAAAAATCTTTCGCTTTCCTCTCTTTTTTCCTGCTTCTCTTACTCCTTTTTTCTTTTTCGAAATTTGCATAATTTCACTAACATCGTTTTTCCCCTTTAATTGGATTTTTTTTTTGGGTTTTGATTTTTAATCGTATTTGCCATGAATGGGATTATTGGAAATTATCGCCTGGAGAGATTAATAAAATAATAACTTCTTACAATGGTATAAATTTGAACTACTTATGTTCATTTTAAAATTTAAATACTTTAATTAATTTATTTTTTCAGGAAAGTCGTAGAAATTTTCAGTACTCAGTCTTAATGGTCATTTCCATCCCATGTTTACTGTCTGACCAAAAATCTTTTTTGCTACTAAAGTAAAAATTATTTGTTCTTATTAAAATAGTCTTTCGTTGCCTTAAAAACAAAATAATGTGCGTTAAAAAATGTCTGAGTGGGCCTTTTCTATTTTATTTTTGTCTGACCCAAAAAGAATTTGACTACTTTCGTCAAAAAGTATTATTATTCTCGTTTATTTAAACACTTTAAAGATTTCATCACAAAATAAATAATAGATGTCTAAATAATAATAAAATATAATGCTTGTGTTTCTTCGATATATTTTGATAGATAATAATTATTTTTCATTACTTTTTAAATTTAATAATAGGTATTTATTTCTTTATTTAGAAATATGTTTTTTATTTTTCAAATAATACAAAATTATTTTTATTGATCAGTAATCTACAAACATTGTTAATGTTATTTTTCCATATTTCTCTTATTTCTAGAAAAATTACCATTTTGTAACAAACATTTTAGGACCAGGTAATTAATCTTTTCATTTTTTCTAAAAAAAATTAAACAACAGTTGAAAAATAAAAATTAGAAAATATTTTGCACATTTTCTGCTTCTCAATGACAATTTATAAACAAAGTACAAGTTTTAAGTAGAAAAAAAGTTATAAATCAAATTTCGTTCAAGAAATTTGATATTTATTTCGGAAAAAATATTTACAGAATTTGTTTGTTAAAAACTATATTATCGAAATTATAATAAAAAATAAATAAATAAAACAATTTTTATTTTATAAAACAATTTTTGGATACCCTAATTTTTTAATAATATTTTCAGTTATTTTCAAATAATTTAAATATATTACGATTATTCTTATTCTGACTTTTGGGCAGAAATATTTTTATTTTATTATTTATTTTGCTTGAGAAATTTATTGAACACTTGATCAGGATTCTCACGCATTTGTTTCATTTGAAAGTTCCTGATTTTTTCAGTTTAAAAAATGGAAATTTTCCAGGTTTTTAAAAAAATATTATTTTTTACCACATTAATAATACGAAATTATTAATTTCGTTTGACGATTTTTAATAACATTTTTTAGAAGAAGGAAATTTATAAAAGAAATTTGTAAATAATAGAATTTATATAAAATTGAGGAAAATTTTTGAAAATAATTGAATTTTTGACAAGAATTTTATTTAAAAATGTTTAAATAATTGAATTTTGCCAAAAAATTTTGTTAACAATTTTTAAAATAATTGAAATTTCGACGAGAATTTTAAAAAACTTTTGAACATAATTGAATTTTTGCATATCATTTATATTTTTTCCAAAATTCAATTTTTTTTAGTGTTTTAAGTAAAATTCGTCATTAAATCCATTATTATTTTTAACTTTTAATAATGAATGAAATGATTATTAAAAAATATAACAAATTTTATAAGAATTTGAATTATTAAAGTTTTTCATAATCCTAAATTATCTCTAAAATCTGTAAAGTTGAATTGTTGTTAAAAATAGAAAAAGTTTGAAATAAATAAAATCTTTTCAATGATGAGGAATATAACATTCAGAATTTTCTTATGAATTTTCGAAATTGAATATTGTTTCAGTACTTTTGACAAAATTTTCTGACTTTTTCCCGACTTTCCTGAATATATTTAGAAAAAAAGTGATTTTGAGTAGAATTCTTCTGAATAATTGAATTTTTTAATGTTAATGAAACAAGAAACTTCTCTTTTTAGCTAGTATTAAAATAATAATAATATAATGTAATATAATATAAATAATAAAATATAATATAAGTAATAAAATAATAATAAAATAAAATAACAGATTGTCGAACAGATATTTTTACCACTGAGGGTGAACTACAGAATTTCAATCGGTTAAATTTAAATCAACGAAAATAGACAGCGAACAGAATTCCAAAAAAAATAGAGTAATGAACAATTATAGAAAATTAGGAATAATTTAATTATTAATAATTACCTTAATAACTCATTAAATTCAAATAAAGCACGAAATTAAACTACTCTTGCAAATTATCATGTCTCCGATAATTTTAGTTGAAATATTATACTAATTGATATTCTAGGTAATTTAAATAGAGAAAATGGTTTGTTCGGAGAAAGAGAAGAAGAGAAAGAGAGAGAAGGAAAAAATTAGAGAAAAAAAGAGAGAAATAATAAAAAAGCAGAAAGAGTGAAAGAAAGAAAGAAACAAAGAGAGAGAGAGAGAGAGAAAGAAACAAAGAGAGAAAGAAAGAATCAAAGAGAGAAGGAAAGAAACAAAGAGAGATAGAGAGAAAGAGGAAAAGAGAGTGAGAGAGAGAGAACAAAAGAATTTTAACCAATAACGAGTCCAACTCAATGAAATATATGCCTGCCAGTTCTGTTGTTCTCTGTCTGACTCAATTTTCTAGATCATTCAGAACTTCTAACATTTTGCTGGCTTAATTAAAGACCCATCTGATGTTACAACTAGCGATTCACACGCGATTTCGCGGTCTTCAAAGTACGTGGATATGACAGTCGAATAATGGGGTTACCACTTCTCTTTACGGTCTACAATTTCCCACCAAATCATCGCTATACGCGAATTCTGCATTATTATGATCACATATTCAAAGAGACACGTTTTACAGCAAAAAAAAAAAATAAATAAATAAAAAAGATCCATCAAAATTTACTGATTAAAACCAGATTTTTACTATCATTGACTAATCCACTATTACTTCATCAATATTAATTTTGTATTACTAAAAAACCTTTTTTACTCACCAGAAAAATTAAAATATTGTCTCACTGTAATTCAATATCAATTAAAACTAAATTTTTTCAATTTTTTCAATTTTTTCAATTTTTTTTAATTTTTTCTAATTTTTCCAATTTTTCTACTTTTCCCTTTTTTTCTTTATTTATTCCTTTGTTTATTTACACACCGAGTCTAATTGGAAAACAAAATTCCCAAGCGATGATATTTAATGTTTTTCAATTTGAAAGAATTATTTGACGAATTGGCCGCAGTTTGTCACGAAACCTCCAAAGGCATTTACTTATTAAACTGTAACTGGTTTTGATTGATTGAACCAGAAAATCTAATTGAGAATTCAGGACAAATTGGCAGTGGGAAAATTGTGACATTCTTTAAAGGAAAAAAAAGAACATCAGAACTTCGAATTAAAATATACTAATTTTATTTTTTAACATTACTTAAAACATTATTGACTATTCTATATTTTGTAAACAATTTTTTAATACTTTTTTACATTTATTTATGTCTTTTACATTTTTTTCATCTCTTCTTTGTCTCTTAATAATTTTTTGTATTTTTTTTTTTTAATATATTCCAAATGAAATAGTTATATAATTTATAGTTATAAAAGTTTACAAAAAAAAAAAAAAGTTATAAAAGTTTTTTTAGTTTATAATTTATAGTTTATATAATTATTTTATTATTATCACTTGTATTATTTATTATATTTTTTCATTCTTTATAATATATTGGGACGAGTCTTATATTTTTTTCCTTGTTCGAAAAGATTATTTCCTTATATTTTATTTTATCATTATTACTATTTGTATTATCTATTAAATTTTTAGATTCTTTATAATATATTGGGACGAGTCTTTTATTTTTTGCATTCGTTTTGCATTTTTTTTATTTAGTTTTTTATTTTAGTTCTTTATTTCCTCTTTCTTTATATAATCAGGTCAATATGTCAACAAGTGAGAGAAAAATCCGTCTGGACAAGTAGCAACCCTCAAAAAAAGAAGAAGAGAACAAACAAAATCAACTAAAAATCTAATTTTACGGTATTTTTTTTTCTTTTTAATATTAAAATTCAGAGGCGTAACATTCATTTTTTTTCTAACTTGTTTGCACTCGATAGCAACATTCGAATGCATTTTGATGACAACCAGCCTGGCGTCTCTAGTAACCAATAATTTTCTACGCGATGTGTATATAGTTCGCTTTTGCTGTTTGTTCGTGACACGGTAAAAAACATTTTTGCATCAGTGAATCACTAAATTGGTACGAAACGAGTGACAGAGGCGGATGCGCGCCGATCTGGCGTTTCGTATAGTTCGCGGTCGAGTGGTTGTTACAGCTTTTAGTTGTCCATTTTGCTCGAAACCACCGTGACTGCAGACCGCCGAGAGATAATTGAACCTTCGAAATTTTGTCTCCCTTCTCAGTGAAAACATTCGCGTTACATGTCGAATATGTTAAATTTATAAAGCATTCCAGTGTGTCGGAGGGCTTATATCAAACCATATCTGAAGGGGCGAGAAAAAAAACCCGAATTTCGAGAAATTTTCACGACTTTTTAAGTTTAGGAAAAGATAAATTTTTATTTTCTTAAAACTATTTCTGCAAAAAATTATATTCTTAATTACATTGACACTTAGAATAAAATTACAAGAGTAAAGAAATTTCTATTTTTAAATTTCTTATACCATTCGATATATTGCTTTTCTTTATTGCAAACAATTTTGTTTAATTACTTGTTTTAATCATCATCTTTTTTTTTGGGAAATATACTCCACTGATATGACTCGCATTCCTCTGTTGGCTCGATTGCAATTAAATTTCTCTACCTGCGTTTCCATTAACGTGTCCTGGTTTACCTTCGATTCTCATTTCTTTGTTCATCAGCAGACAATAGGAAAAATACGATAATTGGATATATATAGGGGTCGAAACTTTTTCCCCCCCTTTTTTTGGGCAATAGAATGCAATAGATTTTTCAATCTAGAAAATCATATCAAACATAAATGAATTCGAAGTATTTGTTTGTACTTTCAATTCATTTGTTAAACGTTTATTTAAAAAACCTAATAAGTGAAATAAAGAAATACAACCTTTGTTTTTAACGAACGCTGAAAATTCCTATAGGAACAATTTTTATTACTAATTATATGAAAATTTACCGATTTGTAAGTTTTTACATTCACTAATTTAGAATTTCAAGCAAAAAATATTTAAAAATTCCTATAATTATGGAATCATAATTTCATAAATTTACAAGTTCCATTACATATTTTATTGGAACATGAAATAAATTTCCCCCAAAAGTTTTCGGCTTGTAAATTTCCAAAGTTTTCCTCAATTCGAAAAAGCTTTTATAAATTAAACCAGGAGGAGTAAAGAAAATGGAAAATTTGAAACTTTCCAAACTTTAACAAAATGGGTTTTAATTTCAAAAATTTATCTTCTGTTTTTTGGAAATACTTTATAAATGAAAGATATTTCCATGAATTATTTACATTGGGAATAAAAGTTATTTTAATTAAAAATTAATTGTTACAATTAAATGTTTTACTCTTTTTTATTGAATAGAAGAATTTGAAATGTTTAGTTTTGCAACTTTTATTTCCCTCTAAAACCCAAAGTAGAAAAAGAAACATAAATTGTCTGACTAAAATTACTTTTAACCACTTAATCTAAATAAAAAAGTGGAGGGAAGCTCGTTCAACACTTGAACAGTTTACCCTCCAAAAAAAAAAAAAAAAACTCTTCACGACAAGGTCAGCAAAAATCTCGAACGAACACAAAATAAATGAAAGCAATTTACAATTTCAAGAAATATGAAAGCGCTCCGAAATATTTAGTGTAAGGGTAGAAAAGTATATTTTCCGTATGAATGCAATCTAATTTGCGAATTTCAATTTTCTTTAGAAAACATGTCCGCTGCAGGTACTTATATTTATTCAAAAGTATACATGAATTACTTCTACATATACCAATTCTCTATTTATTCTCGAGTAGAATTTAAAAACAAGAATCGAAACAAAGAGAAAAAAAATGCAAAATGAATCTTTAGTGGTCACTAAACGATATAATAGAAATATAAATACTATACTGAATATATAAAAGTTGCGAGGAGTGAATGAACAAAGATAAACTGCTATCAGGTATGAAACAAATTTTAGGAGTTGCATTTGGATGACATGTTCAAATGTTCGTATATGAATTGAACATTTGTAGGTACATGCAAATATCGCACACTGTCCAGCTAAAGCCATCACTTGATAGAATACACATTTCCTGCTCGTATTCAAAATCTATTGATCCCTTATGCAGCTCTCACGTTTTTACTCTCCCTCAAATGATGACATTCATGTGAAATCTGATATACTCTATATATAGTAGGGATCACACATACCTATATAGACATACGTGAAAAGCAGAACAATACCTCTTTTAGATTCAATAGAAACTGATACAATTTTCGCCATTTGGCAATTTTGTTTCTAAATCAGTGTTGCCACGGTTTCAATGCTCCTGCGTCAATGTACTCTCTGTGGGTGTGTGTCTGTGTGAAGTAGGCCTTAACCGCATCGTAAAATGAACACATAAGTACTTGGACGATAATTTTGGACTTGGAGATAATTTCAGTTGCATTGGATTTGAATTTTTAACTTTTGCACTTTCACTAAATCAGAGAAAATTATTTTTGAATATGTTAAATTGAAGCTTAGAAATTTTAAATGAATAAAAGAAATAAAAAAATGCTATGTTGGTCTGACTGTAATTTACTTATACTACTCATTGTCAGAGTAGTAGTCACTGAAAAAGAAAGAAAGAGTAGAAAAAGTCACTGTAAATCGTGAGGTATTGAAAAGTGTTGCAGATTAAATTAACACCAAAAAAGATTAAAATAATCAATTTTGGTATTATTTTTTGCAATGAATAAAATTTTAGTTAATTAAATATTTTTATTACTATAAAACATGAAGATATCGATAACTCCGAGTCTTCAACTATGATCGACATCTTCGTATTTTATAATAAATAAAAATGACAAGGCAATAAAATCATTATTTTATATTATAAGAAGACTTCTTCAAAATTATTTTTATTATTTCAAATCAATTATTATTTTCAAAATTTGTTAACTACAATTTTACTTTATATCTACCATTTTTAATAATTATTAATTAATCAATTTCACGAAATTTCAATTATTCCTAAATTCTTCAATTAAATGCATATTAGAAAATAAAAACTTGAAATAATATTTAAAAAATTCAATTCAACTTTTTCAAACATATTAATTTCAAAATTCAATTATTTCAAAAAAGTTGACTCTATATTTCTTTTAATATTCAATTACAATCTAAAATTTTAACTGAAATTCATTTTCATGAAATGAAAATCAATTTTTATTAAAGAATTCTACAAGAATTTAATTATTTAAATGCAAAAGTAAATAATTTATTGAATAATTAAATCTTTCTCAAAATTCAATTCTCATAAAGAATTTTAGTAACAAATTATTTAATAATTCCATTCTTTTGTCGAATTTTCATAAAACTTGCATGAACATAATTACTTTTTTCAAGGAATTCAATTATAATTGTATGAAAAATAATTGAAACGCTGCGATGAGTTTTATAAGAATTTTTCAAATTTATTCGTTTACATTTCGATTTTACAAAATTTCAATTATTCGCAAATTCTGCAATTAAACATATATTGCAAAATAAAAACTTGAAATAATTTAAAATAAAATTCTATTAAACTTTTAAGAAGAATTTATTCTACAGAATTTTTTGTCAAAAATGTGAGAAATTAAGAGTTTCAATGATTTTAGTTTGAAACTTTTTCAAATTATTTCTAAAAATACACATTTATAATGCATTTAATACTCACGAATAACCTAAAATTTTAACTGAAATTCAATCTTAAACCCATTTTTATTAGTAAATTCTACGAGAATTCAATTACTTAAATACAAATATGAATAATTTATTAATTTCATGTTTCTTGAAATTAAATTTTCATAAAAAAAAATAATTAACAAATTTTTTAAATCATTAAATACATTGGACAAATTTTAATATGATTTTTAAGAATAATTGCATTTTTCGAGGAATTTGATTAAAATTGCATTAAAAATAATTGAAATTTTGCAATGATTTTTATTATTTATGAAAATAATTTAATTCCTAAAAGAATTTCATTATTTATAAAAATAATTGAAAACCTGTAGAAACAATACTTATGAAAATAATTGAATTATAGCGAGGAAATGATTAAAATGCAAAAGTAAATTATTTATTAAATAATTGAATGTTTTTCAAAATTTATTTCTCATAAAGAATTTTTGTAACAAATTTTTTAATAATTTAATTCTTTTGTCGAATTTTCATAAAACTTGCATGAACATAATTACTTTTTTCAAGGAATTTAATTATAATTGTATGAAAAATAATTGAAACGCTGCGATGAGTTTTATGAAAATTTTAAAATATATTCGTTTACAATTCAGTTTTACAAAATTTCAATTATTCGGAAATTCTGCAATTAAACATATATTAAAAATATAAACTTGAAATAATTTCAATAAAAATCCAATTCAACTTTTAAAAAGAATTAATTCTACAGAATTTCTTGTCAAAAATATGAAAAATTAAGAATTTCAATGATTTTAGTTTGAAACTTTTTCAAAATTTAATTATTTCTAAAAATCCACGTTATAATGCTTTTACTACTTACTCTCTAAATCTGAGTATGTGAAATTTCACTTATTCTACGTTATATATAATTTAGTAATTTCATGTTTCTTGAAATTAAATTCTCATAGAAAATGTTATCAACAAATTTTTTAAATCATTAAATTCTTTGGACGATTTTTAATAAGATTTTTAAGAATAAAATTACATTTTTCGAGGAATTTGATTAAAATAAAAAATTTGCATAAAAAATTATTGAAATTCTGCAAAGAGTTTCATTATTTATGAAAATAATTGAATTCCTAAAAGAATTTTATTATTTATAAAAATAATTGAATCCTTGTAGAAATATAATTTATGAAAATAATTGAATTCCTAAAAGAATTTTATTATTTATAAAAATAATTGAATCCTTGTAGAAATATTATTTATAAAAATAATTGAATTATTGCGAAGAAATTGATAACAAAATTTGTAAATAATTAAATTCCTGTAAAATTTATTATTAATTATGAAAATAATTGAAACGCTGCGATGAGTTTTATGAGAATTTTCAAATTTATTCGTTTACAATTCAGTTTTACAAAATTTCAATTTTTCGGAAATTCTGCAATTAAATATATATTAAAAAATAAAAACTTGAAATAATTTCAATAAAAATCCTATTCAACTTTTAAAAACAATTAATTCTACAGAATTCCTTTCAAAAATATGAAAAATTTAGAATTTCAATGATTTTAGTTTTAAAATTTTTAAATATAATCTAAGATTTTAACTAAAATTCATTTTTAAATCCATTTTTATTAGTAAATTCTACAAGAATTTAATTATTTAAATACAAAAATAAATAATTTATTAATTCCATGTTTCTTGAAATTAAATTCTCATGGAAAATGTTATCAACAAATGTTTTAAATCATTAAATACATTGGACGAATTTTAATATGATTTTTAAGAATAATTGCATTTTTCGAGGCATTTGATTAAAATTGCATTAAAAATAATTGAAATTTTGCAATGATTTTTATTATTTATGAAAATAATTGAATTCCTAAAAGAATTTTAATATTTACAAAAATAATTGAAACTCTGTAGAAATGTTATTAATTATTGAAAATAATTGAATTATTGCGAAGAAATTTATAAAAAAATTTGTAAATAATTGAATTCCTGTAAAAAATTTTATTATTTATGCAAATAATTGAATGTTTGCGTAGAATTGTATTTAAATTTCTTTTAATAATGGAATTCTTTCGGAAAATTTCATTGAAATAGTAGATATTGAAAATTATTGAATTTTAGAAAACTTTTGAAAATAATTGAAATTTAAACAAGAATTTGATTAAAATTTTGTAAAATAATTAAATATTAGAGAAGAATTTTATTATTTATAAAGAGAATTGGAATTTTGACGAGAATTTAAAAATTTTTTTTATCACAATTGAAGAATTTAGTAACTAACTTTCTATTCTCCCTGGAGAAGCTAAATTCGTTAAATTTTTACAAATCGTTGACTTTAGTGTTTTACTTAAAGTAAAATTTCATTCATAGTTAAACATAACAGTAAAATTGATTGCTTTAATCCTTTTTGGTGTTAATTTAATCCTAGAGGGATTAAATCCATTCTGGTGTTATTTTAACACCCTGCGTTTTATTGTGATATAAATTCCCGTCCTTAGGGTGATTAAAATTCATCTATGCTACTCAGAAAGTGATTTTCTGTCAGAATAAAGGATTTTAAATAACTTAGTTTCAGTAGTACAAGTAAATTTTAGCTAGACAAGCAAAGAACATTGTTGCAAGTTTCTACCAAGTTGCAAAATTAATTTTGAGCCAGACTAAAAACCAAAATTTAAAAAACATAATAAGGAAAAAATTCATAAGGAAAAAATTCTAGTCAGACTGGTAAAAATATTTGCAATTCGAGTCTCGAGTGGTAAAAGTAATTTCAAGTCAGCCTAAATTCGAAAATTAAAATTACAATAGTTTCAGTAATGGACGCAAATTTTAGTCAGCTAAGCATAAATTATTTTCAGTAGTACAAGTTAATTTCAGTCAGACGAGTGTAAAAAATCTTGATAAAATTCGTCAAAGTAGTAAAATTAATTTTCAGTCAGGCTAAAAACCAAACTTGAAAATAACATATTTTCAGTAGTGGAAATAGATTATTGTCAGGCTTGTAAAAGTATTTGCAATTCCCGTCGTGAGTAGTAAAAGTAATGTTTGGTCAGCCCAAACGCTAAAATTAAGATTACAATTGTTTCAGTAGTAGGAGTAAATTTTAGTCAGACAAGAATAAATTATTTGCAACTTCCATCTAATTTGATACTTTAAAATTAACACTGTTGAGCGATTATCCATTAACTTATCTTAATTAAAAACAAGTGTAAAATTAAGTTTTCAAAATCCAAAAAATTTTATATTTTTGCAAAAAAAATAAAAAAAAAATCTTTTTGTTTTGTTTAGAATGGAAGAGCGAGTAGTGAAAGTAGTGAGGACGGAGTTGGAAGCAGTGCCAGCACGTCCCGTGGTGCCGGAAGTGGATTCGGTACCGGGTGTGCCGGCGGATGGCGAAGCGTCTTTGGCGCCGTTTCCGGTCGAGAACTCAGGCTCTACGAATGCGCACCCTGGAGTCCAGAAGCGTGGGCGTCACCAAGTATTACCTGTCCCCTCATTGCCACGAGGTAAGCAACTTTAAAAAAAAAAACTTTCCCAATTTTCCCAACTTTCCACCACCCTTTATATCAACAATATAGTTGTGTATATATACCTACAAATGTGTATAAAACTTTTCAAGTAAACAGCTAATTTTATCTCAAACATAAAGTCGTAATTAATTTTCATATTTCTTGCACATTCTATAGTAACAATAATAATAAGTTGAAACTTTCTGTTCCTCAGCGTCTTTGCTGTAAAATATTAAATTACCTTTATAACATTTGTGCGCGCGAGAGGCGTGCAGCGCTTATTAAAATGAATGTTTTCAATGTCAATGGAAAACCTATTAAAATTATTAATGAATTAATAAACCGTCTAAGGTCTGTTTCAATTAATTAAATTCTTGAGAATGAATGTCAGTTGGAGATTTACTCACGTAACTTTATCGATGACTTTTAATTAAAGAACAAACTTTTTTTTGTTTTCACTGTTAACTTAAAAGTATCAAATGGCAAACGAATTAATACCAAAAAAATGTGGATTAAATAAAAAATCGATTCAGATTTTCGGCATCAATTTGATCCACTTTTAATATCCACTTTTAGTATTTAATACTTTTAAGAAAACTCTGTTCTTTAAAGTACAATTTTTCTCCTTCTGTCTTTAATTTTTGTCTATGTTAAACTTTTCTATTTTTTTACATTTCTACTTTTTTGCCTGACTAAAATGGACTATTACTATACTGCAGGGCTCGGATTATGCGACTTTTTCGACTTTTTTCGACTTTTCTAAAGAAATGTGACTTTTTTCGACTTTTTTTTTTAAAAAGATGCGACTAATCGACTTTTTCGAGATTTTTTTAGTAAAATGCGACTGAAATTTGTAAAATTTTCAGAAAATTAAAATTAGAGGAAAAAGTTTTAGTCAAAAAAATGTTCTGTTTAGTTTATTTACAAATTTTTTAAAAAATTTTTCAAAAAAACATCAATAACTTCTTTTTTAAATAAATATTTAATTATTTTTTCATAAGAATCAAAATTCTTCAAAAGATTCAAATTCAAACCTTATTGAAATTAAACTAGTTATAAAAAATTGTTAAAAAACATGCAGAAATCGATCGACTTGGAGCAATCGATGTCTTCATGTTTTATAATAATTAAAGATGACCAAGTGATAAAATCATTATTTTATATTATAAGATTTTATAAAAAAAAATTGAAAATAATTAAATTTCTAGGATCATTTTTTGTACTTATAAAGATAATTAAAATTTTGACAATAATTTTATTAAAATTCTTTGCAAATAATTGAATTTCTGTGATGAATTTTTGTTATTTTTTAAGGTAATTCAATTTTGCAAAGAATTTTATCAGGACTTTTGAAAACAATTAAATTTACGTGATGAATTTTATTATTTATGAAGATAATGATAATTTTGACGAGAAATTAAAAAAAAATTTTTGAAAATTATTGAATTTCTGCGTAGAACTTTATTACTTTTAAAAATAATTAAATTTTTTAGGATGAACTTTATTATTTATAAAGATAATTACAAATGTACAGAAATAAAGAAATAATTTAATTTTTTAACAGTTTTTTTTTAAAATGTTTAAAAGTAATTCAATTTTGAAGAAGAATTTTGATATTTATAAACATAATTGAAATGTTGAACAGATTTTTTTTTTTAAATGTTTAAAAGTCTTTGAATTTTGAAGAAGAATTTTGATATTTATAAACATAATTAAAATGTTGAACAGATTTTTTTTTTAAAAATGTTTAAAAGTCATTGAATTTTGAAGAAGAATTTTTCTATTTATAAAGATAATTAAAATTATGACAGGCATTTTATTAAATTTTTTTTAAATAATTGAATTTTGAAGAAGAATTTCATTATTTATAAAAATAATTGAAATGTTGAACAGATTTTTTTAAAAAAATGTTAAAAATACCTAATTGAATGTTTGCCATGCATTTTATTAAATTTTATTAAATATTATTTCAGATTGTTTGATTAAAAAGTATGTGTTGGCGAAAAATGTAATTTTTTTTACAATTTTGACAATTTCGTGTTTCCTTTTTGACGTTTTGTTCCTAAAATTTAATTCGACTTTTTTGGAAATTTTATGCGACTTTTCGTGACTTTTGTTGTGAATTTATGCGAATAAAGCAACTTTTTTTTAGTCTTAAAGACGATCCGAAGGCTGCTACTGATTTTTTTATTTTTCTTGAACTTTTAGTCTATCTTCGACTAAAATGTTGTTCAATTCTACTTTAATAAATTGTTTTAATTTGTTTTTTCATTTTCACTTTAAAGAGTAAATTTTTTCCCGCTTTACTAATTAAAATGTAAATCCTATTTATATTATACCATCGTTTCTATACGTTTTTAATATTTTTAACTTGAGAAAAAGAAATTGATTAAATTGAAAAATTTAGATAGATAGGTAACATTTTTTTCAATTTAGAAAATATTCATCGCGGGGGAAAATTTATATACTATATACACGTATATATATGTATATGTTACGAATGGATTATTCGATCGTGTTCACAATTCAATGGAAAGGATTACCAATGAGGCGTACGCAGACTGCCGGATTACCGCAGTTAGCGGTGTTCGTTATGTCCGTCGCTATTTTAATTAAGACTATTATATCCGGCGACGTTCGTATATCGCGCGCGGCTGGACGTGTTACGTGCACGGACAACGAAATCTCACGTCACGCTTGTGAATCCCGCTAGATTCACTTTACACTAATGTTATCCTCGAAAATGTCTCGGTAATTAAACTTTACATTTATACTAAGCACACACACTTACACATTTGCACATTTACACTAAAACGCCTCGAAAACGTCATTGAATTTCATTCTTCTTCAATTTAGTCGTTTATTTCTTAAATATTTGTTTTTATTTTTTTATTTTTTTATTTTTAATTTTTTAAATGGAAAAAAGAGTTGATTCTTGTGAGGAAAAATGTTTCAAAAGAAGTGACAATATATTCGGGTTTAATTGAATTTTCGAAGCTTTTTGAATTTTAGAATAAGTGTTCTATTATAATACAATTTCATTGCATTAAATTATAGTCTCACTAGTTTTGGATTAATTGCAACGTTTTTTTTCGTTAAGTTAGATTATTTAATTATGAAATAGTTTTGCAAACCGTTTCGTTTGCTTTCGTTATTGAGAATTAATTAACTGCGAAGATAATTAATTTGATTTTAATGTTAAAATTTTAAAAATTAAAAAAATTAATTAAAATTTTATTTGATTTTGTTTTACACTGTAAAAAGAAAGGTACTAATTTAGTACCAATTTCGGTACTAAATCGTTATTTGGTTCTATTTTAATACCGAAATCAGCTCTAATTTAGAACCTTTTTTTACAGTGTATATTTTGTTTAAAACAGACAATGTTAGTGAATTTTTAGGCGATAAAACTACATTTCCGTCGAACCTAAGAGTAGAAATACTAAAAAAATAAGAAAATCAATTTTTGATACAAAAAAGTTGAAATATAAATGTTTTTGAAAAATAAGTAGTGAAAGTGAGTTGAAATATTGAAGTTTTGAAAATCAGTGATAGAAGAATATTTTAGACTAAAAGAAAATATATTTCAGACTAAAAACTAAAAAATATTATCTAGAAATATTGAAACTTTGAAAATCAGTGATAAAAGTATATTTTAGTCAGAAAAAAATAAAAAATGTAAAAAAATATTTTTAGAAGTAAAACAACATTTTCGTCAGACCTAAAAATAGATATTCAGGAAATTTGCAAATAAGTAGTTAAAGTAAAATTTACTCATGCTAAAAAAATGTTTTAATTGAAAATCAGTGGTGACAGTAAATTTTGGTCAGACAAAAAGTTTGTAAAAACATTTTAAATTTGCTTTAAGTAGTAAAACAACATTTTAGTCAGACCTAAGAAGAGTGAAACCACTTGTAGTAAAAAAATTAGTGGTAAAAATAAATTAAATCCAGACCAAAAATGTTTTTGCATTTTTTTCGGCGTGAACACAGAAATTCTAATTTTGAGCGCTAAACAAATACTCGCACTGCTCACAATTCAACGTCCCAAAGTAGCAAAATAAAACTCCAGTCAGACAAATAGAAACCGTAACTCTAATTTTCCAGCAATAAAAGAAAATTCATTCATCCATATTAATATAAAAGAAAATTGCATTTCAAAAGTCACAAAGACTAATTTTCATATAGAGGTAATTAAAATCAAAAAGAATTACATTTAAAAACATAAAAATGAATTACACTCTTTTTTGAAATGTATCTCGTGACTTTACAAAGCAGGACATTAATTTCAAAGGCAGCACTTGTTCACCTCTGATATATATATATATATATATATTTATAGTTAGCAAATATAAACTATATATATTGTATAAAAAGCTCTCGATTCTTTGGAAAACTTGCATCTCATTTGAAAATTCGCCTAGCGCAAAATCGGTAATTATTCAAATGAAATAAAGTGTGAAAGCCCGAGGGAACGAAGGATACTCAAACGAACCGGAAGGACGAGTTTTTCTTCAGTGCGATAATTTATCGCTTCGACGAGGGCGAGAGAGCCTAATACGAGAGAGTGCAATCGAATCGAACGAAACGTGAAATTCATGCTGCGAAAACGGAAATTCAGAAAGATAATTCCAACGAAGAGCTTCCACCAAGTCCACGGAATTGGAAAGCAGAGAGTTGGCGTAAAAATCGACGGTGGGGGATAAAAGATGGTCTT
The DNA here is from genome assembly GCA_032873175.1 of Leptopilina drosophilae. Taxonomy (NCBI): domain Eukaryota; kingdom Metazoa; phylum Arthropoda; class Insecta; order Hymenoptera; family Figitidae; genus Leptopilina; species Leptopilina drosophilae. The sequence continues at coordinate 72,700,895 of CM065478.1, forward strand.
TCGATAATCGAGAACCGGGTTCAATTAAATACTTCTAAGGCCTTTACGAACATTAATTATTAAATCGTTGTCGACGACAGTTTTTTTTCTCACACGTTACCATTCTCTCTCTTTTTTTTGTCAATCTCAAAACCATTTTCCGCAAGGATTTTTTTTCCAATTTAGAAAAAGTTTCCACTTGATACTTTTTTTTAATTTACAAAAAATTAAACCAGTTGACTCTGCCTTATTTTTCTATTACTACATTTCATGTTCAAAATTCACCAACTTGGAAAAAAGTTGTTGGCAAAAACAAAACAAAAAAACAGGAAAAAAAAGTTCTCTTTTGAAATTAGAAACATCATGGCTTGAAGACGACAAAATCAAGTACTTTCAAATTACAGCCGCCTTTTAATTAAAAAACTTTTAGTCTTTAATTAAGAATACTCTCCCGAAACCTCACGGGCTTTAGAATTAAAAACTGTTTAACTATTTGGAATTCGAAACTGAGGATGAAAAAAAACCTTTTTTTTCCGAAAGACAAGCATGTTTTGTTATCTATTACCATTCTCAATTACTCATTAATATTCAGTTATTTAAATTTTATGCTCTCAAGTCTTTTTTATGGCTACAATTATTATTTTACTACTTTCCTGGGTTGTTTTTCAATTTTTCATACACGCGGTTCGAAAAAAATATCATTTTTCTAATTTTTTTTCCACACGTCTGTCAGAAGTTGTCGAAAAAAAAATATTCCTCTAATTTTCGTTATCCAAACGTCTGTCAGAGCAGGACAAAAAAATTGTATTTTTTTTCCTGAAAAATATAGTTTTCAATAACGAATTGAATTTTCTAAATAAAAAGTTGAAAATAGAAAAATAAAGTTTACATGGTTTTGAAAAGTTGATTTAGTTTTTTAATTACTTTTTCTGTAAATATTTTTTGTTATAAACAAATGGATGATTCAACTCCGTTTTGCAAAAATTTAAATATTTATTTAATTTAGTAGGTATTATTATTATAATTTTCGATTTTTGATTATAATTTTTTATATCAAAATTTTTTTACACATTTACCTTCATGTTGTCAAATTTTCTATTTCATATTCCTATCGCAACAGTAATTTATTAAAATTTTTATTTTTACTAATTTTAGTGCGTAAATCGTGCGCTACGGCATAGAATAGTCCACACACGAAAAAATTAGTAAAACAATAAAAATAGAGAAGGAAAAAGAATGAGAGAAAAATAGATTCGAATTTTTTTTTTTCGTTCCTTTTCCATTCCAGGGGGGTGAAAAAAAAGTAAAAGAATAAAGGTATAGGTTTTTGGGGGAAATTTTTCGATTGGACTGATCAACTGTTTCATCGGTTTTGCCACAAAATACAAATCGCTTTGAGTCCGAGCACACAGACCGCTGGGTGTGAATAAATGAACACACGTAGACACACATATACTGTATACAAGTGTACACAATATGTAGATACTCGCTCCTATTTGCAGATCACGTACAAGCTTCGAGCTGTGCTTGGAGGTTTGTTTGACGAGGGTAGCCCGGCTCTGACGATTAATCACTTGCTATTAATTAACCGGGAATCGCTCCCCACCTTCAAAACATTCATCCCTTCCCTTCTTCTCTCGTCTCCACCCCCCTTTCACCGCACAGGTCTATCAACTACCCCCAGGAACTGATCCCATCCAACCCCAAACTGAGGGAAATAAGCGTTGGAAGCAGGTAGTTTGGTCATGGTTCTTAATTTTTACAAGGCCCTTTCCCCTTACTTAATAATTATACTACTAGCTATAATAATTAATCGTCCGGTAAGTGAAGGTTCTTCGATAACTTTTCATTTTTTTTTCTTAAATTCATCTTCGTTTTTGAGCTGGTGAGATTTTGGATTAAAAGATTTTATGTGGTTGTAATTTTTAAAGGGAAATTATTTTTCAAATGTTTTTTAAAATATTTTTTCAAATGTTTTTTCAAATGTTTTTTAAAATATTTTTTCAAATGTTTTTTAAAATATTTTTTCAAATGTTTTTTAAACTATTTTTTCAAATATTTTTCAAAATTATCCACTACTAAATAAGATAATTTTATTATCTTTCTTTCGTTCGATAAAAATTATAAAATATAACTTAATAAATTATAATTGAATTAACACAATTTTTTAACTATAAAGAAATCTTTTCTTATGATAGAGTTTATTTTAAAAAATAATGTTGTTAGTTCGGTTGCTATGATCTATATGAATTGACTCAGAAATAAACAAAATAAAAATAAATAATAATGTTCATTCACCTTTATAAGTATTCTTCCTTCACTCAATAATATCAATAATTATAATATGAAAATTATTCCAAATTGACAAATCTTCAAACAAAAAGTAAATACAATTTAATAATACAAATTTTATAAATCCTACCTACAAAAAGGTCAAGTTTTCCCTATTCCCCAAATTAACTATTCTATTAATTAATAAATATTATTTAAAACTATAAATTTTCTAAATTTTGATTTATTTTGGATATGATAAAATTATAATATCAAAAAATGATCAAAATTTGTTCAATTCACATAATAAAATCTATTTATTTCTCTGAAAAATTAACTAAAATAATCAATTCAAATAAATTAATTATTACCTATTATAAATAATAGTTTGGTGGTCTGGGATCAATATTTATTGAATCTTTCAAACTGCCACATCGATATAGCCTATTACTATATGAACGTAGCTCATAAGAATATTCAATAAACTTACGATTTGCTTTTGTTACCCCTTAAGGTTTCAGATTATGAGGTAGTAAACCAATTTCTTGGTAAATTCCCCAACACTTCTACCGGGGTTTGACTTTGTAGATAATTTTTTTTTGTTTAATTACCAGGTAGTAAGTTGTAAAACAACGAATTCCTGAGTAATATTTACGATTTGTAAATGTATACGTGTAAATGTATGTCAAATATTGTAAAGTTCAGATCGTAAGTTGTAAAACAACGAATTCCTGCGTTGTACAATATTTTTAAATTATCAGTGTTGTGTAAAAAATACCAGGTAGTTTATATACCAATTTGAAGATGCTATAGAAACTTCTAGGACTCTCTAGAATTGTCTAGAATTTTCTATATTGATATTCGCCCTTAATCTCTTCCGGTTACGCGTGGTCATTACCGTTTCGCGAGGCTATCTCTCTTTCTATTCACGGAAATTCATAATACGTCATACCCTTTCAACCAATAATATTTAAATTTTTCCCAAAAGGACAGAGATATATTTTCTCTTTCTCTTGTCTCCAAACTGTCTACCGTTTACCCACAACAATGCTATTGCGTAACTGTTATTTATTTCCATCTCTGAATTTATTTTATTTCTTATAATTTAAATAAATCTTTAAATTGTATACTTTTCTCAATTTAACTTTTTGTAATAATATATGCTAATTTTTATCTATTTATCCATATAAATATTGCTACTACTTTATTTCATAAAAACCTATTTTATTAATCAATAATATAATTTTAATTACTGAAATTTATACTATTTATATAAAACAAAATATGCAATTCTATTTAAAAAATTATCAGTATTAAACTTTATATAAATTGTGCATAAAATTAATCTTGCCTTGAAATGATTTTTTAATTCTTCAAATATGAAAATTTCTTATCTTTTTCTTAACCTTGGCCTTGAATCAGCTGTGCTGTTTCCATATGTTTTCAAATATCTTAGTACATTTGTACTCTATTGACCTTATTTTGAATTTCTCACACTTTAAATTTAGTTGAAATATTATTTCTTATTCACAAAATTTTATGCTATTTTTAATTTCTATTCAGTATTAATTTATAAGTTCATAATTTATTTTTTTATTTAAAATAATGTTTAACAATTTTAATTTTGACTATTGAAATACCGTTTCAATATTCATCCGACCATTTTTGTTGATAATTTTTGTTCAAAATTAACTTTAAGTGATCTATCAAGTTGTAAATTATTTCTCAGGAATAAACGAATGTTATTAAATTATTTCACTTTTCCTTTTATTTCTTTTAAATATCCTTTTAAATAAATAACTAGAAAAAAATAACAAAACCTTTTGACCTAAAAGAGAAGAAAATCTTCCTACATGACACAATATTAATTTACAGTAAAACATCAAAAACCCTGAAACAAAAAAAAATTTTCTTAACAATACCTAAAAGAAACATGTTGACCTGAAAAAGAAGAAAATATTTCTACATAAAACAATAATAAATTTTACTTTAGAATAAAAAAGCAAAAAACCTGAAACAAAGTGAAAAAAAATTTTTCTTGACGAAACAAAAGGAACCTATGAACCTGAAACAGAAAAAACTGTTTAGACTGTTTTACATAAAAACAAGATATAAAAAACGAAAAGCATATTTTTTGTTTTTAAATTATTATCGCAGTATATTGCAACATGTGATAGAACATGGAACAAAGATAAATAAACATTAAACAGAATAAAAAACATATTTATCTGAAAAAGAATAAACAATAATTCTAAAATACAAAAAAGAAATTTGTAAAACAAGAAATTTGTACTCAGAAATCTGTGATGTACGAATTACAAATTTCCACTTACAGATTATTTTGCAAATTTGTGCATTATTAAATTGAATGATTACAAATTTTAATTTTTTTAAGTTTCTTCTTCTCCTTGTCACTATACACTCAAAAAAAAATTATTTGATTCAAATAACCCATTATTTGACTATTATTAAATAAATATTTATTTGAATCAAATAATTTGTATTTGAATCAATAAAATAATATTTGCTTCAAATACTGAAATATTTGATTTAAATACAATTTATTACATTGAAATAAAAATTATTTGATTCAAGTAAATATTTATTTGATAATAGTCAAATAATCGGTTATTTGAATCAAATAAATTTTTTTTCAGTGTACAAATCGAAAAATAAAACTTTTTTGTTTTTTTACCACTCAGCAGTCGATAGTTTAGCTAATGAAAATACTTATTAAATAACCTTGACAAATTCCAATTTAGAGACATAATAATAGTAAATAATAGTAAATAAATCATTATTAAATTAAATCATTATTTAAAACTTAAAAAGTAACATAATTGACTTTTAATTTAGTTTAAAACCTTTTTCACTCCCCACCCCTCCCATCCTCTCCTACTTTCAGTTCCTAAGGAAGAGAATAAAGAGAGAATGACATGAAGAATTTGCGAGGGGATAAATTGAGTTTAATGTGAAGATTGAATATTTTTTCTCTAAAATGAGATCATTTTTGTTCGGACACTTATTGATGATCGATTTTTATTCGATACGAAGAGAGGAGGTTTGAGAAGATTGTTGGAAGATGGAGCAACCTCAAAGTGCTCTTCCTCGAACGATGTCTGCTTTTTTGACGTGTATTGAAAAGAACCCTTTTTGTATGTATACATACATATATATATATATATATATATATATACATTGAAGGCCATGGTCTTGCGTGAAAGTTAAGTCCATCAAAGTCTCGATTGTGGAAAAAGTTTATCGAAGCTGTCAACCCTCAGGCAAACGAATAGCTTGTCTTATTCCGCGATCCATCCATTTTCCCTTCCCGTTGTGCGTCTCGATCATATTCTATATATAAAATGCATACACGGCATTATATTTATAAAGAAAACTTTCAATAATTTTCGAATTAAGTTTTTAAGAGCATTATTTTTTAAATTTTTATTAAAACTAGCTATACACCCAGAGAAAAATATTATTTAAACCAAATATATTTTATTTGACTTAAATAATCGTATATTTGTCTCAGAACAAACTAGACTTTTTATTTGTTTTAAATAAAATTTTTATTCGAAATAAATAAAACATATTTAATTCAAATAAAATTTTATTTAAACGAAATAAAATTTATTTGAAACAAATAATAAGTCTAGTTGGTTCTGAGACAAATATACAATTTCTCTGGGTGTAAATTTCTTGTTTCATTCACATTAAAAAATTCAATTATTCAGAAGAATTCTATCTCAAAATCACTATTTTTCTAAATATATTGAGGAAAGTCGGGAAAAAGTCAGAAAATTTTGTCAAAAGTACTGAAACAATATTCAATTTCGAAAATTCATAAGAAAATTCTGAATGCTAGATTCCTCATTATTGAAAAGATTTTATTTATTTCAAACTTTTTCTATTTTTCACAACAATTGAACTTTACAGATTTTAAAGATAATTTAGGTTTATGAAAAACTTTAATAATTCAAATTCTTATAAAATTTGTTAAATTTTTTAATACACATTTCATTCAATATTAAAAATAATAATGGATTTATAGATGAATTTTACTTAAAACACAAAAAAGAATTGAATTTTGAAAAAATTATAAATGTTTGCAAAAACTCAATTGTGATCAAAAGTTTTTTAATATTCTCGTCAAAATTTGAATTATTTTAAAAATTGTTAACAAAATTTTTTGGCAAAATTCAATTATTTAAAAAATTTTTAATAAAATTCTTGCCAAAAATTCAATTATTTTCAAAAAATTTTCTCACTTTCATATAAATTCCATTATTTACAAATTTTTTATAAATTTCTTTCTTCTTAAAAATGTTATTAAAAATCGTCAAACGAAATCAATTATTTCGTATTATTAATGTGGTAAAAAATAATATTTTTTTTAAAACCTGAAAAATTTCCATTTTTTAAACTGAAACAATCAGGAACTTTCAAATGAAACAAATGCGTAACAATCCTGATCAAGTGTTCAATAAATTTCTCAAGCAAAACAAATAACAAAATAAAAATATTTCTGCCCAAAAGTTAGAATAAGAATAATCGTAATATATTTAAATTATTTGAAAATAACTGAAAATATTATTAAAAAATTTGGTTATCCAAAAATTGTTTTATAAAATAACAATTGTTTTATTAATTTATGTTTTATTATAATTTTGATAATATAGTTTTTCACAAACAGAAATTTTGTAAATATTTTTTCCAAAGTAAATATCAAATTTCTTAATCAAAATTTGATTTGTAACTTTTTTCGTTTTTCTGCTTAAAACTTGTACTTTGTTTATAAATTGTCATTGAGAAGCAGAAAATGTGCAAAATATTTTCTAATTTTTATTTTTCAACTGTTGTTTAATTTTTTTAGAAAAAATGAAAAGATTAATTACCTGGTCCTAAAATGTTTGTTACAAAATGGTAATATTTCTAGGAAGAAGAGAAATATGGAAAAATAACATTAACAATGTTTGTAGATTACTGACCAATAAAAATAATTTTGTATTATTTGAAAAATAAAAAACATATTTCTAAATAAAGAAATAAATACCTATTATTAAATTTAAAAAGTGAGAGTGAAAAAATAAAGAAAAATGATCCCAATGTTTTGAACGTTCAAATGACCGAAATATCTTTTATTGGCGATATTTTAATAAATTACTAATCATAAAAAAATTTAAAAACTAAAATTTAGAGTTTACAAACTGAGGAATTAATTTTTTGGATAGTGAAGTCAAATGATTACAATGAAAATTTAATTTTTAGAAGAAATAAATAAATTTTGTTCATTTGAACGTTCAGAACTTTAGGATCCTAAAGAAAAATAATATTTTCTATCAAAACATTAAAAAAAAAAGCATAATCATGAGTAACTTCAGGTCTGGACAGACTGGAGAGAATGAATCAATGAATACGATGATTATTTTAGTTAATAATAATTTTTTTTATTTGTAACTTTTACTTTTGACTTGTATTTAAACTTTATTTATTAACAAATTCGAAATTACTTTTTATTAAACTTATTTATTTCAAATTGTGAGTTGATATTCGATTTTTTTTTATTTTTATTTCAACGGAATTACTTACGGAAAAGTTGATCTGATTTTTTGAAAATTAGCCAAGAAATAAGGAGATTTATTTTTTAACAAATTGGAAATTACTTTTTATTAAACTTATTTATTTCAAAATGTGAGTTGATATTCGATTTTTTTATTTTTATTTCAACGGAATTACTTACGGAAAAGTTGATCTGATTTTTTGAAAATTAGCCAAGAAACAAAAATATAAATATATTTCTTTGCTTGAAATTTACACTGCAAAAAAATTTATTTGAATTAAATGACCGATTAATTGACTATTATAAATAAAATATGAAATTGAATCGAAAAATATTTATTTCAGTCAATAAAATGGTATTTACTTTAAATACTGAAATTATTGGTTCAAATACAATTTAATTGACTCCAATAAATATGATTTGATTCAAGTAAATATTTAATTGATAATATAGTTAGTTAATTGGTTATTTAAATCAATTACATTTTTTTTCCAGTGTACTTTTACTACTGAATTTCAAATTTGAAGCGTTTTACTCTTGTGCCTGACTAAAATGTTTGTTTCGCACTTAGAACAATTCAATAAAATATTGTTTACTTTTTGAGTGACTAGAAATTAGTTTTACTACTGATTTTCAAATTTTTGATATTTTTACTTTAACTTCTGACTAAAATGCAGTTTTACTAGTTAAAAAATGCGATAAGACACTTGTAACTATATTTTAACTGTTTAATGTTTACAATCATTATCTTTGCTTCAATTCTGAATATTTTTTTCAGTCAGACTACAATATACTTTTAGCACTGCTTTTCTGAAACTAAATTTAGAAAAAAAATTGTAATTCCTCACACAGATTGAATTAAGCCGAGAGTGAGAGATTCTAAAAACTTTCTCACTAATACACTGAAAAAAAATATTCTTAATTTAAGAATATATACTAAAACAAGGTGCCAAGGATTTTTCCCACTCACATTAAGTGGGAAATATTCTAACTTTAAGAATATATTTTTATTGTAAGAATATTTCTATTTAATTGAAGTGAGAAAAATCCTTGGCACCAATTTTGTAGTATGGGTGATTCTCCTGAAAGGGACCACTTCACGTGTCTCCAACGTGACACTCAATATTTGCATTAACTTTTTATTAATATTTTGTTGAGTATAAATTTAAAAAAAAAATTTATCCATAATCTACGAAACATTATTTATCTTTACATAATCTTGTAATCTTAAAATTTAGAACTTTTCTTAGTAAAAAAAATTATTTAATGTTGTCTTTTGGTTTTGGTTAAATATGATACATATTTTTAATTATTTTTTAATATAATTAAAAATTTTGTAATATAGTCTTAATATATCTCGAATTGAAGCTTAGAATCTACCGTTTATTTTTCACTTATATTTAGTTTAAATAAAATAAAAGAAATTTTTTGAATAATTAATTAAAAATTACTGGCAATGCGAGTAAAAATTCAAATTCATCTCCGAAGCCTCGTTTTTCAGTTAAAAACATCATATTTTTAAACTGTTTTTTAGTTTCACGTAATCTATATATAAATATTTGAAGTTGTAGCTCAAAAAATTTTTTAAATTATGTTTCAATATTTTTAAATTTAATAAAAACGTGAATTTTTTATTTGACAAACTATTCATCTCCGAAGCCTTTTTCATATTTAGTAAGCGTTATTGTTTTATTTTTAATAATTATTTTCAATTACCTAAGCCTTGAATTATAAAACAATTTTCTGTTTTATTTAAAATAAAATATTTTTAATTTTTTAAAATATAATATATTAAGTAGAAAGTTAGTTAAATAATAACATTATAATTAACAAAAATTTTTTTTACAGAAAATACCAAATTTGAACTTAAAATGATAAATTAAAAAATTCATTACAATTTTTTTTTCGTTCAATATAAAAAAAAATTTATATTAGTTATATTTGAAAAGATAAATTTTTAAAAATAAATTATTAAATACACAATTCATTACATTATAAATGAATAATGTTAAAAGTTTAATAAATTAAAAAAATTAAATTTAAAAGGAATTTTTATACAAAAACCCCAATATTGATTACAGTATATTTAACCGTCAAAACATTTAATATTAAAATGATGCTGGAAGGCTTATTTTTGAAAATTAATTTTGCGCAACTCAGATTTGTATCTTTAAACGTATTTAAAACCTACCCATGACAAAAAAATTCAGAAAATGTAAAAATTATTTTTTTTAGTTTTCGGAAAAAAACAGGTGCCTTTTAGAAGAATCACCCAGTATATATTCTTAAATTAAGAATATTTTTTCAGCGTACAATTCATCGATTTCCGTTTATTAAATTTATTTAGCTATTTCCAAACAATTAATATGGAATATCTGTCTCGAAATTTGAATATAGCTAATAAATAACATAATTTAACGAATTTTTGGCAATTAATTCTCGTGGAACATATACTCTCTCTTCTTAAATTATATATATCTTCTCGGTTATTAGTTATTTCCTCTCTCTCGCTCGCTCTTTCTCTCCCGGGGGTAAAATTAATTTCGACGAACAATCTCGGACAGAAATGTGCGCGCCGATATTCTGAATGAACTGTATTTTGTGTGTAACGTTAGCACCAAAGCGACGGAAGGGACCGTGGCATCGCGCAATTGGTTGGTTATGGTAGCCAGAACAACCAGAGTTTCGGAGAAGTTAATACAGCCCTTATCTGCCCTTTCCACCCTCTCTCAAATCTCTCTTCTTCATCTGACTTCAACTCACGCTCATTTGCATCCACCCACGAAAACATGTTTCGGACAGAATTCCAACCATAAGTTTCCAACACGACACAATATATACCTACGTGTGTGTGTGTCGAGAGAGATAGAAGCTGCCAAGAAACTATTTTCCCACGGTCAATAAACTTTTGAAATTGAAGGTTTTTTTTATTCATTTTATTTTTTTTTTATTTATTTTTTATTTTTCACATCAAGCAAAAAAAAAATACACCAAGTATTAAAGTTTCATTATTTTCCAACTCAGAATTATTCTTACACTTTATTTTCTTGGTCCTTTTCATTTCTTTTCATATTAAATTTCATAATTTAATTTTTGAAAATTTTCCATATATCAATTTGCCGTTAAAAATAATTTTCCATTCATTCAACCATTTTTTTCCCCAAATTAGCAAATTTCGTCGAATTATTTATTAAACAGTGTCGATAATCTGTTCGACAGTCTGAGTCACTAAACTTGAGAAAAAGAAAACGTAGAAAAAGAGAATAAAAAAATGAGAGAAAAAAAGAAGCAGACAGGAGAAAACCTCAGTCAGTAAATAAGAGCGTTAAACGAGAATAGATGGTCGATCGTCGCCGTAATCCGCCGAAAAAAAAGAGAATAAGACAAAGTATATAGAAAAAGGGGTAGAATCGCAAAAGGAAAAAATAGATTCAGAGAAAAGAGGAAAAAAGGATTTTTTAAAAAAAGAGGAGTAAAAGGGGTGGGGGAGAAGAAAACTTTCTTTAGAGTAGAATCACTTCCGGTTTGTCTCGCAGTAAAACTTCCTTAAGTCGGCTATTCCGTACTTTTTCCACCCTGTCGCTTTTCTGGGCCTGATATTGGACCCTTTGGACTGGAAAAAGCTTCTCTTGGGGGGTCTCTCTCTTTCTCTCTCTTTTTATTATCGCTCCTTTCTGCCTTACTTGAGACTCTCGGAAGATTTAATGCACACGTCAATTTTAAACAAAAAATTTATCTTCAAGCTTGGGCCTCGATTTTTATTCGTTTTTTTTTTCTTTTTTTTTGAAAAAGGGACGAGGAGAGGATTTTATAACTTTTGTTAGTAAAAGTTCATAGAATGATAAATTGAAATGTAATGTTTATCTCGCAAAAAGTTGTGTTACACTACATGTACAAACTTTTTGTTTTTTGAAGTATTTTTTATTTTCAGGCAAAGTGGATTTTTGGTTCAAAAATCGAATGTTTTTCCCACTCTCTAAATTTGAATTTGTAAAAATCCTTACTAATTTGAATTAATGACTGACTTTTTGCTTTTGAATAAGTAAATTTCACTAATCAATTAGTAGAAATAACTATTTATTAAAAATAAATTTAAAAAAAATATATTTAATTAAAAAATAATAAATTTATAGTACTAAATTTTTAAATTAATTGCAAAATATTATTTTAGTAAATTTTATTAATTCAAAAGCAAAAAGTCTGTCACTAATTCAAATTAATAAACATTTTTACAAATTCAAATTTACAGAGTAAATAGTAGAGTGATATAAAATTTAATTTTTTAATTTTATTATTCTTTACATTCAAAGTAGTAATTTCTCCTTTTATGTCTGATTAAGAATTCAGTTTGACTAAAATCTTATTTTTTCCCCTTAAAAATTAAATAATGTTTGAATTGAGTTTGACTAAAATCTTATTTTTTTCCCCTTTACAAATTAAATAATGTTTACATTCCTCTTTTTGTAAAAATTTTTTCCCTATTTTTTCAATATTTTTTTACAGCACTTTCTTTTAACGAAAAAAAGTTAGTTATAAAAGTTTTCTTTTTGCAAAAGTTATAACTTTTGCAAAATATAACTTTTTTGTATTTATTTAACTTTGAAAAAAATTCTTTTATTTCTATTTAGAAGAAAAAATTTATAAATGGAAAAAATCAAAATTTCACGAGAGGATAACTATATAGGTGAAAAATAAATAAATAACAAATAAAAAGGATGGTAGACTGTTTCTAGAAAGAAAAATAGATCAAAAATCCATGATTGAACTTTAAAAAAAATATTAACCTTTCGCTTTTCTTTTTTTTAATAAATATTTGTTTGAAAGCTTTTCTATTTTTCGATTCGTATTTTTTTCATGAAGAGAAATATTTTTTTGTAGATCTAGTGAACGTATTTAAAAATTTTTTTACAAAAACCAAAAAGAAAGGTATGAAATAGATTTGTTTGTATAACCCGCGATTGAAATTTTTTTTTGAGATTGTTCATATAACTTAATTAATTTATTAAGATTTTTGTTAAATAAGTGGATTTAGAAGACGAATTTTACGAAATTTCAAATTTCAACCTTTTAAAGTTCATCTATTTAAATAAAAATTGCAAACGCAACTCTATTCGTTTAGGGTACAATTTTTCACAAAATTTATTTTCAAATTTTTCATTTTCGAACATTTTTTTTCTAATTTGGTTGAATTTCTAAACAACCTTTTTTCTAATAAAGCTGATTCTCTACTTTTTTTCTTCTAATAAAGGATCATCATTTCTAAAAATTCTTTCTCTAATAAAAGTATGTAATAATTAAAAATTTTTTTTCTAACAGTATTAAATTTTTGTAATAACGATCAGTAGGGATGTGATAAACAACTAAAATTTATGAAAATTTTTTAATTCTTAAACAAAATACTTGAGATTTTGTTGAAAAACTTGTAAAAAATATAAATTATGGAAATTTTTTAACAACATTTTTAAATAATGTATTGTTATAAATTGTAATTTGCAAATATAAATTATAGGAATTTTTTCCTAAAGATATTTAAAATTTTCTAAAATGAAAGTTTTATAATCAATTATTTTGTAAATTTTTGTATAAAAATGATACAAATTATTATTTTTTTTTTCAAAGAAGAACAGAATTTTGTTAAAAAATTCTACAAAGTAATAGAGACAAAATTAACAAACTTTTTCTTCTTTTTCAATAAAAAGATCATAATATTTTGTGAGCAAAATTATTTGAAGTAGAAAATATGCCCCAGTTTTTATTTCCTAATCTTAATGTTTTAACAATTTTCCAATTTTTATCAAAATTATGGAACTTTATAAATTTTAGGAAAGTAAATATCAGAAATCATAACTTTTTAGAAAAAAATTTATTAAAAATCAAAAATAATTAACAACTAATAAATTAAATAATTCATAAGCAACAAAATAAATAATAACAACAAAATTAAAGTCCGCAACGCTGATCAACGAAAAAAAATTGTTCACGTAGTGAATTAATTTAAAATAACTCAGCACATTGAGAAAATAATATATTTGAATCAAACATAATTATCTTTTTCATAAAAATTTCGTTTAATTCAATTATAAAATATGTTTAATTCAAACATATTTTTTTGGTTAACTACTTATTTTTTAATTAAAAAAAAATTTCTCAGTGCAATATTGACACAAAAAAATTTAGAAAAAAAATTGACGTTTATATTTCGGTAAAAATTATTTTCCAACTAAATACTGAATTAAGAATAATACTTGGATACATTAAATACATTTTTTTCGTGATAAACGTTGTGGACTTCAACTTCGAAATAATCGATGATTTTTTCTATAATCAATTAAATATTTATTTGAATCAACAAATGTTTATTAGTGTCAATTAAAAAGGTATTTTCATCAATAATTTCAGTGTTTGAAGCAAATATTAATTCTATTTTTTTATTTATTATTATTTATAAATATTATTATATTAAATTGGCTTCAATGAATATTATTACATTTAATTAAATATTTAATTGATAATAGACAAGTAAACGGTTATTTAAATAAAATAAACATTTTTTTCAGCGTGCTTATAAATTATTTAATTTATTAATTGTTAATTATTTTTGATTTTTAATCAATTTTTTTCTAAAAAGTTATGATTTCTGATATTTACTTTTATGAAATTTATAAAGTTCCATAATTTTGATAAAAGTTGGAAAATTGTTAAAATATTAAGACTAGGAAATAGAAACTAGGGCATATTTTGCTCACAAAATATTATGATTTTTTTATTGATTATTAATCCCTGATTTTTCCTTGACCAATTCTACTTTTTTTGAATTTTTCCTGAATTCTCTGACTTTCTTAACGATCTTAAGGAAAAAAAAGAAAGAATCCTGAAGAAGAAGAAGAAGAGGAAAAAAGAATCCTGAAGAAGAAATAAAAATTAAAACAGAAAAATAGAAAATAATTTCTGTTTATAAAATTTTTTCAAAAATTTTTCCACATTAAATAACTTATTGAGTCACCAACTTTGTTTTGATTTATTTTTCCCTTTTTTTATTCTTTTTTTCTGTCATTAAAATGTGGGAATATGATTTTTTTGCCACCGTCATGTATATTTGTAGATAGGTATGAGTGAGTAAGGGTTGTAAACTAAATCCGCAAGTGGGTCGTATTTGGAGAGATGTATTGTTTTGCCGCAAACTACGTCGTATAGACCCTTTAAGTCTGTGCAAACAAACGGGTAAAGCTGCCAATGTCGACACAAAGAAAGTGAGTGGCTTTTGCACCAATGCGACCTCATGGACACAAGAATTGAAGTAGAAACGTGTCCAAATACGCATACACCTGCGAATACGAATAACAGGGTTATTGGCTGAAATCCAGAGGGGCCACTCAAAGCCAATCGTTCCCTTTGGACCTCGTATGTTATATACTGCCTCACGTTACCGACTTTGCGGGCCATTCGTTTTTTTTCACCTCTTTTTTGGCATTCCCTTTTTTTATCACCTCCCAACAATTTTTTTTTCCCCCTCTTTATAATTCTCGTTTTGTTTTTACAATATTTATAAATTCACTTCACGCAAAAATTGCCCATGTCACGATCAATCGTCGAAATAAAAAGACACGCCTTTTCTTTTTTTTCTGAATATTCATTTTATTTATTTTATTCATTTTATTTATTTTATTTATTTATTTTATTCATTTTATTTATTTTATTCATTTTATTTATTTTCCCATAAAACACTGATTTAGAAAGAATTTTCTTTTTTCTTTTGGAAATATATTTTTTTATTTGAATGAGCGATGAATTTTTAATAGGGGGGGGACAAAAATGTAATCGACTTTTATGGAATATGGAAAAAAAGTACTATGGTTTTGTGTGCATGAGAGAAAATGTCGACACCAATGTAAAAATTGTTTTTGTTGTAATAAAAGGAAAAAATATGAAATTTCATGTGGGTGAATAATTTTTGTGAATTTTCGTTTTTTTCTTCGTTTTACAGACTCGTTTCTTCGCCGACGAGACAAAATGAGGCCTCGTCGAGCAATTCGACGTTCCATCATGGAGCGACATTTGCTGTCAGGGTCGGTACCATTGATGGGGTAATAACCCACAATCTACGGGCAGAAACCAGGAGAGATTTAGCTGCGTGGGCCAGAGCCATTGTTCAAGGCTGTCATTCCGCGGCACTTTCCCTCCGTGAATATACAGTTCGTAAGTATTTTTTCAATTTTTATACAAAATTACTTTTGTCATTTTTAAAGAAGCTAATAAAAAGAAAATACTAAGCTTATTTTTCGAAAATTCATTTTCTTTTTTTATTTTTTTTTTCATTATTATTTTTATTATTATTACACAAAATTAAATAGAACCAATTTTTATTTATGTCACATAAATAATAATAATAATAATAATAATAATAATAATAATAATAATAATAATAATAATAATAATAATAATAATAACCTTTTCTTATTATTTTTATTTTTTTTTCTTTTATTTTTATTATTTTTATTATTAATTACTCGTGTTCATTATTTTCAAAAATTTTTAACATTTTGTATACAAGAATTCAATTATTCTAACAAATAATAACATTTTTGGAAAGAGTTCAATTATTTTCAATTTTTTTCTGAATAGTGAAATTCTTTGCAGAAATTCTATTACTTTCAAAACAATTTTAATAGACAAAAAATTTAACAATTCTTTAAGATTTTAGTAAAATTGAATTATTTCCACAAATTTTGTACAACAATTTTTTTTTCTTTAAAAAAATTTAATAATAATAATAATAATTAATTAATTATTATTATTTATTATTATTATTATTAATTAATTAATTAAATTTTGAAACAATTTAATTATCTTCATATTAAGAATGAAAAAATAAAACTTAATTCAATTAATTTAATTTAATTTTTTTATAAATAAAATTTTTGATGCAATTCTTGGCGAAGATTTTAAAATATTCCATTATTATCGAAATTTCTTGAAATAAATAAATAAATTTCTTGAATACATTTAACTATTTTCAAAAATTTGAATAAAATTTATTTAAATAATTTGAAAAACTATAATAAACATTATTCGAAGAATTCAATTACTTTAGCAAGAAATAAAATTCTGCTCAAGAATTTAATAATTGTCGAAAATTTTAATAAAAATACTCTTAATAATCCAATTAATCTCCGAAATGATAATAAAGTTTTTCAAATACAATCTAATTATTTTTATAAATTGCAACAACACAAGAGTGAAAAGTTTTTTATAAATAATAAATTTTTTTTTTTTGAAGATTTCAACTAATTTTAAATGTGGCTAAAGTTTCGAACGTTCGAATTAATGAAAATGTTTTTCACCTCAAGTATTTTGGAAAATTGCTATCCAAAAAATAAAAGTAATTGAAATTAAATAATATTTGGATTAGAATTAATTTGTTTTTATTAAATAAATAATTTTTTGTAAAAAAAAATACGAATTGGAAGAAGTAAAAATATATTGTCATTCATTTGAACGTTCGAAACTTTAGGAACATAATTTTTAAAACCTTTTTTCATAAAATGTCTCGAACGGGTAAAATTATTTTTAAAAATTGTAATAAAATTTTTCTAAAAAATTCACTTATTCTTAAAGTTTTTTATACGATCCTTTGTAAAATTAAATTATTTATTTATTTTCAAAATTGTCAATTAAAATTATTTAAAAACTACATTATTTTTAAAGAAGATGAAAGAAATTGTTTAAAAAAAGTTTAATTTTTCTGTTAAAACTCTAATAAAATTGTTCAAAGGAATTTAATTTTTTATCAGTAACTTTTTTAAAATTTCTCAAAAGAATTCAATTTTTTATTTCTTTTCCAAAAAATTTTAAAAACCTATCAATGGAATTTAATTACTTTTAAATATTTTCTTATAAGTACTACAAAAAATTGTTGAAAATAAAAATATTTTAAACAATAGAAGCATACAAAAACTAATTTTAGGAATGTTTTTTCATAAATAATAAAATTTTTCTAAAGAGTTTAATTAACATTAATAAAATTTCTCGAACAAAATTTAAAGAAATTGTTCAAAAAACTTAAATTTCTTTTTTTAAAACTCTAATAAAATTGTTCAGAAGAATTAAATTTTTAATCAATTAGTTTTTGTAAAATTTCTCAAGAGATTTCGATTTTTTATTAATTTTCAAACATTTTTAAAGACCCGTCAAAAAAATTCAACTATTTTTAAATTTTTTGATAATTACTTCAAGAAATTGTTCAAATAGTTTTAAAAAATAGAGAAGCATACTAAAACTGATTTTTAAACCAAAAATTTTAAAAAACTAAGTTAAAAAATTTGTCTACCCTGCAGAATTTTGTTCAATTTTTGAATATATATGTAATTGAAAAATTTTCCGATCATCGAAGTATCGTAAATTTTAATTGCAAATAATTGGATTTTACTCATATATTTAAAATATACTTTTGTTTCTAAAATAATTGAATTTTCAAAAAAAAATATCGAAAAATTCAAAGAATGATTCATAAATCATTAAATTTTATCATACAAAGCTCTAAAAAAATTAACAAGTACACGAAAATTGTCAAAAATTTCCGATGTGAAAATAACAAAAAGAATATGATTATACATTTTTTTAAATATTATTATATAAACTCGAAATACCATGAAAATATTTGACTTCACATTTTTAAGATTTATCTTTCTTTGTATATAAATTGTGTGAAAAAACAGAATGTGTGTGTGTAAAAAGAAACGTCTATCGAATGAAGTAAAAAAAAAAATAATTTTTTTATGTCACAGAAAAAAAAGTGGCGCGTAGAGAAAAAAATGAATGGCTTTGATACGAATAAATCGGATTGGAGAACTTTCGTTCTTTATATAAATATCTGTGAAGAAGATGTGTGTTCTACTCGTCCTCTGGACTGATGAATTCAATTCCTCTTTTCTGAGGCCATGTAATAAATCGAACTCTACAATTGGAGGATTTATTTTCATTTTTTTTCTATCCTTTTCGAAAGAAACTTCTTAAATTTGTTGCGATTTCATTGATCGCATTAGACATTTTTTTATTCCTATTTATATAAATCGTTATCAAATTTCTACGGATGACAATTTTGTAGAAAAAAAATTTGTAAAATTGATAATGAAAGATAATAACAATGATAATAATAATAAAAATAATAATAATAATAAAAATAATAATAATAATAATAATAAAAGAATAATAATAATAAAAATAATAATAATAAAAAATAATAATAATAAAAAAAGAATAATAATAATAATAAAAAAAATAATAATAATAATAATACAAATGTTAAAATATTAAAAAGTTATTAATTCAAAATTGCTTTTTATTTAGTACATAATCCTTGAAAAAACTCTTAGGTACCAAAGGTATTATTTTTCCGAAAAAAGAAAATCTTTCAATGAAGAATCTCCTTGACAAAATGATGTCAATTAATTTTTTTCTCACTTTTTTTAAAAAAAAAACACCTTCTCTGTGCAGTACTCTCTGGCAATTAAAGTCTAAAGGACTTTTTTTCTCTTGGAAAAAAAAAACAAGAAGCGAAAATGCTCTGCCGAAAAACTGCTAAATGGAAAAATGCTAAAATATAAAAAAGCCAAAACTTAAGGACTGATCTTCATTAATTAAAAAGTTGCCTTTCCACTTAATTATTTTCTTAGAGTTAATTATGCCTCTTCAAAAATTGTAGGCACGCTTTTAGAAATAAATATAAGTGTTTATTAAAATTCATGCACAAGTTTGTTAATCTAGTTCGTTCAATTTTACTGGAATTTATTTTTCATTTATTTTTCCATTTACAATAAACGGAATATTTTATTTTATACTTTTTATTCAATTTCTACTTTTATACATTTATTTCAAATCAGATTTTAATTATTAATTAAATATAAGTGTTTATTAAAATTCATCCACAAGTTTGTTAATTTTGTTCGTTCAATTTTACTGGAATTTACTTTTCATTTTTTTCCATATATAATAAACGGAATATTTTATTTTATACTTTTTATTCAATTTATACTTTTATACATTTCTTTCAAATCAGATTTTAATTATAATTTTCAAATAATTATTTTGCTTTATGTAGAAAACAATTTTTTGTTGTATTTAAGTATTGGGTTGAAGAGGAAAAGCAATTGAAGAAAGAAAATTGGAAAAAAAAATTGTTTTAGTAAACTAACGGCTTTCTTAATAATATAAATGGCAATAATATTAATATTAATAAAAATAAAAATAATAACAGCAATAATAATAATAATAATAATAATAATTCAAAAAAAAGATTATTTAAAAAAAGATTATTACTTAATAATAATATTAATAAAAATAAAACTACTAACAATAATAATAATAATAATAATAACAACAATAATGTAATATTCTTTGTAGGCCCATTCATAGTAAATAAAAAATAGATAATTATTAATAATTCTGTCCCAAATAATAAGTAACATTCAGAACTATTTTTCGAACAATTTTGCAAAATTTATTTTTTGCAACCTTTATTGTTAAATTTTTTTTTCCAGTGAATTAAAATTACTTTCCTAATGAACTATTGACGTTGTCGAAATAAATAAGAGATAATGTTTTGATTTAATTAGAAGATGAATGACTGTAATAATTTAATGTATTTCTGACTGTATTGTGTTTATTAGGATGTGTCTGGCAAGGTAGGGCTTGTCAACTAATTGTCAACCACGAAGATGGTTTCACCCTCTATGCGGCCGGAGCGAGAGGAGTTACTGGATCTGGTGTCAGTCCTGGTTCACCACCTACTCCTCTGTGGCGGAGATCTTTTGACAAACTCAAAATGTCAGCTGACGATGGTGCAAGACTACTCTGGCTTGACTTTGGTGGTGAAGACGGCGAAATTGTACGTTTCAAACACAAATTTCAATTTTTTAATGCATATCCGAAAAAAACATTTTTCAATTTACTTCGAAGTAGTAAAAAGTAAAAAAGTAATAAATTTAATAAATTTAATAAATTTAATAAATTTAATAAATTTAATAAATTTAATAAATTTAATAAATTTAATACATTTAATAAATTTAATACATTTTATAAATTTAATACATTTAATAAATTTAATACATTTAATAAATTTAATAAATTTAACTAATTTATTTTTTTTATTATTAATTTAATTAATTTACACTAAAACATAGTTTTTCCACTTTCAAAAATACGATAATAGAGTTTTGTAATTCTTTTCTGACTAAAAATAACTTCAAAACTATGTTCCTAAACTTTCGAGCGTTCAATGGAAGAAGAATAATTTTTTTAGTTCTTCTAATTCGCATTTTATTTACAGAAAAATTATTTTTGACATTAAAACAAATTAATTTTAAACTAAAAATTGTTTAATTTCAATTAACTTTTATTTTTCGACAGTAATTTTCAAGAAAACTTAAATTGAAAAAAAATTCGTTCATTCAAATGTGCAAAACTTTGCTCCCATATTCAAAATTACTAATTTTCAAGGGATTATTTATTAAAAAATATAAATAAAATTGAAAGCAAAAAATAAAATATATATGTTCCTAAAGTTTCGAACGTTCAAATGAACAACAATATTTTTTTTTTACTTCTACTTGGATTTCTTTACAAAACAATTATTTTTCAGATTAAAACAAATTAATACTAAACTAAATATTGTTTAAATTCAATTATTTTTCTTTTTTAGATGGCAATTTTCTAAAAAAAAAATTGAGGTGGAAAAAAATTTCGTTCATTTGAACGTTCGAATCTTTGGGCAAATAAATATAAATAAAATTGAGAGTAAAAAATAATGTAAAAAATAAAATTGAAAGCAAAAATAAAAAATAAAATAAAAAAATGATTTTTTGCTTAAAGGAATTGGACCTGGAGAGTTGTCCGAAGCCAATTGTCTTCGTTCTGCACAATTTTCTCTCAGCGAAGATACATCGCCTTGGATTGACTGCATAGGGGTACGAGGGGGCCCCTCTCGAGGCCCCCGATCTTCCTCCCCACACAACTAGGTCTGTAACTAGCGTCTTTTTACATTAAAAAAAAATTACAAACCGATGTAAAAATAATTGAAGGGAGAAAAAAAATCGACGATTTATCAGATCGGGTGGCCGCCTTGTGACTCAAAATTGAAAAATAAAATACAAAGATCACGATGGGGAGGATTAAAGAAATTTTCTTATTTTTTGAGTCACACAACTCGTACCTCACAATATTTTACAAAAACAGGTAAAATCCTTTTATTTATTTATTTTATTTTAGTTTTTTAGTGCACCATTCTCTTATATTAATTTAATTCTATTTTTTTCTTTTATTTTTCTTAATTTTTATTTTTTTCCAATTACTTTTAGAATTTCTTTTCGAATTCCTTTATTAATTTCCCTTTGATTGCTTTTTTCCAAAAAGTCAGATTTATTTTTTCTGATATTTTTTACTGTTTTTCCTTTTCATGACATTTAATAGATTTTTTATGTTTTTTTGAAGATAAATTATTAATTTAAATACAAATTTTTTCTCGTTATTTTTAGTCTATTTATTAGCTGAAAGATAATTATTTTTTTACCTTAAAACTAAAGCAGAAAAAATGCCTTTTGTTAATTTTTATTAATACTAGGGAGAAAAGCTGGGTAAAATTATAATTTGAAGGTACATTTTAGTTAATATTTTAATTAATAATATAGTAATATTAAATTGTATTAAATTGTATTAAATTATTAATTATTAATTATTAAATTATTTTAAATTATTAATTATTAATTATTAATTATTAGTTATTAAATTATATTCAATTATTAATAAATTCTTTCAGTTACATTTTAATTGTAAATTAATTAAAGTACAATAATTATGAACTAAAATAATTTAACTATTAATTGACAAATTATTTTTTTACCATTCTGAGTAGAAATGTTTTCGATGAGCAGTTACTTATTTTTCCAAGCATTGCGATAATTTATTTTTCTCAAATATCCTGTTTGCTTTAGAATATATATGAAATAATTACTTAAATGAGAAAAATTTGTAATTTTTAAGAGCATTTTGTATTTTATTTTATTTTGTATTTTATGTTCTTTAATAATATTAGTAACATTTCGTTATTAAATAAATACATTTATTTTTTTATCTAGTAGATTAATTAATATACATAATCTTCATTTTTGAGAAACAACAATGTATTAAACACGTCAATTTTAAACGCTAATTTAGTATATTTTATTATTTTTATTATTCTTATTATTATCGCTATTAGTATTTTTATTATTATATCTATTTTTATTAATTTTATTATCATTATTAATTAAGAAACTTTAAAATATTAATTTTTATTTACACATAAGGTATTAATTATCAATTAATTTATTAACTACATTCTAAATGACAATTACTACAATCTAGTTGAATAATCAAATTATTTAAATTCTAGTTTTAGTTTGAATTTTTTTTTCATTGAACGAATTGAATTGAATTTAAATTTTTAGTTTTGATTTTGATTTTAATTTAAAATTACGAATTTTGGACAGAAAATTCGTAACTAAGCTCCCAGAAAGTAAGAAAAGAAAAATACTCGTGATCTTTGTCGAAAAGGAAATAAAATCACATTCGCGAGCCAACGACAACAATTTTTTAACGTAAGAAAGTATAAATAGATAAAGGAAATGCAAGTGTCCACAGAGGTAACGCGATATATTAAAAAAAATGAATATAAACGATAATCGATTCGAAGCCATCCAGGAAGTGATTTTTTGAAATTTGTGAAGGTTATGAGAAAAAAATAAATTATTAATAAGTGAATGGGTCCGAAGAATTAAGCAGTATTTGAAGAAAAATAAATAAAAAAAAGAGTTATATAATTATATCGAAGAATCGCTAGTGAATAATCAATGCGCCTAACTCAGTAACTGATTAACCTAATTATCGGTAATATAAGCGAAAAGAAAAATAACGAATTATTATAATAAAAAAAAAATAAATAATAATAATAAACGGAAAAGGTGAAAAAAGCTCATTGATGAGTGAGAGAGAGCATATGGCCTAGTTAATCAGAAAAAAGAATTGTAGAAACCAAAAATAAAAAGAGATATTTTACAGTCTCTTTTCTCATTAATAATCACACAAAGGGCGGATTATTTGTTGTAAACTATTGTAAAATTGATTATATTATAATTAAATTTCTCATGTAAGATACTCTTTGGCAATCTGTTCCCTGGAGATTATATCGGGCCGCCCTTTTTTAGACGACAAAAAAAAATAATAAAAGAAAGAAAAAATCCCGATCCGTTCCTGATCATGCAAACCGCATGATAAAACTAAATAATGAAAGTGCGAAAATTTGTATGAACGGAAAATTTGTGAGAATGTGTTGGAAATGTTATATAAAGACACTGTATAAATTTAGTCGCTAATTTGTAATTGTTACCGCGCTGCCGCTCGCTGGCGATTAATCAAACTTTCATAAATATATACATATATATATATAAAAACAGATAGTTTATTATTATGATTATTATTATTATTTTATTCACTCAGTGAATTTATACAATAAACGTGCAAAACAAATATATACAAGAAAACCTTTTCAAAGCTTGGACGATATATTGAAAAATAAAAATTCGTCCATGTCAGAAAGTGACAATAAATTTTCAATTTTCAATTTTCAGTGAAAATTGTATTTTAATTTTACTATATCGACACTTTTTCTCTAAAACCTATATATCTACAAACTTTTTTTACAAAAACTTTTCAACTTTTTCTATAAAAAAAACCAAACTAAAGTATATAGCTAATTCAAGAAAGTATTTTCAAAAATAACTTTTCTTATAAAGAAAATAAAGCACACAGGAAGTTTTAGTTTGAAAGAGATTTTTGGAGGGAAAATCATTTTTCCCCAAAGAAAAAAATTTTATGAAGCAAAATTTCAAAATTTTTAAAACAATTATTGGAGTACAGTTTTTCTTGAACGTATTTTCTAAAAAATATTTCTTCTTAAATAGCAACCCTAGGAAAATATGATTAAGAAAAAGAAATAATTTATAAAAATTTATAATTCAAAAAAGTGACTTATTTTTTAATCCATTTTTTGCTTATTTCCAGCCTTTTTCTACAAATTACAGCAAAATACCACTTTTTTTGGTATTAAATGCAACTTATTTCGATTTTTCTTCTCTGAAAAAATATTTTTACACCATTTCTCCACGATAGTTAAAAAATAAATAAAGAATAATTAATTTTTTAAATGTATTTCATTAGAGTTTTTTGAAAAATAAATTTTGAAGAATTTCAACTGCAAATTTTGAAATAAAATGGATTTTTAAAAAACTTTAATCAACAAATGTTTGAAGAAATGTTTACTGAACTTTTATTTCCACATTTTTTAATTAGGAAAGTAGGGGGGAATAATAATGAATTTTTAGAATTACTGAGAAAACACTTGTTTATAATTTTTATTAAAAGAATGAATTTTTGTACTTAAATAATTGAATTAGCGAACAATTTTCTTAAAATTTATTTAAAATAATAATTAATTCAAAGAAAAATTTTAATTTAAAATTGTAAAAAATAATTAAAAATTGGAAGAATTGAAGTAAAATTTTTTAAAACCTAATTTCAAAATTTGCGAACGAATGTAATTTTTCTAAAAATTCCAACTGCAATTTTTTTTTGAAAATAATTGAATTTTTAATTTTGTTTTTTAAATATTGAACAATACAAATTTTGTAAAATTAAATTATTAGAAAACAGAAAATTCGCATAAAATACAATTTGAATTGTATTTTATGTGGATTTTCTGTTTTCTAATAATTTAATTCTTCAAAATTTTTCAGAAAATTATCAACAATAATTTAATTAGAGAAGAATATGAGAGTTAAAATTTTTTTTAAATAATTAAATATTAAAAAAGTTGTAGTAGAAATGTTTAGAAATAATTTTGAATAATTCCGAATAAAAAAACCTTAACAGCTTAGTTCTTTAAAAAATTTTATTTCCAATTTTGTTGAAATTATTTATTTACTAGTATTTTTGTGGAATTTTTTCAATATAAAATTTAGAAAATTGTCGAATAATCAAATTTCGTAAAATTAAATTTAAAACATTAAAAGTTTAGTTCTAAAATAAATCTTTAGTATTTTAATTAAAAAATAATTATACTTTTAGAAAAATTTACTGTTTTTTAATAAAAATTTAGTATTTTAATTTAGTCTTTAGTATCTTAATTTAAAAATAATTATAGTTTTAGAAAAACTTTTTGTTTTTTAATAAAAATTTAACTGTATGTTTTTTTTTTAATTTTCTCTGAAAAAATTGAAAAACTGTAGAAAAATCAAAACTTGGCAGAAATAATTGTAATTCAAGAAAATGTAGAAATAAAAAATTGTTAAACATTTTTTTGTTTTAATCAGAACTTTTTTTAAAAAAATTAGAAAATACGTTTCAGAAAAAGTTTTTTCCTCTAGTAGAAACAATGTCTGAGACAATATAGTGAAATAAAAACAAAAATAGTATTACAATTTTAGTCTATAACGCGCTTTCATCATATCAAATGAACTTAAAAAAAATATCATTAGATTTGGAATACATTTTCAACTTTTTATACCTAATCGTAAGAAAAATTTAAAAAAGAGAGAAAAAAATTAGATAAAAAAATTTTTCCGAGGAAGTTTACGTAAAAGCGTGTGCTCATTCTATCTCCTTCTGATCGTTATCATCATATTTAACTTAACGGGTGCGCCGTAATTACGCTGGAACTTACAGACATTTTTTTTTCTCTTCATCTCTCTCTCTTAGAAAATATCGAACAGAAAAAAAAATGAGAGACGACAGAAAATGAAGGGATGGGTGAAAAACTTTCTCGACGGAGTGAAGAAAAAAAAGCGCAGAAGAAAAAAAAAATAAATAAAATAAAACTCCGTGAAATCAAAGTGGTCGAAAATACTCGATAAAGTGAGCGCGTTATCGTGAATCTTCTCGTAAACTTAGTTCTGACTTCGATTTCCTGCATTATTCCATATTTAAATAACAAATAAAAAAAAGTGAAGGGTAAAAAAACCGAATTTTCTCAACAAACAAAAAATAAATAAATAAATAAAAATCGCCAGCGCGCGAAGTGCAAGAGTTGTTTTTTATATACAGTTCGTACTTCGTATATAATATGTAATTTAAAATTTAATCGCAAAAATGTGAGAAAAAAAATATTGAGGTCGCTCAAATAAAAACGCACATCGTTTCTTGTACACAATGAAAGTCGAGAGGAAATTTTCATTTAAAAAATACAACATTAGAGGGAAAAATTTTAGATAACTTTCTAGTTAAATTTATTTATATTACCTTTTTTGTAAATCGAATAATAATAAAAAAAATTGTTTTCATTTTAATCTAGTAATTGTTAAATATATTCGTATTAAAAAAAATTTCGTTACTAACTCTTGAAACTTTAGCCAATTTTAAAGAAACAATTTTTTATACTCATTTCAAAAAGTTATAAAAAAAATTAGTAAATTAAAAAAATTGTACTTATTAATAAATTAAAGTTAGTTAAATAAAATTAATAAAATTAATAAAATTAATAAAATTAATAAAATTAATAAAATAAATGAAATGAATTAATTCTCGACTTTAATAAATAAAAGCTCTCTTTCTCTGTATTTACAAAAAGCGACAATTTTTACAGAAATGTTATATATATATATAAAAAAATTATTATTAACCAGAAAAAAAGAATATTGTTTTTCTGTGTGTATAAAATATTGGAAATAGTTTGAAAAAGCGAAAATGAAAATGCAAAGAGATGTAACATGACATATGGTTGATTCATATCGTGCTGAAATCGTACAATAATGTAATGTTTCCAGATAATTTAGTAGACATATCAACGAAAACCACACACATTGATTGTACTCAGTATTGGCAAATTGGATTTTCATCCACTTCCATTATAATATAAATATTTCCTTTTAAAGCAAAAAAAAAAAACCAAAATTCCTTTCCTATAGATTTTTTGTAAATAACTTTTCTATATTAATAATAATTACTAAATAATAGTAAAATATAAATATATATATATATAAATAAATAAATATATAATTTTGTAATTGAATTACAAAATAAATTTTACAAATAAAACATATTCTATAGGAGAGTGGAAAATAAAAATAAAAATGAAATTTTTTTCTTCCGAGTAAATAAAAGCGAACAAGCAAAAATTAATAAAAGAATAATTAAAAATTAACAGGAGAATAATTGAAAGTTAATAAAAAAATAATAAAAGAATAATAAAAGAATAATAAAAGAATAATTAAAAAATAATTTAAAAATAATTCTAAAATAATTTAAAAATAATTAAAAAATAATTTAAAAATAATTCTAAAATAATTTAAAAATAATTCTAAAATAATTCTAAAATAACTTAACAATAAATTGAAGAAATAATTAAAAAATGAATAAAAAGGTGAATAAAAAAGGAAGAAGTAAATAGTTAAATTAATTAAAGAAGGAAAAAAAGAGAAAAATAAATGAGTACGAAGAAAAATTTTTCATTAAAAAAAAATATAGAGAAGAAAATAAAGTTTTCAAAATACAAACGACATAAAAAGGCATTAAAATTTATTCCATCTTTTAAGACTTATAGTGATCTAACTTTTAAAAGTACTTGCTTTGTTCCTTTTTGTGTCAGTTACACCACTTTTAAAGTTTTTGCTAAGTAAACTCGACCTAAGATAAATCGACTACTTTGGTCTAATACATAATTCAATTCATGAAATCAGAAAATCTAACTTGTTTTTTTTCCTCCCATTAAATATACATATATATAATATTAAAGAAAATTAGAAAAATCGTATTTCCGAAAATTCGACACACGAATTTTCGATATATTTCCGAAAATTTTTTTCTATTTCATTTTCTTTTCCTATATATTCAACGCAGGAAATATACCGAAAATAAAAAAAAAGACCACTCGAACTTTAAATTATTTAACCTTCTTGAAAGCATTGAAATAGTAGAGGAACCTGAAATAAACTGCATTTGCTTTGAATAATAAAAATCCCACTGAAACATTTTCTTCGCTGTTGACTTATCTTGACAACGTTTTTCATAAAAAAAAATTACGACTTTTCTCCGAGACTCAATAAATTAATAGAATAAAAAAAAATATGCTTTTTCTTTTCTTCTCTTTTATTTTTTTTATTATTACTATCACTGAATCAAATAACATTTTATATATAAAATCAATAAATTTTAACAATAATTTAAAAATAATTTTAACAATATTTAAAAAATATTTTCAACAATATTTAAAAAATATTTTTAACAATATTTAAAAAATATTTTTAACAATATTTAAAAAATATTTTTAACAATATTTAAAAAATATTTTTAACAATATTTTAAAAATATTTTTAAATTTTAAAAGAATTTATAAATTAAAAAAAATAAAAAATTTAAAAATTAATTAAATATTTTAACCAATAGTTCATTATTAATTTAACAAAAAAGTGAAATTACTTTTACTTTCATTTACCAAACGTTCAAAAAAAATTGCCTATGAAGAAAAATCAAAAATAAAAAATCCAATTTGCCACTGATTCAATTATTGTGATTCATTAAAGAAAGAAAAAAAATCATCTTCCGCGATGCGTGATTAGCGACAAACTCGACTCGAGTCATTTTTCTTTTGTGCTTGTGTAGAAAAAAAGAACACGATGACAATTCCCAAGCGAATTTTTCGAAATATTTGTTAATAAATATATAGTTAATTATTAGTGAATGTGAAGAATATTGCGTCGTTCGGTAACAAACAAAAAAAAATGTGGGAATTTTTTTTTTCTACAAAATAAGAAAAATTGTAAATAAAGATATATAATTATTTAATTCCAATGGAGTGCGCATATGTATAGTATAAATATATATAAAAAAAAAGAAAACGACTTGAAACGATTTTTCGCAATTTGTCGCAAGTTGTGTATAAAAGAAAATACAATGCACACATAAAGAAAAAGAAGGAAAAAAAAGAAATTCACATACGAGTAAAATTTATCAATAATAATATTTCATTCAGAGACAAAAAAGTTTCTGTTATCTTTTTGTTTGGAAACGAAAAAAAAAGATTCGCTCGTAAATTGTGTATTTTTCTAATAATTTAGCCTTTGCTTGAAGCGAATCGAATTATTATTTATATCATTATTATAGTAATAATAATAATTGATATTCTTATCATTATTTTTTGTTACTATTATTTTTCTTATTATTAGTATGTAATTATTATCGATATTATTATTAGTATTATTATTATTATTATTATTATTATTATTTTATTTTTAATATTGTCAATTAACTGTACACATCTTATACATATATATAAATATTACGTCGATTTTATATATATGTATATAAAAGAGTTTTCTTTTAATTTCTTTTTAGATATATCAGAGTTAATGTATCTAAAAGTTACCAAATAAACGAAACGGTTAGACGACTATTTGCCTCTTTTTAATTAAACCCCATCCAGTTAATTAATAATTAGGAAAATAAAAATTTATTTATTTAAATGAAATAAAGTATAAAATTTAATATTATTTGTATAAAATGAAAAAGACGAAAATAAATCACTTTAGTGAACATTGTTTTTAATTTTTATCAACGATTGTAAAAAAATTTTCTGCTCAAAATATTGTAAATTTTATTATTTACAATTTTTTTTTTATTACATTTTGTTATCAAGTTCATAAACGTTTTTAAACAGCATTTTAGTGTCGTTCGAAAAAAATATTAAATAAAAAGAAAAATTGAAGTTAAAAATATTTCAAACAGTTTTCACTAAAAATATTTAAAACAGTTTTCACTAAAAATATTTAAAACAGTTTTCACTGAAAATATTTAAAACAGTTTTCACTAAAAATATTTAAAACAGTTTTAACTAAAAATACTTAAAACAGTTTTAACTAAAAATACTTAAAACAGTTTTAACTAAAAATATTTAAAACATTTTTTACTAAACTCATTAGAAATATTTTTTACTACAGTATTTTAAAACTCTTCGTTTGCATTTGTTTAATATTTTTCAACAAATTATTTTTTTATCAAGTTGAACAACGTCCATAATCTAAATTTAGAGAAAGAAAATATTTTCGACAAAAAAAATTATAAAATTCTTTGTTTGCAATTTTTTTAAAATTAAAAACAAATTCTGTGATTTGGTAAAAACAATATTTTTTTGACTACAATTAAAAAATGTATTTTTCTACTCAAATTCTAATAAATTTGTTATAAACTTTATAAAAAGAGTATAAATATTATTTAATTGTTTATTTATTATTCAATTCTTCTACCTAAAGGAAATTTTTATTTTACATTTTATCACAAATTCAAAAATTAATAATATCTAAAAATAATAAATAAATAAATAATAAATAAATAAATAATAAATAATATCTATCAAATTGTTCGATAAACTTGTTGAAAATATATTTTAAAAATATATACTTAAGTAAACAAAGAATTTTATAATTTGTTTTAATTTTCTAATTTTTTGATAAATATTTTTATTACCGTCAATGAAAATTTTTTAAAAAATTTTTATGACATTCAATTGACAATTCTACTTAACATTTTTAATTTGAATTTTCAAAAAATTATGTTTTTCTAGCAAAAGAAAAATTCTAAAATACTTTGTTAGAAAATTTTTGTTTATAATTTGAAAACAATTTTTTGACAAGTTTAATGTTTTTTTATCGATGATTAAAAAACATATAGTTTTTACTGAATCAAATTTTAATAAAATTATAAAAAAAAATATTTGTTTCAAGAAAAGAATTTTTCAACTTTTTTACTAGACAAAATTTTCATTTTTCTTTCTTTTTCCATCAATTTTTTTTCATTAAATTTGCGTTTCTTTGGATCAAGTTTTTTAATTAAACAAATGTTTTTAAAAAAATTGTATTTTAAGTAAAAAAATTATTGTTTTATTTACTATTTTTTTTAAATTTGTTCGTAATTTGTTGATGAAAATGGTTAATTTTCTTTAATGACGTTTAACAATTTTTTTTTACTGAAACAAATAAGAAAAATTTTTTTTTTTATTAAAAAAACTTTCTTACCAGAAAAAATATTTTATTATAAAAAAAAATATTTTCCTTTCAGTCGTTAATATTAAATGTTGATCATTTTGTAATAAATTAATTTTTTAGCAAATTAATTTTCGAAAATGTGTAACCATAAAATTTAATAATAATTTGTTTTAAGTTTGCACTTAATTTGTTTATCAAGTCGTCTATTTTTTATTATCGATAAGAAAAATTTTTATTTCTAAAATAATGTAATTTTTCATTAAAAAATATCTGAATTTGAATTTCGTTTACCAAATTGTTGAATTAAAAAAGGAAAAGAAATTAGAAACAATTTTAGTTTATAATTTTTTATTCATTTTTGTTTCAACTTGTACGGCATTTTTTAAAGAAGTTGATCAACATTTTTGTAAAAATTAAAAAATATTTTTGACTTTGAATTGATTAAAATAGAAACAAAAAAGTATTTCTTTTCTACAATTTTGATTCACCAAAGTAACCATGAATCAAAATAAAAATAATTCAGCGACTTTTAATTAGCAAAGAAAACTTCATTTTGCCAAACAGCTTCTTGGATTTACGAGAGAAAAAAATTTCAAAGTAAGTACAATGTAAAAAATCAAAAAAACCTATTCACATAGAAAATTTTTAACCAATTTTTTTTCCATTCCTTCCCTCTTCTTCTTCTTTTTTTCTGTAACTTGAAGTTATTTTTACAGATTGTGTTGTTTCGCTTGAGGTCTAAAGTTTTTTGCGTGGCTGGGAGCTATAAATTCTCATGTTGAGATCGTTGGAAATTCAGGAAAGAATCGAAATGAAAACGACACTGGAAAACGGAAACTGCGGATGGGAAATCGTAAGTCGGACGGGTTCCGGGATTGAGCGCGGAATACGAGAAGAAAGCGGAAGTGGGTTTTCCAGGCAGGAATTGTGTGGAATGAGGGGAGAGTAACACCTCAGAAGTGGAAAAAGTTCGGGACTTTGTC
This sequence comes from Leptopilina drosophilae, assembly GCA_032873175.1. NCBI lineage: Eukaryota > Metazoa > Arthropoda > Insecta > Hymenoptera > Figitidae > Leptopilina > Leptopilina drosophilae. The sequence continues at coordinate 72,733,747 of CM065478.1, forward strand.
ATTTTTATCGGCAGTCCGATATCCCCGGCGCTCTTGTGATTGGCTCGGTAAAACTTTTCTGATCCTACTTGTCTTCTGAGAGCTGGAAAATCTCACTCTTTCATTCTTTCTCCTCTCATATACTTATGCGCGTGTGATTTTCTTTTCTTTTTTCTCAAAAAGAAAGTTTTTTTTCCCAAAATTCTCTTTAAATCAAATTCCCACTTTCGAAACAATCGCCAAGTGTTGAAAAATATTGATTTTCTTATTAAAAGTTACAATTTTATAATTTTTACCAATAAATTTTTATTTCACAATTTAAAAGAAGGAAAAAATTGATCAAATAATCAATTTATTGTTTTTTAATTCATTTTTTATATTTTACTAAAAAAAAATTCATGAATTAAAAAAAGAAATAAACTTTTTATTCTTCGTGTTGAATAATGTAAATTTTTCCAAAGTCGAAAAGTAGATTTTAACTATTTTTACTTTAAAAAAGAATTTTTAATTCGATTTATCGAATATAATTGAATTGTTTTCATCTCAAACAAGAAATGGCATCTGATAGTTTGATAGTAGCAACAAATTTTCTGTTCAAAAATAACAGTTAATTGTTTTTCCAGAAACAATATTGACTTGAGAAATTCATAAAGTCGAGGGCAAGGAGAAGCGAGAAGAGAAACTTTAATAGCGCCAGGAAATGACGAAAAGGGAAAAAGGAGAGAATAAGAGAGAGACTCAAGTGCAAGAAATAAGTGGAGGGTGGAAGTCTCTCGTCTTCCTTTGGGACATTTAATACTTCCCTCTTTGTTTTCCTTCGAAAATTTCATGAATTGCATTACTTAGTCAGAATGAAACTAAATTAGGTAAAAATTAGATAAAAGCGACAGATTCAAGGAGAAAAAATTCTCTTTAGAGAGAAAGAGAAAAATATACACGAGCGCGCGACATTAAAGTCAGAAATTTGAGGATAATTGAAACTAAAGCTTTCTTTATTTCTTTTCAAATTTAATTTTTAAATTTCTTTTCATTTAATAATTAATTTAACTGAATACCTATTCAGATCTAGTATTTATTTATAAAATTAAAGAAGATAACGATTTCAATAAACTTTTTCTACAAAATCTTTTTATTTATTTTTTTTTTGATAAAAATCTTTTCTTTTCATTTTTTTGCCAAAAAAGTTTCTTTTCAATTTTTTTCACTGACAAAAATAATTCTTTAAAAATCAATTTTTGTTTTTTTATTCTTTAAAAAGTATTTTCGATTTTAAACGAAGTGTCTTAGATTCTAATTATTAGAAATGCTAATTAATTAAAATAAACTTTCTTTTTTAAATAAATCTTTTCTTTTCATTTTTTTTTGCCAAAAATATTTTCTTTTCAATTTTTTTTCTCTGACAAAAATAATTCTTTAAACATCAGTTTTTATTTTTTTATTCTTTAAAAAGTTTTTTTGATTTCAAACGAAGTGTCTTAAATTTTAATTATTGGAAATTCTAATTTATTAAAATAAATTTAATATGGATTTTCGTAGTTTTACATTAAAAGTAGAAAATATTTCCATCTTTTGTAAATTTAGTAAAAAGATTTTGTTAAAAATAGAAAATATTTCAAACTTTCGTAAGTCATTTGAAACTTCATTAACACTACTTGATATTTTTATTAATTATTTAAACTCTTCAGATTTTTATACTCAAATTTTGTTTTTAATCACTTAATTCTATTGTTCCTAACATGTAAAATATTTTTAATAATTTTGACGACTGTATAACGAAATTAATATTTTTATGTTTTATTATTAATCAAATTTCATTAAATTTTATTTATTATTAAATTTACTGTACTAAACTTTTATTATTAATTTATATATTTCGAGTGTAAAAAAAATTAATTAAATTACTAGATCTAGGTCAAGTGGAAATTTTCTCAATTTGCAAACATTTGAAACTTTAAATGTTGAAAACATTCAAAAAAAGTTTAATTAAATAATTAAATTTCGGTCGAATGGAAATATTTTCAATTTAAAATTGTATGGAACAAATTGTGAAAGAAAATAATTAAAAAAATAATATATTACACTTTCAAAAAAATATATTAAAAACTCACCCACTTGTGGTTATTTAATTTGAGCCGGTTTTGGATAACTCAAAATTTGAAGTTGTAATCGTACGATATTTTTTTTTTTGGCTCTCAAAAACACTCAGCAGTGAATTAAAAAAATTTCCAGTACTTTCACAATATTTCACTAGAGCAAATTTACACTGGAAATAAAAATGCATTTTATTTTACTACATTAGATTCATTTACTGAATTTATCGATTTAAAAAAACATTTTTCCACTTATTATTTATTTCAATTTACATTTTCTTTCTTTATTTTTTAATTTATTTATTGATTTTAGTTTATAAAAATGCAAATTTATTACTTTTCATTCTACTACATTATTTACATGTTTATTATTATTTTCAATTTACTACTTAAATGGAATTTTTAATTTGTTTTTTTTTTAATTTTTTACGAGACAATTGTTAAAGAATTAGTAAAGTCATTGCGATTTTTAAAATAAGTTTTATTATTATTATAACATTATTATTTATAATAGTGCTAATTTATTATTTCCTTTTTCACTCTACATTAATTAGGTATTTATTTACATTTTCAATTTACTACTTAAATGAATTTTTTAATTTGTTTTTTAAAAATTATTTAGGAGAGAATTATTAAAGAATTGTCAAAGTCATTGCGATTTTTAAAATAAATTTTATTATTATTATTATTATTATTATAGTATTAATTATATTATATTATAATTATATTTATTGTTAATTTTATATTATTATTATTATTATTATATTTTCATTACTACTCTCTCAATGTGAATTTGTTAAAAAAACTAATTATTAGTACCTAATTACTTAATGTAGTAAATAAATATCTAAAAGAAATAGTCAAATTTTACTAATTAAATTAGTTACTACAAAATGCAATGATTTGAACCTAAAAGTTAATTTTTAACTTTTTTTAAACTAATTATTAGTCATTATTAACTATTTCATTACTAAAACACTACTATTTGAATAAATGACCGACTTTTTGCTATCAAATTAGCAATTTCTAACTAATGCAAATTTAGAGAGTTCTAAATTTAGAAAAAAAGGGTGGTAATATTATGAATGGTAATGGGTAAAAATGACTTAAGTAAAGGGTAAAAATTACGACGGGTAATATTACACAGGGTAAAACACTTACTTAAATGTGTCAGTAAAACAACTTTGCTGTTTCTTTACTAATTATATTAAAAAGGTTAAATATTGAATTATTCTTATTAAAACCAGTTCGAATTAATAATAATTAAATAAATTTACTACTTAATTTAATAAATAATTTTATTTTCAATTAAACTTATTGATTGAGTCACTTTCAAACTCACCATTTTATGGTTATGACTTTGTAAACAAACAAGAGTTGGGAAATAATATAACAAAAAGTCACGAAAGGCAGAAAATTTTTAATATAAATTATTATTTTAGTTAACGAGTTTTTTCCTTTATTTAAAAAATGTCTAATTTTAATAAATAATACATTAATATGGTAAACAAATTTTACTTTTTTTTAATCATAATTTATAATTATAATGAAGCAAATACTTATTGCGTTTTTTTATTTTTTTTATTAAAAAGAGATTTTTTTCACATAAATGTTATTAGTACTTATAATTGCTCTAATAAAATTTAAAGTTTTTTATAAATAAAGAAAAGAAATATAAATAAACATTATTTGTTAATTGCAAATTTTAATTTATAAAGAAATTGAATATTTTTAAAAAAAGGAATTTTTATTTTTTTCCACAGGAATTAAAAGGTTTAAATATGTCAAATTCAAAAAATTATTTTTATTATTTTAATAAATATTTTCAATATTTTTTTAAAAAGTTCTTTAAGAATTTCCACATACATTTGTTTTAAAATTTATTAACATAGATAAGAGAGTTTTTCTAAAAAATTATCGAAAACTTTCTATGAATTACGAAAAGTTTGAAAAAAATCTCTTAAACGTTTACGAAAATTTCTTCATGAAAATACAGGAAAAACAAACAGGAATACAGGAGAAATACAATTTGAAAAAATTTCCACGTAACTGCACGTAACTTCAAATTATTTTAAAAAAATTAAATTAAACTTTTTCAAAACAATAATTTTTCAAAATTACCAGTTAAAAGTACAGAAAATTCAAATTTTTCAACAATATTTTAATCTGAAACCATTTCAAAATTATTTAACTACAAAAGTAATTAATTTATTGAATAATAGAATGTTTTTTTAAAATTTAATTGTTATTTAGAAAAATATAAGCAAAATATTTGTATTTCAGTCATAAATAATTGTAAAAATTATGATTTTTTAAACCAATTTCTAATGTTTTTTTAAGCAAAGAAATGATTGTTAAATATTTTATTTTGAATCATAAGCTTAAAGAATTCTCATTTTTTTCAAGTAAAGATTGAAAAAATATAATATATATATTCCAGTCGCATTTTTTGTAAAAATTAGAATTTTTTTTTAAAAAGAATAAATTTGCTCATAAGAAATTTTCGAATTATACATTTTTAAAAATATTTTATTTATATTCAAAGGAAAGAAAATGGTGTAATAAATATTTGTTTCTAAAAAATATTTGGTTTTAAACTATAATAAAAATATTTTTGTAATAATATGATATCAAATTATTTCCTTGAAATTTCTTTAAACCAATTCTTGTTTTTAATTTAGAAACATATTTTTTTGTAAATTACACCATTATAATATTTTAAGTAAATTTTATAAATTAAAGATGTTTTGGTTTTTTGGTTTTAAATAAATTACTTCAAAACTTGAACAAGCAAACAAAACAATGAGATAAATATTTGCTTTTTCATTATAATTATTTATAAATTATGATTTTGAAAGACATAAAATTTATTTATCATAATTATGTATTATGATTTACAATTATACATTTTTTATAGAAAAGAAAATTTTTTTTTAATAAAATAAAAATTTATATTAAAAATGTACTGCTTTGCGTGACATTTTATTATATTGTTTTATAACTCTTGTTTGTTTACAAAGTCATAACCATAAAATGGAGAGTTTAAAAGTGATTAATTTAACAATTCAAATTGGAAAATGTAATTGTTTATTAATTTAGGTAAAAAAATTATTAAGTTGTGATTAATTCAAACTAGTTCTAATCAAAATAATTTAATATTTAACCTTCCTAATATAATTAGAAGAAAAAAAACTTTTAATTTGTTTTAGTGACATATTCAGGTAAGTGTTTTACCCTCTGTAATTTTACCCGTCGTAATTTTTACCCTTTACTTAAGTCATTTTTACCCATTACCCTTCATAATATTACCACCCTTTTTTTCTGTCTTATATTTATAAATATAAGAACTACTTAAAATAAGAAAGGAAAAGTAGCAAAGAAAATACACAAACTACAAAAAATACAGAAAAATACAAAGTTTAAAAAATTTTGAAGAATAAAATACAAAACCAAGAGAAAAGTTACGAATGAACGAAAATATAGGGAAACAAGAATAAAACATCGAAATGAAAAATAAGAATTCTTTATAGTAAAACGTGGGCAAATAGTAAATAGTCAAAAATTCAAATGCAAAGTATAGAGACTGCGAGTTTCTTGTATATATATATGCATGTATATATGTATATATTGCATCCCTGAGGCTGGCTTGATACGAATATGAATTCGATCCACTGTATGTTCCCCATGGGATGAAGTATACGAATGTAAACATCCCTACATGCAATTCGGCTTAGCAGAAACCCCAAGCAGCGTCTGACGCTGGATAAGTCGTGTTTTCAATTACGTTAAAGCTCTGCGACACACACACTCCCTCTCTCTCTCTCTCTCTCTCTCCATATACATATATAAGTCTACAGACGTGAAAGTGGGAAGGTTTACGCCTGATTTCCTGCCAGACTTGCCATTTCCCTTAGCGAATTCGCAAAGAGCCTATACGCCCTACGCCATCAAGAGACAAACTCCACAAATGTGCATTATTACATACAACAAACAAGCACTCTTTGTTTTTCTTCACTATAGCAAAGTCAAAATTTATGTTTTAAAGTCCAAAAGGCAAAGTTTTTATTCAGAACACTCGGGGTGTGGAAAAAAAAGAAATTGTCGAACTAAAACTGTGTCTAAGCTGCGTCTGCTGTCTATTTTAATTTTTTTCCTATCTGCTTTAGTTTAACAATTTTTTTTTTACTTTCTGACTAAAATTTGCTTTTACTATTGTACTGATATAATCAATTTTTATACTCCTTTCACTTTCTTGTCTAATTAAAACTTGCTTTTACTACTGACATTGCAATAACCATTTCACCGTCTGATTAATACTTGCTTTTACTACTGATATCCTATTTCCTGTGATTTGACTGACTAAAACTTGTTTTTACTACTTATAACGTATTTCCCATGATTTGTCTGACTAGAGCTTGTTTTTACTATTTCAAATGATTTGACTGACTAAAGCTTGTTTTTCCTACTGACTCGATGAATTTAGCTTCATCAGGAACAATAATTCGTTCACGGTAAATCGTTAGGTATTAAAAATTTAAAATAACACCAAAAAGGATTAAAATAATCCAATTTAGTGTTATTTTAATCCATTTTGGTGTTATTTTAATACCTAACGATTTACCGTGTTAGTAACTAAATTAATTACTTAATATACTTAACTTACTAATAAGGTCACTAACTTTCCAACTTACTAAATAATTTACTAATTTTCTAACTAACTTCATAAATTTCTAAATAACTATATCTTACTAACTTATTTACTTACTCACGGTAAATCGTTAGGTATTAAAATAACACAAAAATGGATTAAAATAACACTAAATTGGATTATTTTAATCCTTTTTGGTGTTATTTTAATACCTAACGATTTACCGCGCTAATAAACTTTTTAATCAACTTACATGCTTTACTTAGTAATTAACGTACTGACTTACTTTCTAACTTACTAACTTAGTAACTTACAATTTTGAGGTTATATTATTCATTGTGAATAATATGGCAACCTTTATAAATAATTTGTTAAGTTACAAACATAATGACTAATTAACCTACTGTCTAACTTATTTATTAACTAAATTTCTAACTAACTAAAGAAGTTAATTACTAATAGCTTTATTAACTTACAAGCCCATTAAATTATTAACTAACTAAATAACTAATTTACTAACTAAATTTTAAAGTTAATTACGAATTAACCAACTGACTAACTTCACAGTAAATCGTCAGGTATTAAAAAATGTTATAGATGAAATTAACACCAAAAAAGATTAAAATAATCAATTTTGGTGTTATTTTTTACAATGAATGAAATTTTAGTTTATAAAATTTGTTTATACTTTCATATTTTATAATAATCAAAAATGGCCAAGTAATGAAATCATTATTTTTTTTTATTATTAGAAGATTATACTTCTTCAAAATTAGTTTCATTATTTCAATTCAATTATTATTTTCAACAATTTTTAACTACAATTTTATTTTATATCTACAATTTTTAATAATAATTAACTAATCAATTTCACCAAATTTCAATTATTCCTAAATTCATTATTTAAATGCATATTAGAAAATAAACACGGTAAATCGTTAGGTATTAAAATAACACCAAAATGGATTAAAATAACACTAAATTGAATTATTTTGATCCTTTTTGGTGTTATTTTAATACCTAACGATTTACCGTGAAAACGTCAAATAATATTTTAAAAAATTCAATTAAACATTTTCAAAAATATTAATTTCATAATTCAATTATTTCCAAAAAGTTATTTGGAAAGTTATTTATATTTCTCTATATTTCTTTTAATACACGGTAAATCTTTAGGTGTTAAAATAACACCAAAATGGTTTAAAATAACACTAAATTGGATTATGTTAATCTTTTTTGGCGTTATTTTAACACCTAACAATTTACTGTGTATTTAATTATAATCTAAAATTTTAACTGAAATTTATTTTTATGAAATGAAAATCAATTTTTATTAAAAAATTCTACAAGAATTTAATTATTTAAATGCAAAAGTAAATAATTTTTTAAATAATTGAATGTTTCTCAAAATTCAATTCTCATAAAGAATTTTAGTAACAAATTTTTTAATAATTCAATTCTTTTGTCGAATTTTATTGAAACTTGCATCAAACTAAATACTTTTTCCAAGGAATTCAATTATAATTGTATGAAAAAGAATTGAAACGCTGCGATGAGTTTTATGAGAATTTTTCAAATTTATTCGTTTACATTTCAATTTTACAAAATTTCAATTATTCGGAAATACTGCAATTAAATATATTTTGAAAAATAAAAACTTGAAATAATTTTATTAAAAATCCTATTAAACTTTTAAAAAGAATTAACTTTACGGAACTTTTTGTCAAAAATATGAAAAATGAAGAATATCAACGATTTTTGTTTAAAACTTTTTCAAAGTTTAATTATTTCTAAAAATCCACGTTATAATGCTCTTAATATTTCATTACAAACTAAAATTTTAACTGAAACTTATTTTTAAAAACATTTTTATTAGTAAATTCTATGAGAATTCAATTACACAGTTTTCTTGAAAGTATTGAATTGATACTAAAGTGAATCAAATTGATGCCAAAAATCTGGATCAATTTTTTATTTGATCCACATTTTTGGTATCAATTCGTTGCCATTTGATACTTTTAAGTTAACAGTGTATTTTTAAATGCAAAAATAAATAATTTATTAATTTCATGATTCTTGAAATTCAATTCTCATAAAAAATGTTATCAACAAATTTTTTAAATCATTAAATTCTTTGGAAGAATTTTAACAAAATTTTTATGAATAATGATATTTTTCGAGGAATTTGATTAAAATTGCATTAAAAATAATATTGAAATTCTGCAATGAGTTTTATTATTCATGAAAATAATTGAATTCCTAAAAGAATTTTATTATTTATAAAAATAATTGAATCCCTGTAGAAATGTTATTATTTATGAAAATAATTGAATTATTGCGAAGAAATTGATAAAAAAATTTGTAAATAACTCAGTTCCTGTTATAATTTTTATTATTTATGAAAATAATTGAATGTTTCCATAGAATTGTATTCAAATTTTTTTTAATAATGGAATTCTTTTGGAAAATTTTATTGAAATGTAGATATTGGAAATTATGGACACGGTAAATCGTTAGGTATTAAAATAACACCAAAATGGATTAAAATAACACTAAATTGGATTATTTTAATCCTTTTTGGTGTTATTTTAATACCTAACGATTTACCGTGGAATTTTAGAAAACTTTTGAAAATAATTGAAATTTTGACAAGAATTTGATTAAAATTTTGTAGAATAATTGAAATTTTGACAAGAATTTGTTTAAAATTTCGTAAAATAATTGAATATCAGAGAATAATTTTATTATTTAGGAAGAGAATTGAAATTTTGATGAGAATTTTTTTAAATTTTTGAGCACAATTAAATTTAGTAACTATATTACTAAGTTAGTTAATAACTAACTTATTATTCTTCCTGGAGAAACTAAATTCGTTGAATTTTTCCAAATCGTCGACTTTGGTGTTCTGTTTAAAATAAAATTTCATTCATAGTTAAAAATAACACCAAAATAGATTATTTTAATCCTTCTCGGTGTTAATTTAATCCTTCTCGGTGTTAATTTAATCCTATAGGGATTAAACTGTTGCAGATTATTTTAATCCATTCTGGTGTTATTTTAACACCTCACGTTTTACTGTGTTATTTACTAACTAATTTTCTAAGTAACTAACTTAATTACTAAAAACATTATTAACTTTCTAACCTATAAACTTTCTAACTAACTAACTAACTAACTAAGTAACTTAATTACAAATTGACAAATTATTATATCACGGTAAATCGTTAGGTATTAAAATAACACCAAAAAGGATTAAAATAATCCAATTTAGTGTTATTTTAATCCATTTTGGTGTTATTTTAGTACCTAACGATTTACCGTGATATACTTACTAATTATTATTAAATAACTAACTTAGTTACTAAATTACAAAAGAAATGTGAAAAATTCAGGGTCACAAAAATTATTCAATTCGCGCGTTGAGAAATTTTTCACTCGTTGTGATTTTTGTTTTTTTTTTTGTTTTTTGGGAAAAAAGCAATAAAAAAAAGGGAGAAAGGAAAGGATTTGTATGCTGTGACACAATAGATTAACGCTTGGTGGTTTGGGAGAGTTGAAGGTCTGTTGCTCTGGCATGGCGCGTTTGTAGATTGCAAGAGGGGTGAGGAGGAATGAATATTAATATCGAGCCACGTGTATTACGGAAGTAAATTCTCCGTGAAATATAAGAGCGGAAACGACGTGTCCTCTTTCACAATTACATTGGGTAAAGACGCCTTTGCTGTTGGTGCAACTAGGGGCTGCTCTTTTCTTCTACCAACCCTCTGATTAACGTGGCATAAATTATTTCCAAAATTGACCCCTTCATACAAAATTTACATCAAATTTTCTCCAAAAAGTCACTATTATACTTTATCATCGTGTTTGTGGAGGTCGTTTTCTAAAGTATTATATACGTAAGCATATACATATATATATTTTTCAATGTTTACTTCTCCTCCTCCTTTTTCTTTTTTTTTACCTTTTTTTTACTTTTTAATCATTTTTTTACTCTATTCATTTTAGAACATGATTTATTTTTTCCAAGAAACAAAGAAAGACAAGGTAGATTTTTTTCCAGTGAATATAATTTTTCCAACTTATTTTAACTTTATTAAAAAATAAAAATCTACTTTTTTTTGACTCAATTAAATTATATTCGGGATAAATAAAACATCGTTCTGTGAGCAATTGAAAGTTCTCTTCGTAATTTTTTCATCAGTAGTAAAAGTCTGTTTTAATCAGACATTGAACTTAATTTCTGAAAAAATTAGTAGTTAAAGAAAAAAAAAAATTTAGAAACACTGAAAATCTTAATATCAAACTCTGTTACTTTAAAGTGCTTAATATATTTCCATTACAGTAGTAAACGTGGTTTATAGTCAGACTCAAAACTTGACATAATGGTTACTTCGTTATCAGTAGTAAAAGCAAGTTTTACTCAGCCGGTACAATGATCATTGCAATGTCAGTAGTAAAACCGAGTTCCACTCAGACAGGAGAGTGAAAGTAGTGTAAAATTTATTAGACAACTGTAGTTTTCAATTTTTTTTAATAAAAAAAATTCTAGTCAGATGCTAAAAATTTCTAAAAAAATATTTTTTTTACCCATTTTTCTAAATTTTATAATTTTACAACTCATTTCTAATATCTTGCTTGTAACCTCTTACAAACTTCTAGATTAAAATCTCCAAAAATTCTCAATTTGAAAAGTGAAAACACAACTCTCACTTTCCCCGCATAAATATTCAATTTACACTGTCACGAAAAAAAAACGCCTCCATCAGATAATATATATATATATATATATATATATAGTAGTGTTTTTTAAGAGACGAGAAGAGTTGAATATAAATTGGATAAGCATCATCGAGGATTATTGTTCGTAAATGAATGAAAGAGCCATTGGCTGCAAAGGCAAGCCCACGCTACGGGACTGCGCTGCTGTCCTGGAATAATTTAGTTGATGATAACGTTGGCACCATCCCTCCATGGGAGTTAACAGCCTGCACCAGCCGTATAATGTCAACGTTTCGAAGATTTTAATGGTGCAGCTGCACTCGCCGTAAAAGTATGCTGGTCAGTTCGGTTGTAAAAGCATTTTAAGGCCCAAAAAGATTGAGACCCGTTATAGCTTTTAACGTTACTTTTATAAAAAAAAAACAACAACAAAAAAATACCTCCTCTTTTTTTTCGTCCATTTTAATAAAAACAAAGCCCATAAACGAGAAACAATAAACTTTAAAGCACATCGTTTTTACACTATACTTTAACAAAAAAAAGAAGAGTTTAGCAATTAATTATTTTTCTCGAAGAAAAAAAATCTTAATCCTATTTTTTCCGAAGAAAAAAAATCTTAATCCTATTTTTTCCGAAGAAAAAAAAACTTAAACCTATTTTTCCGAAGAAAAAATATTAATCCTATTTTTTCCCGTAGAAAAAAATTTAAATCCTATTTTTCCGAAGAAAAAATCTTAATCCTGTTTTTCTCAAAGAAAAAAAATCTTAATCCTATTTTCCAAAGATAAACGTTCAAATGAACCAAGTATTTTTTATTCAAGATATTTTTATAAATTACTTATCATAAAAAATTTAAAATCTGAAATTTAACGTTTAGAAACTCAGCAACTAATTTTTTAGATAGTAACGCAAAATAATTGCAATAAAAATTTAATTTTTAAAAGAAATAAATAAATTTCGTTCATTTGAACGTTCAAAACTTTAGGCTCTTTCTTAATCCTATTTTTTACCGAAGAAAAAATCTTAATCCTATTTTTTCCAAAGAAAAAAATCTTAATCCTGTTTTTCTGAAGAAAAAAAATCTTAATTCCGTTTTTTTCCGAAGAAAAAAATCTTAATCCTGTTTTTCCGAAGAAAAAAAATCTTAATCCTGTTTTTTTCCGAAGAACAAAAATCTTAATCTTGTTTTTCTTCGGAAAAAAAATCTTAATCCTGTTTTTTTTCTGAAGAAAAAATCTTAATCCCATTTTTCCGAAGAAAAAAATATTAATCCTGTTTTTCCCGAAGAAAAAAAATCTTAATCCTATTTTCCAAAGACAAACGTTCAAATAAACCAAGTATTTTTTATTCAAGATATTTTAATAAATTACTTATCATAAAAAATATAAAATCTGAAATTTTACGTTTAGAAACTCAGCAAATTAATTGTTTTGATAGTAACGCAAAATAATTGCAATAAAAATTTAATTTTTAAAAGAAATAAATAAATTTCGTTCATTTGAACATTCAGAACTTTAGGCTCTTTCTTAATCTTATTTTTTCCAAAGAAAAAATCTTAATCCTGTATTTTCCGAAGAAAAAATAATGTTAATCCGACTTTTTTCGAAGAAAAAAAAATATTAGAACAATTCAGTTTTTTTAAGGATGTCAAATTGAGACAAAAAACGAATCACTTCCTTTTTTGTCTCAATTTTCGACAAACTTAGAAAAATAGTGATTTTTTTTTAAAATTCGTTAATTATTTTTTTTTGTGTTTATTATAATAAAAAATATTAGTGGATTTATAATTATATATCGGGAACCCTTTGAGAAATTTCAAAGCCTTGTTTCAATTTCATTACCGACAATATTCGGGGCATTCTGTCAGTTTCACCTTTAACCAAAGAGAAATTGAGAGCTATAGCGTTGTTTTCAATATTCGGGGATCGAATGTCGCGTGTTAATTAATTCCACAGCGTCTTATAATATTATAAATGAAACTTCGCTTTATTACTCAACCAAAATTCTCAATTGAGAATTTATTCCACACACTTCGCCTATTGATATATACAATTTTTATTTAAATAATATCGATTCATTTCTAAATATATATATATATATATATATATATATTTAATATTACAATTAAATTATCTTAGGAAAATTTTGTTTCATTCAAATCATCGATTACTTATCTATTATTAAATATTTATCATATTCGAATATTTACTTAAAGCAAATTATTGCTGTTTAAATTAAATAAAATTGTATTTCAATAATAAATGTACTTAAATTATTGATTTTACTTGAAAAAAAAGTTTTTTGATGTAAATAAAAATTTCGTAAATAAAAATGTTGTAAGTAAAAATTATGTAAATAAATATTATCAAATAGAAAACCATAAAGATTGTAAATATTATTAAATAAAAATATAGTCAAAAATATTTTCAATAAATAAAAAAATCAATAAATCAACTCTCTAAATTTGAATTAGTAAAAATGTTTACTAATTGGATTTAGTGACTAAATATTTTTGCTTTTGAATTAGTAAATTACTCAATTTTAATAATAAATTAGTAGAAATTACTATTTATTAGTGAAGTTTATTAATTCAAAAGCTAAAAGTCAGTCACTAATTCCAATTAGTAAACATCTTTACTAATTCAAATTTAGAGAGAAAAATAAAATTTGGAGTTGATTCAAATAAATATTTACTTGAAGGAAATAAATTATTTTTTTATTCAAATAAATATTTACTTGAATGAAATAAATTATTTTTTCAATATAAACCCATTCGGTACAATTTGAAAATAATAAATTACGAACAAAATATTTATCAATAAATTATATGAAATTAAATAGTTATAAGTTCTACCAAATTACTCCATTCTACAAAAGTTGGACCAAAGTTTAAAACTATATATCAAAAATTATAAATAAACAAAACTTGCAATCGTCCATTTTCTTTTAGAAGTAATTTTAGAAGCACATAAAGAATTAAAAAAATTGCCTGATAACACTCACGAAAAATTACGTTAAAAATGAAGTAATACAATTAAAAATTAAAATGTTTTAAATAGACAAATTGTTAAATTATTTTTTTCATTATTATATTTTGTATATTTATTAGTCGATGTCGATTTGAGAAAATTCAAACACTCGCGAAAAAAGATAAAAGGAAAATTGTTCTACACCTTATTAATTATTACTTATTAATTATTACTTATTAATTATTACTTATTAATTAATAATTTTTAATAAAATAATGATTAATATTTGAAAACAAAATTGATTTTATGAAACGATATCCTGGGGAAAATTGAACACGTTTAGACAAGCTAAATAGCGATTAGCAAGTGATGAGTCAAGATTAAATTTCAATTGGATTTTCCGTTCAACTTGTTTAGACCTGAATTGTATATTATATTGTTTCTCACCCCTAAGTCACCTCAAAGGCATCTTATCTTTGTTTGCATATCTAAATGTAAACACATACTCTTGAAAGTTGAGAATAATTTCAGAAACATGATATTACAGTCAATTTCAAAATTATAATTTCAAAATTATAATTTTAATATTATAATTTTAATATTATAATTTTAACAATTTTATTAAAAATCTAAATTTTAAAATCCTAGCTGTTTCGAAATTTTTTTTTTCCTTGCATCTTTAAAGTTGCAATTTAGTGCACATGTGTACTTTTATGTGTAGATTAAACAAAAAATATAGCGAGAGAGGTTAAATAAAAATTTTCAATAGCGTTTTTTTCCAAAATAAAAAAGAAAAATGAAATTGTTTTCATAAAATTCATTAAAAATTTTTTTTTAATTTTCACTGCACATAAAAAAAACTTGTAACAATTTCAACAAATTGATATTTTTTTGATAAAGTTTTTATAAATTGAAAGGTAAAATATAAATATTTCTTTTTAAAAAATTAAAAAATATAATAAATACTTAAAGAAAATAAAATTTTCACAAAAATATTGAAAAAAACTTTTAAAAAAATACTTCTATAGATAAAATTGAATTCAGTGGAAAATGCTATTTTTAAAGTGTCGGATAATCGTTAAAAACTTTAAGAATAACAGATTCGTCATTATGTCATAATGTGATTATGTCTCAAAATGTCATTATATCGACAAACTGTCATTGAAATAATGGAATTTCGTTCCGGAGTAATTGAATTTTCCAAGCGATTTTACTCTCACTTTACCAAGACTGTCACTTAAAAAAAAAAATAAAGTTATTAAAATTGATGAAGCTTTCTGTTTCCTCTAAAATAACTTTAAAAAATTTGAAACAATTATTTTTACGAGCGATCGATGGAATAAACAAAAAATTCATTTCAATCACGTTTTATAATTGGATATTTACCATTATGAAGGATTTTTTTCAATTTTTTTATTAATAATTTTTTTAAATCAAAAGTCACCTAAATAATTGCAAAAAAGATTTAATTTTTAGAAGAAATAAATTTATTTCGTTCATTTAAACGTTCAGAACTTTAGGCTCTTTAATAAAGACTCAATTTTTATTGAAGGAACAACAAATTATCATCAATTTTTTTTCATTTTTTTTCGTTCCGTAAAATTCTTGAAACTATTTTCAAAAAATATTCAATCAAAAATAGAACAGAGTAGAATTATAAATTTTTGTATTTATATTTAATGACAATTAAATTTGTATTTTAATGAATTTAAGTTGAAAATAAAAATTTTCACTTTCATTTTACAACACAATTTTTAAAATCCAATCCGTAAAAATATTCTCTTTTTGTGGAAATTTGTTTCAGATTCAAATAATTATAAAATAGTTTTTTAAAGGCAGAATAAAGTTCAGATAGTTTTTTTTTTCCGTTGGTGAAGTTTTCAACCTTAATAATCAACTATTAGAATAGAATTCATTCTATTGACAAAGCAAATAAAAAACTTTTTTATTTGAAAATGTTTCTTTCGGGAATAATGGATGAAAAAAATTTGTAAACATATTTGTATGCAGAAGAATAGAAAAATTTGCTTGGGAAAATATTTTCTTTTTCTACTTCGTTGGTCATAAAGGTTGGGAACTTCAAAGAAATGTTTTCCGATTATTTTGTCAATTGAAATATAAGTTTCAAAAACTTGAAAATAATAATTCAAAACGTCAATAACAATTTGACGAAATATCGTAAAAAATTTGACGATTTAGGAATGAAAAAAATCGCTCCTTTCGAATTCGATGAGTAATAATATTAAAAACGATCTCATTAGTGTTTCGTCCTCATTGACTATTTGGAATTCTTTTCTTCTCCCCCATAAAAATATCCACCGCGTCTCGAAAAATATAATCCGCGTTATCTCTCTAATAATGTGAAAGCGGCGTACGTTGTCTTCCGCTCGCGGCGAGAGGAAGCGAATGTTCCCGCTCTTCATCCTCCGAAGAGGATGACGACGACGAAGACGATGGCAGAGGATGAAATAGGCGTGCTTATAACTTCGTACTACCGCTCGTAATTTCATCATTTCCGTTTTACGGTCTCGGTATCGTCGCACTCGAGGGAAGACACATACACACGGCGCCGCGACTTCTTCCGCCTTTGACTTCTCTCGTCTCTCGTCGCAAACGTCTAAAACGTTTGAAAAGTCTCTCCTTCAAGTCGAGTGGCTCCCATATGCGAAAACTGGGCTTGACTTAACATTTCACTCTCGCCTCTGCTATTTGTCGCGAGTCACTCGCATCACTGCACCAAACTCCAATTCCTCTCCTATATATACATCTATATCTGTAAAACTTCAGATCAGCTATTTCCTCAGTTTACGACAAACTCCAAAGAGAAAAGCTCAAATTGCTTCAATTCGAGACCCGATAATCAAAAGTCCTGCATTTGAAAATTGAATTCGGTGCTGCAAAAAAAGAATTACAAATCAATATAATCAATTACAAACATCAAAAATAATCAACTGAATATTTAAAATTAATTACTCATAAATAAAACTTACGAATAGTCAATTAAAAATAGTAAAAATTACAAATATTGAGAATAAAAATTACAGATATTGATAATAAAAAAGTACAAATATTAAAAATAAATTCTATAGAAAAACATAAAAACATATTCCATATAATAGAAAATTTTCCTAATATCGGGAAAGAAAATAACAATTCCATTAAATCTTAAAATATATATATTTATATTGACCAATAATAGATGATTATCATTTATTTACAAGTGATTCAGAATAATCAGAGCAATCCAGAAATCTTTACCTCAGAAATCGAAATTCCATGAACAAGTTTCTATTTTACTAAAGCGAAATCTATTTCATCAGTATTATTCCACCGCTAATTTGAAATAAACCGTAACGCAGGGAATATTTTCAACCGCATTTAGAAACTTTTCAAAGTCGAAGTACAATTTACTTCCAACTGTTTGTTTTGAATTCACAGAATCAAGTAAAATTCGCTTTAATATAAATTTGCTCGGTTCGGAAATATAATGTTTCGACGAATGTAGGTAACACGTATCGTGAATTTTGTATGTACAAATAATCTCTTGAGCTTTACAAAGCCCTTGAAAGCGCAAATACATTACTTCTCAGAGTAATAATGCATTCAAAATATGAGTGAAATAGAGATAGGAAAGAGAGAGAGAGAGAGAGGGAGGAACAGGATTTGCCTACAAAATTAGTCGAATGCACGTATCTACAAATCCTTCACCTTCACCTTCGTATAATATAATTATAAAAAAAAGAATTATAATTACGTCGATGGTAATGATATAATGATACGAAAAATTAATTGTGTCCGTACAATATTAAATTATCAATTAAATTTCTCTCAAAGTTGGCACTAAGAATTCAATGACAGACGAGAATACTGTTAGTAGTTATAATACCCTTCAGGCAAAATTTCCAGTAGACTAAATTTTATTTCAAAGAAAAGAGTTTTCAAATTATCTTTTCATGTAAAAAATTTACACATAAAAATTAAAGCCAGACATTACATTCAATCGAAATAAATAAAAAACGTGAGAAAAAAAATTGAAAACCAATAGAGGAAAGATTGAAAGAACGTACTTCAAAAAAGTGAACAAATAACAATACAAAAAAAATAATACAAAAATCCATTTGTAGCACCCACTAAATACACATCACCGGTATATTTTAATCTAAGGAATGTTATTGGCATTCTCTGTTATAATCTGTCTATCCAATTTCTCAATTCAGTACAATTTTTCTGGAATAAAATCACAATCTAAAAACAACATGTCAAAGTAAGATATACAATATTTGACATTCCCCTATATAGAAATAACAAAAATATAAAAATGATATTTTCCACGATTATTGTGATTTCTCCCTTTGTATAATTCTGTATATATATATATACTTAAAGTCTACTTAAAGCTACTTACATAAAAATGGAAGACAAAAACTTGGGTTTTGAGCGAGATGTACAACAAAGGACTTTTTAAAAAAAAATAAAAAAAGACTTTTTTTTTACGAAAAGACGCGATGATTTTCAATCAATTACCTGAGCGATTTATAATATAAATTTCTTTTTTCTTTTATCCTAATATTTTAATTCAGGACGAATATAATAATATGACGATTACCTTTTGTATAAAAACTATTTTATATGGCAATTCATCGGCAGCAAATGAGAGAACGAAGAAAAGGGAGAGAGATACAGTTTTTAATACTTACACCGAGAGTATCGTAAAAATATTGAACTTCGTTTTTTTTTACATAAATTGGAAATTGTTTTGAAGTTGAAGAAGAGAAAAATAAATAACACTTAAACATTAATGTTGCATGGTTTCAATTCCATGAACTGGTAAGGCACGTGTAACGTAATGTTGTTATGTTCGACAAGTAAGTGGCCACGTCTCGAGGAAGCTCCGACCACAAGAACTGTCTCACCTTTCAAAAGAACGACCTCACCTTCACCTCCTTCTAGAAGAGGAAAGCAACATTTTTCTACTTTAGAGAAAAATCATTTCTTTTGACAAGGTAAGAAATTTTAGTCATTTGAAAATACTACACAAAATTTAAAAAGTTAATTTAATAATAATATTTAGATATTTATAGTGAGAAAAGTGTTTTTCATACTTTACGAAATGAAAAAAAATTATTCAATTTTTATTTGGATCCTAATTTTGAATATTTATTGTAAATTCAGTATTTAATTTTTATCAGTGCTTGGATCGTCTTCAAGGCGCAAAGAATGAAAATAAAAAATCAAAAAAGACGTTTACTTGCTTTAGTGTTGTCACAATTTCATTTGGATTCAATTATTTAAAACATCAATAAAATTCTAAAATAAATATTTAACTATTTTTTTATTTAAATAACAGAACAATTTTTTTCTATTATTTTTTCCCAAACAATTAATTAATTCAAGATCTACATTACGAATATTTTATTGAACTTATGATTCATTTTTCTATATTTACTAAATAACCAAATAAAGTAATTAATATTTACCAGGAAATGGGGTCTTCATTACTCTCGTCTGGGGATATCCAAGTTTCGTATTTCCAGTAACAGTATAAGATCGGCTGGGCGGAACAGGTGGAGGACGTTCCTGAAAAATAATTCCACACAGTATAAAAATTGTTTCCTTCAAAATAATTATAGAATTTCGAGAATCGAGAATAAAAAAAGAAGAGGAAAAATTTACCAAATCCAATCCAAAGAGAGTACAAGTCTGCTGAATCATTTTCTGATCAGCACATTTTTCCGACGGATCAGGTGGTGGTGTTCCCGTGATAGGTTGCGGTCTCGGACGAATTCCATTTCCGGTAACAGAACCAAGAGTCACATTTCTTTGAATAGTGCCAGTATTACTCGACGGCGGTTGAGAATTTTTCTTCTGACCCAAACCCGACACTAGAGTCATATTTGTTCTTCGAACAGGCCATCGTCTACGCACCCGCCAGCCTCTCCAAGTAGCCTAAAAAAATAGAAAAAACCATTTTTCCAAACCGTCCACTTTTAAATTAAATATCAAAGAAAAAAATTAGAACATACTTTCTGAATAAAAAATTAAATCTCACGAGGAAGATAAGAATATTAATAATATTAATATTAATAATATTAATAATAATAATATTAATATTAATAATAATAGATATTGAATTAATAATTAAAATTTTGATAATAATTATTATTCTCACCTGAATATTAGTGGCGGCTTTCCTTCTCGTCTCAGATCGGAGATTTTCCAATTGCTGTCGAATACCCTCGCTGAGGAAAATGTGCCGCTTACCAAGAGCCCAACTCGTGCTGGCGCCGAATTTACTCTTCATTTGTTGGGCATTTTGTAAAATTAATTTTGTATCTTCAACCGCTTGGTCCTCAGCCCTTCGTAATTGTTTGAAGGGCGCAATCAGTCTATACCTCGCGTTGAATGCCTTGAACCTCATTCTATGAGGATATCCTGCAGAATTAATTAAATTTCGTAAAATTTATTTTCGGCAAAATTAAATTATATCTCTTTTGAAATTGTCAATTTAGAATGGGAATAAAAAATTTTCCCGCGGTAATTAAGTATACATATAGTTGTGAGCGAAAAAGCAAAAATTACACGAGAATTCGAGTTAAATAACTGTTACATTCATTTACCTCCTGCCATTAAATTTACAGTCTCGAGAACTTGAAGAGATCTAATTTGGCGCATAGCGACTCCTCTATCCAAATGCATTGGCGTCTCTGAAGCATTACTCCTTATGCACCGAACGAAATGAGGTCTTGCATGCACCAAAGTCCTCAAAAGATTATCCAGTCGTGTGTGAAAATCCTGAGTCAATGTTGAAATGGGCTCATCGCCATTCAAGCTGCAAAAGTTTATTTCACACATTTCTTTTTTATCTCGAAAATTGACTAATTAAATTCGTTTCTACTAAAATATTTTACTTATAGAAATTTTTGATCTCGAAAAATACTTACAGATCCGTGTGTGACGTGGGAGATATTCTAAAGCTCACTCCTCGCGGAACAGTATCACTTGCGTAAAGTGCTTTCAATTCACTTCCAAATAAGTGTGTCGCAAAACCAAAATTGCACGTGTGTTTATAAAATACTGCGACTAAATCGTCGGGCACCACATCTTTATTCGTATCTAAAGAAAAAGAAGTTGGAAATTTTAATTCTTCTTCTTCTTTTTCTTCTTCATTCAACTGCACAAAATGAAAAGAAAAATGCAGAATATTTAGAAGAATACTTAATGAATTTTTACCTAGAAAATCAGAAGCATCGTACGTGACTCTTCCAGCAAAATGTTGGATTCCAAATGATCGACAGTCAACAGCCCTTGGTTCAAAAAGCCTTGGATTTTGCTTGTGTTGCACCTTTACCTTTGCCACGTAACTCTCTGCTGTTCCTCGTATTGAGCATTCAACATCAAGCATGCTCAAGAGACCAGTTCTCTGATAATACAATTTAAAGAAAAAATAATTTAAAGGCAAAAAAGCAGGGACCAAGAAAAATAAGACAAATGAAAGTTAAGAAAATAAAAACAAATTTGAAAAAAAGAAATAATGAGAAAAAAAATTAAAGA
This sequence comes from Leptopilina drosophilae, assembly GCA_032873175.1. Classification (NCBI taxonomy): domain Eukaryota; kingdom Metazoa; phylum Arthropoda; class Insecta; order Hymenoptera; family Figitidae; genus Leptopilina; species Leptopilina drosophilae. Next base: position 72,755,703 of record CM065478.1, read on the forward strand.
CAAATTAAAGACATAAAATAAGGACAAATGGAAATTAAAGACAAATACAAATTAAACGCCAAAAATGAAGGCAAATAAAAGGCAAGAAAATAAAGACACATTGAAGACAATAAATAAAGACAAAAAATAAGACAAATTAAAGGCAAAGAAATTAAAGATAAAAAATAATGACAAATACAAATTAAAGACAAAAAATAAAAATAAGAAAATAAAGAGAATTTGAAGACAAAAAAATTAAGACTAAAAGACAAATAGAAGACAAAAAATAAAGACAAATTAAAAACAAAAAATAAATACAAATAAAACGCAAAAAAATAAAGACAAATTGCAGACAAAAAAAGAGACTAAAAGACTAATAGAAGACAAAAAATAAAGACAAATTAAAAACAAAAAATAAAGACAAATAAAAGGCAAGAAAATAAAGACAAATTGAAGACAAAAAATAAAGACAAATAAAAGACAAAAAAATACAAACAAAGCAAAGACAAAAAATACGGAAAAAGAAGAAAGATAGAAAATAAAAGCAGACAATAAATTAATACAAAAATTAATTCTCCAGTAATTTAAATGAAGAAACCAATAAAAATAAATTGAGCTACTCAAATGATTAGAAGTACAAACGAAAGAAAGAAATAATCGTCATTTAAATAGAGATAATATATTATTCGAACTCACCAAAGAGGAAATAAGATCAATGCAGGGGACATTATCGACATAATCAACTTCAACATCACAATGAATGCCCTCATCTCGACAACTTTCAATGGAGCTTTTGAAAATGTGAGTATTGTAAAAATGCTGCATTGTTTCGGCGCAAAGATTTATACATAAATGCTCGAGTTGACTTGGTTTTGGATCCTCGAATCCAAACATGTCTAGGATGCCAATGAAACCATCTGTTGCATGTCTAACTGCATTATTTAATGCAGTCATACTTCGCGAACCAGTTCCACCTTGAACACAATTTTGCCAATTATTCATTATTTATTCTGTATAAAAATTTCCCACTCCAAACTTCAATGACATTCTAATATTTTCAATTTTTTATATTTTCTTCTTACAGCTTTTCGCATTTTATTTCTTTTTACCAAAATATTTTTTTATCCACTTTTTTTAATTCAATTTTTACAAAAATTTGATAAAATAGAACAAATTTGTAAGAAATTACCAATTTGTTTTATTTCATCAAATTTTTTTCCCTTTTCCGCTTTTAAACTCTAGTATTTTTATTTTCAGTTCTAAAAAATTTCTTAAAAATAATAATAATAATAATAATAATTATTATTATTATTATTATTATTATTATTATATATAATAATCGTCGTGATTCCAGATTTCCGGATCTCTGTCCACACTTGAAGTTAGTTAAAGTTATTCTTTTGTTTTTTATACGTTTTGATAGAAAATAGAAATATACATATGGGTGATTTTCAAATAACTGTCATATTTGCATGTCCCCATAGATAAATGACTAATAAAATTATTATTTTTTGCCACTCACTTCATAAATCACTTAATAGAAGTCTCTTCTTAAAGATACTTAATATTCAGTTTGTTAACATTAACATTATCATAGTTAGAATTAAGAAAATAGGGTTAAAATGTCAGGTCCGTGGCATACGTTTTTTAAAAATTTTGTTCTGAAATTTTCACGTAAGCAAATATTAAAACTATCTTTTAAGTACTTTGTAGGCTAAATCTAACCAGATGTTTTACATATAAAGATATTTTTATTACAATGATATTCTACGTACACGAGCACTTTTTTCATGTTTTAAATTGTTAATTACTTTCTACCGACATATGGTAACGTCATCGTGATTTTATTACTCAATTTTATTTTTAATTGACTTCTACTGGCATTATTTTGAAGTGCAAACATTGAAAAGAAAATATTTATTCATTTTTTTTATTTTTTACGTGTTTTAACTGTGACACACATGTCAGGACCGTGGAAAAATGTCAGGTCCGTGGCATGTAACTTTTGCATTTTCTTTGCGTTTTCCATCGTAGCTTTAGAAATATTTAAAATCTTGTAGTTTTCATTTGAACATATACTTTAATAACAAAAATGTACTGGAATATGTAATAAATTTCAAATTTGGTTCACTATTTTAGCAGAAAAATGTCTTATTCAAAAAAATCACAGTTATTTGAAAATCACCCATATACATTATAATAATTTCTTGAAATATTTTATTTTATTATTCTTGGGAAGAATTTTTAAAACAATTTGGAAAGTAAATTTTAGAAAAAATTGACTTTTTTTAAGAATTTCATAATTTAAGAAAATAGTTAAATTTTTGGAATATTTTTCTATTTTTATAAAAATAATTGAATTCTTGCGAAGAATTTAAAAAAAAATTTGGAAAATAATTGAATTTTTCTGAAAAATTTTATAAATTTTGAGAAAAATTGAATTTTTTGAAGAATTACATTTTTTCTAAGGATTTTGTAATTTATGAAAATAATTGAATTCTTTCGAGAAATTTTATAATTTATAAAAATAATTTAATTCTTTCAAAGAATTTTATTAATTAGGTAAATGATTAAATTCTTGCGGCGAATTTTATTAAAATTGATGAAAATAATTGAATTTTTTCCTAGAATTTTATTATAAATTTTTTTGAATAATTTTATTCTGTTTGGTTATTTTATAAAAATAGTAGATATTAAAAATCATTGAAATGTGAAAAGTTTTTAAAGATAATTAAATTTTACAAATAATTCTTAAAAAAAATTTGTCAATAATTGAATATCGGTGGGAAATTTTATTAAATTTTTTTGAAAATAATTTGATTTTCCAAAAAAACATTTTATTATTTATGAAAATAATTGAATTCTTGTGAACGATTTATTCGAATTTTTTAAAATAATGGAATTTCCAAGAAGAAATTTATTACTTTTAATAATAATTAAATTATTGTGATAAAAATTGTTATTTATGAAAATAATTGAATTTTGAAAAGAATTTTATTGAAATACCTCAAAATAATTGAATTTTCGGGAGTAATTTTTTTATTTATCGACATAATTATGTCGATAAATAAAAAAATTATTCAAAATAAAAATTTTACTAACATTATATTTAAAACAATTAATTTCTTTCGAATAATTTTATTAAATTTTTGAAAATAATTGAATTATTGCAGAAAAGTTTATTAAAATTGTTAAAAAGAATTGAATTTCTGTTAAAAATTTTATTACTTTTGAAAGGAATTGAAATCTTTATGAGAATTTGATGAATATTGTTTTCAATAATGAATTATTAAATGTTATGAAAATTTTATTAGTTTAAATAATTGAATAAATTCTTGTCAAAAACTTTATTTGTGAAAGTAACTGAATTTGACGATTATGAAAATAATTAAATTCATGCTTAGAATTTAATCAAAAATTTTTTTGAAAAAATGGAATTTACATGAAAAATTTTATAATTATTTAAAGTAATTGAATTATTAGGAAAATAAAAATTGTATAAAATTTTGTTAAATAAAATTGATTTTTTTCAATATTAGCGAATTAAAAGTAGTGGAAATTCTCTAAAAAAATATTGTTTATATTCTTTGTTCGGAAAGTTAAATACTTATATATAGCTAATAATTATTTTTACCTTCTCTATTCTTTAGAATAATTAAAATTTTCGTAATGAAGTTTTTTTTTAATTTAGGTATCAGATAAGAATTTTTGTGAAATTCAATTTTCCTCGTACAAGAAAGTTTAATTATTTTCAATTTTGAAAATCTGATGCCAAATTTGAAATTAGTATCGAAATTTGTTAAAGTTTTTTTATATACTTTAAAGTTTAAAAATATAATATATTTTGAAAATTCAATTAATTACTTAAATTAAAATGACTTGAAATTGTTTACAATAAACATTGTAGCACAATATTCCCGCGCGCTTGCGCGCGGATAATTCGGCTAGTTAATAAAATTCGCTAAAAGAATTAAGAGTAACAAAAAATAAATAATAATTTAATAAAAAATAATTCTTTTTGGGTCTTCTTTAGTCCAGGGGGGATTTTCAAATTTATTCATCTCCTTCTGGAAATTATTCTGGTTTTTTTATTTTTTAATTACCTGCCGAACTTCCAATCGTGGAGGCATGCTGGCTGGTGACTTCGGCTTGATTATGAACAGACTCGTTCGAATCGGAAGAAAGAGTTCCGAGCGTGGAGCCGAGTCTCTTTAAACTATTCGCCCTTCGAACAATAGTGGCGACAGTTCGACAATAAAGTGCCTTTGCCAACGAATCTCTCGTCATATTCGACTATAAAAACAAATAAACAAGAAGCATAAATTTTCCGAAAATTCGCAATCAAACGACGAGAAAAAAGAAGAACAAAGTTTGCCAAAATTTCAATATGAGTCAGTGCTTTTCATTTTAACAGAAAATCTATTTTGTCGTCAAATACGATTGAAAAATTAATTGGATTGATAATTAAATACTTGAATTACACATTTCAAAAATTATAGAATTAATTATTTTCATAGTGACACGAAAAATATTTTATTAAGAATTTATTTTAAACGAGAAATAAATAACTGATTTGCACTTCTAGAGTTTTACAATTACGAATTTTAGTAAGTAAACTAATTTAATTAGAGCCAAATTGATTAAACTTGATCAAAATTCGCAGTGTATTAATTTAATCAATATTAAATTACCTGTAGATACTAATTCAAACAAAATTAAAAGGTTTAGTTCTTAAATTAAGTGAGCTAATAAATTAATTGTAATAATTGAAACGGAATTATCGATCAAGCGATTAAATTTTCAATTCAGGTAAATTAAATTACTAAATTATATATTATAATTATGTATCTGAATGTTTCCCAACGCATCGAACAAAAATCTATTGACGCTTGAAATTTGAAGAAATTTCGATTCAAAAGGGTAAAATATTAATAGTCGTGAGATGTTGTTTGTGACTTTAGTATATATATATATATATATATATATATGTATGCATATACATGTAGAAATGTTGGCTTTATTTCGCTTTGACGATGAATAGTAATAGTGATTACCATATTGGCATCGCAGACCGACTTGACAAGCTGTCCACGGGCATTATGGGTCCTGGAGGTGAGTCCTCTCAACAAAGCTGGCGGAGGAACACCTAAAAGTGCCGCCACAGATGCCAACTCATTCTCTCCGATCACTCCAACCTCCACTCCAGGGCCATCAGTAAACCCCACGTTTCCAAGAATCAGAACAGCTGCTAATACTCGAACCACATCCAAAAATGGAATTCCCAGTACTCCTGAAATTTACATATTTTATTTTTTTATTTATTAGTATCATCCCTCAACGTACGCCCCTGCTCTTCTAATTATCGCAGGTATTTTTCTCTAGTTTTATCTTGACTATTATCAATTTTAGTTCTCCTACATTTTTTTCTACTTTTCTTCCTTTATTATCGCAGGTAATAATTTTACTCATTTCTTCACTGTTATCAAATTTAGTTTTTCTACAAATCTTTCAACTTTTCTTTTTTATTTTTTCTACAAATTTTTCAAGTTTTCCTTTTTTATTTTTTCTACAAATTTTTCAACTCTCCTTTTTTATTTTTTCTACAAATTTTTCAACTCTCCTTTTTTATTTTTTCTACAAATTTTTCAATTCTCCTTTTTTATTTTATATCATTAATTAATCTATAGAAATTCATTTAATTAATTTAAAAAATTTCGATAAAATAATTGATTTTTTGCGAAGAATAATTATTAAAAAATTAAAAAAAACGAAACGAAGTAAAAAAGTAAATTTTTTCCTCACCCAAACACGCTTTCCACGCCTGAAATCTAACAGCATCCTCAGTCTCATCTTGTCTCGTGTCGCCTTGCTGGAGATACCTCAAATTTTTCAAATTATATCCCTCCAAATTTAGTTTAACTGGAAAAATTTAAAATCGTACATAAAGTTAATTATTCTCAATTAGGAGAACTTTTTTTTAATATCAATGTTTGGATGATAATGAGTTATTATTTATAATAATACCGTTAACGTTACTAAAATTTTTTCTCTTTCAGAATTAACGACTCTAAAAACAGTATATAAAGAGCGCAAGAGAGTGCTTATTATCGTCATCATTTTTTTTACCTCGTTCATCATGCGAGAGACCAGCTAACATTTGATAGAAAATGTGATAATTTTTCTCATCTGCCAGTGGTCGAATGACCCTCGTTTGGTCCAAAAAGTAACAGTGAATTTTCGTTCTGTAAAGGGCCCCATCTGTTACCTGCACTTCTATAAAATGTCCCTGAAAATTTTTTTTAAAGAATCGTTTAACAAATAAATTAATAACTATAATTAAAATGTAATTTACCACCATTTTTCTAGTCTTTGATTTAAGATCTAATATTTTGGAAATATTTCCCACACATTTTATTGTGACAAATACACAAGTGCTTTCAAAAATTTTTTTTAATCAATTTTGTCATCAAAAGGAAATAAATTAGAATTTTCGTGAAAAATGGAAACAAATTTAATTAAATAAATGAGTAGATAAAATAAATTAAATTAAATTGTTAAATAAATAAAGAAAATGAAGTCAATTAATGAATAATTACTTATTCAGATTAAATAACAAATTTTCTGCTTTTATGTATTTACTTTACAGAAAATCAATTTAGTTTTTTCGCAAAGATTTTCATTTTTTAAATTTACAATTATTTTTGTTGAAATAATGTGTCAAATTATGGCTGAGATATTTCGCGGAAATATTTTAATAAAAATTAACTGGTAGCACGTAAACACGTGCCCTTAAGGAAGGAATGAAATAAAAAATTTCCATGAACTCACGATTCGTGAACTTTCAGAATTCGTGGCAGTCTTGGCGGAACCCAAAGATCTGAGAACAGTGAAAGCAGCAGCCAAATGTTTAAAAGCGTCAGTTTCAGGACCACCACCAGCAACGTCGAAAAGTTGCCTCAGTAATAACATAGAGGCATAAGTTTTACCCGAACCACTGGTTCCTGAAAGTGGAATAAACATTTTTTATTAAAAAAAAAAAAATTCGCAACTTTTTATTTCTTTTCATTAAATTACTTCTTTCCGCATTTCTAAATTGTCTCATTTATCAAAACTACAAAAATCTACTGAATTTTTTTTTCTGAAAAAAAATTGTAACTGTGGTTTCTGGTGTTTTTTATCTTTAATTTTATACATTTTAATTATTTCTTTTTGTATTAACGTTTCATAATTAATTAGTTCATAAATTTTTGGTATCAATTTTAAACTTTTATCAAGACGGTGTTAATTTTATTTTCATAAAATAATGATAAATGATAAATTACTTTTTTCAAATAAAAATTCATTGTACGTGAAGTTGAATATTTCTGTACGTGGGTTTTTACATGAAACATGAAAGAATTGAAATTTAATGAGAATTTGTTAACAGTATCAGCGGACATTTACCTGAGAGAATGATTGCCTGAGGATAACCAGTTTCTGATTGCTGCCTTACGGCCTCTTGAACAACCCTATTTAACTGGGGCGCCAATGGCACAGCCCTTGTACTCGTAAGAGTCAAGGGATTCCCAACATCCGTGTAGGGATTAATGCAAACGAGAATTGGACCAACATTCGTCTGAAATCAGATAAAATTTGTAATCTTATTACTCTTTTTTCGTCTCAAAGAAAAGCAAACTTTTAAATCTCTCAATTATTACAATTTAATCACATTACATCTCACATTAAAAAATTTTTTATTTAATTAATTTTAAAATTTTTAATTTTAATTTTTGATTTTTTTTTTTGAACTATTTTATATTTTTGTCATTATTTTATTATAAATAAATAATATAAACAGTCGACTTAAATAAAATAAAAAGTCGACTTCTTAGCCAATAGAACAAAGGTTTAAAAAAAGTTATTATTATTAGTTATAAACAAAGAAATTTTAATTATTAAAACTAATTTCATTTGCTTAATAATTCGAATTTAATTACTATTTGAAAAATTAAAACTAAAATAAATTAGAAACCATATTCTATAGAAAATTTAAAATAAAATGTATCGATACTTTAAGTTTTAAACCGAATTGTAAATTTTAAACAAGGAAAGTTCAATTATTTAAAAAAAACATGAATTAATTGTTGGGGAAAATATAATTATCTTTCAGAAATAGATCTCAAACATTTTTATACTTTTACTTAAGAATTTTAAATGAAATTTTTCGAAGGTTTAATTTTCAACAAAATTGAAATTTTAAACAAGAAAATTTCATACATTATAAAAACAGAATTCTTAATATATTAAAATAAAATTTTTCGAAACTGTAATTTTTATCACAATTTAAATTTTAAAGGAGAAAATTTAAATTAATTGAAAAACGTCAATTGATTCTTTATAAAAATTCAATTGCCTTTGAAAAATAAATATTAAACATTTTACAAACAGAATTCTTAAGAATTTCAAGTGAAATTTTTCAAAACTTTAATTTTTAACAGAATTGAAATTTTAAACAAGAAAATTTCAATTATTTTAGAAAATGTAAATTAATTGTTAAGAAAAATTAAAACTATCTTAAATAAATAGAATTGATATTATTATAATTATAGTGTAATTATTATTTTCACAAATTTTTGTACAATTATTCGTCTTAATTCAATTATTTTTCAAAATTTTCATTAATTCTTTTAAAGAATTCAATTTGTTTCAAGAAAATTGCAATTACATTGGTTGAAACGAATTTAATTATATTTTAAAAATTGTAATAAAATCCTTTACAAAAATTTAATTATTTTTAATATAATTCAAAATTTTTAATTAATATTCTCGAAAAGATTCAATTATTTTCAATAGAAATTAAATTTGAAAATTATTTTTCTTGAAAAGATTCAAATATTTAAAATATTTAGGATAAAATTCTTTAAGATTTCAATTATTTTGAAATTCTTTTAAATTTTTTTTTTCAAATCACCGAAAAAATTCTATTATTTGTAAAATTTATAATAAAATTGATCACGAAAATTCAATTATTTTCCATACTTACAATTTTAAATAACTTTATCGAAAAAATTCAATTCTTTTTATAAAAAATAAAACTCTTCGAAAAAAATTAAAATATTCTAAATATTCTGAGTAAAATTCTTTATAGGATTTCAATTTTTTTTAAATTCTTAATATTTTTTTTATTGCCGAAAGTTATTAACTTTTTTTAAAATTATTTTAATATCATTTTTCAAATGAATAAATATTTTCAATTCAATACTTTGGAGAAATTGTAAATTGTAAAAATAATTGTGTAAATAAATTCTTGGAATAAAAGTATCAATTATTTCCAAAACATTTTAATAAAATATTTAGTTACAGTTATTAGTTACATTCTATTATTTTAAAAAATTAAAAAAAACTCTTCGTAAAATTGAATTATACTTTTAAAATTTCAATTAAAATTATTAAAAATAAATAGAATTTTCAACAAAAATTTAATACAACTTCTCGCTGAAATTTCTTTATTTTTTATAAAATTTTAATAAAATTCTTCAGAAAAATTCAATTATATTCATAAAAAAATAAAAATACATTATTCTCAGAAAATTTAAAGAAAGTCTTCAAAAATAAAATTATAAAATTTAATTGCTTTCTAAATTTTTAATTTAAATTACTATATAAAAACTTCATTATTTATTTCATTTGCAAATAATTAAATGTAATCCTTGAAACGATTTAATTATTCTCAACAAATTTAATAAACTTTTTCGCCAAAAGTCAATTATTTTCAGAAACTTCAATAAAATTGTATAAAAATTAGAAAAAAATGTTTTAAAAAATTATGTATGAAATTAGGACATAAAAAGGACATAAAAAATGAATATAATACAATAATATAAAATACCTACATTATAAAAATATACAATAAAAAAATAAATACTACAATTCAATCATTTAAAATAAAATAAATAATAAAATACTCACATAACAACTGTATAATAATATAATATATTATAACAAAAATTCAATAAGGAAAAATAAATAACCACATTTTAATGCGACAAAGGAAAATGATATACATGAGAAATTGTCCGTGTAAGAGCTCAATTAGGATATTTTGTGGGTCTGCTAGTTTTGTAAATTGATATCTCGCTTGTATCACATATATTCTCTCGAGAGATAAAAGAGAATAAAAGAAGCATCGCATCGGCGTGTGACTCGACGCATTTAAAATCAAATAGACACACATCAGACTGACTTTTAAAAGATTCCCAAAGTGATTCAACATTTTTTTGTCCTCCATCAATCCTTTTCTCCACATATATCTCTACCTATGATTATTCTTACGAAACCAAAATGGACTAATATAATTTTCTTACACGAAAAAAAAGGGAGGGAACAAAATTATTTTCGAATAAATTTACATAATTTAAAAAATTCTAACAAACCGTGTCAATTATTGTTAACAATTATTGTGTTAGCATTCTTTTTCCCCTTGGATCCATTACTTTGGAATTTTTTAAAATTGTTTTCATTTATTAACAGTTTTTCTGCAGATTTCAAGAAAAGAAAAAAAGTATTAAATTGTTAACTATTTTGATACCTTTTTTTTAGACAAATTGTTTTATCTATTAACAATTTTTCTGCAGATTTCAAGAAAAGAAAAAAAAAGTATTCAAATTGTTAACTATTTTGATACCTTTTTTTGTCTCAATTTAATATCCTTCTAAAAGCACTAAAATAGTAAAAAAAAAACTAGAAGAAATTCGTATGCCCTAAAAGGCATTTTGTTGAACAAGAAAAAATTCAATTTGATTTACTTCGTTTACGAGCGGATTTTCATGCCGTCTAGGCGGCAATTTATTGAACTACATTGGCGCGAAATTCAAACAAAAGAAAAATTTTTGTTCTAATTTTGAGTCACCAAAAAATAAAGTAGGTAAATATTCCTTTTTCCAGTGAAAAAATTGCTACATTCTGAATGTAGCATATTAATTCTTTCAATAGGAATTGAATAATCGTTTAGATTTCAAGGAAATAGGGAAAATGTAAAAAAACAATTCTGTTTATCCCCTTGTAGAAAAAAATACCATTATGCCAAGTCCATTACATAAAAATTGACAATAGAAGAACCTCCCTTTTATTTTCATCCATTCACATCTATTTTTCATCTGTAAAATAGATTTGTTGACATCTCCTCTCTTATATTCGTACCAAATCCAATTCACACAGTCAATTCATAAACTAATTCAGAACCTAATTCATAAACTGTAAAATATAAATGTAAATATTGAATGGAAAACATTTAATAGTTAACGTGTGTCTTTTAAAACCGAACTATAAAGAGGTCAAAGAATTTGTATATTATGTATATTCAATAAGAGTTTACGCCCCTGGGTGAAGAAAGGAGAGAGAAAAAAAAGAAAGAGAGAGAGAGAGAGGGGAGAGAGAATATATGAGATCAAAGAAGGAGGTGGGTGTTAGAAGCAGCAACAAGAGGCGGCAAGCTTTGACGAGGCCCCATAACTATTAGAGGCCCAATAGAGAAAGCAAAAGCAGGCAACTGACAAAAACAGGCAAAAAGGAATGAATATTGAAACGTGTGTGAGTGTCTGACTGAGAGAGAAAAACCGGTCCCACATTGCGGCTTTGGGGCCCCTTAGGAAACAGCAGGGTCCCACTTTTTGAACCGTAAGTTGATTATACGCACCTGCATGTGAACCAACATAATATACTTCACTGTATTATATCTTCAAAACCACTGCAAAGACAGGGTGCCGTTAACTCGCTTTCCAAAGAATAGCGAAAAAGCAATTATATATATATACGTATACACAAAGTGTTAAATACAAATTCCTCATTATTTCTTTCCTTGAAAATACCAGAGATTTTTTTCTCCTTAATTCTCTTTTCTTCTATACACTTGTCTTATTGTATTCATTTTGGTTCTACATTTTCTCAAATAAATGAAGTACGCGAAGTTATTTCTTTTTCGCATTCTAATAGAATATTTTACTTTTAATAAAATTTCAGCAAACTTCTATTTTTGGCAAACAATCAATTTTTTTGTTTTGCAAAAATTCAATTTACTAGAAAAACTAAAATAAATAAAACAATTACCCTTTGGAAAACTAAATTCTTAAGAAATTTGAATAAACATTATTGAGAAAGGACTTTAATTATTTTTTGAAAATTGTAAGAAAATCCATTACGAAAATTCAATTATTTTCAATATATTTAAAAAATTGTAATTCAATTTCTCGAAAAGATTCAATTATTTTCAATATAATTAAAGATATAAAATTAAATTTTTCCAAAAGATTTAAATATTGTAAATATTCTGGACAAAATTCTTTATAAGACTTGAATTATTTTGATTGATTTTGAATCTCAATAAACATTATTGAGATTAAAATTTTCAAACGTAAATTGAAATTTAAAACACAAAAAATTCAATTATTTGAAAAAATTTTATTTGCTTATAAAAATTTAATTATATTATATTATTATATTACTACAGAGTAAAACTGAGGGAGTTTAAAAACGAAATTCTGAAAATTTTAAATAATCTTTTTCGAAATATCAATTTTTTAATAAAATATAAATTTTAAAGGAAACAATTGCAGTTATTTTAAACAATTTCAATTAATAATTATAATTTAATTAACATTTGAAAAATTAAAAGTAAAATACTTTAGAAACCCTATTTTGAAGAATTTAAAATAAAATTTTTCGAGACTAATTTTTTAAGTCAAGTTACAAATTTGAAAAAAGGAAATTTGAATTATTTAAAAGAAAACGTCAATTAAAAGTTTATAAAAATCCAATTGTCTTTCAGAAATAAACTGCAAACATTTTTACAAAAAAAATTTATAAGAATTTTAAATAAAATTGTTGACACTTCAATTTTCAACAGAATTCAAATTCTAATCAAGAAAATTTTTATTATTTCAGAAAACGTCCATTAATTGCTTATAAAAATTTAATTGTCTTTGTAAAAAAGACAGCAAACATTTTTACAAACAGAATTCTTAAGAATTTTAAATAAAATTTGTCAATTTTCAACAGAATTTAAATTTTAAAAAAGGAAATTTCAATTATTTTAGAAATGTCAATTACTTGTTTATAAAAAGCGAAATTATTTTCAATAAATAGAATTTTAATATTTTAGAAACCTAATTCTTGAGATTTTAACAAACAATTTTTCGAAACTTCAATTTTTATTAGAATTGAAATTTCAATGGAGAACATTTCAATTATTAAAAAAAAACGTTATTGATTGCTTATGAAAGTTTAATTGTCTTTCAAAAATAGACAGCAAACATTTTTATAAACAGAATTATTAATAATTTTAAATAAAATTTGTCAATTTTCAACAAAATTTAAATTTTAAAAAAGGAAATTTCAATTATTTTAGAAAATGTCAATTCCTTGTTCATAAAAATGGAAATTGTCTCCAATAAATAGAATTGAAATGTTTTGGAAACCTAATTCTTGAGATTTTAGGTAAAAAATTTTCGAAACTTAAATTTTAATTAGAATTTAAATTTTAAAAGAGAAAATACCAATTAATTAAAAAACGACAATTGATTGTTTCTAACAATCTAATTGTCTTTGAAAAATTTGTTTGTAAACATTTTACAAACAGAATTCTTATAAGAATTTTAAATTAAGTTGTTCGAAATTTCAATTTTTTATCTGAATTGAAATTCTAAACAAAAAATTTTTTTAATTTTTTTAAAAAATGTCAATTACTTGGCTATAAAAAGTCAATTATTTTTAATAAGTAAAGCTAAAATATTCTAAAATTTTCTAATTCTTAAGATTTTTAAATAAAATTTTTCACAATAGCCATTTTTAATCCAAAATGTTTATGAAAATAGAATTTATTTTTAGAATTTATTTCAACAAATTTTTTTTGTTTATTTTAAATTAATTAATAAATGGAATTTACAATTACTCCACTTATTAAAATTTACGTATAATAATTATAATAATGTAATAATATAATAATAAATATTTATGTACTATTATTAATTTTTTCATATAGTGATTAAAATTTTTCAAAATTAAACTGTAAAACCTAAAACAAGATTATTTCTAGTTACGTATAATTAATATAATATTCAGGAAGTTTCTTTAGAATTATTTAAAATAAATAAATTAATTTGAAAAATAAGAACTAAAGTGAAAAAAATCCAGGGAAAATTACAATCTATTAAATAATTATTAATTCAGTATAAACTATTTTTTGAAACACATATTTTAAATGCAGTCTATATTTGACCCGAATCAATAAAAATATTATATGTAAAAAAAATAATTTTGACTCAGTTTTTTTCTAATTAAAATTTTTTTATTTATTATTTAGATTTTAAAAATTTACCATTTTCATATTATCAAACGGAAAGCGAAAATTTGGTAGCGAATACATATATTCGAAATTTAGAAAAATATTAAACAACACTGATGTGGCGACAGTAGCGAAAGGGTTAATATCAAAAATTTTCATACAAAAGGTTTTGTTGAATAAAACATTTACGGACACAACCTACAATTGGATTTTCTAGCTCTTTTTCGAGAAAACTCAATTGAAATTCTTTTCCATGGAAATGAGTGACTCTTTGTGAAAGTATATAAAAAGTTTTTTTTTCCTCTCTTTTTTTTTAGAAAAAGCAATATTTTTGAGTTCTAAAATAAAAAATTTACGATACTCATACAACAAAGCAATTTTTTTTTATTCCAAAACGAATGATGATTACAAAAAAAAACTTTTTTTTCTTTTCAAAAAGGAATAATGTCTCTGGAAAATATTTTATTTTAATAAAAACAACATTTTTTTTCGTAACAAATTAAATTCATTCATTCCATAAAATCAAATATACAAAGAAAAAAATTGATTCCAATTCTGGTTTATTTTATATTTTATCATCCATATACGGTTTTTCTATTAATAAAAAATTTGATATACATTTTATATATATATATATATATATATATATATATATATATATATATATATAAAAGAAAATTTACAAAGAGAAATATTTATATTTGGTGAGCAATTTTTTAAATTTTTCATTGTACAAAAATATTAATATAAATAATTCGCTTTGTAAAGGTTTACAGTAAATTTATTTGACTTGAAAAATTTTTGACACACCGATAATAATTATTCTCTCTGTGTATTATATATATGAGTAGAAAATTATTTCTGGTAACCCGCGCGACCGATATTCATAATCCCCACGATCAGTAGAAAAATTCCTTTATAGCGAGACGCCATTATTTTCTGATTACTTTACCGTAGTGAAATTTTTACGCCTTTCTCTCTCACAGTTACTTGAAACACATTAAAAAAAGAGATAACTCAGAGAATGGTTCTAAACCTCTAAAATAAATAATTTCTCAATAATTTCAAGTAACGAGAGTGTTAATAATTTTTTAACTGAAGATAATTAATAAATTAACTCTTAATAAGAGCTTTTCAGCTTTTAGCTTTTCGAAGGAACATAAATTTTCTGAAATGTGTAATTTATTTAACTGAAAAGATTAGTAACATTAAGAGTGTTTGATTTAATTTTATTTTTGTGATTTGAGGCAAGTACCTGCTAAAATCATTAGGTATCATTAGTTTTATTTCTCATTTTTAGAAAATGGTTTTTGAATTAGGAACTATGTGTGTTTTATTTTTATGTATACTTCATAAATCACAGCAAAAGTAAATAAGTTTTAAAGTACATACTGAATGCTTATTTTATTTTTATTTCAATATTTTTCATTATTTATTATTTCAATTGAAATCGTATTGATAAGAATTAAAATTTTTAGAGAATTTCATTAGAGTTTTGGAAGAAAAGAATTTTAATTTAATAATTTTGTTAAATAATTGATTTTTACAAAGAGTTTAAAATAATTTAGTTTCAAAAAAGTGTTGCAATTACAATTTTTATCAACTATTAGGTAATTTTAAAAAGTTTTAAAATAAAACATTTTGAAAATTGCGGTTTTGGAGAATTCTATTAAAGGTCTTAAAAATTACAAGGTTTCTAAAATATTTCAATTTTATTTCTTAACGCTAAATTTAATTTAATTTGATTTCTAAAATATTTGAAATTTCCTTGTTAAAAATATTAATTCTGTTAAAAATTAATGTTTTAAAAAACCTAATTAAAATCTCTTAAAAATTCTGTTTGTAAAAATACTTTGAGATCTATTTTTAAAAAATAATAGTAATTTCTAAACAAGTAATTTACATTTTCTAAAATAAATGAAATTTTTCTTGATTAGAATTTCAATTCTGTTTAAAAAATTGAAATTTCGAAAAATTTCATTTAAAATTCTTATGAGAATTCTGTTTGTAAAATGTTTAATATTTATTTTTCAAAGAAAATTGAAATTTTATAATGAATCAATTGACGTTTTTTAATTAATTGAAATTTTCTCCTTTGAAATTTCAATTCTGATAAAAATTGAAGTTTCGAAAAATTTTTATGTTAAAATCTTAAGAATTAGGTTTCCAAAATATTTCAATTCTATTTATTAATGATAATTTCATTTTTGATAGACATGTAATTGACATTTTCTAAAATAATTGAAATTATCTCGTTTAAAAATTATTGTGTCCTTTAAAATGTAAATTTTTTTTAAAAATTGATGTTTCGAAATACTTGTTTTAAAATTTTTAAGAATTATGTTTCTAAAACATTTTAATTCTATTTATTCAAGACAATTTGAATTTTATAAACGAGTAATTAACATTTTCTAAAATATTTGAATTTTCCTTGTTGAGAATTACAATTCTATTTAAAAAATTGCATTTTTGAAAAAGATTATTTAAAATTCTTTAAAATACGGTTCCGAAAATATTCCAGTTTTTTAAAATTTTAATTAAATTTAAAGTATTGAATGAAATTTTTTTAAATAATTGTAACTGTTTTCTTTAAAATTAAAATTATGTTAAAATATTAAAGTTTCGAATAAGATTTTTTTAAATTTCCAGAATTTACTTTCTAAACTCCTTCGGTTTTACTTTTTAAAGGTAATTGAATTTTTTAAAACAAATAATTAAAATTTTTTCAAATAATTGCTATTTTCTTGTATGAAAGTTGAATTTAGTTTTGAACATTTAAATTTCGAAAATGTTTATTCATGAGTTTCATAAGAATTAAAATTTCCATAACATTAAAATTCTATTTTCTGAAGGCAATTGAATTTTTACAGAACAAAAAAATTGAATTTTTTCCTAAAATTGAAATTGGCTGAAATTTCATCAATAGTAAAGGATAACTTGGCAACTTTATTAAATAGGTGAATTTTTTGAAAGTGACACTTTTAAATTTCAGTTTTTCAATCAACTTTTTTCTTCAATTATATGGTTTTTTCTATTAAAACTACTTAATTTCATAAACAAGAGGAAGATTTTTAGGTTGCGCAAAATTAATTCTTAAAAATATTCAAGTTTTTTTCATTTGAAAAATATTATTGTTGCTCCATTAAATTAATTTTATTTAATTGGCGAGCTTTTCTATTAAAAATTCACGCTAATATCGCGTTAACGAAATCGAAAATAAAATTACACTGCTTAAAAATTAATAATTTGTATATTTTAATACCAAATATATTTAATTAGATGAAAATATAAATGTATTTAAAGAATTTGATTTAATGGTAATTTGGGTTAATTTTTTCAAAGCAATGCAGGTAAATACTAAAAACAAAAGAAAAACTAGCATATTTCAAGGAAAAGGCTTCGGAGATGAAAAATAAATTTTCTTTCATATTTGTATACATTAGGGCGCAATTAAAATATGTTTTTTAGTAAAACATACAAATCTCACACCCTCATTTTATATTACCATCGAAATATTCTGTTAAATTTACTTCTACATTCAGTTATTTATCAAAAAGGAAGGCTTCGGAGATGAAATTAATTTTTACTCGGAGAAAAATGTAAATTTCGATTATTTATAACAGCAATAATTTTTCTCCTTTTTGTAGATAAAATATAGGAAAATTTAACGTCAGATTCTCAGCTTTATTTTAATGTGCATTAAAATTTTGTTTAAGATATTTTTAAAGTATAAAATGTCAGTAATCATTGTAAAGTAATTTTAACCTAAAACTGAAGACAAAGTTTAAACATTTTTATCAAAAATAAAAGTGAGGTCTACAAATTTTTAAAATGCACATAATGATAGAAAAAACATTGTACTTTCTGACAATATTTTAAAAAAATTTCTGAGAATTTGAAAAAAACCATGAAAATTTAATTTTATTGTAGAAGTTCTATTGGAGACATGTTGAAAAGGCTTCGGAGATGAAAGTAATTTAGTTATTACGTAAATTAAGTTGAATAAAATTATTTAATTTTCTTTTAAAAATGATAAATAAGTGCTAAATTTTCACTATGGAAATTGATAATAATTATTAAAGAGTAGATTTTGTAAAATTAATCGAGACATCAAAAATGTCACTTTCAGAAAATTCACCCAAACATATTTGAACTTTTCAAGAATTTTAATAAATTTTTTTGAAAATTCAGTTGGAATTCAAGGTTTTTGTGTAAAGCTTAAATTCTTTTATTCTTTGAAATATGATTTGCTCGTTACTTTTTTGAATTAAGACTAGAATCAAGACAAAAATATCTCTGAATTTTTTCGGTCCCCGTAAAATCAGATTTAAATAAAAATTTCAGGCAAATTTACTCAATTTACAAACAAATATATAGAGCAGATACACGGATAAAAATTCGTAACTTATTCTCAAGACTCAGACTGATAATTTCTTGTATTATCTGAAAATAAAAGTTCTTTTTACTCTCTTAATTTTCGTGTGTGCGATGATTTTTAAGAAGAAATTTTGTGAGTGCTCAAAGAGCAATAATAGTATGGTCCTGGCAACTCGAGGGCCTGTTTTAGCGGCACTCGAGGCTGTTCTCTCTCTGCACTCTCTTGGAATGCAAACGGAGCAAAGCAAAGCGAAGCTAGTACATACATACATGTATAAATATATATAAGACTTGACTCGCATTCACACGCACACACATTCTTCTCTTCTTGAGGGCCTTAAGGCCCAAAGGGCGGACTCACTCGGGGCAATGTATGCAATGACGCAAACATGTTCCGTCCGAGCGTGCACGCGGTTTACCATTAACTCTTAAGCCCCCTCTCAACCCCCAATCTTCTCCTCCATCCAACGTGTATTAACCGCAGAGCGACTCACTCGTTTTGTCTTACTCCCTCACTCCTATTCCGTTTACCTTGAGAAACTTCCTCTTTCCTTCTCTCAACCTGTCACATTCTATGCCTCTAAAGCCTTATTATTCCTCTCAACTTTCCTTCCCACTTTTCATCTTTATTTATCATTCTCACAAAATATTCGCTTTTTTTATTATTTTAGTTTGTAATTTTGAACACAGAACACTGTAAAAATTGCATCTTATTTACTCTATTCTTTTTCGACTACGATCACTACTGATTTTTTTATGGTTACAAAAACATATTATCTATACAAATAGATTTCAAAATCTATCAATTTTTAGAAAAAATATAAATTCAAAAAGGGTAAAAATATTTTCTGACCAATTTTTTTTACTATGATCATTGAATTCCTGTCTAAAAATTACCATAAAAATAATTTTATTGAGTATTTAAAATATTTTCTTCTTTTTTTTTTGAAAATAGAGGTAAAATAATTCTTGAAAAAATTATTAAAACATTTGGAAAAGTTTTTCAAGGTTTATTTAATAAAAACAATAAATGAATTATTTAATAAACAAATATTCTTTTAGAATTGCATTTAGTGAAAGAATTTTAATAAAATTTGAAAGAAAAATTGTATTTTTCGAAGAATTTGTATTACTTGTAAAAAAAATTAAAAATAACTGAATTTTTGGCGAAGAAGTTTTGTTAAAATTTTGTTTTTTTATCTTTATTTATCATTCTCATAAAATATTACTTTTTTTTCTTCTGGGTATTATTTTTATTTTAGTTTATAATTTTGAATACGAAACACTGTAAAAATGTATCTTATTTACTATATTCTTTTTCGTCTACGATCGCTACTAATTTTTTATTCAAATTTTCAGGGTTAATTCCATAAAAAAAAAAAATTAGAGGTTAAAAAAAAATTTTTATTTTAAGATAATACAAGAAATTTTTCAGTCTCAATCTTGAGAATAAGTTCCAAAGTGTAAAAAAATTAATATTTACAAAAATTTTAGTATTTTTTTCATTTACAAAAATTTTAGTATTTTTTCAACATCAAAAAATAGTCTTCAAGTTAAAAATTTTTAAAAAATATGATCATTACAAAATTTTATAATACGAAAACACATTTTTCTTAACTAATTTCAGAACATACATTTTGTTAACAAAAATTTTTTATCGAATATTGTTTTTATCAAGAATTAAAATATTATTGAATAAAATTATTTTTATAGTAATTTTTAGAGAGGAATCCAATGGTCAGAAAATTTTTCCACCCTTTTTGAATTTCAATTTTTTCTAAAAATTCATAAATTTTGAAATCCATATGTAATTTTGTAGAAAATATGTTTTTGTCACCATAAAAAAATTTTCGAATAAAAAACTTAATATTTACAAAAGTTTTAGCATTTTTTCAACAACGAAAAATAGTTTTCAAGTTAAGAATTTAAAAAAATAGGATTATTAAAAAATTTTATAATACGAAAACACATTTTTTTAAACTAATTTCAGAACATACATTGTTTCAACAAAAATTTTTTATCTAATTTTGTGTTTATCAAGAATTAAAATTATATTGAATAAAATTATTTTTATAGTAATTGGAATTTTTAAGTTTTTCTAAAAATTAATAGATTCTGAAATCCATACATAATTTTTAGAAAATATGTTGTCACAATAAAAAAATTGTCGAATTAAAAAATTATCATTTACAAAAGTTTTAGCATTTTTTTCAACATCAAAAAATAGTTTTCAAGTGAAAAATTTAAAAAAATATGATTAATATTAAATTTTGTTATACGAAAACTCATTTGTTTTTTTAACTAATTTCAGAACATACTTTTTTAAAAAGAATAAATGTTTTAGTGATGAAAACAAAATTTGATAAAACATTTTTTTTGTATAAGTACATGTTCTGAAATTAGTTAGACAAAAATAAGTGTTTGAATAATAAAATTTAATAATAATAAAATTTTATTAAAATTCTCAACTTGAAAACAAAATTGAAAAACAAAATTCGATAAAACATTTTTTTTGAAAAAGTATGTTCAGAAATTAGTTTAAAAAAATTAGTTTTCGTTTTGTTTTGTTTTTCGGATTTTTTTGTTGTTGAAAAAATGCTAAAATTTTTGTAAATATTAATTTTTTTATTCGTCAATTTTTTTATGATTACAAAAACATGTTTTCTAAAAAAATTACAAATGGATTTCAAAATCTATCAATTTTTAGAGAAAATTAAAATTCATAAAGGATAAAAATATTTTCTGACCAATTTTTTTTATGACCATTGAATTCCTGTCTAAAAATTACTATAAGAATTATTTTATTGAGTATTTAAAATATTTTCTTCATATTTTTGAAAATAGAGGTAAAATAATTCTTGAAAAAATTATTAAAACATTCGGAAAAGTTTCTCACAGTTTATTTAATACAAAAATAAATAAATTATTCAATAACCAAATATTTTTTTTACAATTGCTTTTAGTCAAAGAATTTTAATAAAATTTAAAAGAAAATGTTTTTGTTAACATTTTGCTTTCCTTTCCGTTAATATTTTCATTTCTTAAAATAATTTAATTTTTACGGAGAAATTTCGTAATTTGTTTCTTAAATTATTATTTTTTCGAAAAATTCGGTAAATATCGTATTTTAAACAATTAAATTCTTGTAAAAATTTTGTTGTTTATGAAAATAGTTGAATGTTTGCGAAGAATATTTTTATCGAAAAAAAGATTTATAAGAACAGGTGGAAAATCCGATTTCAAATTTAAAAAAAAGTATATTTTTGTCTTATTGTAAAATATAGTTCGGGACTTTTTTCAAAGGAATATTTTCCACATGCCCTTAAAAAAATTTTGTACAATGTTTTTTTTCAGTAAAAATTTAATTTTCTCCATTCGTTTAAAATTCTTCTTCTTTCGAAAACAAAAATTTTCGTTCGATGAGATCAGTAAATTTGTTGTTTTTCAAATTCTTTCTCTTTAAAAGAAATTCTTTTTTCTTTTTTTTAATAAGTCATTCGCATTGGCAAATAAAAGTGATTAAGTGTGATTGATACATCTTTCTCGAGTTAAATCAGAGCTCTATTTTGGTATAACGCGAAAGAGGCCATGATTGATCATTAAGTCCACGGGGATACATATCTCTTTTAAATATTTCACAGTTAATTTTGGGTGGTCCGTGAAAGATTTGCCACCAAGGAGTAATTTATTTTTATTCTCTTTCTAACAAACAATTGAATTCTCATTTAAAAAATTGTTTGAAGTTTTTATTTTCTAATATTCGTAATTAATGAAAAGTATATCTAATTTTAATTCAAGAATTTTCGATTAGTCGACGAAATTTCGTAAAATTGGAGTGTAAACAAATGGACTTGGAAATTTTCAAAGAATTTTTGCAAAAATTATGAAAACTAATTGATTTAAAAGAGAGTTTTTGTTAAGAATTCCAAAAAAAATAATGATTTAATTGAAATGATGGAAATAATTTTGAAGAAGTTCCAGTGTGAATATTCTTTTAATATAAAGCAAATTTTAGCAAAAGTTCTTCGCAAATTGATAGCAAATTAATAATTTTCAATTTTTAATGATTCACGGAGAGAGAATCTATGTTAAATTTTGTAAAAGTATTTTACAAATTGGGGGAAAAGTGCGACAAAGGGAAATTTTGATACAAAAAATACTAAACATTAAAAAATCTTTTGTGAAATTTAGTAAAGCTATATTCGAATTTTTCTTCGGTGAGATTTTTTTCTCTTGCTATTTGATATAACGTTACTAAATATCACAGAAGTTTTTTTAATGTTTAGTATTTTATTTTCAATTTCAAAATTTCGCTTTGTCGCACTTTTCCCCCAGCTTGTAAAATTTAAATATAATTTAATTTACAAAATTTAATATTGGACTATTTTTCCTCCGAAAACTTCGATCACTTCGACTGAAAGAAATAACTCCACTTTCTCACGAAGAGAATTCGTATCAAAAATCAATTCAAGATTCTAATGAATAAAAAAAAATCCCTCTGTAAAAATATGTTAGTCAATTAAAATAAATTTATTCCGTTTCTTTTTCACGAGCAGTGTGAGGGGAAAAGAAAGTTTTGAAATGAACTCACGTGATACTGTTTGGCACAGAAGCGAGCCTGGAGACATTTAAGGACCGCGTCTTCGGTGAGAGGTGCCGATAGATGAATGAGGTCATCCAAGGCCGTCGATGTCACTGTACTTGATGGAGATCCATTTCCCTTAGGTGGACACTTGTGCTGAAGTGCTTGCGACGAGCTTTTAGCATTCTTCACCTCGGCAATGATACTGGAAATTGGCGGTGTTCTAAGGCAACTCAAGGCTGTGACACAGGACACTATCCCGTCGTCAGGCACCACGCTGTGCAGCTTTAGGGGTTCCAGATCTACCGGAAACATAAATCGATAACACTTTTTCTTATAGCTTCTCATCTCTTATTTTCACTTTCTTTCTTTTTTATTTATTTCTTTTTCTCTTCTTCGTTTTTTTCTTTTTTCGATAACATCAAACCGAAAAAAGTAAGGGATTATAAATTAAAAAGCGCGCAACGAAAAATTACCAAACTTCATCTCTCGAAACGAGGCCGACAAAGGGAAGGTCAAATATTCTTCAAATAAAAAAGAGAGAAAAATTTTCCACCCAACAATTTGCCAAAAATTCGAAAATTTTCAATGTTTTCATTAATTTTAGTTACGAAATTACGAATTTAAGTAAATTTTTCAATTAATTCAGAAATTCCTGCGAGACTGGATTAAAAAACAAAAAAAGTAACCTACACATTTTTAAGCCAACAAATTATTTTTCTAATTATTTTTGATTTAATAAAAAATTAAATTAAATTAAAACTAGCAATATTTTCCTAATGTCAATAATACCTTTCTCTGGAAAAAAAATTTATCATTTCTTCATTAAACATTTTTTCCCCTTTCCTCGTTTTATAATGATCCCCAAGTTTTGAACGTTCAAATGAAGGAAATATTTTTTATTGAAGACATTTTACGACGTTAAAGTCCACAACGTTTATCAACGAAAAAAACGATTCACTCAATAAATTAAGAAAAAATAAATCAGCAATAATGCCATAAAAATATTTAGAAAAAAATAGATTGATGTTTACGTTATGATAATAATTGTTATGTGAATAAATATTAAATTAAAAATAATTTTGGAATAAATAAAACAAATTTTTTCCCTTGATCAACGTTGTGGACTTCAACTTCGTGATATTTTAATAAATTACTAATCATAAAAAAATTTATAAACTAAAACATTACGTTTACAAACTCAGTAATTAATTTTTTGGATAGTGAAGCAAAATAGTTGCAATAAAAATTTAATTTTTAAAAGAAATAAATAAATTTCATTCATTTTGAACGTTTAGAACTTTAGGATCCTATTTTTATCACAATTTTCACATCGTTGGAAAGTTAATTATTTTTTCAAACAAAAAAAAAGTATCATTTCCTTCTTAATAATTATTAGCCCGCTATTATCAATACAAGATAACGCGATGTTCTTTAAAGAAAAATTCATAGAATCGAATGCGCGAGAGAACTCTTTAAATATAACACGTTCGTTTACTCTTTTTCGTGAAAAGTAAACTCTTTATTCTCGACCGCACATAAAAGAATAAAATTACGAGATTTTTAAATTCTTTTCAATCTCTCCTCGTATTATTAACTTCTGACGAAGAGAGAAACATAAATATGTGGAAAAAAATTTAATAAACCAAACAAATAAAAAAATAGTAAAATACTATTTTTTTATTAAATTTTATATATAAAGTAAAAAACCGACGGAAAATTCATAGAAGAGGAAAAAATATAAAACGAGAAAAAAATGTAAACTATCAAAAAATACACAGCAAGTTTAAAAAACAGGAAATTAAATTCTCTCAGAGAGAATTTTTGTTTGAAATTTTGTGAATTTTGACGAATCAAAGATGAAATTAATTATTTCCAAATATTAATTATTTTTAAAATTGAAATAGTTTTTCAAAAAAAAAAAATAGTGGTAAAATTCTATTTTATTACAAAATAACTTTATTTATTTAATAACTATGTTTTATGTGATTATTTATTCAAACTGTATTTTAAATTGTAAAATATTTTTAGAGTTTTTTTAGTTTATAATTTTTTTCCTATTCTTAGCAGAGGTTATATAAAATAAAATATGAAGGTATATAAAACTTAAACTAATTAAATTTAATGCATATGTTAATTTGAAAATTGACTAGAGTGCAGTATTAAACAGCGCTATTAATAAATTAAATTCAACAACACTGATAGATAATACTTTGGTTATATCAGAGAGGTAGAAGTGTAATTCGATATTTGATGTTGGACGCGGTTTCACGAGCTTAATCCCAGACGAGTGATTCTAATGTGGTCAGTTTAAACTCCATGACATTTTCATTATGTTAACAATGTAATTTTACCAATTTTTTTTGTACCTCCCTCGGAGAAATTAATTTTTTTAACTACGAAAATTTCGAAAAATTTGATTTTTTTTCATTTCTTTCACCCGGAAATTATTATTAAAAAGTAATTATTATTATCATTAAGAATAATAATAATAATTATTATTATTATTGTTTTTTATATCAATTATTTTTCTTTTTTTCTTGAAAAAATCGGAAATTAGTTTTATGGTATGAAATCATTCTCGTGGAAAAAGAATTTTCACATTTTTGCACTAAAAGATTTTTTTTGTACCAAGAGATTTTTTTGTACCAAAAAAAAAAATTCCGTGAATTAAATGATTAAATGAACAAGAATCGAATGAGAAAACTAAAACTTTTCTTTTGGCACGAATATTTTACCAGACCTTTTTAAGAAAAACTTCAAGGATATACGAAACTTTCTAACTTTCACTGAAAGAAATCGCCAATAAGTTTTGTAACTTTTAGCAAACATCAGGGCTACCATTATCAGGGACCTTATCTCCTATTTACACTGTTTGCAATTTTGCAATGGCATTTCAATTCTGTTCTTTTTTTTCATAAAAAAAAATCGAAAAGTTTTTCATTTATTCTCAATTCGTAAATATTATCAAATTTTATGTTAGTTTTTTTAAATTAATTTCACACAGGGAATCAATTTGAACTATAAAAATAAAAATAATAATAATAATAATAATAATAGTAATAATAATAATAATAATAAAAATAATAATAATAATAATTATTATTATTATAATCACTGACTTTATTAAAATTCAAAAAAAAATTTTTCGTTTTTTTTTGTGGAGCATTTTGTATATAGAATAGAGACTTGTTCAACTAAACTTTATCAAATAAATTAATTCTACAAAATTGTCAGTTAAAAATAGGAAAAATTCAGATTTTCAAAGATTTTAATTTCAAACTTTGTCATAATTAAATTATTTTTAAAAATTCGAGCTATGAAAAATGTTATAATCAATTAGTATAGATATCAACAATTGTAACTGAAATTGTAAATTGAAATTGCAATTAATTTTGAAATCAAATCTTATGAGAAAAAACAACGAGAACTCAATTAATTAAATATTTTAAATACAAAAATAAATAATTTATTGAATAACTGAATATTTCTTAAACTTCAATTTTCATAGAGAATTTTATAAACAAATTTTTAAATAATTGAATTCCCTAAACAAATGTTCGTGAAATTTTTTAAGAATAGTTAAAACTAGATTAAAAATTATAATTATGAAAAAAGATTTCTCCTATATGAGCAATTTTAAATAATAATTACATTTTTAAGGAATTCGATTAATATTAATTGTATTAAAAATTCCAATGTAATTGACATTTCTTTATGAGTTTACTATTTACGAAAATAAATAATTAATGAATTATTTTTAAAAAATTGTATTTTTTATGAAAATAGTTGAATTTAATTGTTTTTTTTATGAAAATAATTGAATGCCTGTAAAATTTTTTATTATTTTTGAAAATAATTTAACTATTGAGAAGAAATTAATAAAAAGTATACAAATAATTGAAATGCCGAGGAATTTTTGCTATTTCTGAAAATAATTAAATTTTTGCGTAGAATTTTATATAGATATTTTTTAAAAAATAATTAATTCCTTTTCTAAAATTTTATTTATATACTAGATATTAAAAATGGCTAAAATTGTGGTAAGTTTTTAAAAACAATTGAAATTTGAACAAGAATTTTATTAAAATGTTTGAAAATTTTTAAATCTTTGAGAAGAATTTTATTACATTTGAAAATAATTAAAATTCCGATGGAAATTTGTTAAAAAATGTTCAACAGAATTAAATTTCTTGTGAAAAATTTTATTACTTTTGAAAGTAATTGAAATTTCGACGAAAATTAAAAAAAAATTCTTGAAAATAATATAATTTCTGCGAACAATTTTATGACTTTTAAAAATAATTGAATTTCTACAATCATTTTTGTAAATTCTCCGCAATTGAATTTTATAAAAAGTGTTTTTAACTAAAATTTTTCTATAAATTCATTATTTTTAATTATAGGTAATGAGTTATACAACAAAAAATTTAATTACTTTCCGAAGAATTTGAATTATTTAGATTTTTCAAAAATCTAAGTCTCTTAAAATTTCTAAAATTGAATGGTATAACTTAAAAAGGTTTAAAATTTAAAATTGAAGTTTTATAAAATTTTAAATTTTAAACCTTTTAAAGTTAATCTGTTTATTAAAATTGTAAACGGAATTTCTTTAAAACTCAATTGATTCTGAGTTATTTATGTAAATTTGTTCATTAAATAATTCATAACTAAGAATTTTATGATAGGGAAAAACTGGAAAAAATTCTAGGTTTTCTATTTGAATTCGTGCTAATTTCATTGTTTACGAAACTTTTACCATCTAAAAAGGAAAAACTAAACTTTCCGCAACTTTTGTGTATTTCTCCCAAGTTTTCTTATTTTTAAAGTAAATTTTGCTACTCAAAATGAATTTGATTAGATTTTACAAAAATTTCCTTCGAACATGTCAAGTTACTCTATCCGAAAGGAATAAAAAAATAGTAAAAATTCAACAAAAATTAATGGAGCAAAAGTTTCGAATGTTCAAATGAACAAAATTTTTTTCACCGTCAGTGTTTTTGAAAATTACTATCGAAAAAAGAAAATTAACCGATATTAAACAATATTTAGTTAAGTATTAATTTTTGTTCTCTTAAAAAATAATTTTTTTGTAAATAAAATACAAATTAGAAGAAGTAAAGAAATATTGTTCGAAATTTTAGGAACATCAAAAATTATCATGTTCCTAAAGTTTCGAATGTTCAATTGAACGACAATATTTTTTTACTTCTTTTAAATTTTATTTTATTTACAGAAAAATTATTTTTAAGATTTAGTTAATTTTAAACAAATTAATTAATTTTAAACAAATTAATTAATTTTAAACAAATTAATTAATTTTAAACAAATTAATTAATTTTAAACAAATTAATTAATTTTTAACAAATTAATATAAAAATAAAAATTGTTTAATTTCAATTATCTTTCATTTTTCGGCAGTAATTTTCAAAAAAACTTAAGTTGAAAAAAAATTTCGTTCATTTGAAAGTTCGAAATTTTAGGAACATGAAAAATTATCGAAAAGATCGAATTTATTCGTATTAACGAAAAAACGCTGGGAAATTTCAATATCTGTGCTTTGTAAAACATCACCTTTGAAATTTGCCATTATCATAAATTCGATCACGTCGAAATTTTGCAACATGAAACAACAAGTCTCTGAAACGTAAATGGCATGTCGCAGCGTGGACGTGTGGTTAGATACTGACCAGATATTAAATTATTTGTGGTCGAGTTGTGGTTGAGAGCGTTGCTCGTGCCATGATTTGCATGAGGATGAACGATCGCGGAAGCGGTAAGAGTATGACCGGAAGGATGTCCAATATTGAGGGTACCACCGTTGCCGTTGCCATTGCTGTTGCCTCCGTTACCACCACCACCTGGTGGTAATGTTGTCCTCGGTGGCACCGCAGGAGCTGCTGAACTCAAACTCTTATCGGGACTTTTGCCCAGGGGACTGCACGTTGCACCTGCCGGCCCTGAATTGCTCGCAGGTTGGCTCACGTGCAGCCGGTTCCTCAGGGTCACCAATTCCGTGCTCAAGCTCTTCAATCGCTGCTGTAGGTGCACCGCTTCATTCGACGACGAGGCATCTGAAAACAACAATTTATTCACCAACTTTAATTGAGTGCCAAACTACCAGTTGTCGAACAAGCAGGGCAAACGCGCAAAACTTCTTTATATATATACATACATACATCTAAACTTTTCTCGGTATAATCATCACAAATTCTTAACTCACAAATTTTGTCTCAAACTTATTTCTTATTATTTCTTTTTAATATTGCTGAAGTTATTACGACACGCACTAAGAAAACATTATACTCGTTTCAAGTAGAAAAATAATTTTAAGTAATTTTGTTTAATTCTTTTTTCTTTAATTCTCATAAAGAATTTAAGTAACAAATTTTTTAATAATTCAATTCTTTCGTCGAATTTTATTAAAACTTGCATGAAACTAAATACTTTTTTCAAGGAATTCAATTATAATTCTATGAAAAATAATTGAAACGCTGCGGTGAGTTTTATGAGAATTTTCAAATTTATTCGATTACAATTAAATTTTACAAAAATTCAAATATTCGGAAATTCTGCAATGAAATATACATTAAAAAATACAAACTTAAAATAATTTCAATAAAAATCCTAATAAACTTTTGAAAAGAATTCGTTCTACAGAGCTTTTTTGTCAAAAATTTGAAAAAGTAAGAAGTTCAATGATTTTAGTTTAAAACTTTTTGAAAATTTAATTATTTATAAAAATCCACGTTATAATGCTTTTAATACTCAATTATAATTTAAAGTTTTAACTGAAATTCAATTTTAAATCAATTTTTATTAAAAAAATTCTACAAGAATTTAAATATTTAAATGCAAAAGTAAACAATTTATTGAATAATTGAATGTTTCTCAAAATTCAATTCTCATAAAGAATTTTAGTAACAAATTTTTTAATAATTCAATTCTTTTGTCGAATTTTATTAAAACTTGCATGAAACTAAATACTTTTTTCAAGGAATTCAATGATAATTGTATGCAAAATAATTGAAATGGTACGATGAATTTTTTGAGAATTTTCAAATCAATCAAATCCCAACAAAAACATCTTTGATGCAAAAAAACAGTTAAAATCCGTTCAGGATTTTTGGTTTTACGTTTGTCTAAATCTCGAAAGGTCTCTATTTTTTTATTTTACATTGCTTACATTCTATAAAAATATTCAAAATATTAAATAAATTTACTAATACTCTTTTCTTTATCACACAGTAAATCGTGAGGAATTAAAAAGTGTTGGAGATTAAATTAGCACTAAAAAAAGATTAAAATAATCAATTTTGGTGTTATTTTTTACAACGAATGAAATTATGGTTCATTAAATTTTTTAAAACTATGAAACATGAAGAAATCGATCACTCTGAGTGATCGATTTCTTCATGTTTTATAATAATTAAAGACGACCAAATAATAAAATTATTATTTTATATTATAAGAATATTATACTTTTTCAAAATTATTTTCATTATTTTTATTCAACTATTATTTTCAAAAAAATTTAACTACAATTTTACTTTAAATATCAATTGTTTTTAATAATTTTCGTAAAAGTTCTCTGGCTATTTTCAAATCCATTTGTTTACAATATTCAAATTCACGAAATTTTAATTATTCCTAAATTCTTTAATTAAATGCATATTAGAAAATAAAAACTTGAAATTTCCGAAAAATTCACTTTATTTATATTGTAATATTCAATTATGATCTACAATATTTAAATAATTACTATAAAAATCCTATTAAAGTTTAAAAAGAATTCATTCTACAGAGCTTTTTGTCAAAAATATGTAAAATTAAGAAGTTCAATGATTTTAGTTTAAAACTTTTTGAAAATTTAATTATTTATAAAAATCCACGTTATAATGCTTTTAATACTCAATTGTAATCTAAAATTTTAACTGAAATTCAATTTTAAATCAATTTTTATTAAAAAATTCTACAAAAATTTAATTATTTAAATGCAAAAATAAATAATTTATTGCACTCTAAATTTGAATCAGTGAAAATTTCACTGATTTTAAATCAGTGGCCCAGTTTTCTTTAATTCATCAGTAGAACTTCACTGAAAATCAGTAAAAATCACTGATTGTCAGTGAAATTTCACTGTTGAATTAAAGAAAACTGGGCCACTGATTGAAATCAGTTAAAATTTTCACTGATTCAGATTTAGAGTGTGAATAATTGAATGTTTCTCAAAATTCAATTCTCATAAAGAATTTTAAAAACGAATTTTTTAATAATTCAATTCTTTAGTCGAATTTTATTAAAACTTGCATAAAACTAAATACTCTTTTCAAGGAATTAAATTATAATTGTATGAAAAATAATTGAAACGCTGCGATGAGTTTTATGAGAATTTTTAAATTTATTCGTTTACAATTCAATTTTACAAAATTTCAATTATTTGGAAATTCTGCAATTAAATATATTTTGAAAAATAAAAACTTGAAATAATTACAATAAAAATCCTTTTAAACTTTTAAAAAGAATTAATTCTACAGAACTTTTTGTCAAAAATGTGAAAACTTAAGAATTTCAATGATTTTAGTTTGAAACTTTTTCAAAATTTAATTATTTCCAAAAATCCACGTTATAATGCTTTTAATATTTAATTACAAACTAAAATTTTAATTGAAATTCATTTTTAAAACCATTTTTATTAGTAAATTTTACGATAATTCAGTTGTTTAAATACAAAAATAAATAATTTATTAAATTAATGTTTCTTGAAATTAAATTCTCATAAAAAATGTTATCAACAAATTCTTTAAATTATTAAATTCTTTGGACGATTTTTAATAAGATTTTTAATGATAGAACGTCCAAGCGCCCATCCTGCCGGAAGGATGTTCCGAAAAAAAGGCTTTTAAAAAAAGAGAATTCAATTTTTCTTTTTCGAAACTTCTTGGGATTAAAGTAGACGAAAAGACAAAAAAATCCATATATTTGACTTTTTAAAATAATAATATTAAACCATTTTTCAAAGCCCTCAAACTTGCTGCTAATAAAAAGTAAAAAAAGAACATTTTTTCGTAAATTTAATGTAAAACCCACAAAAATCAATATATTTTGGCCGGTCTAGTCTCTTTTTATTCAGAAACGTTCAAAGAATGAAACCTATTTGTTTAATTAAAAAAAATTTCATTTTTAATGTTAATCAGCAAAATTGCGGCCATTTGAATAAAAACTCTCTTCAAATTTTCTTTATAAAATGAATATGAAAGCAGATAAAAACAAAAACAAATATATCATTGGAAAGGTAATGAAACAAGCTTTCCAATGATGTAAATATCAAATTTCTAAATTTATATGCCTAGGCTTGGTAGCCTTTTAAACAAAGCGAAAAGCATCCTGCCGGCAGGACCGGGTTTCCTCATTTTGTGATTAAAAATTATATGAATTTTTGGAAAATTCAACTTTTTTAAGCTACCCTGCTCTTCGGTTTGAACTTACAAGCTCGACATTTACATGCGCTGAAAGCTTGTTTCATCACCTTTCCAACCATATATATTACTTTTTGTTTATGTAAATCCATGTTAGTTTTATTCAGCGATTTCGGACGGACTCACCTGAGTCTTTTTGGTCCTGCCGGAAGGACGTTGGACGTTCTATCATTAAGAATAATTACATTTTTCGAGGAATTTGATTAAAATTAAAAATTTGCATTAAAAATAATTGAAATTCTGCAATAAGTTTCATTATTTATAAAAATAATAAATTGAATTCCTAAAAGAATTTTATTATCTATAAAAATAATTGAATCCCCATAAAAATGTTATTATTTATGAAAATAATTGAATTATTGCGAAGAAATTTATAAAAAGATTTGTAAATAATTGAATTCCAGTAAAAAAATTTTATTATTTATAAAAATAATTGAATATTTTTGCGTAAAATTTTATTCAATTTTTTTTAATAATGGAATTGTTTTGGAAACTTTTATTAAAGTGGTAGATATTGAAAATCATTGAATTGTAGAAATTAGTTGAAATTAGTTTTTAAGCTTAATTCCAATATATAGAAAATATTTTGTTGTTTTTTCAAAAAAAATATTTTTTTCTTGCAGTCATTGATAAAATAACATTGTATTTAAAAATTTTAAAGCTTCAAGCTGTTTTTCTTAAATTTAACTTATTATTATTAAACTTAAGACGTTCATAAAATTAAAATAATGAACTGGATTTTCAGAATAAAAAATTTTTTTTTTACAATTCTTTGATTTTAAGATTTTTTTCTTTTGAAAGTAAAAAAAACATTTAAACAAAAACACAAATTAAATTAATTTGATCTTCTTTAATTTTTCATTAGAAAAGTATTTTTATAAATTCTTTAAATTTTTGAATTTTTTTCTTTTATAAATGAAAAATGAAGTTAACTTCTAAATCTTTGTTTATTTTCTATATTAAAATTTTATTTCCTTTCATAAATTCTTCATTTTTAAATATTTATTTTATAAGTAAAAAATGAAGTTAAATTTTGAATCTTTTTTATTTTCTTTAATAAATTTTTCAATTTTTTGAAAATTTTTGTTTCAAAAATAAAACAATATGAGGCGAATTTTCAATTTTTTGGATTTCAGTTTTAAATCTTCTTGAATTTTTAATTTGTTAATTTTCAAATTGAAAAATCCAATGCATAACATTCAAGTCTTTTTAATTTTATTTTGCAAATTTTTCATTTTTAGATGTCTTTTCCTTTGAAATTAAAATAATATGAAGTGAATCTTCAAATTTTAAGATTTTGTTTATAAATTCATCGATTTTTTAATTTTGTCCTTATGAAAATAAAATAAGGAAGTAGATTTTGAAATTAAAAGTTTCTGTCTTTAAATTTTTTAATTTTAGAATTTTTTTTCTTGAAAGTAAAAAAATCGAACTTTTGAATTTTTTCCATTTTCTCAAATTCTTAAAATTTTAATTAATTTTGGAAAATGTAAAAAATAGTAGGTATGAAGTGAATTTTCAAATTTTAAGTTTTTGTTTTTTTAAATTCATCGATTTTGAAATATTTTTTTTTGAAATTACAATAAATTCTTTGATTTCAAATTTTTTTTTTTTAATGTAAAAAAATTGAACTTTAGAAACTTTTTAATTTCTCAAATTCTTCAATTTTGGATTTTTTGGTTTTAAACTAAAAAAATCAAGTTGAATTTTATATCTCTTAGGTTTTTTTTAAATTCGTCGATTTTTAAATTATTTCTTTAAAAATTTAAATAATAAAGTGAATTGTCAAATTTTTTGTTTTAAAAAATTTTTTTCTTTGGTAAAAATTCTATTTAATTATTAGACTGAAATTTTACTGAATTTTCAATAGAGATTATATTTGTTGAATCGTTTTACATTGAAAAAAATGTTTTTGATTCAAATAACCGATTAATTTATTATTATCAATTAAATATTTGAAATAGACTAAAAAAATAAACTTAAATATTTACTTGAATCAAATAATATTTTTTGCAGACAATTAAATGGGATTTTAACGATAATTTTAGTACTTGAAACAAATTCCATTTAATTGGCTTTTATGATTAAATATTAAAATAATGCACTTAGGGTGTTGTATGTAGTTTTCTATGAAGTTAAGAGCCATTGCGAGTAAATATAAACAAGGTATTTGCCCTTGTTCACATTTACCCTAAAAAATTAGTTAATAATTACCATTTTTCCAAATTTTAGAAATATTTCAAAGTATTTCACTAAATTTATCCCGGTTTTCAGAAAAATGTCAAAAT
Source organism: Leptopilina drosophilae (assembly GCA_032873175.1). NCBI lineage: Eukaryota > Metazoa > Arthropoda > Insecta > Hymenoptera > Figitidae > Leptopilina > Leptopilina drosophilae. The sequence goes on from CM065478.1 coordinate 72,790,725, forward strand.
GTTGGGCATATGACAAGATGTAAAGAAAAAATTGTCTAAAACCACTCTAAATATGACGAGATTGAAAGAAAAAAAAATTGTTTGAAATGATAATAAGCCCACGCGCTTTTGAACAATTTCGGACAATTTCGGACAATTTTTTTATTCCTTTATTTTTTCGTAGGATGAAAAGAAATTGGCCATTGTTGAAAATAAAAGAGGGATGAGATGAATGAAAATGTTGGCGCCGGAACGAGGACTCATGAATGAGGGAACCCTTATAATGTGTGTGTGTATGTGTGATTTTCGCGCGCGTAAGATCGTAAATCGCCTATCTCTCCTTTCGCAAAGATTGGGTCCAGAGGCGATTATTTTCCGACAAGAGAAATGGAAGATGCCAAAGTTGTTCGCCTCCGGATAGTTTTCTGGGTGTGTTCATGTGCATGTGTACCTTAACTCACACAATGAATACGTGCACATGCACAAGTTCGTGAAACGTGCTCACGATGCTGCCCGCTCTGTCCCGTTAATCTAAAGATACAATGCCAGACAAGTTAAAATGGAGGAGAGAAGATGCGGATCTTAAGATACGACCACCTCTGCTACCTTCCTCGACTTCTTCAGACATATCCTTTCAAAAAAAAAGCAAAAAAAAAAAAACAAAAAAAAACAAAAAAAAAACAAAACAAAAAAGCAAAAAAAAAACAACAAAAAAATAAAAAATAACCAAAAGAGACAGAAAAAAATCTTTACATAGTCATTTGAAACATTTTTCCCCCCGAAGAAATCTCCCTTTAATTTTTAATTTCTTAATTTAGTGACACAAGCACGTATTGAAATTTAGCGCCACTGATAATTCGACACATAAGTAAAATGGAATTTTCGTAAAAATTCCCAGTGGATTTTTTTTTCGTGTAAAATATTTTGAATTTATAACACGCGTAAAGTAATTCAATTAATTTGATATCGCACATGGAAGTTACACTTTTAGTCATAAAAAAAATATTTAATGTCTCGTTTCTTTTTTTTTTTAATTAAATTGATGCGCTCTCGAAACAGACAAAAACAGAGAGAGAGAAAGAGAGAGAATAATGTTTTCGACACAAGAAAACATAAAAAGAAATATATATATTTCTTAGAGTTGGTAATTTCGCGAGTATAGCGAGCTATCGTTTACTAAAGACTTTAAAAACAATATACAGTGAAATAGGTTTGGAGATCTGTTAAGCAATTACAGAGCGAAACCCTGTTATATTATATAGTCCTTTGGAATGTTTCCCACGTTTTTATTACACACGCACCTAGCACGTGACTATATATCTATTTTTTTTAAATTACTTTCCTCGCGCGTGCGCCTATTTCGTATTTTTTTATTTATTCACTTGTAAGTTACGATTTATTTACTCAATGTTTGAAAATAAATGTGAAATAATTTTTATTTGCTGTATGTTTACACCAAAATCGTGTATATAATTCTTTTTTTATTTATTTATTTTTTTGTTAAACTGCTTTTTTATTATAACTTTCCAGTTAACTGATTTTAATAGTTGCGGATTTACATTTATTTGAGTGTATATAAGTTTATGGAGACTAGATATAGTTTATCAATGTAATCAAAGCAATGAAATAACCGATTACTTCATATCAGCAATTTACTACGAGCCGTCAAAGAAATCGGAACCGATTTACATATTGCAATTAGCATTGTAATCGCGACTTTTATTACTTATAAATTCAATGAACAAACTTTGTCTCCAGGTGTAGGAAACTAGTGACTTTCTGATTTGTACCGTATGGTAAACAATCCTCTTTTTTCAATTCGAATTTTAAAAATATTTTTTGTCGAATGCTCAGTAAAACGCGAAGTGTTAAAATAACGGGGGACTAAAGTTTTGAACGTTCAAAGGAACGACATTTTTTTTCAACTTAAGTTTTTTTGAAAATTACTGTCGAAAAATGAAGGACAATTGAAATTAAACAATATTTAGTTTAAAATTAATTTTTTTTAATCTCAAAAATCATTTTTCTTTAAATAAAATACAAATTGGAAGAAGTAAAAAAAATATTTTCATTCAATTGAACGTTTGAAACTTTAGGAACAAAAAATAACACCAGAATGGATTAAAATAATCTGCAAAATTTTAATTTCTCTTGGATTAAATTAACACCAAAGAGGATTTAAATAATCTATTTTGGTGTTATTTTTAACTATGAACGAAATTTTATTTTAAATAAAACACCAAACTCAACGATTTTTAAAAATTCAACAAATTTAGCTTCTCCAGGGAGAATAGTAAGTTAGTTACCAACCAACTAAGTAACATAGTTCCTAAATTCAATTGTGTTGAAAAATTTTAAAAACTTCTCGTCAAAATTTCAATTCTCTTTATAAATAATAAAATTCTTCTCTGATATTCAATTATTTTACAAAATTTTAATCTAATTCTTGTCAAAATTTCAATTATTTTCAAAATTTTTCTACAATTCAATGATTTTCAATATCTACCACTTTAATAAAAGTTTCCAAAACAATTCCATTATTAAAAAAAAATTGAATAAAATTTTACCCAAAAATATTCAATTATTTTCATAAATAATAACAAATTTATGGGGATTCAATTATTTTTATAAATAATAAAATTCTTTTAGGAATTCAATTTATTATTTTTATAAATAATGAAACTTATTGCAGAATTTCAATTATTTTTAATGCAAATTTTTAATTTTAATCAAATTCCTCGAAAAATGTAATTATTCTTAAAAATCTTATTAAAAATCGTCCAAAGAATTTAATAATTTAAAGAATTTGTTGATAACATTTTTTATGAGAATTTAATTTCAAGAAACATTAATTTAATAAATTATTTATTTTTGTATTTAAACAACTGAATTATCGTAAAATTTACTAATAAAAATGGTTTTAAAAATGAATTTCAGTTAAAATTTTAGTTTGTAATTAAATATTAAAAGCATTCTAACGTGGATTTTTAGAAATAATTAAATTTTGAAAAAGTTTCAAACTAAAATCATTAAACTTCTTAATTTTACATATATTTTTGACAAAAAGTTCTGTAGAATTAACTCTTTTTAAAAGTTTAAAAGGATTTTTATTGTAATTATTTCAAGTTTTTATTTTTCAAAATATATTTAATTGCAGAATTTCCAAACAATTGAAATTTTGTAAAATTGAATTGTAAATTCCTTAAAAAAAGTATTTAGTTTCATGCAAGTTTTAATAAAATTCGACTAAAGAATTGAATTATTAAAAAATTTGTTTCTAAAATTCTTTATGAGAATTGAATTTTAAGAAACATTCAATTATTCACACTCTAAATCTGAATCAGTAAAAATTTTAACTGATTTCAAATCAGTGGCCCAGTTTTCTTTAATTCATCAGTGAAATTTCACTGACAATCAGTGATTTTTACTGATTTTCAGTGAAATTCTACTGATGAATTAAAGAAAACTGGGTCACTGATTTAAAATCAGTGAAATTTTCACTGATTAAAATTTAGAGTGCAATAAATTATTTATTTTTGCATTTAAATAATTAAATTTTTGTGGAATTTTTTAATAAAAATTGATTTAAAATTGAATTTTAGTTAAAATTTTAGATTACAATTGAGTATTAAAAGCATTATAACGTGGATTTTTATAAATAATTAAATTTTCAAAAAGTTTTAAACTAAAATCATTGAACTTCTTAATTTTACATATTTTTGACAAAAAGCTCTGTAGAATGAATTCTCTTTAAAGTTTAATAGGATTTTTATAGTAATTATTTAAATATTGTAGATCATAATTGAATATTACAATATAAATAGAGTGAATTTTTTGGAAATTTAAAGTTTTTATTTTCTAATATGCATTTAATTAAAGAATTTAGGAATAATTAAAATTTCGTGAATTTGAATATTGTAAACAAATGGATTTGAAAATTGCCAGAGAACTTTTACGAAAATTATTAAAAACAATTGATATTTAAAGTAAAATTGTAGTTAAAATTTTTTGAAAATAATAGTTGAATAAAAATAGTGAAAATAATTTTGAAAAAGTATAATATTCTTATAATATAAAATAATAATTTTATTATTTGGTCGTCTTTAATTATTATAAAACATGAAGAAATCGATCACTCGGAGTGATCGATTTCTTCATGTTTCATAGTTTTAAAAAATTTAATGAACCATAATTTCATTCGTTGTAAAAAATAACACCAAAATTGATTATTTTAATCTTTTTTTTGTGCTAATTTAATCTCCAACACTTTTTAATTCCTCACGATTTACTGTGTGATAAAGAAAAGAGTATTGGTAAATTTATTTAATATTTTGGATATTTTTATAGAATGTAAGCAATGTAAAATAAAAAAATAGAGACCTTTCGAGATTTAGACAAACGTAAAACCAAAAATCCTGAACGGATTTTAACTGTTTTTTTGCATCAAAGATGTTTTTGTTGGGATTTAAAATTACTATTTACATCGTAATACAGATGGAAATGTCTCTTAAAATAATTACTTAAGAGGAAAATGGTGGCAAAAGAAAAATGAGAAGTGTAAAGTTTAAGTATTGTGTTTTTTGCGGTAATCAGAAAAGGTAATTCATTAACCGGGGAAATTTTCGCCCCTCCGCACTCTAAAGCGATCGTATTGCACAATGAATGGGGCATCGCAACTTGAAATCCGATAGACGCTACATAGGATCGTGTTCTGCACCGGTACAATACGCTTTCAAATAAATTCGCGACTTACGACCCTTTATTTTCTGGCAACACGTTAACAATCTCTTTCAACTGAATACGAAACCAGATTTACCATTTTTTTCCATCTTCTTTTTTTCAATTACACAACATCTTTTTAACTTTTCCACTAAACCCGGATGTACTATTTGTTTTTGATTCTTATGCAAAATATTATAGCAATAGCGAAGGATTTATAATCTTCCGACTGGAAAAAAGACAGAAAGATCAGTAGATCTACTAATATTATAAATATTTTAAACAAAATTTACCCATTTTAAAACATTTTTTGGAATTTTTCTACAGATTTTTGTCGAAAATTTACTGACGAAAAGCAATAATAAGAAATTGTTTCTTCCTTGAATTTTCATACAGGAATACACAATGAGATGAGAATTGTTTACCGTACGGTACAAGTTGTTATCGTTGTACACAATAAAATTGAAGCAATAAAATGAATATGGCAATAAAAATGCAAATAAAGCTGTTATTTTAACAGTTTTGTGAGCGAAAATTCTCTATTGCCGCGTTGTGTCGCATACAGAATTTTTTGGGGAATATTTTTCTTTTTGTTTCCTTTTTTAACAATTATTATATTAAATTTTTGGAATAATAAGAAAATTGTCTCGCAAGATGTGCAATATAACGGCTTAGAAAAGTAATTAACATCTCGGAGATATGACAATAAATTGTATATTTACGATCAGAGAGATAACTGTTGTTGCGAGAGAGTTTAAAATTTTACAAGCTGAATGGTTTTAGTAATATAATAACAAGAAACGCGCTCCCTTTTAATGCGGCACCACGCGCGCGGTTTTCTATATTCTATGCGTTCAGATTTGAACGCGCCGCATGTTCACAAAAATATAGGCGCGTGATTTAGTAATAGCACTCATATAATGATCCTTCGACGATAAATTACAGATCTGCCGCACACTTCATGGGAGTATTTTCTTCTTGCGTAATTACACTTTTTTTTAAATTTAAACAAAAACTAAACTTTGAAATTTAATAATTATTTCTCACTAAAACAGAAGCAGTGAGAATTGACAGATTTTTTTATTTTATTAAATTTCAGTTCTGTTAAAATTTAAAAATAATTTTTCTGTCAACTCTGGTTATTTTTTTTCTTTATTTATATCTTGTACATGTATACTGACACGAGAATCTTCGATTTTGTAAAAATGTTTCTCGAAATGGAAATGTAGTCACGTCGACGATTATTTACAATTTTTGTTGTATATATATATATATGCGGTCTTACAACTTTCTAAGGTAACAATTTATTCTTAGGTCTTGAAAATACTATATACTCTACTCATATTATAATTATTCCAACGGGATTATACTGTATTAGAAATAATGGTTAAAAAATCGAAAAATATTTATAGTAAAAACATCCTCGTGCAGAAATCCATCAAAATTGAACTATTTAGATTTTTAAACGCAATTTCAATCGCAGAGTCTATTTTAATAATTATGATTCTTCTGGAATTAGTTTAGTCTCTAATATGTTTTTAATTAATTATAAAAAATAATTTATTAATAGAAGAATTTTGGTAGAAGAACAATTAAAAAAATTGAATTTAGGAGAAGATGGACACAATTGCAGAAATTAAATTATGTTATGATAATTTTTAAAATTTATTGTCAAGATTTAAATTATCTTTAAATGTAAATAGAATTCTTCTCCAAAATTTAATTATTTTAAAAAACTTAATAAAACACTTGATAAATTTTAATTATTTTCAATAATTTTAATAAAATTTTCCGCAAACATTTAATTATTAAATTTCAATTATTTTCAAAAATTTCTCCTCATTTAAATGATTTTTTAATATTAACGAAACTTACTAAAAAAAATAAAATTATTTTTAAAAAAGTTCCATAAAATTCTACGCAAACATTTATTTATTGTCTCAAATAATATACAAATTTTACAGAAATTCATTTATTTACAAATTATTTTTAAATTTCTTCGGAATAATAATTCAATTATTTCCAAAAATAATAAAATTTTTTACAAAAATTATTTTTTGATTTAAAGATTAGATTTAATTATTTTCAAAAATAATAAAATTTTTTATTGGATTTTCGAGAAATAATTTGAATTTTGAAAAGATTTCTAATTAAAACATTTAAAAATCTAAATTTATTCTATTTTTATAGCTAACAATTCTGTGGAATTAATGTTTTTGGAAAAGTTAAATTGAATTTTATTTTTTTGAAAACTATTTGAATGTTTTATTTTCTAATATATATTTAATAAAAGAAGTGCCGACTAATCGATGGAATTTCAGTATAATAATTCAATAGAATTTTCACCATAGGAAAAAAATTTTTAAAAACAAAAAATTTGACAATTCACTTCATTATTTAAATTTTGAACGAAATAATTTAAAAATCGACGCATTTAAAAAAAACTTAAGAGATGTAAATTCAAATTGATTTTTTTAGTTTAAAACCAAAAAATTCAAAATTGAAGAATTTGAGAAATTGAAAAGTTTCTAAAATTCAATCTTTTTACTTTAAAAAAAAAATAAAAAACTTTGAAATCAAAGAATTTATTGTAATTTCAAATAAAATATTTCAAAATCAGTGAATTTAAAAACCAAAGCTTAAAATTTGAAAATTCACTTCATATTATTTTCTACTTTTTTCAAAATAAATTAAAATTTTTAAAATTTGAGAAAATGAAAAAAATTTAAAAGTTCGTTTTTTACTTTCAAGAGAAAAAATTCTAAAATTAAAAATTTAATGACAGAAACATACAATTTCAAAATCTACTTCATTATTTTATTTTCAAAAGGCCAAAATTTAAAAATCAAGGAATTTATAAACAAAATCTTAAAATTTGAAAATTCACTTCATATTATTTTCATTTCAAGAGAAAAAACTTTTAAAAATGAAAAATTTTGGAAAAGAAAATTAAAAAGACTTGAATGTTATGCATTGATTTTTTAAACTTACAACCAAAAAATTAAAAATTGAGGAATTTAAAAATGAAATCTAAAAAACTGAAAATTCTCCTCTAATTGCTTTATTTTCGAAATCAAAAAATTGAAAAATTAAATAAGGAAAATAAAAAAAAATTCGAAAGTAAACTTTATTTTTCACTTAAAAAAGAAAAAAATTAAAAAATGAAGAATTTATAAATACTTTTCTAATTAAAAATTAAAGAAGAGTAAATTAATTTAATTTCTCTTTTTGTTAAAATGTAGAATAAACTAATGATTTATAAGGAGGAAAAAATACGTTATTTATTAATAAACAAATAAAGTAGATATTCAAAATTGAATTATTCCATAGTTGCTGAAATATTTATTTCCTTTTAATTAAATTTAAAATATTTAAACTTAAAACATTATTAATTATTAAAGTACAAATATCAAACGCAATATATTCTGAATCAACTTGTTGTAGTTAATAAAATATTTATTTCACATTAATTGAAATTAAAATATTAATTAGTTAATTATGAAGATTAAATTTATTACTTGGCCAAATTTAATACTAACAATAGATATTATTAATTATTAAAGTTCAAATATTTAAAGTAATACATTTTAAATTAACTTATCGCCAGAGTTAATAAAAAAATTATTTCCCTTTAACAAAAGTTAATTCATTCCATCTCATTTACGTTGCAAATTTTAATGAATTGATTCATATTTGAAAATACAAAATACTACATGAAGAACGAATTTCGAATTTTATATCCTTCAATATTATTATAAATCGAAAAGGATTGATTGATTTTTTTTATAACGGATTAACATTTATAAACTACTAAGTTGAAAAATTTACGATCAAATATAAAATTGATCAATATCGTTACAGAGTTATTATAGAGTTCACCTAGACTATATACGTGTATATATATATATATATATATATATCCGAATATATTTTATATGCATAAGATGTATCGAATTCAGATAATTTTATTTTACGATCCACTATAATGCTAATAGTTACAGCATTTGGATTCGATAATAGATGAAAATGATACATTACATATTCTCATCTTCTATAATTATAATTTCAAGTTTTAACTGTCAATATACTTGCTTATTAATAATTATTTCTTGTACACGTATAATACAATCAAATTTAATATATATCAATATCATTCGACTAAAAATAATTTTTTGTTGCATTTCATGGAGAATAATAATACATCACTATATTGACAATACGATAATAAAAATATAATAAAATATGATAAAAATATAATAAAATATAATAAGAATATAATTGTTTTTATAAAAATTCTCTCTTTCGGTAAAGAGCCTTTACTTCCTTAGAGTCAAATTAACTCGCCTTAATTATATTACGTCTTTTTTATATATTTACGAAAGTCGAAAATACATAAGTAACGAAAAGTTTAAGCACCCAGATGAAATTGAAATTTTATTGAGGAAAATAAACATGAAATTTTAATGAGAAGATTATCTCACTAGATTTAATTTTTTATTAATCTTTAATTCCCTTTCGGAATAATCTTCTTCGTATAAATGCGAATTTTATTCACGGTTATAGAAATACAAATTTATATTTATATATATGTATACGTAAATACAGGAACTTATTTATACGAGATTTATTACTCGAGTGGAAAAAAATTAAGAAACACTTTTTAATTTATAAAAAGGTAAACTATTAGTTTACTCCTTCAAAGTAAAACGTTAAAGAAAAAGACAAATTCAAGGAAAGAATCTAAAAAAAATTACAGCTCAAAACTATTTTTTCAGGGCTCGACTCGTCTTTAAGATTTAAAAAAAAGTCGCATAAATTCACAACAAAAGTCACGAAAAGTCGCATAAAATTTCCGAAAAAGTCGGAAAAAAGTCGAATGAAATGTTAGAAAAAAATACCAAAAAGGAAACAACAAAATTGTCAGAATTGTAAAAAAAATCACATTTCTCGCCAACACATACTTTAACATCAAACAATCTGGAATAATATTTAATAAAATTTAATAAAATGCATGGCAAAATTTTAATTAGGTATTTTTAACATTTTTTTTTTAAATCTGTTCAAAATTTTTATTTAAATAATTTAAATAAAATTTAATAATTTTATTTTTATAAATAATATAATTCTTTTCAGTAATTCGATTATTTAAAAAAATGTAATAAAATGCCTGTCATAATTTCAATTATCTTTATAAATAATAAAATTCTTTTCTAAAATTCATTTATTTTCAAAAATAATGAAATTCTTCGCATAAATTCAATAACATTCAAAACTTTTTTTTTTCTCAATTATTTTTTTCTCGTCAAAATTTTTTTAAATAATAAAATTCATCATGGAAGATCAATTACTTTCAAATGTAATAAAAGTCTCCGCAGAATTTCAATTGTTTTTAAATTTTTTTTTATTTCTCGTCAAATTATCATTATCTTTATGAATAAAAAAATTCATCATGGAAATTTAATTATTTTCAAAAGTTCTGATAAAATTCTTTGCAAAATTCAATTATCTTCAAAAGTAAAAAAACTCTTTGCAGAAATTCAATTATTTTCAAAATTTTTTATTTAAATTCTCAAAATTTCAATTATCTTTATAAACATCAAAATTCTTCTTCAAAATTCAATTAGTTTTAAACATTTAAAAAAAGTCTGTTCAAAAATTCAATTATTTTTATAAATATCAAAATTATGCTTCAAAATTCAATTAGTTTTAAACATTTAAAAAAAATCTGTTCAAAAATTCAATTATCTTTATAAATATCAAAATTCTTCTTCAAAATTCAATTACTTTTAAGCATTTTTAAAAAAAATCTGTTCGAAATTTTAATTATCTTTATAAATAACATAATTATTTTTCAAAATTCAATTACTTTTAAACATTTAAAAAAAAATCTGTTCCAAAATTCAATTATCTTTATAAATATCAAAATTCTTCTTCAAAATTCAATTATCTTTAGAAATAATAAAATTCTTCTCTAAAATTCATTTATTTTCAAAAATAATGAAATTCTTCGCATAAATTCAATTACATTCAAAAATTTTTTTTCTCAATTATTTTTTTCTCGTCAAAATTTTTTTAAATAATAAAATTCATCATGGAAGATCAATTATTTTCAAATGTAATAAAATTCTCCTCAAAATTTCAATTGTTTTCAAATTTTTTTTTTATATCTCGTCAAATTATCATTATCTTTATGAATAAAAAAATTCATCTTGGGAATTTAATTATTTTCAAAAGTTCTGATAATATTCTTTGCAAAACTCAATTATCTTCAAAAGTAAGAAAACTCTTCGCAGAAATTCAATTATTTCCAAAATTTTTTTTTAATTCTCAAAATTACATTTATCTTTATAAATATCAAAATTCTTCTTCAAAATTCAATTACTTTTAAACAATTAAAAAAAAATCTGTTCAAAAATTCAATTATCTTTATAAGTATCAAAATTTTTCATCAAAATTCAATTACTTTTAAGCATTTAAAAAAAAAATCTGCTCGAAATTTTAATTATCTTTATAAATAAAAAAAATCATCCTAGAAATTCAATTCAATTATTTCTTCCTGTTTTATAACAATTTTTTTATAAGTAGTTTAATTTCAAAAGGGTTTTGAATTTGAATCTTTTGAAGAATTTTAATTCTTAAGGAAAAATAATAATTAAATATTTATTTAAAAAAGAAGTTATTGATGTTTTTTTGAAAAATTTGAAAGAAATCTGTAAATCAACTTAACAGAACTTTAACTAAAATTTTTCCTCTAACTTTAATTTTCTGAAAATTTTAAAAATTTCAGTCGCATTTTACAAAAAAAAAATCTCGAAAAAGTCGATTAGTAGCATCTTTTTACAAAAAAGTTGAAAAAAGTCACATTTCCTTAGAAAAGTCGAAAAAAGTCGCACAATCCGAGCCCTGTTTTTTCTACATTTTTCCTAGTTTAAAACTTTTCTCAGTGTTAAAAAATAACAATTCAATTTGTTGACATTCAAAAAATTCCCTGCACTCTTTATTGGGGAAAAGAGGAAAATTAAAATAGCCTCACTTTAGGCCCTAGGAATAAAATGGGGAAAATTGAAACATCAACACTAAAAAAGGGATTCCAAATTTCCATGGGGAATAAAGAAAAGGTGATTGTGGGTAAAAAAAATTGTAATTCAATTACAACGTTGAAAGTTAATGTTGAAAAAAAAATCCCCCGAGAAATTTTTACTATTATCAAACAGATGATCATCGTCATCATTATCGTCGAATTGAAGGTAATATTTCTATTTTATTCCTGAATCGACGCAGCGTGTGACAAGTTGACGAGTTCTTGAGCGATTATGGATGATCGATTGTCGGTCGATCAGTCGATACTTTTTGAGAAGCCCTGGGTCCGTTCTCGTTCAAGTGGTGTGGTCCCCAATAGAAAGGGAGAAAGACCAAAGGGCGAGCCGACACGAACGGGACGCAAAAGACGAATGGAAAGGAAAACAGGTATGAATATACAGAGAGAGAGAGAAAAACAGAAAAAGAGAGAGAGAAAAAAGAGAGAAAGAGAGAGAAAAATAGAAAAAGAGAGAAAAAGAGAGAAAAAGAGAGAAAAAGAGAGAGAGGTCCTACTACCAAGGAATTAAAGTAAGCAGGTACCTCGAGGTTGAACGCCGCTTCAAAGAAACAGGTTTTTTTCACGGGACTCTCTCTCTCTCTCTCTCTCTCTCTATATACTTCCTTCATGATAACTCTCATCTCCGAGTAATGCAAGACCTGTGAATTGAACCGTAGAATGGGTGGGACGATTAAGAAAAAAAATACAAAAAAAGAAATGCTTTCCAAGGAAACGAACACAAGAATACCGCAAAATAGTCTTATTTACAAAAATATATCCCCTATACACCAGTTTCGACAATGATACTTGACACTATTATATACTCTCCCCTTCTTGGAAAATATTTTCTAAAACAATTAATTTTTCAGACCACAAAGTCCACAGACCACAAAAAAGAAAAAAAGATAGGAACAAGAGCCAAAAACTTGAATGAAAATATTGACAAAAGGGATAAATTACTCTATACACTTGAACTCCAATTACTGGGACAGTCTCACGCATCTCGCAGTACCTTCGAGTTCGAGTTCGAGTGTATCGAGTGACCCAAATATTATATTGCATTACACCATACATACGATAATGCTAAATTACGCTTTTTGCAAATTTAACACCAAGCTGAAGTCCACAAGGTTTATCAACGAAAAAAAAAATTATTTAATGCTTCTAAATATTATTTTTCATTTAATATTAAATTGTAAAATAATTATTATCAAAATATAAACAACAATCTTTTTATCTAAATATTTTTGTCTCAATATTGCAGTGTCGTTTTTAATTCATATTTACTAAGTGAATAATTTTTTTTCGTTATTAACGTTGTGGACTTCAACTTAGTATTTAACTGCGGGTGAAATTTACAACTTTTTACAATCAACGATTTTGGAGAAGAGAAAATTTTCTTCGTCGAATTTTTTTATAACTATTTGTAATAAATTTTTTACGGATTTAAAAAAAAATTTTTAAATTAAATAAACAATTTAGATAGATAAAGAATTTTTAAGCAAATTTATTGTGTCTGTGAAAGGATAATTTTTTTTAAATGCTTGACCGAATTGCATGTTGAGGAAAATAATAATATTGTTCTATCAGTAGAATAATTTTCTCAAACATTTTAGTTGAAAACAACAATTATTTAATTCAGTGTTGTCACAAACATTTTATTTATTATTTCTATGACCTGTCAATGATTTCAAAATTCATTTATCATTTCTTTCAAACTAGAAGCATTTTATTAAATAAATACATTAAAAAATAAATTTATTTGATTTAAATAACCGACTATTATCAAATAAATATTTACTCGAATGAAATAATTTTTATTTAAAAATGAAATTAAAAAATGAAATTAAAAAATGAAATTAAAAAATGAAATTAAAAAATTGAAATTAAAAAATTAAAATTGAAAAATCAGTTTAAAAAATATTGTAATGAAACATTATTCAATCCGCAAGTAAATATTTATTTGATAGTAGTTAAATAATTGGTTATTTGAATCAAATAACTTTTTTTCAGTTTATTTAAAATTTGAATAATTTAAATTTGTTTGTCCACGGGAAATAAATAGATAATATTCACAAAATTTCATTTAACAGTTATTCAATGATAAAATTATAATCCTTTCAATGCTCAATTATTTTCTACAATTATTTTCTATTTTTATTAATTAAACTTTATTTCTAAATCCATTGTCAATTATTTTTTAGTAATTTTCGGAATGTTCTTATATGAAGAAGTCAATTATTTAACTATCAAACTTCAATTTTTTCTTTTTTATAATAATTGTAACTGTTACTAACCATGTTATTTTTAAAGTCATCAAGTTATAATATTTTCAAAAAATTATAATAAACAGATTTTTAATATTAATTTTTTAAAAGTATTTTTAAATTATTTTCTAAAAATTTTTTTATTTTACTTTTTATTTTGTATTTCCATGACCTTTCACTGATTCCAATATTCATTTCTTTTCTATTATTTTTTTAGGCATTAAACTTTCAAAAAAACAATTGAAAAATTTCCAAAACAATTGAAATTAAAAAAATCTTTTAAAAATAATTGAATAAAAAAAATGAAATCAAATTTTTTAAGAAGTTTAATTATTATAAATATTAGCATAATTACTCCGAAATTTTAATAATTGTCTAAAAAAAGGCAATTCAAAAGAAATTTAAAAATACTTTGTTCGAAGATAAATTAAATCTTAAAAAATGATAATAAAACAATTCTTCTGAGAATCAGTTTTTTAAAAATATTGTAATGTAATTTTTCGAAAATTATAGTTGAATTTCTCATAAGTGTTTTTGTATATAATTTTAAAAAAAGTAATTAATTATTTGAAGAATTGAAATAAAAAATTTTGAAGAAAATTTTTTTTCCAACTCACAGTAAATTGTTAGGTTTTTAAATTACACCAAAAAGGATTAAAATAAACCAATTTAGTGTTATTTTAATCCATTTTGGTGTTATTTTAATACCTAACGATTTACCGTGCTTATTAAAAAAATCCCAAAAAAACTTAATGATATTATTATTTGTATATATTTGAAATTCCAAAAATGTGTAATTGAAAATGTTAAAAATAATTGAATTTTAAAAAAATTTTGAATAGAAAAATGTTATGAATTGATTTTTTTAATATTTAAATACAAATAATTATAAATGTAAATCAAATATAAAACAAATATTTAAAATAATGAAAAAAAATTTTAAACAATTTAAAATACAAACTTTTAGAATTTTCCACTGATTTTTAATTTTTTTTTAAACAAACTTTATTGTGATTTTTTATTAAAACTTCTAAGAGTTCAATTATTTTTACAATTTGACACTGAAATTCTTTAAATATTTTGATTTTTTAAAAATTGTAATAAAATACTTGAAACAATAAAATTCAATTATTTTCGATCAAATTTTCCAAAAATACAATTATTCAAATCTTTTTTTAAAAAATAAGCCAAAAAAGTCGCATTCGATAATACAAAATAAAAAGAGTTAAAAAAAATACATTCAGACGATGCGAAACCAAATTATTAATTCTAATTAAATGAAATTAAAGAAAAATTATGATAAATTTTGCATAATATTATTATTAAATATAATATTACATGAAAAATATTAAATTATAATAATATTACATTAATAAATTAAAATACACTAAATATACTGATTTTATTACACGAAGGTAAAATAATATTATATTGCAATGGGAACATAATATAGTTTCTCTTTTCTTTTTTTATTTTTAAAATCATTATATTATTCGGAGATTTTACAAATACCCATTTCGAAAAAAATATGAATATTTTATGCTTTAGAGTTGAAACGGTACTCCAAGAGAAAACTATTTTCCCAGCTTGTACAGAACTTTTTAAATCTAATTTTTATGTAGTTTTAATTATAAATTCCTTTCATTTAAAAAGCATAATTTAATTTGCGAGTAGCGTGGAAAAAGTTTCCGTTGAAAACTAAATACTCGTTCAAAAGAGGTGCAAATGTGCAACTTTATTTTCAAAATGCTTTTCACAGTTTTGGAAAATTAATAAACTTTCCTAATTTATCGTTGTTTTGGGGATACGCTGCGATTATTATCGTAATTGTAATGTACAATTTTTTTCCGAATCGAATGTTCTTGGTATTACTAAGTTACTTTATAATTATTATTATTAATATCATTATTATTTATTTATTCGATTAAAAAACAATTTATTTGATTCAACAAAATTGGTTTTGTAAAATTTGCCCCAAGTTTTTGAACGTTCAAATGAACGAAATATTTTTTATTGAAGATATTTTAATGAATTACTAATCATAAAAAAATTTATAAACTAAAATTTAATTTTTACAGACTCAGTAATTAATTTTTTTGGTTGTGAAGCAAAAAAATTTTGTGACTTTTTTGCTACACTATCGATTTTATTTAAGTTCCTAAAGTTTTGAACGTTTAAATTGAACGACAATATGTTTTTTCTTCTTTCTAATTTGTATTTTATTTACAAAAAATATTTTTTTTAGATTAAAACAAATTGATTTTAAACTAAATTTTGTTGAATTTCAATTAGTTTTCTTCTTTGTATAGCAATTTTCAAAAACACTTGAGGTGAAAAACATTTCGTTCATTTGAACGTTCGAAATTTTAGCCACATTTTAATTTTTAGAAGAAATAAATAAATTTCGTTCATTTGAACGTTTTAGAACTTTAGGATCTTAGAAAATTTCTTTAAACCAATAGAAATATTGTACTTGTTACTCAGAAATATTTAATACAAACAGGATGTTAAAATTCCTCATTGTCAGCATATAGAGCCAAAATAAAATTCCTTCTCCGAGAATGATTAATTTCTTGTTTTAAAAGCATCTAAATTGCTGTTTTAAAATCTACTCTCCCGGCAATGAAAGAGAAAAAAAAGGATCGAGTGATGAAACAAAAAAAAAAAATTCCAAGTGTGATGTATTGTACAAGAAGCTTGAGAAGTTGAATTTTTCAATTATGTAATTGCCTCTTTTTTTCTGGTTGTTGTGGTACACTATCTAAAAGGTGAATTAATCTCGAAACCGGAACTGTGCTTCGAGATGACCTATTCACAGCGCCATTTTAACTCATTTAGATCCAATCAATTTGAGTTCAACGATCCGCTATATGTGTGTGTGTGTGTATATACGAGCTAGAAGCGATGAAATGTGATGAAGATTATTTGAGATGGTCAACGAAAGGAGTTGAGGTGATGCTGAGGACACCTGGGGTTCAACCTCTTGATACTATAAATTCCAAACACACTGTCAAATTTATGTGGCATCAGGTCGCATTAAAGGATCCAAATATAACGCTCTCTCAATGCCGACAGGTTATATTACACTTTATATAGTTCTAAACTATACTCTAAGAGGGCTATATACACACGGCTATTATAGTCTAAAAGAAATATAGTCAAACAAAAAGAGATTATTGTACTTCGAAGAAATTCTATAAAACAGGAAACCAATCATTCTAACGCACAAGTTTCTCTATATTCTCGGATTACGAAACGTTTTACCACGCATCTTCATTTTTCATCTCGTTTTTAAATTGTAATAAACGACAACTTCTTTTTTTTTATCTATTTTTTCCCCTCCTTTTATGGAACCAAGTCAAAAAATTTACTTTTTTCATAGAACTGCACTAAAACTCTTGAGTTTTAATTTTTATCTTTCCGAATGTTTGATGATAATTAACATTTTCAAGAGGCGGGAAAAACATTTCGAACATTCTGATTTTTTCTATTGAAAAAAATAACATTACAAATATTTAAAGTTTGGACTGAGCCTAACTAAAGTTTTCGACAGAATTTTAATCAGATCAGAAACAGATCGATGAATCTGTTTTTATATATGAATTAATTTGCGAACATTAACACACTGCGAACAAAATTTATTCGATTCAATAAATTATTCAAGACAATTACAGAAATAGTTGTAATTAAAAACATTACATACAACGAATAATTAAAGACTTGGCACAAATAATTTATTCGTTCAGAAAAATATTGTCAAACATTGAATTAAAAATCAAGAAGTGCAGTCGGTTTTTGAAATATTGAATTAAATATTTTTCATAATTGATTTAAATTTGCAAAAATGCAAATAATATAACATTTAAATTAAAATACTCCAAAAAAACTTAATCGGATGAAATGAATTATTTTATACATTTGAAAATCACTGGAAGTTGACAATGATAAAAAAAAATGTTCTATTTTATAAATACATGTATAAATAAGCAGTTTCGATTTTAAATTATTCATCGTATTTCGATAAAATCTATTAATTATTATACACGCAGTACATACTTTATTGAACATTGTCTAGACTTTCTTATTGTAAATATAGACACGTATGAAATTATTAACAACATTGTGTGATTTAAATGAGAAGAGATATTCTCCCAATTAAGTATTAAGACTGAAATAAAGGAATTTCAATTTTAGATAAGAAGCAGGTAAATATAAATTTCTCCGAGAACAATATTAATGTTTTTTTTTGTTTCGTATTATATACTTCAATTTTGTTAAATGATTTAAGATCTCGTTGGAGAGCTGACACCGATCGTTTTGCTCTCCATAGAGTAACCTGCTCCGCAAACGATCCTAATAAACAACAATCCATAAAAATCGCATAAATTATTGAAAACGTAAATCAACGAGAGAGACCGTGGGGCAGATAGGGAAACGATTTCTCCTCGCAGTGTATACAAGAAGACAGAAATCAAGGGATTAGAAACGAAAAAAAAAGAAAAAAAAATGGAAAAAGATGATGAAGAAGAAGAAGAGTAAAACTGTCTGTGAGGGTGATACGAGGGCGTTAAAAACGATTCGGACATTCTAATTTAGCTAACCAGAATTCTTGGTTATTATGATCAGTTTTCGCAAAATTGGTTTTTGCACTGAAAACAAATTTTGGCCACAAAAAATTCTACTTAAAACAACCGGAATTCTGATTAAATTAACTCTGGTTAACCCAACCAAAGAAAATATAGTTAAGGCATATATTTATCACGAAATTCTAGTTAAAAGCAGGATTTCTGGTAATTCAAACCAGAAATTTTGTTTCATTGTGCCAAAAAATTAATTAAAATTCTGCACCAAAAAGAATTTTTACAGTTATAACGTTATCCGATCAGTTTGTTTAAATAATTTCTGGTTCAAAAAACAATAAATATTTTATTTGTAAAAACAGAGAATTCTGATTAAATAATTCTGATTAATATGCAAAGTGTCTTTGAATAGATTCTTTGAACAAGAATTTTTTGTAATATCAACAAAAATAAACTATTTTAAAAATTAACCAGAATTTTTTTTACTAAATTCTAGTATACTTAGAAATTTTTAACCAGTATTTCTAATGATTTTAATCAGTAGAAGTAGTTAGGGTACATTTTATATTTTATTCTTCTTACAGTAACCAGAATTCTTTGGTATTTTAACTAGAATTTTTTTTTATAGTGATTAAGTGAACTGGAATGCTGGTTAATTTAATAAAATTCTATAGTTTAATTAATTAGAACAAGAGTGTAGATATTTCTGGTTAAATAATTCTGTGAATCAGAATTTCTGATAAAAATAAAAAAATAACTAGACTTTTTTTACTTGAAAAATTCTACTATGCTTTTAATAAAAAATTGTGGTTAAATTTGCCAGAAAATTTTTAAGCAGAATTTCAAATATTTACAAACAGAAAAAAAGTAAAAGAACAAAATTCCGATTAAATTCACTAGATTTTTTGTTTAAATGACTAGATTTCTGATTTAATTAATTAGAGTTTTGTTTGAATTTACTGTAATAATTCTGGTAAATTAACTAAAATTTTGATTACGATAAGTAGAATATTCGGGTTTTATTTTTTAGAATTCCCAGAAAATTAATTAGAATTTCGTTAAACTTACTTTAAATCTGGTTACATTAATGAAAATCTAGTTAAACGAACTATATTTCTGGTTAAATTAACTATAATTCTGGTTACATTAACAAAAATTTCGAGTTTATTAACTAGAATTTTGATGAAACTAAACCAAAATTCTAGATAAAATTGATTAGAATTTCTAGTGAAATTAACTGGTAATTGTAGTAAACTCAATCAGAATTTAAGTAAATTAACTAGAATTAAGGTTAAATTAATCAAAATTTTAGTTAAATTTACTACAATTTCTAGAAATTCCTAAAACTAGAATTTCATTAAACTAACAATAAATGCAGGTTAAATTAATTAGATTCCCGGTTCAATTTTCTAGAATTAAGGTTAAATTTTACTATCGAGAAACTTAAGTAGAATTTTGATTGTAAACTAAACAAAATTCAGGTTAAATTAATTAGAACTCAACTCCGGTACAATTTACTAAAATTTGTATTAATCTAACTAGAATTTCGAGTAAATTAACTAGAATTCTGATTAAACCAGAATTATGATTAACTAATTAGAATTCTGGTTTTAATTTACAATAGAATTTCGGTTAAATCTTAAATTAACAAGAATTTTCGGTAAACTAAGTAGAATTTCCAATTACGATTCTAAGATATATATAGGTAAAATTTGAATGCGAGATATATTCTAAAAATTCTTGATATTTAAAATTTTTAACCAATGCTCTAATTTAACAAAAATTCTTGTTAATAAAACCCAAATTCAAGTAATTTTAATCAGAACTCTAGGAAAATTAATCAAAATTCAAATTAATTTTGCCAAAATTTATAGTAAATTTAAACAGAAATGTGTAATCAGAATTCTAGTTATAGTTTATATATCTAGTAACTTTATCCAAAAAAAATTTTAATTGTGGTCCATATAAAATTATTTTTACATAAAATTCTACTTAATTTAACCAGAATTCTGGAAAAATCAAGGATCAAATGAATTCAAAATTTTGCACTAGAAAGAAGTTAAAATGCCACTGAAAAAATGCATCTCAACCAAAAATTTCTCTAAGTTAATTAACCAGAAATTTTTTATTATCAAGATTAAAGAATCGTAGTTAAATAATTCTGTTCAGCAAACAATTAATTTTTTAGCAAATTTATTGTTTCTGAATTTCTGTCCACATGATCAAAAGTATATTATTTTGAAACATGTCCAAAGATTTTTTTTTTGCTAGACAAATTCTACAATGTTAAACGTCCCTAAAGTTAGCGTCAACGCTGAGTGTCGAAATTTGTTTTTATTTAACCGTAAAGAATAAATCAATTATTCTATTTAGCTTAAAAAAAGTGATTTAAAAAACATTTTATAATTCTTAACCCATCTTTCACGTTCGAGAACTATAAATTGAAGCCGCGCGTCGAAAAGGGATCTAACCGTGATAATGTTAATTTCGAGAAAAATGGAAAAAAGAGAAATGAAATTATTTTGGATAAAAAAGTTGTTTAAAATGTTTCTAAAGAGGAGAAAAACTGTTCTATAAAGTGTTTCTCTAGTATTTTCTTTATTTTTTGATAAAATATTGATAAATTATTTTTACCAGTGGAAAAGAGATCTAAATGACAAATGCACTTAGATCCTTTTTCCACGATGCAAACATTTTTTATTAAATAATTATTGGATTATTAAATTATTTAATATCGAATGGTTTTTTTATTATTTTTATAATTATTAACAAGTATAAAAATTCCTTTTTGGAAGCATTTTATGAAATGTAGTTTTTTAAAAAATATTTAATTTTCAATTTATCACTTTGGAACACTGTATTTTCTGTTTTTACTACTGAAATATTTGCAAATTTTTTTAATTCTTATAAAATTCATTTTAAATAAATTTTATTTATTAATTTTACAAAACGAATTATTTAAACATTACATTATTTTCATTTTGAAATTTGTGAATCTTTATTTATTAATAATAATTTGTGATAATTGAATAAAAAATTTAGAAAATATTTATATTTTTTACAAAAAATTATATGAAAGTAATATTATATTTGAATAAAATACCAAATTAAATTGGTAATAAATTAAAAACAAATTAATTAATCTGAATTTAATTTTTGCAATAGATAAATTTTTTAATGTTTACAATAAAGTAAATAACACTATTTTTTAGATAGATCCATTTTCCACAATGTTGTCACAATTGAGTTAAAAATAATTTTCTCTTTTTTTGACTTTTCGCTTCAAGATTCTAATGATTTTATAGAAATAAAAAAATTTTTCCTTTCATTATTTTTCCACTCAGAAGGTTTTCTCTTTCTTTTTCAAGACATTTTATGTAATTTCACCAAATCGATTATTTATAACCTATCTTAAAAAGTTGAAAGTCGAAAAGAGATAGATTTTTCTTCCACGATAGAAAATTTTTAATTATAATATTGGGTATTATAATATTATAATTATACAATTTTTATTGCGAAATTTGAAAAAGGATATGTAATAGAATATATTTTTCTATACAGTTAAAATTTGATAAAAAATGAGTTAGATCCCTTTTCCACGCGCGGCTTCAATTGTAAATTAAGGAAAATAAACGAAAACAGAGACAAATGGTTTATAAAATTATGTAAACTAATTTTTTAAAAACTATTTCTCCGAATGTTTTTATTTTTTCTTTTTTTTCTTTTATGAATTATAATTTATAATTCTTAAAACCTTGACACGCCTGAATCACAAAAGTCAAATTAGTACCATTTCCATTAAAGCTCCAAATGATGTATTTTTCGATGCCAACCACAAGATCATTTTAACAAGAATTTCCGTTTAAATTTACCAGTATTTTTGAAACAGAACTTCTACTTGGAAAATTAGAATTAAAATATTGCATCACAGCAACGATCCTAATAAAGCAAAATCCATAAAAATCGCATAAATTATCAAAAACGTAAATCAAGAGATAGGGAAACGATTTCTCCACAGTACACACAAGAAGACAGATATCAAGGGATTAGAAATGAAGGAGAAGTAAAAGAAGAAGAAGAAGAAGAGGACGAGTAAAATTGTCTGCGAGGGTGATACGAGGGCGTTAAAAACGATTCGGCTGGTTCGAGTTAGATTTTTAGAGGCCATTAAATTATACTGAAGGAAGCTCGATGACGGCGAGACTTGGGAATGTGCTAATATTCCAAGAAGCCGGGGACTTGAGTCCCTGAGAAAGTAATGGCAAAAGGTATAGATACTGCTGCTGCTACTACTACTACTACTACCACTACTACCACTACTACCACTACTACCACTACTACCACTACTACTACCACTACTACGACTACTACATCTACTACCACAACTACCACAACTACCACTACTACTTCCACTACAACAACTACTAACAACAACAACAAGAATCCATAGGAACCTGGACGATCCACAATTTTTTTTTTTATTTCTTGCTTTGGACTTTTAAAGAGTTGCCTGAAAACTCGCCTCCCTGTGCGCTGCTTCTTCACCAATACGAATACAAAAGGCAGGCCCCGAGAGAAGTCTCAACCTCGGGGTCTAATCAGATGCAGGTTAATCCCGCGAGCATCTTTTCTCCTTAAAACCCCTTTGCTCGTCGCTGCTGCTGCTGCCGCCTATAAACACAATCTCAAAACGATGACCGTATGCGTGTACCTGTACATGTTTCACTCTCTGGCACGAGCAAAAAGCCTTCCTTATATATATATAGCTAGGGTGCATGGCTGCATATAAATGACGGCATTACTTTTTTTCCCTTGTTTTTACACCCAAGACCGCATATATGCTCAATGACAATGTGATATTGTGATATCAAATTATTTTAGTCTGATGCGCACTCTATTGTCGTTCGTCAGCTGAGAAATACTCGTAAACCTTAGAGAGCTCTCAACATCAAAGGGAACATTTCTTTGCGTGCGATCTGAGAATTTTTCAAAGCAAAAACTGCTTTCAACATGCGTATGGAAATAAGACTTATTGCAACTGTTAACTCGAAGATAGCAAAAGGCAACGAATACCAAAAATTTGCATCGAACCTTAAAATCGATTCAAAATGATATCGAAAATTCGAATCGATTTTAAGTTTCGATCCAAATTTTTGGTATTTGTTGCCTTTTGCGCTATCTTCAAGTTAACAGTGTCAATAAGTCTTATTTCCGCATATTTCTCATTATACGCATGTTGAAAACAGTTTTTGCTTTGAAAAATCAATTCAAAATGATATCGAAAATTCAAATCAATTTTAAGGTTCGATCCAAATTTTTCGTATTGGTATCACCAGTGACCCAACTCCTGTGGATGCGAATTCGATTAAAACTCCCCTGTTATTGTTGCCAATTCGTTTTGTACATTTATTTTCAAATACTACCAATTTACGTCACTGTTTTTCTAAAATTGTCAAAAGAATCCCCAAGTGGATCGAAATGATCAAAAAATTAAGATCAAATGATGATTTGATCCATTTTTTGAGATCAATTCGTTGCAATTTGATACTTTTTAGGTAACAGTGGTGTGAAATTATTAAAATTTCTAAAAACCAAAAATTTTTTTGAGAATAACAGCCACACTGTTATCATTAAAGTATCAAATTGCAACCAATTGATACCAAAAATGAAAAAGAAATAAAAGATTGATTAAAATTAAATAATTAATTGTGGCATTAACTTGATTCAGATTTAGTGTCAATTTGATACTTTCAACAAAAAAAAACTGTGAATTAAAAACATCTTATTTAAAAAAACAAATGAATGAAAATGAATTTAATTTAAAATGAATGAAATGAATGTATCAGAAAACCAAATTGTTACCATAAAAAGAAACAAAGATCATTCTCTCTCCTCAACTGTATATGTATATTTAAAGATCACCATACAACCATATACAGAATAATATGTCTGAATCGCAGTAAAACGTGAGGTGTTAAAATAACACTAGAGTGAATTAAAATAATCTATTTTGGTGTTATTTTTAACTATGAATGAAATTTTATTTTAAATAAAACACCAAAGTCAACGATTTGTAAAAATTCAACGAATATAGCTTCTCCTGGGAGAATAGAAAGTTAGTTACTAACTTAATTACCAAACTAACTTAGCACTCTCAAAAAACGATTTATTTGATTCAAACACATTTTGTTAAAATGAAACTTAAAATATCTTTGCTATACAGTCAAACAAATTTAAATTTAATTCAAACATATTTTTCGTTTCATTTATAGAAATAATATATTTAATTCAAACATAATTTATAGTTGATTTTAAATGATTTATTATCAACTTTTAAGTTCGAATCAAACATAAAATTTTTAAACATATTTTTTGTTTAAACCAAAAAAGTAAAAAATATAATTA
Organism: Leptopilina drosophilae; assembly: GCA_032873175.1. Lineage (NCBI taxonomy): Eukaryota > Metazoa > Arthropoda > Insecta > Hymenoptera > Figitidae > Leptopilina > Leptopilina drosophilae. Next base: position 72,815,753 of record CM065478.1, read on the forward strand.
AATTAAACATAATTATTGAAACAAAAATTATTTCTGAATCAAAGCAGTAAATATTTTCTATATATTGGAATTAAGCTTACAAACTAATTTCAATGAAACAAAGTAACTTAAAATTATTTTTTTACTTTAAACGAGTATAATGTTTTCCCAGTGTAATATAGTTCCTAATTCAATTGTGTTCAAAAATTTTTAAAAATTCTCGTCAAAATTTCAATTTTCTTTATAAATAATAAAATTATTCTCTGATATTCAATTATTTTACAAAATTTTAATCAAATTCTTGTCAAAATTTTAATTATTCTCTAAAGATTTCTGAAATTCCATAATTTTCAATATCTACTATTTCAATAAAATTTTCAAAAAGAATTCCATTATTAATAAAAATTTAAATACAATTCTAGGCAAACATTCAATTATTTTCATAATTAATAGAAAATTTTACAGGAATTCAATTATTTACAAATTTTTTTATCAATTTCTTCGCAATAATTCAATTATTTTCATAAACAATAACATTTCTACAGAGATTCAATTAGTTTTATAAATAATAAAATTCTTTCAGGAATTCAATTATTTTCATAAGTAATAAAACTCATTGCAGAATTTCAATTATCTTTAATGCAATTTTAATCAAGTTCCTCGAAAATTGTAATTATTCTTAAAAATCTTGTTAAAATTCGTCCAAAGAATTTAATGATTTAAAAAATTTGTTGATAACATTTTTTATGAGAATTGAAATTCAAGAAACATGAAATTAATAAATTATTTATTTTTGTGTTTAAATAATTGAATTCTCGTAGAATTTACTAATAAAAATGGTTTTAAAAATGAATTTCAGTTAAAACGACGCTAGTTTTAGATTATGCTTAAGTATTAAAAGCATTATAATGTGGATTTTTAGAAATAATTTAATTTTAAAAATGTTTCCAACTAAAATAATTAAAATTCATATTTTTCATATTTTTGACAAAAAATTTTGTAGAATTAATTCTTTTTAAAAATTTAGTAGAATGTTTTATTGAAATTATTTCAAATTTTTATTTTTCAATAAATATGTAATTGCAGAATTTCCGAATAATTGAAATTTCGTAAAATTGAATTGTAAACGAATAAATTTGGTAATTCTCATAAAGCTCATCGCAGCGTTTCAATTATTTTTCATACCATTATAATTGAATTCCTTGAAAAAAGTAATTATGTTCATGCAAGTTTTAACAAAATTCGACAAAAGAATTGAATTAATAAAAAATTTGTTACTAAAATTCTTTATGAGAATTGAATTTTGAGAAACATTCAGTTATTCAATAAATTATTTGCTTTTGCATTTAAATAATTAAATTCTAGTAGAATTTTCTAATAAAAATTAATTTTCATTTCATAAAAATAAATTTCAGTTAAAATTTTATATTATAATTGAACATTAAAAAGATGATTAAAAGAATGAATATTAAAAAAATGATTAAAAGAATGAATATTATTAATTATAACGTCGAGTTTTAGAAATAATTGAATTTTGAAAAAGTTGCAAACTAAAATCATTGTAATTCTTCATTTTTCATATTTTTGACAAAAAATTCTGTAGAATTAATTCTTTTTCAAAGTTAAATAGAATTTTTATTGAAATTATTTCAAGTTTTTATTTTTCAATATATATTTAATTGCAGAATTTCCGAATAATTGAAATTTTGTAAAATTGAATTGTAAACGAATAACTTTGAAAATTCACATAAAACTCATCGCAGCGTTCCAATTATTTTTCATACAATTATAATTGAGTTCCTTGAAAAAGTAATTATGATCATGCAAGTTTTAATAAAGTTCGAAAAAAGAATTGAATTACTAAAAAATTTGTTACTAAAATTCTTTATAAATAATATAGAAATAATATAGAAATAATATAGAATAGAATAAAATTCTTTATTCTTTGATTCAATTATTCAATAAATTATTTACTTTTGCATTTAAATAATTAAATTCTTGTAGAATTTTCTATTAAAAAATGATTTTCATTTAAAATTTCAGATATTATAATTATAATTGAATATTAACAGAAATAAAGAGTGAACTTATTGAAAATAATTTAATTTTGAAATTAATATTTTTGAAAAAGTTTAATTCAGTTTTTTAAATATTATTTGAAGTTTTAATTTTTTAATATGCATTTAATTAAAGAATTTAGGAATCATTGAAGTTTCGTGAAATTGATTAATTAATTTTTCATTAAAATAATAAACATAAAGAAAAATTTTTGTTAAAAATTTTTGAAAGTTCTCGTCAAAATTTCAACTCTCTTTGTAAATAATAAAATTCTTCTCTGATATTCAATTGTTTTACAAAACTTTAATCAAATTCTTGTCAAAATTTCAATTATTTTCAAAAGTTTTCTAAAATTCCATAATTTTCAATATCTACTATATTTCAATAAAATTTTCCAAACGAATTCCATTATTAAAAAAAAAAAATGCTGAATACAATTAATTAGTTATTTTTAAAAAGAATAGATATAAAGTAAAATTGTAGTTAAAAATTTTTGAAAATAATAACTGAATTGAAATAATGAAAATAATTTTGAAGAAGTATAATATATTCTTGTATAATATAAAATAATGATTTTATTACTTGTCATCTTTAATTATTACAAAATACAAAGAAATCAATCACTTCGATTTGAAGACTGCGATTTATCGATATCTTCATGTTATATAGTTGTAAAAAAAAATTTAATAAACTAAAATTTCATTAACTGAAAAAAATATCAAAAATACCAAAACTGATTATTTTATTTATTTTTTTTTTGGTGTTAATTTAATCCGCAACACTTTTTAATACCTCACGATTTACTATGATAATAATGGTTTTATCAGAGGAAATTTAACGTACAATATGGTAATGTGTTTTATATATCAGTTACGATATTGCGCAGTGTATATATATATATATATATGTATGTACAGCTAAACAGTTACGATACATATGCAATATACTGTTTGTCTTTATTTTATATATTCAATTGAAGGGAAAAAGGAAAAGCAGAAAACACAAGATAACCCAGAATTGCAATGAGAAGAGTGAATTGGAAATATGGTAACGCACAAAGAGAGGTTGAACAGAAGACACGCGGAGAAATTGAACGGCACGATTATTGGAAAATATATACACGAGTACGTAACTTGCGGATCAGATCTGTACTCGTCGTATATCTAACATACGCGGATATAAATATATGCAAGTAAATATATATATATATATATATATATATATATATATATATAATATATATATATAATTGTATTTGTGCAGGCATATCCGAGCAACCAGCTATGGTAAATGCAGCCATAGGCCGTTGCCCCGCATAAATCCCACCATAGAGGATTGCAGAGATGCAGCTCTTCGGTATTACTACACTCACTTCGGCCAAATATAATGCTTTTTCTCTTATTTTGACATAAATCACACTTTTCTAATTTTCTTCACACGTAAAAGTTAACTTAAAGTTAAAAGTTAGAATCAAATGATTATCAAACGATAATCAAATCAATTAATCAAATTAAATCAATTAATTAAATATCAAATCAAGATTTAACTACATAATCATTTTTAAAATACAAGTTTTTACATTTAATTAATTATAATAATTAATTATAATAATTAATCATAATAATTAATTATAATAATTAATTATAATAATTAATTATAATAATTAATTATAATAATTAATTATAATAATTAATCATAATAATTAATTATAATAATTAATTATAATAATTAATAATAATAATTAATTATAATAATTAATTATAATTCTAGTTAACTTAACTAAAAGTCAAATTAAATTAAGTTCAATTTTAGTTCACCTAATAACCTGCGAATTATCGATAAAATGCTCATAAAAAGTACCTTTTAATTAATAAAATTACCACCACATAATCCAAAGTCCCTTAAACGAATGCTATTCGAATGAATGAAAACAGTTTGCGAATCAAATAGAAAAAAAAACTGTCGCTTTAAGCAGAATAGAAATCAAACTTGATTTTTCCTACACTAAAAAGAAATTGAAGAAACGCGGAAGACGTTTGTGTATTGAATCTTAATCTCTAGCGCAGGAAATCGACACTTATAGACATCACGTGAATATCAGGTTTGACTTCTTCGGCATTTGTGAACCGGAGCAAAGAAACTGTTATTAGAACATAAACCTATTGAACTTTGTTCATCATTTTTCTCGCAATTTTATTGTATTGCAAGCACCATCAACAATAAAATACAGTGAGAGAGAGAGAAAGAAGAAAAAAATCAATGAAGAAAGAATAAGACTATATATACAGTTATATATATATACAAAATGAAGTACTAAAAGGAGTCAATAATAATAATTCGCAGTCGATGAGAAAAACAATCGATAAATACTTTTGGAAAATAAGATATTATTTTTAAACAACGTAACAAGAGTTAAATATCATAATGACAATACTTCTCTCTTAATAATAATAATAATAATAATAATAATAATAATAATAATAATAATAATTAAAAAAATTAAATAACAATAATAATATTAATAATAATAATAATAATAATAATAATAATTAAAAAAATTAAATAACAATAATAATATTAATAATAATAATAATAATAATAATAATAATAATAATAATAATAATAATAATAATTAAAAAAATTAAATAACAATAATAATATTAATAATAATAATAATAATGTATACATGGAGTTTGATAATTCACTGATAAATAATTATGAAGTAATGCATAAAATGCAAATGAGGAACAAGTGAAATAAAGCTCCTTCATAGTTTGCTCTTAAGCATAAGTTAGACATCAAATTAGTGAGAATTAATTAGGAACATATTATTTACAAAATAATAAAATTGAAAAGAATACTTTTCAATTTGATTATTTGATTATTTTTCAATTATTAGAAATTCAGAATAAATAATAAGTAGTTCATAACAATAATTATAATAATAATAACGAATACAAATAATACTAATCTGTAATTCGAAAATTTTCATCACTTCATAGGACAAAAAATGATGCTTCACAAATTTTTAACGTTCAAAGGAACGAAATATTTTTTTTTTTTGAAGATATTTTGATAAATTATTAATCACAAATATTTTTTTTTTAAATATTTACGTTACTAAGAAATTAATTTTTTTTGACGGTAACGTAAAATAATTACAATACAAATTTAATTTTGGAGAAGAACTAAATGAATTTCGAAATTCATTTGAACGTTCAGAACTTTAGGGTCTTAAAAAATGATATTTGAAAAAATGTTCCTTTTTTATTTGTCAACTCATACGATTATTTGTTGCACTTTGAAAATGTCTTCACTTCTGAATGTTTTGGTGAAAAGAGAAGAAAAGCATTAAAAAGATTTGCGAGCGTGAGAGGCAAACGTGTATATTTTATTTTATTTTATTTTTACGCTTGTGGACGAAATTGTAGGCGGGTCACGAAGATTTCGCATCTGACAAGGACATGCGAATTGGCTCGACCGTTTATTTTTTATTTCTTTGAATTCTTTTTCTTTTTTTTTAATGGTAAAACTGGGTTCCCAGGGCGCTTGAATCAGCCTTGGGAACATTTACAAGTTCTTTCGGATACCATATTCGCTCGTTAGTTTTCTCGTTGATAATGTATATATACATGTATATATATATATATATATATATATATATATAAATGTATTTATTCACACACATAAATTCCTTTGAAATATGAAAAAGTTTGCGATTATGGCATATATGTTTGTATATGACTACATTTCTAACGGCGCATTTAACAAATTAATAATTTGGTTATCTCACAAGCAGCTCACAGTTTGTCACATTATTTTGATATATAATGAGCTTACTGTTTTCCATTTGTATTCAAAAATTATGTAATTTCCGAATGTAGGAGCGCTTATTATTTAGGATTAGTTGTAATAATCGTTCATTAAAATGTTAACAATGATGTATATATTTTCTCTTTTGGGATATTTATATATATTTTATGAATATTCTCAATTTTGATGAAGATTATACGGCTTGATTAATGAGCTATCAAGAAAGGGGAGAAAAAAAATATTAAATTTAAATATAATAAAGTTTAAAAAAAATTTTTAAATTTAAAAAACGTTTTTAATTTATTATAATTGTTCAATTTCGGTACTTAAAATTTTAATAATTAAAAATGTTTATAATTTTTCATTACTCTCTAAATTTTAATCACTAAATTAACTAATTATGTTAACTAAATGTGACGCGATCTAAAGAAAAGGACCTTACAAGCAAGAAATTTTAGGTTATGTTTCCAATTTTTAAAATGAAAATACAAGAAAAGAATCAACTGTCAATTGTAATTATTAATCATAAACTTTTCATTACAACTAAAATATTCAATAAACACTGATTTTGATTTGCAAAAAGTAAAAAGAAACTTTTAATCAACAAAAAAGTTACACGAACATAACCTTAAAGTGATTTGCTCCTAAGGTCCCTTTCTTCAGATCGCGTCACAAATTTAAATAATTTTAATTAATGACTAACATTTTGCTTTTAAATTACTTCATTTTACTAATAAATAATAATTCCTACTAAATTTTTATTAAATTAAACAAATTAAAAATTACTATCTAAATTTGAATTAATAAATTAACTAATTAAGTTAACTAAATTTAACAAATTTTAACTAAATTGTAATTAAATTAAAAAATGTTAAAGGAATTCTTGGTAATTCAATGATTTTCAAAAATTTTAAATAAAATTCTTCATAAGATTCAATTATTTTTACAATTAAAAAAAAAAAATTTCCGAAAGCATCGAATTATTATTAAAAGATTTGATAAAATTCAGTATTCGAATTTTCAAAATTTTCACTAAATTGTAATGAAATTTAAAAATAAATTTATAAAAATTTATAAAAGTTTTGACAATAATAATATCTAAAATTTTTTTATTAAATTAAACAAATAAAAGAAATTACTCTCTTAATTTGAATGAATAAATTAGCTAATTAAGTTAACTAAATTTAACAAATTTTAACTGGTGACTGACTTTTTGCTTTTAAATTTGTAAATTTCACGAATAAATAGTAATTTCCACTAAATTTTTATTAAATTAGACAAATAAACAAATTACTTTCTAAATTTAAATTAATAAAAATGTTTACTATTTTAATTGGTGACTGACTTTTTGCTTTTGAATTAGTAAATTTTTCCTAAGAGTAATTTCCACTAAATTTTTATTAAATTAAACAAATTGAAAAAATAACGCTCTAAATTTGAATTAATAAAAATGTTTAATAATTTAAATTAGTGACTGACTTTTTCTGCTTTCAAATTTGTAAATTTTACTCAAAATTTAACAAAAATTACTATTTATTTGTAAAATTTACTAATTCGAAAGCAAAAAATCAGTCGCTTATTCAAATTAGTAAAGCACTTTTTTAATTCAAGCTTAGAGCGAGATAATTTGTTTTTTTGTAGTTAGTTGCTCACTTTTCTGTTTCCAAAATTATTCCTAATTTTTCTTTTCAAATCTTTTGAATTTGCAAATTAATGTAAAGAAAATCAAAATTTATGAAAGAAATTTCATTATTTATAGAAATTGTATTGAAAGTAATTTAAGATGTTGTTCTTCACCTGCGAACACCAAGGTCACCGTCAGATGGCACTTCAGTTCCTTCTTGGAATTTTTTCCCGCCACCTGGTTGTGACCTTGGCGTTCTCAAGTGGTGAACCTCAAAAACTATTTTATTAAAAAAATATTGTGAGAATTATTTAAATTGTGTGTGTTTAGTGCACATTTAATTATTATTAACTAATTATTATTCAAACACAATACTCATTTCTATATAAATAATATGCGAATATTTCCAACTATCAGGAAAAATTTACAACTCTTCTGATACTATTTTTTTTCCCCCTTCTAAATTTAATCCGTTAGCTATAATAAACACATAATTATCACACTGCAAACAGTGTCACAAAAAATAAAAACCAGTAGTAAATTTAAAATAATTTCCTATTTATAGTATAATGATACCAGTGTTATAATTATTGTTCCATATCTTGATCTCGTATACACGCCAGGCGTCTATTTTTTTTCCTTTTTTTTTTAATTAAAACAAATTGAAAGAAGGGTATGTGAAATTTGCATCGTTCTGAAGTATGTGTCCCAATGAGTATAATAGGAAAATGATAATAATGCTAATACTAATTCATTGATTAATATGCATAGCATGGGAGAAATACTTTATGGACTGTGACGCATAATGATACACGCACGTATATATATATATATATATATATATATATATATATATATATATATATATATATATATATATATATTAAATCGGGAGGGTGTTCAATAGAAAATCATTTCCTACAACAACGTAAATGAGAATTATAAATTGCACAGCAATTTGTTTCAGGTGACATAGTAATTATGTACGTAATTATTCACTTGTCAAAAAATAAATTTTTTTCTCTCTTCTACTATAATATAAAGTTGTTTAGACAACTCTATAATTTTGTTGATATTAGTGCGACTCTGTTAATATATTATATTTAAGGCGTATGGGAATTTTTTCCTAAATCCTTTATATTAATATACCTATATATAGGAAACGTATATGGCAGAAATTAATTAACGATTAATTTGATATGTTGCGGTAATTGTCGGTTTTCTTTATTCGATATGAAATATATACTGCAAAATTGACATTTTTCCTCGAGTGTTTGATATTAATGATTATTAGATGAAACATATGGCTGAAATTAATTGTAAATTAATAATAAAAATTTAATATTTCTTTATTAATATTTATTTTTATATTTATTCTTATATTTATTTTTATATTTATTCTTATATTTATTCTTATGTTTATTTTTATATTTATTTTTAAATATTTCGTTTCTTGTATTCTTGTTTCAATAAGAAGTCGCCAACTAAATTGAAACCCAAGTTTCCACTGATGAAATTTAGAGTGTGTTGTCCTAATTTTTCAATTAAATTTTGTTCGAAAACCACTGGACTAACAGCTCGTTGCGACTGTCAGATGACTTGATCGTATTTTCCAATATCAAACAAACAAATCACTTTTCCATCGAACAAAATCTGAATGGAAGCTGAGGTTTTGTGCGAAAAAGGCTAAAATACATTACTGACGACGGTTTAAGTGAGTCATATTTTATTAAAAACAAACAGAAGAAAATCAACGAAACATTTTCGACAAAAGTTCAAAAAATGTTCCAAAAAGATTTGTTTCCTAAACCAAAAGATTTACATTTCAACATCAAACTTTGTCGTTCTGTATTCTGGCACTTCTGAGAATTCCCAAAAAACAAGATGGCGGCGCACTGGTAAAACAGCTGATCCACTTGAAAATTTGTAATTCGTCTAAATTCCAGAACAAAAGGAATTTAATGACGATAGTTTCCTAAAACAATTGTCCCCGATGGCAAGAATATGATTGGACAGTTTGTATGTTGGATTTTTTGTCCTAAAATCAAAATAAACGGAAGTTTCAATAAACTTTCTACAATCATGTGAAAAAGACTGAAGAAAACTATTTGTTATGAAAGAACAAACGAATATTTAAAAATATATTTTTCCGTTGCGAACGAAGCAATAAAGAAAACCATACAAACACCAAAAAATTCTCATTTTTTTTCTCTAAAAAACTACAATCTGAAATAGAAAACCACATTAATTATAATAATCTCCTCGAGTATAGGCCAGAATCTTTCGAAACACACATGGTTCTCTATTTCATTTTCGCAAATGGAAACAGATAGTCCCACGAGGTTGATGATGAAAATCGATCCCGCGAGGTGTATGAGAGCTCAATATTCTGGTTATAAATTATTGCGGTTCATTAATACCATTGTACTTTGTTGTAAGCTCTACACACTCGCACACACATACATCAAATATTATAAAAGGACAGTAGAGAGAGAGAAAAAAAAAGAGCAAAGGTTCGTGTGAGAGAGGGTTTCGCATTGAAATCGTGAAAGTTTCGACCTGTCGGGTCGATCTTCCCCGCGGGAGTGAGAAACGCGCGGGAATATAACAACGAAAACAAAAATATAAAACTAAAGCCAGACACACACACGAATGGGAAAAGGTCCCACGCCTCGTCCACTAGAAAGTGCGGACCAACTTGTCCCGTGTAAATCGTGCTCTGTTTTCAGGTGCGCCGCCAAAACGGGTTTTGTCCTTTAAAAAAACAAAAAAGAAAAAAAGAGAAAAAAAGAAAAATAAAAAGAATAAATAAAAGACAAAAAAAAAGACATCGACATTTCATCGTGTGCTGTGCACGGAACATGAACGAAAATTTGTTCTTGTAAACTCGAAATAAATTTTACTCACAATAATTATTTTCACTTGTCGGCGAATTTTTCTTTCGCGCGCACACACACACACACAATGTTGCTTTTTGAAAGACTTGTTTTCAATTTTTGTTCAGTTTAAAGTTACTAAAAAGAAAAAAATATATGTCGACATAAACAAATCTGTAATTATTTATTTAAAATTCAAAGTTTTTTTTCTAGTTTCCGACCAATTTTGATCAACTTTTCTTTAGCAAACAAAAAAAGCGATAATAAAATTTGTTTGCAAAAAGCACAATTCTTTTGAAAGACCTGTCGATATTTTCCTTTTTTCTTTAATTATTTCCATAAAGTTTTAAGATGAAATTTTTTTCTGTATAAATATTTTCAAAAATTACTATGACAACATGAAAAATAATCTAAATTAATAATTTGTTTACTTAAAAATTAATTTTTCTAATGTAGATCCAAAACAAAAAACTACTTTCATTGGAAACATTAAGAATTTTTGGGAAAAAAATTTTTTCTTCGATTTACAAATCACATTTTACTATCCAAAATTTGAATTCGGCAAAAGTAAGAAATTTAATAGTAAAAATTGATTCAATTCGTAATTTTCTAATTTAAAAGCAAAAAAGTTATAGTCACTGTTGTAAAATAGTAAAAATGTTTATTAATTCAAGTGAAAAACTAATTATTATTTCAAAAATAATATTTTAATATTAATTTCCGAAACTTTGTTATTTTCTACTAACTATTAGTTATTTTCTATTAATAATTTTAATATGTAATAAATAAATGAATAAATAATTATTTATTTTGCTTTATTTAACAATTGGTATTTTAAAATAAATAAATAAACGAACTTGGAGGGTTGATAAATTTTTAGACATTTTATATTATATTTTACCGAGTGATAAATTCTACAATTATTTAAATAAATAATTATTTCTTTAATAACAATTAGTTTTTTAAAATTATAATTAGCTTTTTCAAAAAAATTAATTATTTTGTAGCAATAATTAAATATAATGTATTAAATAATAATAATTAAATAACTTTTAAAGGAAAAATTAGTTATTTCTTAGTAGTAATTAGCTACTATTTAATAATAATTTATTCTTTTTAAGTAATAATTAGTTAATTTACTAACATAAATTAGTTATTTTTCTATAAATTTTCTCTTTTCTTTGTAAATAATTCGTTCTTTTATATAAATAACCGAATAAATTTCTTTACAAATAATTCGTTATTTATTACAAATATTAGTTACTTCGAATAAATAAAAATGTCTTATTACTAAAAATTAGTTTCCTTAAAAAAAATTATTTTTTTACAATAAAATAATTTTTTAATAATAATTAGTTACTTTTAAATAATAATTATTTATTTTTTATTAAAAATAATTACTTCTATAACTAATAATTAGCTTTTTACTAATGGTAATTATTTTAAAATAATAATAAATTTATTGATTGATTCTTAATTATATTTAAATAATAATTTTGTTATTTTGTACTAATAATTAGCTGCTCTCAACTAATACTAGTTATTTTTTATTAATAATTAGTATTTTAGTAATAATTAGTTATTCCACACTAATAACAAGTTATTTTATAAATATAATTATTTTTTTGATACTAATTCGTTTTTTATACAAATAATTCATTTCTATTTACAAATAATTATGTATTTTTTTTATTAATAATTAGTAATTCTCTTTTAATATTAGTTATTTTTCATTAAAATAGTAGTTTTTCCTAATAATTAATTACGTTTTACTAATATTTAGTTTTTTCACTAATTGCTGAAGTAAAAATTAGACTAAAGTTATATTTTCAACTAATTATTTTTACTTAACGAAAATTTTTAGAAATAAGTATAAAGTTTACAACATTCACAATTAACGTTTAGGAAAAAAAATATTTTTCACAAGAAAATTGTCGATTATAAACATTGTGAACTTTATTAAATTGGCTAAGATGTAAAGAAAGAATATAAAGGAATAATTTTTATTTATATTGTCAAACAATTTATTTTTTAGTACCTAATTAATAATAACTAATTAATTAATAATTAATTAATAAGTAATTAAATAATAATGAATTAATAATTAATAAGTAATTAATTAATAATGAATTAATACTGAATTAATAATTAATTATTAATGAATTAATAATGAATTAAAAATGAATTAATAATTAATTAATAATAATTTAATAATAATGAATTATAAATAATTAAAATTAGATAATAATAATTAATAAAAAAAACCTTGTCCTTTTTTGGGACCGTTTATCTTTAATAAAATGTATAAAATTCACTTTACATTAAGTTTTCTTTTTTAATTTAACTTTTCCTCTTCCCAACCGTTGTATTTTTTTTACCAACAAAACAATTAAAAGCAAAAACAAAAAATACCATACCTTGCAGCTTTTTCTCCGTTTCCCAAAATTTTTGCAGCTCCGTAAAGTATTTATCCAAGATAAAGACCTTCGAGAGACCTAAAGTGGACATTTCAGAATCTCGAGGTTCTGTGTTGCCCGTAATTTTCCAAAAAAAACAAATACTCCTCTCCCTTTATCCCTTCTCTCACTTTTGTGCACCAGGAAATTCCGAATTTTGTGCAGCCTCACCACACTCGTCGCCGCACTCACACATTTTCTTTTTTATATTCCAAAAAAAAACCTAAGAATATCTCAAAATTATTTTGCCAACAATCTTGATCAATCAAGAAACATTTCACTTTGGAAAAAACAACAACTTTTTAGTCACCACATAAAAAACTTTTCACGTCTATTTCCTCTCAATTGGGAAAATTCCTTTTCTTCATCAACTCTTCTTAAACAATGCGGTTTTTTTTTCAAATTTTAAGTCTCACTTTAATTATACAGTATTTTGTTTCATAAAAGAAACATCGAGAAAAAGATCACTTTTTGCTTTATTAATTTCCTTACGAATCGAAATTTATATTGAATAAATTTATTCAATCACTTGATTGACGAGAAATTTTGAAGAGAAGTTTTCTTAATGAAGAATTTGTTTGTTTTTTTTTTTTTTTTGTTGTAAATTTTCCCGAGGAAAGCTTGGATCGGAAATGTTGTATATAAATAAAATAACGTGGTGAGCACGGTTAGCAGCGTTCAACTGGGCGTCATTGTTGGTTGGAACCCGCAACCGAGCTGGGGTCCTATCTCTTCTAAGGTGTATTCGAGATAACTCTCTAGTCGAGTCAGGTAGCATAGGTCCCGGTCAAAAGGCCCAGCAGGACACTCTCTGAAGTTAGCTGGAACGCTACCCGGAGGCGCGCGGATCAGGCCCATGGGCCGAGAAAGAGAGAGAAGAGAGGGGGGGACTCGACTGGACCACCACTCACGGATGCTGTGGAAAAATGCTCAAGACACTCCACAGGTATCTCCACTTCAGCAACATTTGCTGAACCAAACCCGGTGTGTTTTGCTCGGTAACTTCGCCAACTACTGATGATAATAATAATAATAATAATTGTCCCTTTAAAATTTAAATCTCAATTTCACAAAATATATTTCAGCGCAGAGAGCTCAATTTATTTGTAAATCACTTTATTTGTGTAAAAGAAATAAAAGAAAAAAAATATTTTTGCAAATAAATAAATTGTTACTTTATCTTTTCTTTATTTCTTTTTTTTATCAATGATAAATAATTTTATTTGTACAATAGTTTTTCTACTCTTTCAATTTTTTTTATTTAACCCTCTTACGGTTTCAACGTTATTTAATTTTCCAGTAAATAAATAAATTTATAGTTTTGTTCATATTAATTTTTACTATTTCAGTAAACAAATAAATTTATAGTTTTGTTGATATTAACTTTTACTATTTCATTTTTAAATATATTATGTGGATATAAAATATGTCATCAAATACAACTATTTAGCTTCAAGTTACAAGAGTATTGTTATTATTTACCAACTTTTTACAGAATACACCTAGAAAGTTGCGGTTTTTTTTCTAATTTTGCAATTTACTAAATCTTTTATGATTACAGATAAAGAATAAAAATGAAACTATTTTTTAAACAATTTTTAAACAAATTATTGTTGTTATTTACTAACTTTTTCCAGAATGCACCTAGAAAGTTGCAGTTTTTTCCTAATTTTGCAATTTACTAAATCTTTTATGATTACAGATAAAGAATAAAAGTTGAATAAAAATTAAACTATTTTTTAAACAATTTAACTGCAGCTTTCTAGGTGCATTCTGGAAAAAGTTGGTAAATAATAACAATAATTTGTTTAAGCAAATAAAAAATGTATTATAACATCATAATATATTTTATTTATTGATATAAAACAATTTTACTGTAAAAGTTTAACGATTTTATTTTTATTTTTTTGCAATATACAAAAACAAACACCCGGTGAATTTTCAGTATTCTCGTACATACTTTTTCAATTGTTATAAATAAACAAGAAGAAGTGTTAAAAAAAATTTTATTTTTGTTTTTTTCGAAAGTAGATAAAATTTTGTTCAGTGAGTTAAAATGGCGATTCGATTGATACAAAATTCGAGGAGATATTCAACATTATGTATTAGTTGGCCACCCCGGGTGGCCGTCCGGTAGCGCGAAGGTTAATAATTATTATCAATTTCCATAGTGAAAATTTAGCACTTATTTATCATTTTTAAAAGAAAATTAAATAATTTTATTCAACTTAATTTACGTAATAACTAAATTACTTTCATCTCCGAAGCCTTTTCAACATGTCTCCAATAGGTCTTCTAAAATAAAATTAAATTTTTATGGTTTTTTTCAAATTCTCAGAAATTTTTTAAAAATATTGTCAGAAAATACAATGTTTTTTCTATCATTATGTGCATTTTAAAAATTTGCAGACCTCACTTTTATTTTTGACAAAAATGTTTAAACTTTGTCTTCGGTTTTAGGTTAAAATTACTTTACAATGATTACTGACGCATTTTATACTTTAAAAATATCTTAAACAAAATTTTAATGCACATTAAAATAAAGCTGAGAATCTGACGTTAAATTTTCCTATATTTTATCTAGAAAAAGGAGAAAAATTATTGCTGTTATAAATAATCGAAATTTACATTTTTCTCCGAGTAAAAATTAATTTCATCTCCGAAGCCTTCCTTTTTAATAAATAACTGAATGTAGAAGTAAATTTAACAGAATATTTCGATGGTAATATAAAATGAGGGTGTGAGATTTGTATGTTTTACTAAAAAACATATTTTAATTGCGCCCTAATGTATATAAATATGAAAGAAAATTCATTTTTCATCTCCGAAGCCTTTTCCTTGAAATATGCTAGTTTTTCTTTTGTTTTTAGTATTTACCTGCATTGCTTTGTAAAAATTAACCCAAATTACCATTAAATCAAATACTTTAAATACATTTATATTTTCATCCAATTGAATATATTTGGTATTAAAATATACAAATTATTAATTTTTAAGCAGTGTAATTTTATTTTCGATTTCGTGAACGCGATATTAGCGTGAATTTTTAATAGAAAAGCTCGCCAATTCAATAAAATTAATTTAAATGGAGCAACAATAATATTTTTCAAATGAAAAAAACTTTAATATTTTTAAGAATTAATTTTGCGCTACCTAAAAATCTTACTCTTGAGTATGAAATTAAGTAGTTTTAATAGAAAAAACCATATGATTGAAGAAAAAAATTAATTGAAAAACTGAAATTTAAAAGTGTCCCTTTCAGAAAATTCACCCATATATGACTCTTAAATTTTTTTTAAATAAATAAATAAAAGATATACCCCAATTAGTCTTGGCTGAAATCGTAGGTAGGTTAATTGTTAATTTTTGTTTCTATTTGTACCCTATAATTTTTAATTCCCTTATTTTTGTACGTGGTTAATTTTAAACTGTTTTTTTTTTGGTTCCTTATGAAATTATTTTCTTCCATTTACATTTTTCCGACTTTAATGTTAATCTCTTTATATTTGAACTAGCCAATTAGGTGATATTCAATTTATTATTATGCAAGTTTTACAAAATTTTTTATTTTCAAACTTCAATTTTTTGATAAATAGGTTCCTGAAGTTTTCATCGGTGCTCAGCATCGAAAAGTATTTTTCCTTATTTTTAGTAAAACTATTTCAACTAACTTTACTCCTTTTATTCACTTAAGAAGTAAAAAACTATTAATTAGTATTTTTTTAACTTAAACATTGGAAAAAATTGAGTGACTTTTTTGGTTTTTAAACAAAAAATATTTTTAAATTAGATATTTTAATAAATTCATAATCATAAAAAATTTTAAACTAAAATTTTGCGTTTACAAACTCGATAATTAATTTTTTGGAAAATAAAAGCAATAAAAATTTAATTTTTAGAAGAAATAAATCAATTGTGTTCATTTGAACGTTTAGAACTTTAGAATCTTTTTAATTAGCAAAATATTACTAATTTTATCAAAAAATAAATAAATAATTATTCGAGAAAAAAAAAACATGAAACCTCAGTCAGTAGAAAGTTACTGATAAAATGATATGAAAAATCGTTCACCAAATAATGATTTAATAATAACTTTACTAGTAATTAGTGGAATTTTACTATAATTTACTAATTCTTAGTAGAATTTTACTATAAAAATTAGTAATTTAGTTGATAAAGCAGTTTCACTAATTTTTTTCGTAAACTAAATGATTTTAAATTAAATAAAAATTTACTGAAAAAAATAAGTAAAGTGTAACTAATATTTAGTAAAACTTTATAAATAATTAGTAAAATTTTATTAATCTAAAAATTAAATCAAAAGTTGAAGTTAACTAATAAGTAATAATAGTATAATAGTAATTTTCTTCTTTTTTTGTAAATTTTCCCACGATACAAATTTTTCTTTTTCACCCACATACTTCGATAAACAAAATAAATAAATTCGATAACTAAATATATTACATACGGTTGAAATTATTCACTTTAATTTATTATAGAAATTTGATATTTAAAATAATAACAAAATCTATCAACTTTATTTATAATGAAACCTCGTAAAATTCATACCCAAATAATTTATTGGTCGATCATAAAAAGCATTGCCATTTGAGTAATTTCCAATACCTAATTTATGTTTCATCAATATACATATATATTGGAATATACCTAAATATAAATAAAATAATTAATCTATAGAATTAAAGAACTGCCTTCAATTCGGATATAAATTATAATTTATTCGAAGCGGTTAATTCTACACTTGTGTGGGTATAAAGTTCACTATGTTTACACGATCAGCGATTGAGAAAAAAATTATTAGTCTCTTTATCTGAAATCATATGTTAAATTGACTACGATTTTTTAGTTGTAAATATTATTTACGACATTAATATTTCTTCTATAGTATTCATCGAATTCTTAGTAAATAAATTGTAAATAGTAAATAAAAAACTAAATTTTTATATATTTTATTTTTTACTTTAAAAATTTAAATTAACAAATTTTAAAAAATATATATTTTTCTTTCTCTAAATATAAATTCGGTGAAATTATAAATAGTAAATAAAAAACTAAATTTTTATATATTTTATTTTTTACTTTAAAAATTTAAATTAAAAAATTTTTTTAAAATATATTTTTCTTTCTCTAAATATGAATTCGGTGAAAAAGTAATTTCTACTCATTTATTAGTAATTTAAATAGCTACTCGTTTTTTGCTTTAAAATTGGTAAATTTGTCTAATAAATATTAATTTGTAGTATTTTATTAGCGAACTTTACCAATTCAAAAGTAAAAAATTAGTCACTAATTTAAATTAGTAACGGTTTTTATTGATTTAAATTTGGAGAGAAAATTTTTAGTACTGTGTAAATTTCAATTAGTCAATTTTATTAACAATTTAGAGTAGAAGTTGATATTATTTAGTAAAATCTGGTCTCCTATCCGTCAATCAGAAAATTTAATTTAATAAATTTATTTTATTTAATAATTTAATTTATTTAATTTAATTTATTTTAATTTGATAAATTTTCAAAAATTCTAATAAATTTTTTGGTATGAATTTTATTTATTTTTATTATTTTTTTATGAAAAAACAAAATTATTTGCGAACATTCAATTGTTGTCAAAAATTTTAATAAAAATTTAAGTAAAAAGATTGAATTATCTTCAAAAATAATAAAATCATTTCGAAAAAATCAATTATTTTCCATAAAATCCATGTAAAAAAACAATTACCTTGAAAAAAAAACAAAATCATTCAGAGAAAATCAATTATTTTCAAAATTTTTTTCAAAAAATTCTTGTCAGTAATTCAGTTATTATTTTCAAAAGAAATAATTCTTGGCAAAACATAATTTTTGTTGAAAATTTGAAATATTTCTCCTTAAAATTATTTTTATAAATAATAAAACTCTTCTTCGAAATTTAATTACTTTCCAACGTTTAAGAAAAATGTTCTTCATTTGAATTATTTTCAAAATAAATCTTTGCTTATTGGAATTGGTAAATTTGTGTCTAATAAATATTAATTTAGACTATTTTAGTAGCAAAATTTACCGATTCAAATGTAAAAAGTTTGTCACTGATTTAAATTAGTAAAGATTTTTATTAATTTAAATCTGGAGAGAAAATATTTAGTACTGTGTAAATTTTAATTAGTCAATTTTACTAATAATTTAGAGTAGAAGTTAGTATTTTTTAGTAAAATCTGGTCTCTTATTCGTCTAAGAAGAAAATTTAACTTAATTAATTTATTTTATTTAATAATTTAATTAATTGAGGAGCAAATTTTCAAAAGCTGATAAATCCATTTTTTAAAAATATTGAGATAAGCATAAATTTAATATTTTAAGGACCTCAAAAATCGATCTGTCACTGTTAAATTTAAGAAAAAAATTTTATTAACAACGAATTTTTATTTTAAAATCATTTTGACATAACCAAGATGACTTATAATATTTATGTTTTTGATTAGAAAAAATTTATCAAAATCTGTAAAGCACTTAATTATGATAATGTTTAATTAAAAACAGAACATCTTAAATATAAAAACATTGTCGAAAAAGTAAATTAACACAAATTTTTTATTTTAAAATTAACTCTATTGGTTATGTGAGGAAAGTCATTTGTTTCATTTTCTCGAAATAAGAAATTATGGATTTATCAAGTTTTGAAAACTTGCTCCTCAATTTAATTAATTTAATTTATTTTAATTTGATAAATTAAATAATTTATTTTACAAATTAAATGAATTTAATAATTTAACATTCTAATTTATTCAATTTATTTTTGTAATTTAATATATTTAATTTCATTTGTAATAGCAGGCAAATAAAATATTCTCAATTGTACTTCTCGATTTGGTGCAATTTTCATGTTTATTATATTTTTCACTAATTGGTTTTAATTAATCTATATCCCAAAAATTTTCAAACGTATATATTTTTAATTTACAAAAGTATTTTACAAACATTTTTTAATTAGAAAAGCAATTTACGTCGAGAATTATGGAAAAATATTAATTATTATTAACCATTATATGTAACGCGCTCTGAAGAAAGACACTGAAGAAATAAACAGTTTGAAGGTTAGGTTTGTCTTCTTGTTACGTTTATTAAAAGTTCCTGTATTTACTTTAAAAACTAAAATTAGTTTTTCTTTATTATTTTACCCGAAGACTTGAACCAGTGATTTTGAGAGTTGGTCTTCTTTCTGAATTTTCATTAAAAAAAAAAAATAAAAAAAATGCAAACATAACCTACAAATTTTTGCATCTCCGGTATCTTTCTTCATTGCCACATATGATGGAAAATTTTTTATATTTATTATTATTATTTAATAAAAATTATTATTTTAATTTATTATTTAAATTATTATTTAAATTTAATTTAAATTTATTATTTAAATTTATTATTATTCATCATATTCTACATGATAAAATAAAAAACATAAGCATTTTTTCCAGGTAGCAGAGGGAAGAGAAAAGAATGACCAATTTAACATTTGGAGCATAAAGAATTTTCATTTTTTCTTCAAACTTCGCATTTTTTTTCTTTTTTTCGATATGAATAGAATTTTTTTGGTTCGTTTCTTAAATAGAATCAGCAAACCAAAGGTTTGTTGATATCTGAAGGGAACAAAGCATGCATGATGGTAAGACATAAGGATGCTGGAGCATCCTCGGACCCAAAGCGTGTTCCGCCTTATAATTTTGATCTACAGCCGCAAGAGGAATCCAATATGGCTGCTGCAGGCGTCCCTATGCGTCGTAAACAATGCAACCGCGATGTTGCAGTTTTGCTCTCTCTCTCTCTCTCCTTTTCTCTCTTCTTTTCCATTAACAGACTTTGTAGATCGGTCCACGTTTCTTCAGGGCCTGTTTTACCCCCCTCCTTATGTATATTTTTCCCAAGCACTTCCTGTCTCTCTCTTTTCCACGGCTGTGCTGTTGCTAAAAAGCCCTGAGGAAGATGTGGCAATGAAGTTAGGGACAGGACAGGGGGTCCATTCTAAGCTCATATATAAGTGATGTCCTCATTCAACGTTTCACTGGTCTCGGGGATTAAAATTCATCCACAAGATAATAGAGGTATAATCCCGAGTTTACTTTTTCGGGTTCAAACTTGTCTTGAAATTTAACAATGGGCGGAGAAAAACATACAAAAAAAAAAGAAGTTTTGCTATTTTTTTCCAAATTGTTTTTAAGACTTCGTTAAATACGTTTCATTAATTTTGGGATTTTGGGGTCTTTTCTCTAAATTAGCCGATGTCATGGAAAATTGAGAGTCATCAGATTTGGGACTAATCGTGTTTCATTTTTTCTCAGCCTTCTTTTTGCTATCATTCATTACTTCTTTCTTTCACTACTTCTTTTTCTTTTCTTCCTTTCTTTTTTCTATTTTTCCTTTCTTTTTTCTTTTCTTCCTTTCTTTTTTCTTTCTTTACTTCTTTCTTCCTTTCCTTCTTTCTTCTTTTTTTACATTCTTTCTTTCATTCTTTTTTTTCTTTATATCTTCTTTTCTTTTTTCTCTTCTTCTTCTTCTTCTTCTTCTTTTTTCTTTTTTTACATTCTTTCTTTCATTCTTTCTTTTTTTCTTCTTTTTTTTCTTTCTTTCTTCCTTTTTTTCTTTCTTCTTTTCTTTTTTCTCTTTCTCTCTCTCTTCTTTTACGAAAAATTTGTTAATCTGAATTTTTTTTCTGATTTTTTTTCCTGAAATACTGTCTTTGACCCAATATCGATTTAGGGCTCGATATGGATTCACGGTTGGCAACATTATATAAATATATACAACACTGTATGTTTATACACACGATACGAGTCGCGTCGGTAAAGTAAGAAGGAAGAGAACGGGAAAATGCGATATTCAAATCCCCACATGAGATCGGAGACGCCCCAATATGAGAACCGGTTCTTAGTTTACTTCAACAAGTAAAGGGTCGATTCTTGCTGGAGTGGAAGGGGTAGGGGACCTCTGGGTCTCAAGTCCCATATAGTCGAGTCGAGATAACTCCAAGGATCGGTAAGGAAGGCGACGACAGGAGCAACCGATCTTCATGAAATCCCTTCGATGGTACGTTACCAACTATAGAAAATTGGTCCATACATCTCTATCCACCATTGGCTTGAACTTAAGGGAAATTTATAATTCACGCTAGGTTCGTTAGAGGGACTTATTGTATCGAAACGAAGAGCGCCAAATCAATCGGGAAATGTAGAGAAAAAATTAAAATCCTCCTACAGTGCTAAATGTTCAAATGAAAACAAAATCTGTTCAGTTCTTTTTCAAATTCGAATTTTTTTTATAAAAATACTGGCTCACGTATTCGAAAAGGGCTCAACTCTAAAAATCGCAAGAGTCACTTTCACTGTCTCATGTTATATAAAAATGACACTTACGGTTTTTAGAGATGAGCCCTTTTCGAAATTCGTGATTCAATTATAATTAATATTATTTACTTTTTTTTAATAAAAATATAATATCACCATGAATTCTAATTAAAAAAAAAACCTTCAATTTCTTCCGTTTCTGACAATAATTTTTATTAAAAGCTTCATAAATAACAAAATCTTTCAAAAAATCCAAATATTTTCCAAATTTTTTGTCATTAATTCAAGTATCTACCAAAAAACATAATTATCTTCAAAAAAATCAATTATTTACATTTTCATTAAAATTCTCTGAAAAATTCAATTATATCTTCCTAAATTTGTGCCATTAATTCAATTGTTTTTTTAAAAAACAAAATTATTCACACAAAATCGGCAATTATCTTCATAAATTTTTTAGCATGAATTCAGTAATCTTAAAAAAAAATTATTTGCAAAAATTCAATTGATTTCACAAATTTTCAATAAAATTTGTCTCAAAAATTCAACTATCCTCAAAAATAATAAAATTCTTTTCAAAAAATTCAACTATCTTCATAAATAACAAAATCTTAAGCAGAAATTCAATTGTCTCAAAAAATTTTGATACATTTTTGTCATGGATTCAATTATCTTTCAAAAAACAAAATTATACACAAAAGTTAAACTATTATAAAAATTTTTAATAAAACTTATGTCAAAAATTCAACTACCTTAAAAAATAATGAAGTTTTTTGCAAAAAAATTCAAATATCTTCATAACTAACAAAATCCTTCGCAGAAGTTGAAATATTTTCAAAATTTCTGATAAATTTTTTTAATATGAATTCTATTTATTATTTTTGTTTCAAAAAAACAAAATTATTCGCGTAAATTCAATTGTTTTTAAAAATTTTAATAAAAATGTATGTAAAAAAATTCAATTAACTTAAAAAATAATAAAATTATTTCCAAAAAATCAATTATTTTCAATAAAATCCATGTCAAAAAAAAAAAAAACAATTACCTTGAAAAAAAACAAAGAAATTTACAGGAGTTCAATTATTTTCAAAAATTTTTCTAAAATTCTTGTCATTCATTGAATTCATTTCAAAAGAAATAAAATTCTTGTCAAAACTTAGTTTATGTTGAAAATTAAAAAAATTTCTTGTTAAGAATTATTTTTATAAATAATAAAACTCTGCTTTGAAATTTAAAATTATTTTCAAAATTTTAAATAAAAAATAAAAATGTTGTCAAAGTTTCAATTATTTTCCAAAATGTTGTTCATTTAAATGATTTTCAAAATAAACATAATATTGAAAAAAATTAATAAAATTTTCCTAAAGAATTGATTTATTTTCTATGCATTTTTAATTAAATTTTAATAAAATCTATTTAAACAGTGGAAATATTTTTGGAAAATTCTAATAAAATGCTTAAAAAAATCCCATTCTTTTCAATACAATTTTCATTGAATTCCTAAAATGACTTCAAATATTATCTATATAATTTAAATAAAAATCTTGACAAAAATTTTATTATTTTATAAGTAACAAAATTCTTATCAGAAATTAATTTATTTAAAAATATTTTAATTTAATTAATTTAATTTAATTTTTTACATTTAAAAATTCCACAAACTGTTTTTCTAAAAATGTCAAAATAATCCCCAAATGGATTAAAGTGATCCAATAATTGAGATTAAATGATGGTTTGATCCACTTTTTGAGATCAATTCGTTGCAATTTGATACTTTTTAGGTATCAGTGCAGGAATTCAATTTATAACAATTTTTTTATAAATTTCTTCGCACCAATTTAATTATTTTCATAAATTATAAAAATTTACGAAGTTGAAGTCCACAACGTTGATCAACGAAAAAAATTTGTTTCATTTATTTGAAAATTATTTTTAATTTTATATTTATTCATATAACAATTATTATCATTACATAAACATCAATCTGTTTTTTCTAAATATTTTTACAACAATATTGCTGCTTTATTTTTTTAATTTATTAAGTGAACAATTTTTTTCGTTGATAAACGTTGTGGACTTCAACGTCGTAAAAATTTCACAGGAATTCAATTAATAACAATTTTTTAAATAAATTTATTCGCAATAATTCAATTATTTCCATTAATAATCAAATTTTTTTTAAAGTCGCCAAAAAATTCAATTATTTAAAAAATTGTTGCTAAAATTCTTTACGAGAATTAAATTTTAAGAAACTTGCAATTTTGAAATAAATTATTTATTTTTGTCTTTAATTAACTAAATTCTTGGAGAATTTTTATTTTCTAATATATATTTAATGGAAATATTTCCAAATAATTAAAATTTCGTAAAATTGAATTGCAAACAAATAGATGTAAAAATTCTCAAAGAAATTTATCAAAAATAAGATAAAAAATGTTTTACAATATTTGCTTTAAAAAAGAATTTTAGTTAAAAAGAGAAACAACTTTTTTCGAACGATATTTCCCACAATTCCTTAATAATTAATAATTGATAATTCATACCAATTGATAAATATAAACCAAATAATTTATTATTATTATTTATTTATTTATTTTCCAATTTATTCCAAAATAAACAAAGAATTCCACAAAATAACCGTTAAATTCCTTCCTTTAGAGATAAATGAAATATTTTGCGATAGAAATTCACCAGGTGAAACATAATTCAAGGGGCAATGGTCCATACACATTATTATGGCGAAAGAAAGGAAAGAAAGTAGTGTAAGTGATGAAATCGAAGAAAAATTCCGTTAGAAAAGGAGAGACAAAAAAAAAGCTCGTTTTGGGAGTCGAATGCCATTTACAGAGGCGGCAATTCAGAGGCAAGTGAGGAAAGGACAAAAGGGGAAAAACACATCACCCCAATGTCAACTGGAGACGGATGGGTCGCTGAACTTGTCCCACAACTTGAAAATTTACGGGAAGCAAAATCCACTTGAATTTAAAGGCTTTTTACCTCGCCCAAATATCCCCCTTAAGACAACTATTCCACAAGTAAGTGACGTCCTTAATTCACTGATTAAAAAAATTGAACGAATGATAAATACAAAAGTAACAATGTACATCATTTTTTGCATTCAAACTTTCTAATGTTTACGTCTAAATGATATTAAAAATTTTAATTTGTAAAAAATAAAAATCTTTATTACTTTGAATTTGTAAAAAGTAAAAATCTTTATTATTTTTAATTTGTAAAGAATAAAAATGTTTATTATTTTGAATTTGTAAAAAATAAAAATCTTTATTATTTTTAATTTGTAAAAAATAAAAATCTTTATTATTTTTAATTTCTAAAGAATAAAAATCTTTATTATTTTTAATTTGTAAAAAATAAAAATCTTTATTATTTTTAATTTGTAAAAAATAAAAATCTTTATTATTTTTAATTTGTAAAAAATAAAAATCTTTATTATTTTGAATTTGTAAAAAATAAAATTCTTTATTTTGAATTTATAAAAATGTTTCTTAAATTAGTGCTGAATTTTTGTTTCCAAATTTGTAAATTTTACTAATAAATTTTTGGAAGTTGCTATATTTAATAGTAAATTTAACTAATAAATTTTCAGAACTTACTATATTTTATAGAAAAATTTACTAATTCAAAAGCAAAGAGTCAATAACTAATTCAAATTAGTAAACATTTCTATTAATTCAAATTTAGAGAGTAAATTGATTATTTCTTTAATTTAATAAAAATTTAGTAGAAATTACAATTTATTAGTAAAATTGACTAATTCAAACGCAAAAAGTCAATCGTTATTAAAATTACTAAACATTTTTATTAATTCAAATTTAAAAAGTAATTTGTTATTTGCTTATTTTAATAAAAATTTAGTGGAAATTACTATTTATTCGTAAAATTTACAAATTTAAAAGCAAAAAGTCAGTTACCAGTTAAAATTTGTTAAATTTAGTTAACTCAATTAGTTAATTTATTAATTCAAATTTAGATAGTAATTTTTTTATTTGTTTAATTTAATAAAAATTTAGTAGAAATTATTATTTATTAGTAAAATTAACTAATTTAAAAGCAAAAAGTCAGTCAGTAATTAAAATTAGTAAACATTTTTATTAGTTCAAATTTGGAGAATAATTTTTTTATTTTAATAAAAATGTAGTAGAAATTACTATTTATTAGTGAAATTGACTAATTTAAAAGCAAAAATTCAGTCACTAGTTAATTTTGTTAAATTTAGTTAACTTAATTAGTTAATTTATTAATTCAAATTTAGAGAGTAATTTTTTTATTTGTTTAATTTAATAAAAATTTAGTAGGAATTATTATTTATTAGTAAAATTAACTATTTTAAAAGTAAAAAGTCAGTCGTTATTAAAATTATTTAAATTTAGTTAACATAATTAGTTATTAGTAAAATTGACTAATTGAAAAGCAAAAAGTCAGTCACTAATTAAAATTACTAAACATTTTTATTAATTCAAATTTAGAGAGTAATTTTTTTATTTGTTTAATTTAATAAAGATTTAGTAGAAATTACTATTTATTAGTAAAATTTGACTAATTCAAAAGCAAAAAGTCAGTAACTAATTCAAAATTAGTAAACATTTCTACAAATTCAAATTTATTACTAAGGTAAAAATATGTGAGATGGCTCAGAGGCTTGAGTACTGGACTCGGAATATCGAGGGTCGTGGTTCGATTCTTCGCGACTGGAATTTTTAATTTGTGTAGAATAAATAAATACTAATTTAACTTTAGAGAAAATGTTGGTTTCATTACTTATTATTATTATTATTATTATTATTATTATTATTTTTATTATTATTATTATTATTATTATTTTTATTATTATTATGCAATTTACAAAAATTCGGGGTTTGGGATAATTCTGCATTGCTCCAGAAAAACAATTTTAAGAAATAAGAGATTTTTGAGCTTTTCTTGAAAGCTAAGATAAAAGATTCTACAGTGACTTTTCTGTGGTATGAACCTTCAATTAAAATGAAAATGTCGACGTAAGACAATAGAGTAAAAAGTTAACCATAACGCCTCGGTCTGGCCTATTGTATTTAAATGTTTTTAATTTTTTTTATCAAATTGTAAAAAATATTAAACTGAGAAAACCTTAATCAGACATGGATGGGATATTTTCTCTGCGTAATGAATACATTCGACCCGTTTCTACTTGAATTCCGCGTTCTTTAAGAAGCTTTCCATTTCTTCCCTCTTTCTCCATCTTCTTGTTTCTTTATTTATTTATTTATTTCATTCTTTATTTCTTTCTTTCCTTCTTTCTATCTTTCTTTCTTTCTTTCTTTCTTTCTTTCTTTCTTTCCTTTTTTCGCAATTTTCTTCGCAGGCATATTCAAGAAATCTCTCACTGATCGTCCATCTCAGCAAAAGATTTCTGCCAAAGTTTTCTTTTTTTTTACTTTCTTCATCTTTCTTTTTCTGTTTTTCCTCTTTTTTTTCTTTTTTCCCTTTTTTTATTCATTTGAAACGCTTTTTCCATCTTTTGCTGATACAGACATTATATGCTACGCTTCTTTTCCCTACTTCGACTGTCTTTTTTTTCACGACCTCATACTCTTACTCTTTTCGTTTACCCCTTTCATATCCTTCTTTCTATCTACCGACGTTTAATTGGACGCATCGGAGGGCAAACGTCTTCAACGACGAGAGCGCGTCTCTCTTTCCAAGAGATGTATATACGAAAGTTGGACGAATTCGCTCTTTTCGATTCGTTCAATCGAGGAGAAACGAGTTATAACCAGAAAAAGACAGAAAATCGAAAGTCCAGATTTTATGAGAGTCGAGAGAGGATGCATAATGCAGAAAAAATATTTGAAATTCAAATATTAACTGCGAGAGTATACACACATATATACACATATATGTTTTGTCTTACTTTTTTATATAAGAATTTTTAATTTTTGGCAAGTGTCCGCGGAAAATGGAATTTTAAATAGAAATATTTTGATGCAATTCAAATTATTCTTACAGTCGAAAATTGATATAGACAGTTTTTCTAAGGATATTAAATTGAGAGAAAAAAATGTGACAAAATCGTTGCGATGCAACAATTTAGATAAGTTTTCTGTCTCACTTTAATTTTCTAAGAATATTAAAATATTCTTAGAAAAACTGTAGGTACAATATGAATCACTCAATATTGTAGAGAATGAAAGCGAAAATAAAAATTAAAAAAAAATATGTTAAAGATTTTCATTCATTTATTTTTAATAAAAATTAAAAAAAAAGAATTCAACTCTCTCCAGAAATTGAATAACAACTTCATTAAAATTAGATAATTTTTTATAAACAAATTTTATAAAAATATTTAAAATCTTAATATGAAAAATTATTTTTTTTAGAATTTCTTAAAAATGGTTTTAAGGAAAATTAAAAAGGTTTACAAAATTTTATGAAATGCTATTTCAAATCACTAAATTCATACGCCAATTATATTATTTATGAAAAGAATAAATTTTTGTGAACAATTTTATTGAAATTCTTTTTCAATCATTGAATTCATTTGTTAATCATTATTAAAATACGATTTACATAAAATAAATTTTTTTTCTCATAGAATTTTTATAATTTATTTAAAAAATAATTAAATTCATGCAAAACATTTTCTTCAAATTTGGACAATTTAATTGAATTGTTTTAAAGAATTTTAGTACAATTTTTTAGAATAATCTAAACCTTTTTGAAATTCAATTATTTCTAAAAATCCATGTTTTACAATACTTATTTAATATTCAAATATTATCTAAAATTTATAATAAAATTCAGATTGAAATAAATTTTTATTAGAAAATTCTACGAAAATTGAAATATTTTAATACGAATATGCATAACTGATTGAAAAATTCGATTTTTCTCAAAATTTAATTCTCATAAAGAATTTTATCGTCATTTTTAATAATCATTCATTTTTATAAAATTTTTTCGACGAATTTTAATATAATTTTTAAGAATAATTTCACCTTTCGAGAAATTCGATTCAAATTGTATTAAAAACAAATGTTATTCAGATATGAGATAATTGCGAAGGAATTTGTAAAAAATTTGTGAATAATTGAATTCCGGTGAAATTTATATTATTTACCAAAATAATTGAATTATTGCAAAGGAATTTGTAAACAATTTGTAAATAATTCAAATCATGCGATTCTTCATTATTTATATGAATACAATTTAATGTTTTCGTAGAAGTTTATAAAAAATATTTTCAAATAATTAAATTCTTTAAAAAAATTTCATTAGAATTGTAAATATTGAAATGAATCAAGGAATGTTGTTGAAATTTTTAAAAATAATAATTGAATGTTGGAGAAGAATTTTATAATTTATATTAATAATTAAAATTGTAAGAAGAATTTTAAAAAAATTTTTGAATATAATTGAGTTTTTGATATAAATTTTTTAAAAAAGTTTTAAAAAAATTGAATTTCGGACAAAATTTAAAAAACAATTTGAAATTAATTAAATTACAGTGAAGGATTTACTTATGTTTCAAGATAATTGAGTTTTGCGAAGAATTTTGTTAAATTTTTTTTTAAATAATTGAACTTTTGTCTAGAATTTTATTATTTATCAAAATAATTGAACTTCTGCGAAGGATTTTGTTATTTTTGAAGATAATTGAATATTTTATAAAATTTTTGAAAACAATTGCATTGCTGTGAATAATGTTGTTAGTTTTGAAGATATAATTAATTTTTTGAAATCAATTATTTAAAAATATTTTTGGAAAATAATTTAATTTCTGTGAATAATTCTTTTTGTTTCAAAAATAATTGAATTTATGACAAATAGTTTATGGCAATTTTTAAAAATAATTGATTTTTTGTTACAAATTTTATTAAAATTTAAAAAAATAACTGAATTTCTGCAAAGAATTTTCTTTTTCGTCAAAATAATTGCATTTATGTTACAGAATTTATTTTTATATAAAAACAATTGAATTCTGATGATTTAAAATTTTTTCGAAAATCTATGCTTCTTTTAATTTTTAATCCAATTCATTTAAATTGAAGCCCTTTAAAAGTTGATTTATTTGGGTGAATTTTCTGAAAGTGACATTTTTTATGTCTTGATTAATTTTACAAAATCTACTCTTTAATAATTATTATCAATTTCCATAGTGAAAATTTAGCACTTATTTATCATTTTTAAAAGGAAATTAAATAATTTTGTTCAACTTAATTTACGTAATAACTAAATTACTTTCATCTCCGAAGCCTTTTCAACATGTCTCCAATAGGACTTCTACAATAAAATTAAATTTTCATGGTTTTTTTCAAATTCTCAGAAATTTTTTAAAAATATTGTCAGAAAGTACAATGTTTTTTCTATCATTATGTGCATTTTAAAAATTTGTAGACCTCACTTTTATTTTTGATAAAAATGTTTAAACTTTGTCTTCAGTTTTAGGTTAAAATTACTTTACAATGATTACTGACATTTTATACTTTAAAAATATCTTAAACAAAATTTTAATGCACATTAAAATAAAGCTGAGAATCTGACGTTAAATTTTCCTATATTTTATCTACAAAAAGGAGAAAAATTATTGCTGTTATAAATAATCGAAATTTACATTTTTCTCCAAGTAAAAATTAATTTCACCTCCGAAGCCTTCCTTTTTAATAAATAACTGAATGTAGAAGTAAATTTAACAGAATATTTCGATGGTAATATAAAATGAGGGTGTTGAGATTTGTATGTTTTACTAAAAAACATATTTTAATTGCGCCCTAATGTATACAAATATGAAAGAAAATTTATTTTTCATCTCCGAAGCTTTTCATCTCCGAAGCCTTTTCCTTGAAATATGCTAGTTTTTCTTTTGTTTTTAGTATTTACCTGCATTGCTTTGAAAAAATTAACCCAAATTACCATTAAATCAAATACTTTAAATACATTTATATTTTCATCTAATTGAAAATATTTGATATTAAAATATACAAATTATTAATTTTTAAGCAGTGTAATTTTATTTTCGATTTCGTGAACGCGATATTAGCGTGAATTTTTAATAGAAAAGCTCGCCAATTAAATAAAATTAATTTAATGGAGCAACAATAATATTTTTCAAATGAAAAAAACTTTAATATTTTTAAGAATTAATTTTGCGCAACCTAAAAATCTTACTCTTGAGTATGAAATTAAGTAGTTTTAATCAGGGTTGCCACGTTTTTACCCATTTCAAATTCCCTGACTTTTCCAGGTTTTCCAGGTTAAAAAAAGGAATTTTTCCAGGTTTTTTAAACTACAGTAATTATTGGAAAACTCAAGAACTCAATTATTTTTCAAAGTAACATAATTCTTCGCAAAAATCCAATTATGTTTCAAAATTGTCAAAAATTTCCGTAAAAATTTAAATAATCTTTATAAATATAATAAAATTTTTCTCCAAAATTCAATTATTTTCCAAAATTTCAATGAAATTCTTGTCAGAATTTCAATTATTTTTTATATACAAAATGTTCATCAAATTTCTCGAAAAATGCAATTATTTTAAAAAAATTTATTAAAAATGTTTAATAGAATTCAATTATTATTTAAAAATTTGTTTATAAAGTTCTTTATGACAATTCAATTTTAAAAAAAGTCCAATTATCTGATAAAATGTTAATTTTTAGTGTTAAATAAATGAATTCTCGTAGAGTTTTCAAATATATAAATAAATATTTTTGAATATGGTATTCAACTATAATCAAAAATTTTTCCTGAAATTTATTTTTAATTAAATATTTATTTGAAAATTCTACAAGAAATCAATTCATTAACTATAAAAATAAACAATTTATTAAATAATTGAATGTTTCTAAAAATTTGAATTTTCATAAGAAATTTTATCAACATTTAATTATTGTTTATCATTATTATTATTTATTTTGTCAAGAGACAAATTTAAAAAAAAACTTTAACAATGATTTCATTTTTTGAGAAATTCGATGAAAATCTTGAAATAATTGAAATTCGGACAAGAATATTGTTAAATTTTTTGAAAATAATTGAATTTCGGAAAAAAATTTTATTATTTTTAAAGACAATTTTAAATGTTGACAAGAATATTTGTAAATTTTCAAACATAATTTATAAACCTTTTTGTTTTAATAATTGAATTTGTAAAATTTTTTGAAAATAGCAAACATTGAAAATAATTGAAATTCGAAAATTTTTTGAAATCAATTAAATTTTTAACAAGAGTTTTATTAAAATTATTTTGAAAAAATTAAATTGTTATAAAAGAATTTTATTAAAATTTTTGAAAATAATATAATTCTTTAAAGAATAAATAATAAAAGTTGAAAAAAATAATTGAATTTCTGAGAAGAATTTTACTTCTTTTAAAAATAATTAAACTTCTCCAATATTATGTATTTGCTTCAAAATTCAATTTGTTTTAGTAATTTTATCTAAGATTCTTGTATAAATCCGTTATTTTAAATAATCAATCAAATATATATTAAAAAAATTAAATAATTTTAGACAAATTTTAGTTATTAAGGTTTTTAAATTAATTAATTAAATTAATTTAAAATTGAAATTTTACAAATTTTGAAATAAAAATTTTTTCAAGTTTATCTACTTATGAAAATTGTAAACACAATTCGTTTAAAAATGAATTAATTTTGAAATATTTAAGTAAAATTAGATTTCAAGAATAAATACAATTAGAAATGAACAATTTTCCAGGTTTTCGATCAAAATTCCCTGACTTTTCAAGGTTTTTTCAAGTTTTATAAAATTCCCTGACATTTCCAGGTTTTCCAGGTTTCCAGGTTGCGTGGCAACCCTGATTTAATAGAAAAAACCATATAATTAAAGAAAAAAATTAATTGAAAAACTGATATTTAAAAGTGTCACTTTCAGAAAATTCACCCATTTATGAAAATTGTAAACTCAACTCTTTCTAAATTGAATTAATTTTTGAAATATTTAAGTAAAATTATTCATTAAATAATTTTAGGTTTTGTATTAGAATTCGGAATAATTTTCGTGCTATTTTAACCCTATAAAAATGTATATTAATTTAACACTATTATATAGTTAAGTTAACATCATCTAGTGTTAAGTTAACAGGCTCTAGCGTTAATTTAACAAACTCTAGTGTTATTTTAACACCAATATAGTATTAAAATCACACAGTATCGGTTTAAAACATTGCATGTAGTTTTAACACTACTTTTAGCGTTAAAACAACACTTCTTTTCTCCCGTCATGACTTCCCTGAACTAGGGCAAACCTGAAGATGCCAAAATAGTTACAATACTGTTCCCAATCCTGCCACTTGGTCAACATTGACCCAATTTTACTCAACATACCTCGACATACTCAAGATCGATATGATCTTAAAATCGCAAAAATGCGCTCGCAGGAATTGAGGAGACGTTACAATATATATATACGAAACGTATTTACGTGATTACTATCCCCCTTCGCAGCATATTTTCCTCTACCTCCACTTGCATTTATAAATTAACATATACTTCCCATATAAGAAAATCCTCGCAAAGAATACTTTATAGGTGGACTTGTGTAGAAGGAATTCTGAAAAAGAGAATAACGGTACATGTTTGACAAGCGGAATAGATAAAAAGTTTGAAAACATTCCATAAAGAAGAAAAGCATTACTACCGGGCTTATCGAGTCGGATGAAGGAAGAATCGCGTGTTAGCGTCTCTTTAAAGGCCTGTTAGTGGCGATACATCGAAAAGGATGATTGGAAATCAATTAAAAAAGTCGCCCCGTTAGCAAGTGCATGTAACAAGGTGCTGCTGATCTGATATATCGGGTGGCAAAATAATGAGAAAGAAAGAAGAAGCATTGCTCGCAGAGTTCCGATACTGTCCAATATCTATAGAGCGAGAGAGAGGGCTCATGTACAGTGGCCACTGTGTTAGCCAAGAGAGCATGTTGCGTTCGCAAAGTGATTTATATCGATGCACCAGCCCTTAGTTTTATACTGCTCGATGTCACCTAGTGAGAACGATCAATGGCCAATGCTTCCCGGCGGAATGGAATGGAATGGAACTAAATGGGGCCGGGGATGCGCTTATGGGATCGTTTGGATTCCGGAAGAAGCCGGCCAACGACTTCCCTCATGGAAACATATTGCCAAGGTCTTAATTCACGGAAATATTTATTTTTATTACCATTACTCCTCCCTTACTTCAACTGCAACCAGCAGCAGCAGCAGTAGCTGCGGCAGTAGGAAAAAATCTGCTTTACGATCTTTTATGGCTTTTTAAATTAGTGCTTTGCTCATTCGAATCATTTCTATAGGAAACATTCCAATTTTTCTTCTTCTTCTTCTTCTTTTTCCCTTTTTCAATTTTTGTCCCATTTTACTCATCAAGTTATCTTCGTAATGACCTTTTGTAATTCACTTATTGAGGATTTACATGAGTGATTTTAATTCGAAAATTAATGTGTCTCTAAAAATCAGTTGATTTGACGAAGCTGAAGTCCACAACGTTTTTAAAAACGAAAAATCAAAAAAGAATTTTTTTCAAATTAAATTTATCTCGAATTTTCATGTAGCTTAATTTTTAAGAAATTAATTGTTACTAAGGATACAATAATTAAAAAATAACATGATTTAGAATCAAAAATAAAAATACCGTACCATTAATTTTTTTGTTTTCGTTTTTAAAAACGTTGTGGACTTCAGCCTCATTTGATTTGCACTGTGACCGGATTTTCAGAAGCAGTGAATGATTTTCATTGCAATAATTTTGTAATGTGACTGTATTTTTCGATTCGAGTTTAACATTAACATTGATTCTGACGTTGACTTTAACTTTCACTTTCACTTTGAATTTCTGAAATTAATTTTCAATGTAAAAGTCAAAATGAGAGTCAAAATAAAAGTAAGAGACAAACTCAATTCAAGTTTAACTTTGACATAATGATCCTCAAGTTTTGAGCGTTCAAATGAACGAAATATTTTTTATTGAAGATATTTTAATAAATAAATTAATTTATTTTAATTTCTAATTTTAATCATAAAAAAAATGTTTAAACTAAAATTTGATGTTTATACAAACTCAGTAACTAATTTTTTGGATAGTGAAGCCAAATAATTGCAATAAAAATCTAATTTTTAGAAGAAGTAAATAAATTTCTTTTATTTGAACGTTTGGAACTTTAGGATCTTTTGACATAGACTTTATGACATGGATTTAAATATTTAACATAAAAATAAAACACTTAACTTTAACCTAATTAAATTGTTTAACATTAATCAACTTTAAATTTCACTTTCACTTGGACTTTAACATTTAATTTAAAAGTCAAAGCGAAAATAAAAGTCGACGTCAAGATCAAAGTTGAATTTAATATTAAAGTTAAAGACAAAGTCAAAACTTTTACAAAAGACGACGGTGAAGTCCGCAACGTTTATGATCAACGATTGAAAGAAAAAAATTATTTTCTTACTGAAAAAAAATAATATTTTTTGTTCACTAATATTTTTTTTGTTAATCATAATTAAAAAAAAATTAATCGTACCATTTTCTTTACAAAAATTTATAAAAATTCCTTTAACAAAATATTTTTTTTCTAAAATCGTTGGTTATAAACGTAGTGAACTTCAACAACGTTGTAAAAGAACTAAATTTTTCAAAACTGTTAGTTAAACGTAGGAAAAATTCAGATTTTAAAGATTTTAATTGGAAATCTTTTCGAAATTCAATTATTTTCTAAAAATTAACATTTTTTGCCGCTTTTAATATTCAATTACTATTAAAAATTTGAACTAAAATTCATTTTTAAATCCACTTTTATTAGAAAATTTCACTAGAATTCATTAATTTGAATTAAATACAAAAAATTATTCATTGAATAGTTAAATGTTTCTGAAAATTGAATTCTTCAATGATCCCCAAGTTTTGAACGTTCAAATGAACGAAATATTTTTTATTGATGATATTTTAATAAATTACTAATCATAATAAATAAATAAACTAAAATATTACGTTTACAAACCCAGTAATTAATTTTTTGGATAGTGAAGCAAAATAATTGCAATACAAATTTAATTTTTAGAATAAATAAATAAATTTCGTTCATTTGAACGTTCAGAACTTTAGGATCCTATTCTTTTGACGAATTTAATAAAAAAATTTTAATTAAACTACATTATTCAAAAAATATAATTGATATTTTATAATAAAAATAATTAAATTTCAATATTTAGATTTAATTATTTGCGATAGAATAATTAAATTCTTGGGAAGAATTTGATAAAAATGTTCAATAATATTTAAATTCCCGTGAAAAGTTTGCAGAAATTCAATTATTTTCAACAAAATTTTAATATAAAATTCTTGGTCTAAATGATAAATAAGAAAATTCTTTGCTCATCTTCAACTATACTGTTAAAAATTTTACAAAAAATTTTTCACAAGAACTTAGGTATTTTCTTCAAATAATAAAAATCTTGGCAAAAATTTAAATATTTTCAAAAGTTCTGGAGAAACTTTTTTGTATGAATTCAGTTAATTTTCAATTTTTTAATACAATTTTAATAAAATTACTCCGTAATATTCTGTTATTTAAAAATTTTTCATGAATTTCCTAGAATGAATTCAATCATTTATTTATTTTTAAGAATTTTCATACAATTCTTAGTAAGCATTTTAAATAATTTTCAATAGCCACAATTTTATTTAAATCCCAAGAAACAATTCAAAATTGTTAAAAATAAATGAAATTTTGCAATAAATTTTATTACGCGTAAAAAATTATCGAAAAAAATTTAAAAAAAATTGTTATTGACATATTTTAGTACAATTATGAAAAGTATTTTTCAAGAAATTCAATTAAAGTTGTATTAAATTAAAAGCGATTGAAATTCTACGATGATTTTTATAATTATGAAAATAATTATTTTCATTCCCAAAAAAGAATTTTGTTATTCATGAAAGTAATTGAACTATTACGAAGAAATTTGTAAAACAAAAATATGTGAATAATTGAAATCCTGCGAAATATTTATTTTTTGTAAAAATAATTGAAATTTTGACCAGAATTTTACTATTCACGATGAAGATAAGAAATTTTTTGCTTA
Source organism: Leptopilina drosophilae (assembly GCA_032873175.1). Lineage (NCBI taxonomy): Eukaryota > Metazoa > Arthropoda > Insecta > Hymenoptera > Figitidae > Leptopilina > Leptopilina drosophilae. Next base: position 72,852,981 of record CM065478.1, read on the forward strand.
GAATGTTGATTACCTTGAAAATAATTGAATTTCTGTGAATAATTCTATTATTTTTGAAGCTGATTGATTTCATGATAAAAAATTGATTCAAAATTTTTGAAAATAATTGAATTTCAACAGAGGATTTTGTTAATTACGAAGATAATTTATTTCTACTTAGAATTTTTAGTAAAACTCTTGAATATAATTACATTTCTTTAAATAATTTTATTATTTTTGAAGCTAATTGATTTTATGCCAAAAAATTTATGAAAATATTTGCAAAAAATTGAATTTTCAAAAATAATTTTATTATTTTTCAAGCCAAAGGATTTTTTATTATTTTACGCCAAAAAAATTTTTGTAAATGTTTGAAATTAATTGAATTTTTACTAAAGCTTTTGAAAAAATTAAATTTCTGTAAATAATTTTATTTTTATGTCACTGATGCAAATCGTAAAAATTGAGTCACTTGAACGAATAAAGTCAAATCACTCTCTAAATATTAATTGCTTAAAATAAATAAAAAGAATCTTTTAGTTACTTTACGATGCAGAATGATGACACGTAAAATTTATCAAACTTTAAACTTTGACAAGTGAAGTAAAATTTACAGTTTAAAACAAGGTTAGCTTTCTTCACCAAATGAAAACGACCCTCTTCCATGAAAGTTTGAATCTAGACTGACTGCGTGTTTAAAAAGGAAAAAAAAATTGATTTTACATATGCTCAACACTATACTATTACTATTGAAAGTCATTAATAATTCACTCTCCTATTTAAAGCATTTTATGCAATTAAAGAGAATTTTTTATCATATAACAAGAAAGATTATCTTCAAGAAAAGTAGACGATGTTCTAATAAAACTATTTAATATTAAATCAAAGAATTTCGCCTTTTGTCCCGTTAATTATAGACGGAATAGTATTTAAGTTTCAAGCTGAATATAATTATACATTACAGCTTGTACTATAAGACTGACGAACAGAGCATAAAGAGAATGAAAAAAAGTTTAAAAGGGTGAACGGTTGGGTGTCACTGCAACAGCAATCGTCGACATGGAAGCATACAATTCCTACATTAAATTCAATAAATACTTTTTATGTGCCATAGGATTGTGGCCCAATCAATCGAAAACCACTCACAGATTAATTTCACTCTTTCTATTTCTTAGCCTTATCAGTTTTATCGTGCCACAAGTAAATATTTAAATATCGCACTATGAGAAATCGCTACACTGAAAAAAAAATTTATTTGATTCAAATAACCCATTATTTGTCTATAATCAAATAAATATTTACTTGAATCAAATAAGTTTTATTTAAATCAATTAATTGGTATTTGCTTCAAATACTGAAATATTTGATTCAAATACAATTTATTTGATTCAAATACAATTTATTTGATTCAAATAAAAATTATTTGATTTAAGTAAATATTTATTTGATTATAGACAAATAATCGGTTATTTGAATCAAATAAATTTTTTTTTTCAGTGTAAAATAGTAAAATTCAATAGTCAGACTAATATCAAAATTTTGTTATTTATTTTCAAAAAATCAATATTTGGTCCAATTTTGTCAATTTGTCACAGGGTGTTTAATATCATTACAGAAGAAAGACTAGCGAATATTTTTTTTGTGTAATTTTTTGATGTTTTTATAATGTTATAATGTTTTTATAATGTTTCCAATATGGTGTTTGTGGTTTGCGAAACTAAAGAAAAATACTGTCTATTATTAGCTGCTGGCTATAATAAACAATTGGGGCAATGCGGACATTGTAATAACCGTCCTTCCTTTCTGCTTTGGCAACTTTCTTTGTATGAGTTTTTTAGTGTCTGCTATCATCAAAAGAAGCAAAGTAAGAATTTTTTTTCACTTCATTTCTCAATAATATCTCTTCAATTAATTTATTTGGACAATATGCCTAACTTTTTAATCATTACAATTATTCCTCAGTGTTTTTAATAATCGGTGTTAAATTTGTATTAAAGATCCAAAATAAAAAAAACAAAATTAAATTTCCTTCTTAATAACATTTGATCGAATTTCCAATGACATGATTACAAAAAAAACTAGTTTTCCTTTGTCATTACTATTCAATCATCGCGCCCATAATTTCTAATATGTGTCTCTTTCTTTAAATCATTTTACAAAAAAGAAATATTTTTTCTAGATAGGATTAATTTTATCGAAAATAAAAGAAGACTGGTTGTTCTGTAAATCAGATTCGGAATTTGAGATTTTGCGTGAAAATGGTGTGCAGTCGAACAAACTAAATATGGCAAGAGTTGGTAAACGATCTTTTAAATTTTTTTAATTTTTACAAAAATCTTTTACATTCTAAAAATAGTTTCCAATGCTTATGACAATCATAAAGAAAGTGTATTTCAGGTTTCAGCTATGTGGCAATGATTGAATTCCTGTCAATGCCGCTTATTCCAATTTTTTTAGACGTAATAAAACCGCTAAATGAAACTCGGCCAAGAAAGCACGTGCATTTCACAGATTATTTAGTCGATTCCACTGATAGTCATTATTATGCAGCAATAGCGGCACATCAGTGGCATGTTTCGATAGTATTCACCACATTAATTTTGACTATTGATGGCATTTTTATAGTATTCGTCTATCATGCTTGCTGTCAATTGGAAATAATAGGGTAAGAAATTAATTTTTTCCCCTAAAAGGGTCTAAAGATTAAAAAGCAAAGTTCCAGTATGTTCTCACTCGCATTTGCATAAAAATAAACTAAAAATGTATGCCACAACAAAAATTGACTTTGATTTTTGAATTTTAGCAAACAATAGACTTATATTCACCCCAAGAATTTAAAAACTAATCGGGGTAAATTTAAAGTAAACAGAACTTTATTATTATTATTATTATTATTATTTATTATTATTACACTGAAAAAAAAATTTATTTGATTCAAATAACCGATTATTTGTCTATAATCAAATAAATATTTACTTGAATCAAATAATTTTTATTTGAATCAATTAATTAGTATTTGCTTCAAATACTGAAATATTTGATTTAAATACAATTTATTTGATTCAAATAAAAATTATTTGATTCAAGTAAATATTTATTTGATTATAGACAAATAATCGGTTATTTGAATCAAATAAATTTTTTTTCCAGTGTATTAATTATTAATTATTAACTATAATAATCTTCGTAGTATTTCTTTCATTCATTCTGTCCGCAGATTGAAGTTAGTTATAGTTATTCTTTTTTTATACGTTTTGATAGAAAATAGAAATAATATACATATACATTATAATAATCGTAAGTTTCCTTTCCGTTAGCAAATTATCTGTATTTATTTTTTTTTTTATAATTCATTTTTGTGGGTTATTGTCATTTTTTTAATGTCAAAAAGAAACAAAAGAAGCTCGTTTTATTCACTTCACAAAATTGACAAAAATTCCATTCCATATTTTTTATTTTCCCGACTTTTTCCTAATTTTCATCAAAAATATTTACTTTTTCCTTATCCTGCTAATAAATTGAATTTATGCTACGAATTTTATTATTCATGAAACAATTTAAAATAATTTAATTCTTGCGAAGAATTTAAAAAAATATTTGAAAATAATTGAATTTTCAATAAAAAATGTTATTATTTATAAAAATAATTGAATTTTTCAGAAGAATTTTATTATTTACAAAAATAATTGATTTATTTAGGCAAATTTTGTTATTTATAAAAATAATTGAATTTTTTTGAAATATTTTATTATTTATTAAAATAATTAAATTCTTGCGAAGAATTTTTAAAAAAATTTTGAAAATAATTGAAATTTTCTGAAGAATTTTATACATTTTAAGAAAAATTGACATTTTTTTGAAGAATTTCATAATTTATGAAAATAGTTAAATTTTTTGGAATATTTTTCTATTTTTATAAAAATAATTGAATTCTTGGGAAGAATTTTTTTTAATTTGGAAAATAATTGAATTTTTCTGAAAAATTTTATATATTTTGAGAAAAATTGAATTTTGTTGAAGAATTACATTTTTTCTAAGGATTTTGTAATTTATGAAAATAATTGAATTCTTTTGAGAAATTTTATTAATAATTGTTGAATAAAAAAATTTAATTGCTTTCAAAAAATTTTATTATTTATAAAAATAATTTAATTCTTTCAAAGAATTTTATTAATTAGGTAAATGATTAAATTCTTGAGGCGAGTTTTATTAAAATTGATGAAAATAATTGAATTTTTTCCTAGAATTGGTTATTTTATAAAAATAGTAGATATTGAAAATCATTGAAATGTGAAAAGTTTTTAAAGATAATTAAATTTTACAAAGAATTCTATTAAAAAATTTGGCAATAATTAAATGTTGGTGGGAAATTTTATTAAATTTTTTTGAATTTAATTGGATTTTCCAAAAAAACCTTTAATTATTTATGAAAATAATTCAATTCTTGCGAACGATTTATTAGAATTTTTTAAAATAATGTAATTTCCAAGAAGAAATTTATTACTTTTAATAATAATTGAATTATTGTGATGAATATTGTTATTTATGAAAATAATTGAATTTTGAAAAGAATTCTATTGAAATACCTCAAAATAATTAAATTTTCGGGAATAATTTTTTTTATTTATCGACATAATTATGTCGATAAATAAAAAAATTATTGAAAAAATTTATTTATTATTTTAAAAAAAATTTTATTAAAATGTTTAAAAAGAATTGAATTTCTGTTGAAAATTTTATTACTTTTGAAAGGAATTAATATCTTCATAAGAATTTTATGAACATTGTTTTAAATAATGAATTTTTAAGTGTTATGAAAATTTTATTAGTTTAAATAATTGAATTCTTGTCAAAAACTTTATTTTTGAAAGTAACTGGTTTTACGACTATGAAAATAATTAAATTCATGCCTAATAAAAGAATATAATTGCAGATTCAAGATGAAGAATCTTGTAAAAATAGACTTCAACGTATCGGCTTATGACGAAAAACTGTTACATAAAGAAATTATAATCTGCATTAAAAAACACAAATCAGTTATAACGTTTGTATCATACTTTCATTGAAGTAATTTATTTTCTAATCTTCAGTATTTTGACATTGTTTTAATAACTTTTTTTATTAGTAATTTAATTTAATGAATAATAATTAATTTAATAATTTTTTTAAGGTTTGTAAATTGTATTAAGGATTGCTTTTCATTTTCATATTTTGTGAGTTTGGGAGTAAGCATCATATCATTGAGTTTGACTGGAGTTCAGGTAATGGGAAATTAATTTTCTTTCTCGTATGAAACCATTCCATTAGGCAGAGAAAGAGAGAGAAAAAAACATTGAACACAATTTTCAGATGATTATGTCACTGGAACATCCTCGTGAGGTTTATTCAGTTTTTTTGTTTACTGCTACACAAATTCTTCGTATATTTATGGTAACAGTGCCAAGTCAACGTCTGATAGACCAGAGTACTCAACTTTCACGAAATATGTAAGTTTGCTAAAAAGCTAAAATTAAAGTAAAAATTCAAATCATCCGCAGAAACTTTAACTTTCTGGTTTTCGATCTTTCGAAATAATAATTCATAATAATTAATAATAAAAAACAATTTAATAATCTTATCGAAAATGATCCTGCATTCAAAAAGGTGAAAATCGCGCTAGGAATATAAAACATTCCTTGTCCTATAATTTATTATTATTATTTTTTCAAAATTAAAGTTGCACGTAAACAAATGTTTTATTCTCTTCATAAAATATTTGTTCATAATTTAAATTATTTTTTAGACACGATGGACTTTGGTACAAAATGTCATGGAGAACACAAAAAATGTTGATCATGATGATAATGCGTTCTGCAATTCCTTGCACGTTTACTGCCGGAAAAATTTATACTTTTTCAATGGAAAATTTTTGTTCTGTTAGTAAAACTTTTTAATGCTGTTTAAATGAAGCTGAAACTGGCAGCTAGTTAGTTATCCAAAAATTTTTGCTCGCTTTTAAAGAAAAAAAAAGTAAATTTGAAACTGTCATGCAGCTAATTTTTCAAAAAGTGTTGATTCTATAACCAAAAAGAACATTTAGCTTTAAAATTTTATGTTAAAAATTGAGTCCGTGTTAGAAGCTCTAAAGTTTCAGCTTTTTGTTTCTAAACTTTACTGAGGAAAAAAATTTTTTTTAATTCATGTTATATTTAAGGTTATTAAAACCTCCGTTTCTTACTTGACTGTTTTGGCATCAGTTCGAGCGTAAATAAGAAATTTCTATTCTTCGCATATGGGAATCAAAATACAAGAAGAGATATTCTATATTAAAAATTATTCTATATATATACGTACTTGTGAAGAACAAATATAAATTGTTCAATTGTTAAAACCAGAAGAATTTTGCTGATAATAATTTTTGCTTGCTTTATAGTAGAAATTTCACTGTAACAACGAAGTTTTAAAGAACTTGAAACTTAAACTTGTATATTTGTTTCTTAAATTCAGCTTATTTTTATGCTTGAAATAAAAATTTAATTTTACATCTTTGAGTCCTAAAATCTTTTTTTCTAATTTGAAATTAAGACAATATTTTAACAAATGTAATGTTTCATTATGTTAATCTAACGTTTTAGCTAAAATTGAACTTCTGTCAAATATTTTATAAATTTCAAAATAATTGAATTTCTGCGAAGGACTTTATTCATTTTGAAGATTATTCAATTTTTGACATAAATTTTATTAAAAAATTCAAAAATAATTGAACTTCTACGAATAATTTTGTTTTTTCACTATGATAATTGAATTCATGACAAAAAATTTTTCAAAATAATTGAATTTCTGCAAAGGATGTGTTATTTTTTAAATTAATTAAATTTTTGACAGGTATTTTATTAAAATTTTTTAAATAATAGGATTTTTAGGAATGATTTTCATATTTTTTAAGATAACTGAATTTTTGACATAAAATATGTCAAAAAAATTAAAAATAATTGAATTTCTGCGAAGAGCTTTGTTATTTTTGAAGACAATTGAATGTTTCATACATAAATTTTGTTTAAAAATTTGAAAATAATTGAACTTCTGCGAATAACTTTATTTTTTTTGAAATAATTGAATTTGTGCTCAGAATTTTATAATTTATATGAAAATTTTTGAAATTAATTAATCTGTTAATAATAATTTTATAATTTGTATGAAGAAAGAAGATAATCGTTCATTCCTTGAGAAGAATGTTAATAGAAATTTTATTAGAATTGTATTAAAAATTTAAAATTAATGGAATTCCTTAGAAAAATGTTATTGAAATTAAACTTTTACCATAGAAATTAATAAAATTGATAAAAATAATTGAATTTCTGCGAAAATTTTTAATATTCATAAAAATAATTAATTAATTATAATAATTTATAATTAATTATTATTATTTTATTTTTTTATAATAATTCTTGTCAAGAATTTTATTATTTTTCAAGATTATTAAATTCTTGACAAGACATTTATTTCCACTATCTAAAATAATTAAAATTCTATAAACAATTTCATTATTTTGGACATAATTTTTTTTTTAATTTGAAAATAAGTGAACTTCTGCGAACAATTTTAATTTTTATACAATAATTTAATTCATACCGAAAATTTATAAAATTTTTTGAAAATCATTAAATTACTACTAAGGATTTTGTTATTTATGTTGAATTATTCAATTCTTGTCAATTATCACTTCCAAAAATAATTGAATTACTGTGAAAAATTTTATTATCTACAAAGTTAATTAAATTTCTGTCAAGAATTTTATTCAAAACTTCTAAAAATATTAAAATTTCTGCGAAGAGCTTTGTTATTTTTGAAGACAATTGAATGTTTCATACAGAAATTTTGTATAAAAATTTGAAAATAATTGAACTTCAGCGAATAACTTTATTTTTTTGAAATAATTGAATTTTTGCTTAGAATTTTATAATTTATATGAAAATTTTTGAAAATAATTGATCTGTTAATAATAATTTTATAATTTCTATGAAAAAAGAAGATAATCGTTTATTCCTTGAGAAGAATGTTAATAGAAATTTTATTAGAATTGTATTAAAAATTTTAAATTAATGGAATTCCTTAGAACAATGTTATTGAAATTAAACTTTTACCATTGAAATTAATAAAATTGATAAAAATAATTGAATTTCTGCGAAGATTTTTATTATTCATAAAAATAATTGAATTCTTGTCAAGAATTTTTTTATTTTTCAAGATAATTAAATTCTTGACAAGACATTTATTTTCACTATCTAAAATAATTAAAATTCTATAAATAATTTCATTATTTTTGACATAATTTTTTTTTTAATTTGAAAATAAGTGAAACTTTTGCGAACAATTTAAATGTTTTTACAATAATTTAATTCATACCGAAAATTTATAAAATTTTTTGAAAATAATTAAGTTTCTACTAAGGATTTCGTTATTTATGTTGAATTATTCAATTCTCGTCAATTATCACTTCCAAAAATAATTGAATTACTGTGAAAAATTTTATTATCTACAAAGTTAATTAAATTTCTGTCAAGAATTTCATTCAAAACTTTTAAAAATATTGAAATTTCTGCCAAAAAATATATTATTCATAAAGGTAAATTGAATTCGTGCCAAGAATTCTATTAAAATTTTTGAAAATAATTTAATTGCGTCAAAGAATTTTATAAATTAAAAATTTAATCCCAAACGTGTAAAAATAAAAATAAAAATTAATAAATATTTAATTGGTTAATTATGTTAATCAGTTAATAATCTTGATTCTTATTAAGTTAATTGTCATTATTAGCTTAATTATTTCTCCTATTATTATTATTATTATTATTATTATCATTATTATTATTATTATTTTTTCTTTTTTTACAAACAAGTTTAGGAGAGGAAAAAATGCTTTTTATTATTATTTTTATCATTATTTTTATCATTATGATTATTATTTTTGTTATTATTATTTTAACATTTTTATTATTATTAATATTATTATTATTATTATTATTATTATTATTATTATTATCTTCTTTTACTTTGTTACTTCTTTTAGAAGAAAAGAAATTAATTGAACAAATTTACAATTAAATTATTTTCCAATTATCTTTTTTTTCTTTTTCTGTTTTTTTTTCTCTCAACGGGGGAGGGGGAGCGTTAAATTTAGCGCAAAATGAGAAGCAAAAGACATTCTACACAGAGAACTGAAGGAAAATACAGGGATTTTCCCCGAGATATTCCGAGAAATACAATGGAAAATCATTAACGAGGTAAGGATGCAAGTATATCGTGAAGCACTTCTTGCAACTGGCACTATGTTCTCGCGTCTCGTCTTTACCCTCTTCTCTCGGTTTAATTAAATTCCCGAGAGAAGCATCGGTGTCGAGCTAAGTTTTTTTTGTCCTGCGCTTAGGCGCGAGAACACACGCGTGAATGCGCACTAATTGATGGATGAATTAATTAGCGCGAATAATCGATCAAAGCCCTCTCTCAAAATACTTTCCTCAATGAACCTATATATGTATATAAAATACCTTTTTCATCGTCTCTCCCTTCCACTCTCTCTCTCTCTTGAAGAAACCTTGATCGCTCGATCAACGCTCTGAAGAGAGGAGAGAGAACCTCATCATTCGATTACACTCAATGTCAATTAGCATCATTTTTTTCAAGCTCATGGATTGAAAATTTTACCAGTTTCTTTTTTACCTTTTTTACCCTTTTTTCCTTTTTTTCCTTTTTTTCCTTTTTCTGCTTCATTTTTTTTTCTCTCTTCTCGATTTTAATTCACTGCTTATATTTTCCACCTAGTTTTCTGTAATTAATTTTTTTTTTGTTAGCATTAGAGAGTATTTTTTCGAAATTTTCCTTAATTATTCTATTTACAGATTCCTCTATCTCATTTATAATCTGGCCATATTAATCGAATCGTTTTGTTAGATTCTGTCGCAGTTATCGCACGCTTTTTCAGACTCATGCCGCACATAGCTTGCATAAAAAGTAGTAGAGAGGGGTGGCAATGCAAATTTATGTAAACCCCAGTCGTTGGAATATCTAGCTACATTAACTAGGGAATTTTCGCGCTCTCTGTCGGAAAAAAAATCTATGGTTTGCATGTATATCTATACCACCTCTTTTGTTGACTTTTATTGCGTAAATAAACAAAATTCTTATCCCACCGCAAAAAAAGATAATTATTATCAATTAATTATTATAATAAGAAAGATTAATAATTTTGAAAAAAATAATAAAAAATACAATTTTTAAAGAAGAATACTAGAAAAAAAACAATGAAGAAGAATAACAGAAAATAAAATTTGGAAAAAAGAATAATAAAATCAAAGTTGCCACAAAAAATTTACTTTTCATATTCCTAATTTCGAAACAAAATTTCGACTCTTCCCCTGACACTAAAAAAAATTTTGATTTACTGTAAAAATTATTAGATATTCAAAAAATGTTCTTTCACATATACTTACTAATTTCTTTAATTGTAAAATTATTAGAAAACATAAATAATTTCTTTTTTAGATAAATAATTAATCATTATTATTTTTCGAAAGGAATTGAAATTCTAAAAGCACTTAAATTCAATTTTTTTCAAAATTCAATAACATTTAAGAAAATTGTTCTAAAACATTGGAGATAATAATTTAAAATAACCGAGAGATAAAAATATTTTTTAAAACAATTTAAATTTTGCCAAGAATTTTATAAAATTTTGAAAAAAAATTGAATTTAGGAAAAGAATTTTATTAGGGGAGAATGGGGAGTTATGAAGCATGGGGAGTTGTGAAGCACGGCCATAGATCTCGCATAGTAATTGTTTTGATAGATGTCACTTACTCTGAATATTTTTTCACCTAATATCTTCGTTTTGTAATTGGATTCATTCCGATAGAAGATATTTTGCATATCTTTCAAGACAATGTGTTCAATTTTTCGTTTATAAAGTTTTTTTGTGTGCTCCATTTTGCAGAATTCTTACAAAATTCGCGAACAAATCAAAAAGATAAGTTCACCCATATAATACCCAGCAATGATTAGGTTCTCGAAATTTAAAACGATTTATGCAAAATCGCAATAAAGAATATTTACCAAAAAATATAATTTTTAGCGATTTTTAGTAGTGCTTCACAACTCCCCATGATTTTTAAAAACTTGAAAAAGCAGCTTTTTAGTCCAACTGAAAAAAATTGTCGATTTTATTTTATTTCATGCAAATTCTTCAACCAGTAAGCATATTTGAAGACCCTCTAGAGATTCAAGTGGAGAAAATTTGAAATAAAAATTTCTTTTTGAAGTTACAACTCATAAACAAAGCGTGCTTCATAACTCCCCATTCTCCCCTACCTGTAAATAGAATTTCTACTTTGAGAAGAATTTTTATAAATTTTCGAATAAAATTTAATTTCTGCAAAGAATTTTATTACTTTTGGAAATAATTGAATTTTTGTGATGAATATAGAAAAATAATTGAATTTTACCAAAAATTTTATTAAAATCCCAGAAAATAATTAATAATTCTAATGGAAAAATAATTCTACAAGAAATGTTTATTAAAATTATTAAAAATTTAGGTTTTAAAAGATTTTAACTGAAATTCACATTTTAAATCAATTTTTCTTGGCAAATTCTACGAGACTTCAAGTATTTAAATAAAAATATAATTATTGTCAAATTAAATATTTCTTAAAATTAAATTCTTTAGAGGAAATTTAATAAAATTTTTAAAAATAAACTACATTTTTGGAAGAATTTCATTAAAATTGTTTACTAAAAATACTATCAAAAAAAAATAAATAAATAAAAATACTATAAAATTGCTATGAATTTTATTAATTGCAATAATATTGAATTCTATGGAACAATTTTATTAACATTCCCAAAAACAATTAAATTCCTGTGGAAAATTTGCAGAAATTTAATTATTATCAAAAATGTTTATAAAATTCTTGTCCTAAACAAAAAAATAACAAAATGTTTTACTGATCCTCAATATTATAATTTTAGAAATTTTAATAAAATATTTCGCAAGAATTTTTTCAAAAGTTTTGGTAAAATTTTATCGTATAGGAATTCAGTTATTCTTAAGACAATTTTGAAACAGTTTTTAATAAAATCAAATAATTTTTAAAGAAATTTTAATTGAATGCTATGAGACAATTTCAAATTTTTCAAACAGAATTAAATTTTACAATCGCATTTTATAATTTGTGAAAAATTTTCAGTAAGATTTTTTTAAAAATATTTTTAATGCTTAAATAATTGAATTCTAGTAAAAAAATATATTACTTGTAAAAGTAATTGAATTCTTACAAAAAACTTTATATTGTATGAGGCTGAAGTCCACAACGTTTTTAAAAACGAAAACAAAAAAATAATGGGATGATACTTTTATTTTTGATTGTGAATAATGTTATTTTTTGATAATTGAATCCTTAGCAACAACTTATTTCTTAAAAATTAAGGCACATGAAAATTAGAAATGAATTTTAATTAAAAAAAACCTGTTTTATTTATTTTCGTTTTTAAAAACGTTGCGGACTTCAACTTCGTTATATTGTTTAAAATTTTACGCAATATAAGTTGATAATAATACAATTATTTCGAGTCTTTTTATTACTTTTGATTTTTGCATAAAATTGAAAATTTGCAAATTGAATATCGTATATTATTTTTGGAAATAATTAAATGTTTGAGTAGAATTTTATTGAAATTTTTTTTTACATAACTGAATTCTATTAAAAAAATGTTTAAGAATAATTGAAATTTTGACGAGAATTGTTTGAAATTTTCGCACATAATTCAATTTCTACGTAGAATTTTAGTTAAAAACGTTTTAAAAAATTGAATTTTGGAGAAGTTACACATTATTATGTTATTTGTTATTTAATATAATTATTATATAATAATATAAGTTATTTGTATCTTCTTCAAAATTCAATTTTTTAAAACGTTTTACACTAAAATTCTTCTATAAGTCTATTATTTTTAATGATTATAAATGTATGTTAAAAAAATACAACCAATTTTAGAAGAATTCGAATGATTAGGTAAATTTTTCAAAAATCTAATTAAATTCATTGAAAATTGAAGTTATCTAATATTTCAAATAAATACCTTTATAGTTTATTTGTTTTTTTTTTTAAATTGTAGTTGGGTGAATTTTCTGAAAGTGACATTTTTTTATGTCTCAATTAATTTTACAAAATCTACTCTTTAATAATTATTATCAATTTCCATGGTGAAAATTTAGCACTTATTTATCATTTTTAGGAAAAAAATTAATAATTTTATTCAACTTAATTTACGTAATAACTAAATTACTTTCATCTCCGAAGCCTTTTCAACATGTCTCCAATAGGACTTCTACAATAAAATTAAATTTTCATGGTTTTTTCAAATTCTCAGAAATTTTTTTAAAATATTGTCAGAAAGTACAATGTTTTTTCTATCATTATGTGCATTTTAAAAATTTGTAGACCTCACTTTTATTTTTGATAAAAATGTTTAAACTTTGTCTTCAGTTTTAGGTTAAAATTACTTTACAATGATTACTGACATTTTATACTTTAAAAATATCTTAAACAAAATTTTAATGCACATTAAAATAAAGCTGAGAATCTGACGTTAAATTTTCCTATATTTTACCTACAAAAAGGAAAAAAATTATTGCTGTTATAAATAATCGAAATTTACATATTTTTCTCCGAGTAAAAATTAATTTCATCTCCGAAGCCTTCCTTTTTAATAAATAACTGAATGTAGAAGTAAATTTAACAGAATATTTCGATGGTAATATAAAATGAGGGTGTGAGATTTGTATGTTTTACTAAAAAACATATTTTAATTGCGCCCTAATGTATACAAATATGAAAGAAAATTTATTTTTCATCTCCGAAGCTTTTCATCTCCGAAGCCTTTTCCTTGAAATATGCTAGTTTTTCTTTTGTTTTTAGTATTTACCTGCATTGCTTTGAAAAAATTAACCCAAATTACCATTAAATCAAATACTTTATAAAACATTTATATTTTCATCTAATTGAATATATTTGGTATTAAAATATACAAATTATTAATTTTTAAGCATTGTAATTTTATTATGATCCTAAAATTTTGAACGTTCAGATGAACGAAATTTTTTTTTATTGAAGATATTTTTATAAATTACAAATCATAAAAAAATTAAAAACTAAAATTGTACTTTTAAAAACTTAGTAATCAATTTTTTGGATAGTGAAATAAAATAATTGCAATAAAAATTTAATTTGTAGAAGAAACAAATAAATTTCGTTCATTTGAACGTTTAGAACTTTAGAGTCTTATTTTATTTTCGATTTCGTGAACGCGATATTAGCGTGAATTTTTAATAGAAAAGCTCGCCAATTAAATAAAATTAATTTAATGGAGCAACAATAATATTTTTCAAATGAAAAAAACTTTAATATTTTTAAGAATTAATTTTGCGCAACCTAAAAATCTTACTCTTGAGTATGCAATTAAGTAGTTTTAATAGAAAAAATCATATAATTGAAGAAAAAAATTAATTGGAAAACTGAAATTTAAAAGTGTCACTTTCAGAAAATTCCCCCTGATGCAAATCTTAAAGTTCAATTAAAAGTTTATGAGTCAAACAAAAAAGACAGTAAAATTTACAATTTTCTGACGAATTCTGAAATTTAAATTTTTTCCAGTATGCTTTTAATAAAAATCCCTAATTTTTTTCCTGAATTCAAATAATATTTATTGGAACCAATTAAATAGCATTTGAACCAATAGATTCAGTATTTGAAGCAAATATCATTTAATTGACTGCAATAAATATTATTTGATTAAACTAAATATTTAATTGATAATAGTTAATTAATCGGTTATTTGAATCAAAGAAGTTTTTTCAGTGTAGAAATCTAAAATGAAATAGAAATAAAAAAATAGAAAAAATAGAAAAGAAATAGAAATTAAAAAAATGTAAAGAGAAAATAGAAAAAAGAAAAAAAAATAGAAATTAAAAAAAATTGTAAAAAGTTGATAAAGATTGTTTTATTCATGTCCTGTTTACGTGGAAGAGGAACACTGGTATTGTTGCCATGTAAGTGGTAAAGATCATTATCAAGACGAAGAGTTCGATCAGTGATATCGAACTTCGGATCCTTTTTCACATCCTGCGCGAGAAGATAAACACTAACGCTCCATCAATCTTGCGGATATCGAGTGGCTAATCGACCGCAAGATCGCGTGAGACGCGTGCATGTTAAGAGTTTGGCAGCATGCTAATTACTCAGCATGTCGCTTCAACAATGGCGCAATAATTAACAATTATACGCACTTTGATAATTATACAGCACGACTGCTGAGTTATCACCAGTCTAGTCTGTCTACAAAGCTACTTATTTATTGTTTGCAGCGTGGGTGCACCACTCTCACAAACGCTTAATAGAGAAACATGTTACTTAAGTATACACCACCAAAATTCCACTCTCTCTAAAATGATTAAACATCATAAATTTTAATTAACAATTACTGCGCCGCACCGCGCCAAAACTCTAAATTCCCCACATTAAATCAATTCTTTGCTATTAACTATTTTATACGTTTACTTCAAATTTCAGAATTACTTACTTTCATTTCTTTAAAATGCTCAAAATTTAGAGGATTTTCATTTTAAGGATTTTTAAAGAAATGGGATATTCTTTAAAATGCTCAAAATTTAGAGGATTTTAATTTCAAAGGATTTTTAAAGAAATGGAATATTCTTTAAAGTTCTTACGCTGTTGGAAATTTTTCTTCAATTTTTACTTCTCTTTTTTAAAGAGACTTTAAATTTAGGATAGCAGGTAAATAGAGAGAAAGAATGCGGCTCAATTTTCAAATATGAAAATGCCTCAAGGAGATAAATAGTCAAAATACAAGAACGTGAATTATGGAAATGTCAAAAATTCCCAGTCACCATAGATCAAAAATTTTAGAACATTCTTTTTTGGAGATGAATATCCATCATGGGGCCAAAATGGAGCCAACGATCATAAATCTTTGAAATTCAACAAAATCTGATTACAAATAAATAATCTAATATATTCGCGAAAATAGATGAAACTTTTGGAAAAGCTCTGACAAAAATCTAGAAAAGAAACTTCACTGAAAATTGTCTATTCTGACACTGAGAAAATACTATTTTTTAAGTCAAGCATAAATATTTTTTGTGAACTGTCATCTATACAGGTTTGCCACAAAAATTAAATTTTCTTTTTTTACTGACTAATCAATTTTCGTGTTATTTTTAACAATGAATTAAATTTTAGTGTATTAAATTTTTTTATTACTATAAAACATGAAGATATTGATAACTCCGAGTCTTCCACTCGGAGTGCTCAATTTCTTCATATTTTATAATAATTAAAGATAACCAAATAATAAAATCATTATTTAATATTATAAGAATATATTATACTTTTTTAAAAATTATTTTCATTATTTCAATTCAATCATTATTTTCAAAAAATTTTAACTACAATTCTACTTTATATCTATTATTTTTAATAATAAATAATTAATCAATTTTACAAAATTTAAATTCTTCCTAAATTCTTTAATTAAATGCATATTAGAAAATAAAAACTTGAAATAATATTTAAAAAATTCAATTCAACTTTTCCAAAAATATTAATTTCAAAATTCAATTATTTCCAAAAAGTTCACTTTATATTTCTTTTAATATTCAATTATAATTTAAAATTGTAACTGAAATTCATTTTTATGAAATGAAAATCAATTTTTATTAGAAAATTCTACAAGAATTTAATTATTTAAATGCAAAAGTAAATAATTTATTGAATAATTGAATGTTTCTGAAAATTCAATTCTCATAAATAATTTTAGTAACAAATTTTTTAATAATTTATTTTTTTTTGTCGAATTTTATTAAAACTTGCATTAACATAATTACTTTTTTCAAGGAATTCAATTATAATTGTATGAAAAATAATTGAACCGCTACGATGAGTTTTATGAGAATATTCAAAATTATTCGTTTACAATTCAATTTTACAAAATTTCAATTATTTGAAAATTCTGAAATTAAATATACATCGCAATATAAAAACTTGAAATAATTTCAATAAATATCCTATTAAACTTTAAACAAAATTAATTCTACAGAACTTTTTGTCAAAAATATGAAAAATGAAGAATTTCAATGATTTTAATTTGAAACTTTTTCAAAATTTAATTATTTCTAAAAATCCATGTATAATGCTTTTAATACTTAAGCATAATTTAAAATTTTAACTGAAATTCATTTCTAAAATCATTTTTATTAGTAAATTCTACGAGACTTCAATTATTTAAATACAAAAATAAATAATATATTAATTTCATATTTCTTGAAATTAAATTCTCATACAAAAATGTTATCAACAAATTTTTTAAATCATTAAATTCTTTGGACGAATTTTAATATGATTTTTAAGAATAATTACATTTTTCGAGGAATTTGATTAAAATTGCATTAACAATAATTGAAATTCTAATAATAATTGAAATTTTGTAAATAATTGAGTTTTATTATTTATGAAAATAATTGAATTCCTAATAGAATTTTATTATTTATAAAAATAATTGAATCTCTGTAGAAATGTTATTGTCTATGAAAATAATTGAATTATTGCGAAAAAATTTATAAAAAAAATTTGTAAATAATTGAATTCCTGTAAAAAAATTTTATTACTTATATGAAAATAATTCAATGTTTGCGTTGAATTGTATTCAAATTTTTTTTAATAATGGAATCCTTTTAGAAAATTTTATTGAAATAGTATAGATATTAAAAATTATGGAATTTTATAAAACTTTTGAAAATAATAGAAATTTTGACTAGAATTTGATTAAAATTTTGTAAAACAATTGAATATCAGAGAAGAATTTTATTATTTACAAAGAGAAATAAAATTTTGACGAGAATTTTTTTCAAATTTTTTAGCACAATTGAATTTAGTAACTACGTTACTAAGATAGTTAATAACTAACTTACTATTCTTCCAGAAGAAGCTAAATTCGTTGAATTTTTACAAATTGTTGACTTTTGTGTTTTATTTAAAATAAAACTCCATCCATAGTTAAAAATAACACCAAAATACACTATTTTAATCATTTTTGGTGTTAATTTAATCCTAGAGGGATTAAACTGTTGCAGATTATTTTAATCCATTCTGGTGTTATTTTAACACCTCCTCACGTTTTACTGTGTTGAATTCCGCCAGACGTACATTAACCATTAAGAAGATGGAAACAAAACGTCCATTACAAAAAGATCCCAAATTTAGCTGCGAAAAAGAATTGATCATAAATGACGACCTTGTCGTTCTAAATTGTTCGGATAAAATGGAAAATATAATTGAATTTTCTCAAAAAAATTGCACCGCCCGGGAATCGAACCCGGGTCGCAAGAATGGGAATCTTGCATGATACCACTACACCAGCGGTGCCCGTGGCATCCGTGAAAGAAGATTCCATTGAAAGCTCTGCGAAATTGCTTGGGTGCTCTAAAACGATCGATGAAGTCTGAAGCAAGCGAAACTTGTACTACTTCTCCTACTCCGACCGCTATTTCCAATAGAGAAACTTTTATAGCATTTAATCCAGTGAAACTTTGGATAATGTTTCTCGAAGCAGGACTTTTGCGAATTAACAATGATACTATGCATCATAATTACTAATTAGCCATAAATTAATTCTCAATAATAATATCAAACTTTTGTAAGGAAAATTTTTAATGTCTATAAATTATCTAGTAGTCATTTGTTTAATTTTATGAACATCGTAGTCTTTTTGTTAAAATAATTACCCCAGCAGTACGGAGCGAGTTTTTTAAAACAAAAAAGTCTTAATTTACTTATAACTCAAGTACTATTTTTAAATTTCACTAAAATTTACTTTTTAAATAGGAAAATTATTTATGTCTAAAGTACATTTCACTACAACTCTCACTGAAAATTACTTTCAAAATAGTAAATTTTACTAATTTCAAATAGATAAATAATAAAATAAAAAATAATAAATAAATAATAAATTCAAAATTAATTTATACGAACCAGGAAATAGTAAAATTATAAATTAACTTTGAAAATGTTTAAAACTTTCAAAAATCTTTTCAGAAAAGCAGAAATTTAAAAATAAACATAAAAAAGCAATAATTTAAAAATACATATTTAAATGTACGTGAACTATTTTAGAAAAGTGGAAGTTTATTTAAAAGACATACCCAACTTCTTCTACTAAAACGGAAATTGCTTTTCTGAAATTTTCTTTAATTATTTTCCTCCACAGTATTTTCTAAAGAGTACTAACATTTTTTTCCCTCACATTAGAAATAAATTTCCGAGACTTACAGAGAAGGTCTATATAAGAATTACAAAAAAAAATTCAGTAAATTCAAGAGCTCAGAGATAAATCTTGTAAGACTTACAGAAAATTCAATATATACTTATTCGAGCAACCACAGATAAATCTTGTAAGACTTTCAGCAAAAACTGTACAAATTACACAGGAGCTATTGTAACTGCAACTGTACATTTAAAACCGAGTTTATAAAAACTTTTCATATATATCTGTGAGTACAGAAAAAAATTTATAGAAAAAAAAATATATATATAGAAAGAGAAAAATATAAAAAAAAATGTTTCGAACGTTCAAATGAACGAAATTTTTAAGCATTTTAAAAATTGCTGTCGAAAAAATAAAAATAATTGAAATTAAATAATATTTATAGTCTGGAATTAATTTGTTTTCATTTTAAAAAAAAGCTTTGTAAAGAAATTTACAAATTAGAGGAAGTAAAAAAACATTGTCATTTGTTATTTGTTGTAATTTGTTTGAACGTTCGAATTTTTAGGAACATCAAAATTTAGAAAGCGGAGCATGGTACTATAAATTTTTTAAAAATTCCATCACCCCCTGAAATTGTGATTCCCAAGTTTTGAACGTTCAGATGAACGAAATATTTTTTATTAAAGATATTTTTACAAATTACTAATCATAAACAAATTTAAAAACTAAAATTTTTGTTTATAAACTAAGTAATTAATTTTTTGGATAGTGAAGCAAACTTTTAATATTCAATTATATTTCAAAATTTCATTCTTTTTTAAATACATTTTTATTAAAATTAAACGATAATTGAATTATTTAACTGACAAAACTAATAAATTATAGTTGAATTTTATTATTTCCCCACTTTTTTAATACAATTCTTCAAAAAATACAAATGGGTGAATTTTCTGAAAGTGACACTTTTAAATTTCTGTTTTTCAATTAATTTTTTCTTCAATTATATGGTTTTTTCTATTAAAACTACTCAATTTCATACACAAGAGTAAGATTTTTAGGTTGCGCAAAATTAATTATTAAAAATATTAAAGTTTTTTTCATTTGAAAAATATTATTGTTGCTCCATTAAATTAATTTTATTTAATTGGCGAGCTTTTCTATTAAAAATCCACGCTAATATCGCGTTCACGAAATCGAAAATAAAATTACACTGCTTAAAAATTAATAATTTGTATATTTTAATAACAAATATATTCAATTAGATGAAAATATAAATGTATTTAAAGAATTTGATTTAATGGTAATTTGGGTTAATTTTTTCGAAGCAATGCAGGTAAATACTAAAAACAAAAGAAAAACTAGCATATTTCAAGGAAAAGGCTTCGGAGATGAAAAGCTTCGGAGATAAAAAATAAATTTTCTTTCATATTTGTATACATTAGGGCGCAATTAAAATATGTTTTTTAGTAAAACATACAAATCTCACACCCACATTTTATATTACCATCGAAATATTCTGTTAAATTTACTTCTACATTCAGTTATTTATTAAAAAGGAAGGCTTCGGAGATGAAATTAATTTTTACTCGGAGAAAAATGTAAATTTCGATTATTTATAACAGCAATAATTTTTCTCCTTTTTGTAGATAAAATATAGGAAAATTTAACGTCAGAATCTCAGCTTTATTTTAATGTGCATTAAAATTTTGTTTAAGATATTTTTAAAGTATACAATGTCAGCAATCATTGTAAAGTAATTTTAACCTAAAACTGAAGACAAAGTTTAAACATTTTCATCAAAAATAAAAGTGAGGTCTACAAATTTTTAAAATGCACATAATGATAGAAAAAACATTGTACTTTCTGACAATATTTTTAAAAAATTTCTGAGAATTTGAAAAAAACCATGAAAATTTAATTTTATTGTAGAAGTCCTATTGGAGACATGTTGAAAAGGCTTCGGAGATGAAAGTAATTTAGTTATTACGTAAATGAAATTGAATAAAATTATTTAATTTTCTTTTAAAAATGATAAATAAGTGCTAAATTTTCACTATGGAAATTGATAATAATTATTAAAGAGTAGATTTTGTAAAATTAATCGAGACATAAAAAATGTCACTTTCAGAAAATTCACCCAAATATATTCAAAAATAATTTTCTAAAGTGACAAAATAATATTCTTCAAGTTATGAAAATTATTTCAATAAAATTTAAGCAAATTTCCTATTTTTCCCGGTTTTTATCATTATTTTTAGATATTTAACTATTTTCAAAAAATTGTAATTATTATTTGTTAAAACCTAATTTTTTCAGAATTTCTAACTAAGATTTTTCAAATTTAATTAATTTTTCCTCAATAAATATTAGAATATTAATTGTTATTTATTAGCTCGCCAAGAATGAAAATTTTTTAAATACTTTCAATATAATTCTACAACCTTTGGTTTTTAATTATTTCTATAAAATTGGGTCTGCATTTCTTCAAATATTTTCTGAAATTTTAACTAAAAATCTTGTTTAAGTTTAAATCAAATCTTATATCAAAAAAGATGTACGGAAAAAAACTTTGTAAAGAAATACACAAATTAGAGGAAGTAAAAAAATATTGTCGTTTGTTTGAACGTTCGAATTTTTAGGAACATCAAAATTTAGAAAGCGGAGCATGGTACTATAAATTTTTAAAAAAATTCCATCACCCCCTGAAATTGTGATCCCCAAGTTTTGAACGTTCAGATGAACAAAATATTTGTAATTAAAAATATTTTAATAAATTAATAATCATATAAACAAATTTAAAAACTACACCGAAAAAAAAATATTCTTGTTTTGAGATGATTCCTCTTATTTTGATGCATATTTTCCTTTTGTATATTGACCAAAAAACGTCCTCTTATTTTAAGAGGATTATTCTCCACTTAAGAGTAATTCCTCTTAAAAGTAGAGGAATAGTCTCCAATGAAGAGTAATATTCTTAATTTAAGAATAAAATGTAAGAGGATTTTAGAAGAGGAATTGTCCTCTTAAAACAAGAATATTTTTTTTCGGTGTAAAATTTTACGTTTATAATCTAAGTAATTAATTTTTTGGATAAGCAAAATAATTGCAATGAAAACTTAGTTTTTAGAAGAAATAAATAAATTTCGTTTATTCGAACGTTTAGAACTTTAGTATGTTCTGAAATTGACGTTTTTTGAAAAATATTGACATAATAAAAATCCTATTATCGAAAAATTGACTTTAAGGTAAACCAGATGCCATCTACATTTCACATTCATTAGTGACACTGAACTTTGTTCGTGCGAGGCAATAAAATAAGTGACGTTGGCGAGAATGAGAAATGCATGAAATTTATCAATATCGGCATCCTTATATAGGATATAAGCGACGTTCACCGTGACGTCGCATGGGGAAGATCAAGAAAGCAGAAGGCTATGGTGATTTATGGAAGCAACACCTCATGGCGTTTTGTTCACTTTGCGATATGGTTGCTCGTCGTTGGCAGTCAGTTCCGTCTTTTTTTTTTTTTTTTTGCTTTTTTCTTTTTTTTTTACTAGAATTTTTTTTACTTCTTTTTTTTTACTTCCTTTTTTTGTGCTTCTTCGCCCCATTAGTAATGCCTCGGTCATTACGAGCCACCCGGTCGATTTCCCGTGGCTAATAAATTTCGATAAAATTTCTCCGCTTTACAGGACTGAAAAGCATCTCTCTCTTCGCGTCTTGCTGTGTACTAAGCGCGTAGAGAAAATAAAATTCTGTGTATAATACATTTATATACGGTTCCCGAGTTAATCAAACAAAATTTACAAACTGTTTTTTTTTCAGACGTTTTGCCAAAAAAAGAAATATAAAATAATTCCTATCAATCAGTTCAGTTAAATACTTTGAAAAAAATTATAGTATAATTATAGTATAAATTATAGTATTATAAAATTATAGTAAATATTATAGTATAGTATTGTAGTATAGTTGAAAAAAAATTATAGAACAGTTATAGTATAGTTGAACAAAAATTATAGAATAGTTATAGTATAGTTATAGTATAGTTGGAAAAAAATTATAGTAAATACAATATTTCGAAAATTTTAACAAGCGGAATTTTCCGGAAGAACTTTCCCTGGAATCCTTTTCCAAATAGGTAACTAAAAGAAGCACTGTCTTTTTTTGTTGCTATTGCTGTTGTTACAAACAAATAATTTGAAATTACTTCGCTCTTCTCTCGGCAATTAATGTGAAATAAAATGTTCTATCTACATCTATACTGCGAACAAGTCGCACCGTATCTTGCATCGTTGCTGTCAGATTATCGTTTACTAGAATTCCGCACATTTCTCTATCCTTTCTTTCCCTTCCATCTTTGATAAAGTTAGTTTATAGTTTGTTTATAAAACTTTTGAAATTCGTTTTCCTTTTTTTCCTTTTAGATTAAAAGGAAACTATTTTCATTTCATTCCATTGTTTAAAGTTTTAAACTTTAAATTTAAAAATTAAGAATTCTTTTCGATTTTAATTCATTTCAAGTTATTTTTTTATTTGAATTCAATTTGAATTTCGTTTAATTGAATATTTCGGGCTTCAGAGACATTTCTATTAGTGGATGTTGAAAATTAGAAAAATAAACTCTGAAAGTTCACCTGTGAGTTTTGTAGCGATCTCCGCTTTTATTACTTTCATTATAAGTTTCAACAATATTTATATTAAAAACTATTGTTTTTAATATACATATTGTTGAAATTTCATTCATACGAAAATTTTAGTACTTTATGAATATAATTCAATGCACAATTTTGTTTTTCAAAGCGCTTTTCGCCTTTGTTTACTCAACCATATTTTAACTAGATAGAAAATACTTCCTCATGTTCATGAAATTTTGTAAAGCAAATAAAAAATATTTTTTTTTGTTCCTACAACTATTTTTTATCCTCTAATATTACTCAACAAATTTTTATTTCAATATTGTAAATTCTCTCTGATTTTACTCTCTCTAACTCTTCCTCTCTGTCTCTGTCTCTCTCTCTCTCTCTGAAACTGGATAAGTAAAATATCCTCCACTAATTTCAATCAGTAAAAATAGCTACTAATTTATTTTCATTATTTCTAAAAATTACAACTGCAGTTTAAAAAAATACAAATATTTGAATAAATATTTAATAAGTATAGTACTTTTAATATTCAATTATTTTTCAAAATTATAACTTAAATTGTTTTTAAATCAATTCTTTTTAAAACATATCGATAAATGAATTATTTTAATAAAGAATTTTTGTAAAATTTTGTTATTATCCAAATGTTTATTTACAGTTCATTAAAAAAATACAATAATATGTAAAAAAAAATAATTTTTAAAGAAGGGAAAAAAATTCTTTGAAATACAAAGTTTTAAAGAAATTTAATAAACTTTTCTATTGTTTCAATTGTTAAAATTATTTCCAGAATTCATTTAGTTCAAAAAAATTTCAATTCTAATTTTTCAAAAACCTAATTTTTCAGAATTTGTAAATTGAATTATTAAAACATTGAATAATATTTGTTAAACAAATAATAACAATGCGTAAAACATTTAAAAATTTAACAATTAAAAAATTACAACTGCAATTTTTTCTTTTTTCAAAAGTAAATTATTTTTTACCATTTTCGAGTGGAATTAGTCAAAACATTAATAATTTTTTAAGCAAAAAAATATATTTTGATTTTTTAAAATGAATATTTAAATGTTCTTATTGTCCTATGGCGATTAGAATATTAAAGAGATTTCAATTTAAAAACCCTTAAAAACTTTATCCTTTTTTAAAAATTCCTCTTATGAAACTTTTGATATTTATTTATATATATATTTCAAAATTTCAATTTTTTTAAATACATTTTTATTAAAATTAAACGATAATTGAATTATTTAACTGACAAAACTAATAAATTATAGTTGAATTTTATTATTTTCCCACTTTTTTAATACAATTCTTCAAAAAATACAAATATATTCAAAAATAATTTTCTAAAGTGACAAAATAATATTCGTCAAGTTATGAAAATTATTTCAATAAAATTTAAGCAAATTTCCTATTTTTCCCGGTTTTTAAAATTATTTTTAGAAATTTAACTATTTTTAAAAGATTGTAATTATGATTTGTTAAAACCTAATTTTTTCAGAATTTCTAACTAAGATTTTTCAAATTTAATTAATTTTTCATTAATAAATATTAGAATACTCATTGTTATTTATTAGCTCACTAAGAATTAAATTTTTTTAAATACTTTCAACATAATTCTAAAACCTTTGGTTTTTAATTATTTCTAAAAAATTGGATCTGCATTTCTTCAAATATTTTCTGAAATTTTAACTAAAAATCTCGTTTAAGTTTAAATCAAATCTTATATCAAAAAAGATGTACGGAAATTTAATTATCATTTAAATACAGAAACAAGTGAATGAAATAATTCATGATTTCTAAAAACTGCAACAGAAACTGAATAGTAATATGGTTTTTCATTTGAAATTTGATATTTTAATTTTAGAAAGGAAACTCATAGATTATTTATGACTTTCATTAATTTGATATTCTTTTAATACTGTGAATAAAATTGCCGTACTATATTTAGTTTCCTACTTTGTGGAAATTCTTTTATTTTCAAACTTCTAGGGAAATTAATTTGAAATTTGAATAATAAACAAACTATTCTATATTTACGAATTAATGTCAAATTTTTGACGTGATAATTTGAACTGTAATAGAATTTAGAGTAAAAAAAAACTCAAACTTCAAGTGGGGGTAAAATTTTTCTATTATTATTACAATATTTTTAGAAAAAAATTGATGTAGAAAGCAATTTTTATTCATAAAATCGAAAAGTGGATTGTTCTCCCTAGAAGGTGGAGCAAAAAAGCCATTTGTAGTGTTTTTGTAAAAACGACGTTGAAGTCCACAACGTTGATCAATGAAAAAAATTTGTTTCATTTATTTCAAAATTATTTATAATTTAATATTTATTCATATAACAATTATTATCATTACATAAACATCAATCTGTTTTTTCTAAATATTTTTACAACAATATTGCTGCTTTTTTTTAATTTATTAAGTGAACAATTTCTTTCGTTGATAAACGTTGTGGACTTTTAACGTCGTTTGTACAACTCTTATAACTTAGTTCTTTCGTGGTATGCAAAAAGTTTTCGACAAGGATTTTGATGACTAAATTTTTGACTAATTTTTTAGTAACAGTTATAAATTGGAAAAAAATAATTTTAAATTTCGATTTTGTAGCGTAAAAAGTAAAAAAGTGTCTTTATGACACACTTTACTCTCTTTGTTCCATTACTTTTTTATCTAGCACTAATAATTTTCCCACTCACGTGCACAAACATTATGACAAACAATAATTACAGCAGTAAACCACAAACACGAAGATTGGGTTGATCTTTGGAAATTGTATTATCAAATCTTAGCAGTGATATTGAAAATCATAATCATTATTCAGAGATATTGTCAAGTTTACAGGCGCTTAGAAATCAAAAGGGGGAAATTAATTGCATTTAAGTATTAGTCACTGTGACGTTGGGAGGATATTGCCATAAACTGCGCGCTTCGAGATCAAGAGATGAAACACGCTTGTATAAACGACATAAGCTTTCAAGCCCGTGGTACTGTCTCATGTTACCAATCAACACGAAGGTATAAACCTTCTATATTAGTACGACAAACCAGTAACATTAATGATGATGATAATATTAATGTTGATACTGTTATAATGCAACGCATATTCCCATCAATACACAATGCCTGTAAATTTGACTAGTGAGACTTCCGAGTAAACTTAGGCTTTCGGCTTTTGGGGTCAGAGATGATTTCCGCAATTAGTAATGACGTAGTTGTAATGAACCCCTCTATTATGGCGTTCATATTCGGTTAATTAGGTTGCGCTTTGATTTATTGCGATCCACGATATCTAACCAACGAGCAAGTGCATCAGAATCCGTTGCCTCTGGCGCACTTGTGTTGTTGTTGTTGTTGTTCCCTCCCCCATTACCCCCCTTTTCACCCTCATCACACCAAGCCACCATTTCCCAAGATCCTCACCATCATTCACGGTACGAGTATATAAACCCATCATCCCCATGGGTACACTGAGGCAAACAAAAAAAAAAAGTCGATATATATACGCTTCGATATCCCGATTCTTGATCCTTTCGATCCGCCTCGTCGTTCTTTTTATACAAAATGATAACTAGAAGCGATATTGGTATCCGGTATTCAAGTGCATTATGAGTATCCTAGCTCCTCTTTTTCTCTACTTCGATACCTGATCTAGTTGTGAATTTTTAAATGTATGTTTATGCAGTATGTTTATGCAGTTGGTATATTTATATGTGGGAGTATAATATATCGTGTTTCAAACATGTTGTTACACTTGAATTTATAAACCAACGAGTGGAGCAGGAGGAGGAGGAATGTTCATAAAGATATTTGTCGAGAAAACGAGATGAGACGGTTAAAAAATATCCTGCAATAACAGAACTGAAAGATTATACGCGTACACTTTGAATGCATACCTGATGAGCGGCTTTTGGATGATCGCTTCGGATCTAAAGTAAAAATATTCTAACCTTTCATTCGTATTTAGAATTAAATTTTTCCAATTTACAGTAGGGGCACAAAAGAACCAAAGGCGTTTACAACATAAAACAAAAATGATTCTAAAGTCTCAGAATTTTTTACCAAAAACTTTAGGGACATAATTTAAAATAAAGAAATACTTCTTCTTCTTCTTCTTCTAAATTGTCGTTAATTAATGGTAGTTGCACCAACGTTTAAATTCAATAGCTTTTCGAATTTCTACAGTAAAATTGCTTTCTAAATAGGTTCCCAAAGTTGACATCAATGTTTAGCATCAAAAACTATTTTTTCTTTTTTTTTAACAAAAATTTTAACTATAATACCTTTATCCAGGATCTAAGAAAGTAAACAAACCTTTTAAGAATACTTTCTAACCATAAATCTTGGCAAAAATTCAGTAACTCTTTTCGGTTTTCTACAACAAATATTATATAATTTTTCATTGCTGAGAATCGATGTCGACTTTAGGGACCTACCCAAATAATTTATTTATTTGTTACATAAACGAGCCCTTTTGTACAAAGTACTTTAAAAGAAGTTGAATGATAATGTAAAAAAAGGTTGTGACAAAAATTTAATTTTCTTCCTCCCATTAACTAAATTTTGTCATTCTGCAAACTTCATAAAAGAACAAACTAAATGCCATTATTATTTGAAGAAGATCTTTATAGACACCAAAAATTAATCTCCCTAATTTTTTTCTCACTTGTAGAAACCCTATACGAAAAGTACAAATATAAACAATTTCAGTCCAAATCGAACTGAACCAAAGAATAATTTTTTACAGTTACTGCAAAAGTCAGAAAAAATTAAAAAATCCCCAAAACAAGAATTAATGGAAACTTCGCAATCATTAAATTCGACATCTATTTTAAAAAAAAAGCCTATTTAAACAGAGAAAGAACATAATGAATTGTTACTAGGCAAACTTTCTCGAAAATTATATAATAAACATTAAAATTCAATATTATTTGATTAAGCTTCATTTGAACTTTGATAAGAACCACTATCAAATAATATAACTTTATATACGTTTTCTTCGTCAAATATTCACACAGAAACCGTTCTAACTCGTTTGCATCTAAATGACAAAGTCATTTGCATATTGTTACAGTATTTCAGAAAATATTTCTTAAAATAGTTAAAGTAGTTTTCTCTCAAACGCTCTCTCACTGCGACAAAAGTTCATACGTATAAAGTAGAAGTGATCAGAGAGAGAAAAATTTTCTCCCCCTATCTTCCATATTTAATATAATGTAATGATCGCTTTCCTAAACAAACAAAGCTATTTAATTTCAGAGAGAAAATTCTTAAAGAAATCAATTTCTTGTCATTAAAAATTTTAAAGTAGATTAAAATGAAAAATATTTGAATATTTGAGCAATTTTTAACCTTTTTTTGGATTTTATTATTTAAGTAAAAAATTTATATTTTGATTTGAGAAACAATATTTATACTCTCTTTTGAATTAATAAAAGCGTTTACTAATTTGAACTAGTAACTGAGTTAGTAAATTCAGATTTTACTAATAAATTATTAAAACAAGCATTGTTTGGTAGTAAAATTTTTTAATTCAAAAGCAAAAAGTCAGACACTAGTTTTAATTAATAATTAGTCAACGTTTTTATGAATTCAAATTTAGAGAGTATCACAAAAATAGTGTTTCCTCTTTAATAATTCAAATTTAGAGAGTAAGACGCAAATTAAATTATTCTGACATTTATTAAGGAGCTTTAACTTCCGTTAATATTTCTCAAGATGTTAATGTTTTATATTGAAATTTCGCTTTTTAGGAAATTAATCTGTAAAGTATTTTCTTTTAATTCGTTAACTATTTTCGTTCATCATAGGTGTTGAAAAATTATTACAATAAAAAGAACAAGTAACGTATATTCAATTTAATAGTAAATTAAAATTTAAATAAGTGCACAAGAGCTAAAAATCAGCATTGGGATGAAAGAAAAAGCGCGCACCAATCACAAAAGCGGAGAATTTTCAAATCCATTTGTTTTCAACTCTATTTTACGAAATTTCGTTCATCAAAAATTCTTCAATTAAATATTTAAAATATAAAAACTTAAAATTTCAATAAAAATTCAATTAAAATTTAAAAAAAATTTAACTATACAAAATTGTCAGTTAAAACTTTAAAAATTTAAATATGAAACTAAAATTAATGAATTTTTCATTACAAAATTCTACAAGAATTCAATTATTAAAAAATTAGAATGTTTTCAATCACAATTTCTTGAGAAACATTTTGATAATCTTTATACAAATGCAAAATGTTTTCAAGAAATTGAAATTTTAAATCCTTTTTTTTTTATTTAGAGGTCGAGAATTTTGAGCTTAAAAAAAGTTATAACCGGTTCTTTGATAGGGACCCTCAATTAAACTCATTAAAATAATTTTATCAAAAAATTTAAAAAATTTATATTCGAATTTTTGCGAAGAATTTTGTACAAATTTTTCTTTTTATATAATTTAATTCTCGTGGACATTTTTATTATTTAGATAAACAATTGAATTCTTTAAATACATAAATAAATAATTTATTAAATGTAGAATATTTTTTTAATGTAATTCTTAAAGTAATTCTAAGAACAATTTTTTAAATAATTTATTATTAATTATTTTAATGAATTCTAATATTTCTAATAACATTTATAGAACTAAAAAATCGGCATTGGGACGAGAGAAAAAGCGCGCACCAATCACAAGAGCGGAACGCTGCCTTCAGTCCCCGCCTACTTCGCGGTTGACCAATCGCGAAGGTCTGATCCGTTCAAGCGAGTAGAAATATCGTTGGACACAGTTCGTTGTATGCCCAGTACGTTAAATAGCATATTTAGTTATAATTACACGATTTTTGAAATTTTTGATCAATCTTTAGATTTATTTTTAAAAACAGTCCTCCATTTGATTAACGAGAATCTCATGCTTTAGTTAATTATTTTGTGCCATATTCGAAAACTTATAAATAATTGATAATCCTGTAATTGGTCTATGTGACTGTTGGATTTGTTTCAATAAATAAAAGTAAAATAATATTTAATTTTTCCTGACAAGAATTGCATTTTATTTTTAATTATCTAAGATCAATATGATTTCTGAAGTCAGCATCGAAGCTTGACGTCAAAAACAATTTTTTCTTTTGTAGAAGCAAGGTAATAAAATAATTTCTTCACGGGTATTATGTTCAAATAGCGATTTAAAAGTTCCAACATTCTAGGTGAATAATATTTTGTCAAAACAAAAAATTGTTTTCGAAAGAAGGGTTCTTAATGAAAGGGTCTCAATTTCTTAAAAATTTGTGGACATAAACTGAAATTTAGAAAAATCTCTTACTTTTTCCGTATATAGAGATCCATGATCTCCAAATTTTGAACGTTCAAATGAACTAAATATTTTTTATTGAAAATATTTTAATGAATGATATTGAAATAGTGAAAATAGTTCATGAAAAAAATTTATAAACTAAAATTTATGTTTACAAACTCAGTAATTAATTTTTTGAATAGTGCAGCAAAATAATAACAATAAAAATTTAATTATTAGAAGAAATAAATCAATTTTGTTCATTTGAACGTTCAGAACTTTGGGATCTTGATCCCGATCTTTGTGTAACGTCCTGTAACTATTACGTCACAATTTAAATAGATAAAATTTCTGTATTTTACACAAAAACATATTTTGAAGAAAATATCTAAACTATAAAAAAGATATAATAAGCCTAAAAATCAATACTCTAAATTTTTGAGTCTTAATCTTAGTCATACTATCTTCGTCTCCACACACAAATAGAGATTCCTTGAAACTATGTTCTTTTAGTCTACACCGCCAAAATACAGATAAAATTCCTTTAAGATGAACCTTATTATTTACAAGAGTCCCTTTTTACACAACTTCATCAAAATATGTTTTCATGAAAATAATATTAAATTCTTTTTAAAATATTCTGTTTAAATTTAAATAATGTTAATAAGATTCAAAATGCCAAATTAATTAATCATTATTAATTAACAATAAAAATTATTGACAAAATAATTATTTTTAACAAATTAAAAATATTTCTAACTAAATAAAATTGACATTAATTAATTAATTTTGATGTTTTGAAAGTTATAAATAAATAATTGACGATAAACAATTACCAACAATTAGAGTTAATTATTGAACAGTTAAAATATTAAAACCCGAATTTATTAAATAACAATTTTAATTATTTGTTTTATTAATTAATAAAATGTTTAAACAAATTATCCATAGTTTATTGTCAAATAAAATGTTAATTAACAAATTATTATAATAACTATTAAATAATGAAATAATAATCAGAATTGTTATATAATTAATTATAATAAATAGATAATTATTGAAATCATTGATTTTATTGTTGTTAACTTTAATAATTATTAATGTTTAAACAAATTATTAACAACGAATATCAAAATATCTTGTTAATTAACAATTGACTAAATAATGATTGAATAATGTAATTCACATCGAATTAATTGTAAAATTCTCTAATTAATTATTTTATTGTTATTAACATAAACAATCATCATTTTTAATTAATGTTTAAACAAAATATTCAACATTTATTGTATAAATTATGTTAAAACCAGAAATATGTAAAATTCAAGAGAAATAGCCACATTTTTGTAAATTCTAGAAATTGGAGTTGGAAGGAGAGATGAAGTTGGGGAACGATAAAACTCAGCCCCTTTTCAAAGATCTTCCTACGCTTAAAACTGATAAAAATGGGACGGACCCAAAAGTAACCTATCAGGCCCATTTTCTTAATGCATTTTTTCTCCATTTTCTTTATCTTAAACCAATCCTAAAATACCCAACCTCTTTTTCCCTTTCTTTTGACATTTTCTTCCTCAAATTTTCCTCCCTTAAGAAAATCGGAAGTGGGAACAGTGATATAAATATATGTGTTCCTTAAGGAAAAAGGAGTTCTCGAAAAGCTATCAAATCAAACTAGAGTTCTCGAACAATTATCAACTAAAACTTAGAGTTCACTCCAAGTACAAAATCCTAATTCAAATTCTTATTTAAGTTCTTATTCAATTTCTTATTCAAGTTCAAGTATTAAGTCAAGTTCTAATTCAAAATCAAAATTCAAGTCAAGTTCTTTTCAAGTAATAAAAAAAAGGAAAATCAAAACAACTTCATCTCTGCATCCAGATCCAATTTCGACTTCTATCATCTTTAAAGTGTATTAAAAGTGATTACCAATTTAAATTTGCTGTGTTCTTTTTTTCTTTCTCTTGTCAATTTAAACATTCCTAGTTCCGGAAATGTTTCATACGTCTTATGTGAATGTATGGAATTATTTCTGCTAATACCTTTTTTTTATGTCACTTTCATATCAATTGAATCAAATAAAAGAAATAATATTGAAAGTATTCCCAAGCTATTGGACGCAAGTCTAGGCTTAAAAATTAGATCAATTTAAAATAAAATATTGTTACAAACCATTTTTGGGACGTAACATTTGCAAATCACTTCGAGAGCGAAACGCCAAAAAAGAAACATCAGAAATCGTAGCTCAAGATGAGTAATAATTAAAATGCAGTAACTGTGTATATGACTCACCGGAGTTGAACTTTGAAGTCGACCTCTGAAGTAGCCAAGTCTGCAAGGCAAGTTTCTCCCGATGTCTACAGAAGAACTCTGGCCTGATACCATGTCTCTTCAAGAATTCATCGCATTTCCTGAAGGCAGCCAGTGCTTTGGCAGCTTCAACCTCATCGATCTCAACGCTTATGCCGCTTGGATAGGAGCTACGTCTTGATGATGAGGAACGTTCCTCATAAGTCTCATCCGGAAGGAGCATTCCCATCTTCCAGGTTGTTCTATCTTCCACCCTATAATTGCAACCACAACCTTCGCTTCCGATTAGCGGTACTCGTCCAAAGCACATATTAAACCCAAAGTAAGGAGAACCTCACGCGAGATTCCCGTCTAGGGCTAATATTCAATGCACAACTAATTAGCCAGTTCACTCACTCATTCTCTCTCTCTACATATATATGTATATCACAGTCGACCAATTTCATCCAAGTCCATCGACTTTACCAAACTTCCATATTCCCTCCAAGTTATATGTGACTGGCGATTCATTCGAATTGAATAATAACCGAATACCCGTCAAACCATCACTGGAAACCTGAGAAGTTGATCTTGCTTGTAGTTGTGCAACTGGAAAGAGGAACTTCTGCTTTGGATAGATGGAAGATCCGCATATCCTTGTGCCAATGTTTCTCTCCTCTTCTTGGCATTGATCAATAGAGGGCAATATTGCACACCGAGAAATGGATATTCTCGATTGCAAAGCGAAAGTTGCGACAAGCGATATCTCATTTCTGCTTCCAGTTATTGCTGAATTTTCCACGATTGATCTCCATTCGCCGCTTCGTTTCTGAAACAATCAAATTGTTCACTATCAGTCTAATCAATTATTATTGCCTAAAAATAACGAAACTTGTCATCTACGCAAAAGAATTTATAATCCAAATTTTATTTTCTCCTAACTCTAATTTGAGTTAGGAGATTTCCCTTTCTGCAAAAAAGGGAAATTTCTAACCTTTGTGGTTTTATTACCCCTAGGTAATGAACTTTTAATTAATATTTTAAGAGCCTCTCTCTGATTCCTGGCACAGGAGGATGACATTAATTTGTCCATAAAAGAGGTAACGTAAGGTTTCCTAAAATCGATTACCATCCTCTATATATATTTATTAATAAAATAGAACGCGCATGATGAATAATTGAACAAGGAAGCGTTTGGGAAACACAATATTCTCCTGAATAGATTCTAAAATAAAATTCAACGACATGGTTTCCCTTTTATAAATAAAATATTCAATTATTCTCCCTCTACTCTATACTGAGGAGAAATTCATTTTCAATCGTGTCTGTATCGGTATGTGTGTATATCTGTGTACCCCCTGAATTCAGTGATTTGTAATTTTATGCTTCAAGTAATTTGCAATTCGAAATTTTATATAGGCAGGATGTTCGGGAGATTTTTCAAGAATACGGCATATATTGTAATACTAAAGTAGGAGGACGAGTGAAACTTGTGACTAAAGAATGTATATAAGACGAATACTAGAACATTAATTAACAATAACACGAAGTCGATTTAAGCATGAAAGAATCGCGACAAGCCGCCAGTAGCTTTAAGGGTCTCGCAGCACGCAAGCCAAGCGGATTTTAATTAATTACAGTTCAATCGTCGATAAACTTCATTGTCACTGATAGCCTGATTCATGATATTATAAACGTTACATTCACAGTCGACAAAAGAAAAGAAAACTCTTCCCTTGTACTTCTAATTGTTATTTTTTCAAGTACAATTAATACAAAATAAAAAAAAATTGTAAACAAATATATAATCAAGCAAAAAATAATCAAATTATAGCATTAAACAAACTAGTCCGATCATACAGAAATATGTCACAAAATAGACTTTTAATTTTTTTTTAATCTTAATATTCAAAATTTAATTTTCAGGCATGGAAACAAAATCGTTTTTTAATATAAAATAATTGTGAAGTCAGTGAATTAATTTTCAAGGCATTCGCTTTTTAGTTAATTAATTATTAGAGTAATTACGTTCCGCTGATTAATTATTAAACACACTATTCTCTCTTGATTAAGTGTTCAATCAATTAAGTTTATTTCATTAATTATAAAGTTACTGAAATAAATATTTTATTCAACTGATAATTGCTAGTTAATTATTATTCTTATAATTTAATTATAGGAAAATTAAGATAATTACTATTATTCTTTTCTTCTTTCGCGAAACAAAATCGGAAAATTTTTAATATTTAATGTCTAATTAACATAAAATCTTTCTAAATTGAAATCAGTAAAAATAAGTTGTCCACAAATTAGTAAGAATTTTAAACTACAGTTTTCGTTAAACTATTCCAATTAAAAAGCATGAAGAACGATATAAGAATATTTTTTAATAATTTAAATTTACATAAAATTAGAAAAAAAATTAAATTATTTACAACAATGTAAATAATTGTAATGATATAAAAGAAATGTAATACAATTGGTTGCAAGAATTAAATTGTTTTCATAAATAATATTATTCTACACAGGATTTAAATTATTGAAAAAAAATTAATATACATTTGTAGCAAGGACTCAATTATTTCTCTAAGTAATAAAATTTTCCACTGGATTTTCATTATTTTTAATGTAATTTTAAGTAAATTATTTAAAAAACGTAATTATTTTTTTTTATTTTTATTAAAATTAAAAAAAATCCATTATTAATTATTTCAATAATTATTATTACAACAGATGCTTGAGAATTTTCAAATCCATTTGTTTTTCACTCAATTTTACGAAATTTCGTTTATCAAAAATCCTTCAATTAAATATTTAAAATATAAAAACTTAAGATTACAATAAAAATTCAATTGAAATTAAAAAAAATAATTAACTCTACAGAATTGTCAGTTAAAAGTATGAAAAATTTAAATATGAAACTAAAATTTACTTTTTCATTAATTTTTATTAAGAAATTCTACGACAATTCAATTATTTAAATATAAAAAATAAATAATTCATTGAATAATTAAATATTTCTAAAAATTTAATTCTTATAAAGAATTTTATCAACATTTTCGAATAATCAAATTTTTTCGAGGAATTATGACAAAAATTTCAAGAATAATGACATTTTTTGAGAAATTCGATAAAAACTGTATTTCAAAATTTTTATTAATTGAAATTCTGCTACAAAGATTTATTATTAATGAAAATAATTAAATCTCTGTACAAAAAGATTTGATTATTTATGAAAATAATTTTATTTTTGCGAATAATTTTATACAAATTTTTCTTTTTAAATATTCTAATTCTCGTAAAGAATTTTATTATTTAGAAAAACAATTGAATTCTTTAAATACAAAAATAAATAATTCATTGAATGCTAAAATATTTTTTAAAATTTAATTTTTCAAAATAATTCTAATAAACAATTTTTTAAATAATTTCATTATTTTAAAGAATTCTAATATTTCCAATAACATTTATAGGAACATAATTCAATATTATTTATTCAATAATTGAAAATTTGACAAGAATTTTATTAAAATTTTTGAAAATAAATGACTTTTGAAGAAATATTTTATTAATTTTAAAAATAATTGCAAATTTTATTAGAATTTCATTAAAATGTTATAAAATAAATGAAATATTACTCAGAATCCTATTTAAATTTTTAAAAATAATTGAATTTTGAAGAAATATTTTATTAATTTTAAAAATAATTGCAAATTTTATTAGAATTTCATTAAAATTTTATAAAATAAATGAAATATTACTCAGAATCCTATTTAAATTTTTTAAAATAATTGAATTTTGAAGAAGAATATTATTAATTTTAATGATAATTAAAAATATGACAATAATTTTAGTAAAATTTTTGAAAATAAATTGAGTTTTGGAGATGAATATTATTAATTTTAATAATAATTGTATATGCCAAGAATTTTATTACAATTTTTAAAAATAATTGACTTTTGAAAAAGAATTATATTCATTTTAAAGATAATTTAAAATTTGTCAAGAATTTTATTAAATTTTTTTTAAATAATTGAATTTTGAAAAATAATTTCATTTATTTTAATAATAATTGAAAGTGCCAAAAATTATATTAAATTTTTTTTAAAGAATTGAAATCTTACTCCGAATTTTATTAAAATTTTTGAAAATAAATTTACTTTTGAAGAATAATTTGATTAATTTTAAAAATAATTGAAAATTTTACGAGAATTTAATTAAAATTTTTAAAAATAAATGAAATATTATTCAGAATCCTATTTAAATTTTTGAAAATAAATTGACTTTTGAAGAAGAATTTTATTAATTTTGATAACTGAAAATTTGACAAGAATTTTATTAAAATATTTATAAGTAATTGAATTTTGAAAAAGAATATTAATAATTTAAATCATAATTGAAAATTCGACAAGAATTTTATTAAAATTTTTAAAAATAATTGAATTTTGAAAAAGAATATTATTATAATTTTAATGATAATTGAAAATTTGACAAGAATTTTAGTAAAATTTTTTAAAATAATTGAATTTTGAAGAAGAATATTATTAATTTTATAGATAATTAAAAATTTGACAAGAATTTTATTAAAATGTTGATAATAATTGAAATCTTACTCCGAATTTTATTATAATTTTTGAAAATAAATTGACTGTCGAAGAAGAATTTTATTAACTTTAAAAATAATTGAAAATTTGACTAGAATTTCAGTTGAATTTTTTTTTAAATAAACAAAATCTTACTCAGAATCCTGTTTAAATTTTTGATAATAAATTGACTTTTGAAGAATAATTTTATTAATTTTAAACATTATGAAAAATTTGGAAAGCGAATTAAATATTTTTTTCTCAGAAAAGCGTGATTTGCTAATTAACCGACCACGCAACCAAACACGGTGTTAAACGATATTGATTAATGCAAAGTGTCAAAGGACACATGACGAAGCAGTATAAACGACGCTTAATGTTTAAGCGAATAGAAAATCGACTTGAAGCCACCCATGACGAGAATTTATACGGGAAATATTGAGTAAACATTTTGATTGTAATATTCCGCCATGACACGATTCGCTCGATCGGCTTTGTTGCCAGTAGCAAAGATCGAATCACGATCTATCCATACACACACACACACTCTATATGTATACATGTCCTATTATATTATACACTCTGTGTGTGTTACAGATTCAAAGATCAAAACACGGAACCGCGATAAATATAATACCTGCTATCCAAATATCTCTTGACTGAAACAAAAATCCGGAAAAAGGGGAAACAAAAAAAATACAAACATGGATGAGCGTAATGAGAATAAAATTAATATTATCACTTGTGCCGCTCAACTAGTTTCCAACTGATAGCGTTTACAAACCAGCACGCAACATTCAAGGGATGTTTTTTACTCGCACAACGTGGCGTAAAAAGATAAGAAAACTTTTTAAATTTTCGTTTTTACCTCGAAATATTTCTACATTCATCACTGCAATTTATTGTTCCAACTCGGATTCATTTTTTTGTTTGTTTAATATTAGTAGACATATGCCACAGGCTTCGCACTCAATACAATTATTTTGAAAAAAGGAGAAAAATTCAAATTTAAGAATCAAGACTGAAAAAAAGTTTTAAAAAAGTAGCTATCGGAAAATTAAATTCCCTAACTAAAAAACTCGTTTTTGTCGATTCAGGAATACAACAAAAATGTAATTCTGCATTTCCCCGACTTTGTCCTGATTTCCGTAAAAAATATCCACTTTTTTTTCTTATCGTGCTAATTCGAAAAATTGTTATCAAATTTCAATATTTTCCAAACTTTTAATAACAACACTTTAAAACTTAGATTCTTTAAAAATAACGTTTAAAGGTAAAAAAAAATAATTTCATTTAAAATAATCATAAAATTTATTTCAATTAACTAACAAGCAACTAAAATTTAAAACATTTATAAAATTTATTTCAACTAACTAATAAGTAACTAAATTTCCAATTAATTAGAAATTTAAATAAATATTAGAATTAATTTTTAGGAGAATTTTACTAAACTGAAAAAAACCTTTACTTACAATTTTATAAAAGAGTAATATTTTTCAAACTTTCTAAATTCAATTATTCGAATAATTTTTTTAATAAATATAAAAATGCATATTTATTATTTCACAGGAATAAATAATTTTAACAATAATAATGAGCAGTTTGAAATATGACTCTATCTGAAAATTGATATTTAAATTCAATATTCAATTAGGATCTAAAATTTTAAATAAACTTCATTTCTAAATTAAAATTTCGTTTATCAAATATCATTCAATTGAATATTTAAATTTAAAATATAAAAATTTGTAATAATTTAAAAAAGAAACAATTACAATTTAAAAAAAAATTAACTCTACACAATTGACAGTTAAAAGTATGAAAAATTTCAATTTGAAACTAAGATTCATTTTTAAATGAATTTTTATTACAAAATTTCTACAAGAATTCAATTATTTAAATACAATAATAAATATTGTGTTGAATAATAGATTTTTTTAAATTGAATTCTTTCGAAAATTTTAATAAATCTTTTAAAAATAATGGCATTTTTGGAGGAATTCGTTTAGAATTGTAATTTAAAAATAATTGAAATTCTGTGAAGAACTTTCATATTTATATGAAAATTATTAAATTCTTGCAACAAATTTTATTAAATTTTGTTAAATAATTGAAATGCTGTGAAGAATTTTATTGTTTGTAAAAATAGTTGAATTTTTCATTTGGATTTCATTAAAATTTATGAAAATCATAAAAAATTTTTTTTTATATAAATAAATTATATAAAAAATGTTTAAATTATTGAAATATTAACAGAAATGTTTATAAAATTTTTGTGAATAATTGAATTTTGAAGAAAAATATCATTATTTATAAAAATAATTGAAATTTTGACAATATTTAAAAAAATTTTTTGAACATAATTGAATTTATAGGAAGAAATTTTTGATATTTTTCCAAACAATTAAATTTCAGAAATTATTTGCAACTTCTTTTTAAAAGTATTCAAGTTTTTTGTGTTTTTAACTAAAATCCCTTCTTAAACTAATTTTCATTTCAAAATTCTACGAGAAGTAAATTCTTTGAATACAAAAATAATTAATTTATTCAAAAATTAAATCTTTTTCAAAATTAACTTTTCATAGAGAATTTTATCAAAAAATTTTTAAATAATTGAATTATTTAGGAAAATTTTCGAAAATAATTGAAATTTTGACAAAAATTTTATTCAAATCTTTGAAAATAAATGAATTTTGGAGAAGAATTTTATTATTCATAAAGTTAATTAAAATTTTGACGAGAATTTCCTTAAAGTTTGAAACAAAATGAATTTCTGCGGAGAATTTTATTATTTTTGAAAATAATTGTAATTTTACCAATAATTTTATTGAGATTTTTTGAAATAATTGAATTTTGAATAAGAATTACATTATTTTTAAGGTTAATTAAAATTTTGACAAGCATTTCTTTATAGTTTCGAACAAAATTGAATTCCTGCGAAGAATTTTATTATTTTTGAAAATAATTGTAATTTTATCAATAATTTTATTGAGATTTTTTGAAATAATTGATTTTTAAATAAGAATTACATTATTTTTAAGGTTAATTGAAATTTTGACCAGCATTTCTTTAAAGTTTGAAACATAATTGAATTTCTGCGAAGAATTTTATTAGTTCTGAAAATATCTGAAATTTTACCAAGTATTTTATTAAGATTTTTTAAAATAATTGAATTTTGGAAAAGAATTTTATTTTTTTAAAGTTTAATTGAAGTTTTGACGAAATTTCCAATAAATTTTTAAAACATTGAATTTTTTTTTAAAAAATATTTAATGTTTGAAAACAATCGAAATTTTTTCAGTATAATTTTATTCAGTTTTATAAAAAATAATTTAACTTCGAAGAAGAGTTTTAATATTTTCAAAAATAATTCTTAGTGATTATGTTGAATTGCTATTAGTTTGTAATCTTAATCCAAATATTTAGAAAATATCTACTGCTTTTTTTTTAAATATTATTTGTTTGAATAATTATATTTAATTCAAACATATTTTGTATTTCGATTTAAATGAAAGATGTGTTTAAAAATTTTATTTTTGATTTAAACTTAAAAGTCGATTACAAATAATTTGAAATCAACCAAACATAACGTTTGAATTAAATATATAATTTA
This sequence comes from Leptopilina drosophilae, assembly GCA_032873175.1. NCBI lineage: Eukaryota > Metazoa > Arthropoda > Insecta > Hymenoptera > Figitidae > Leptopilina > Leptopilina drosophilae. The sequence continues at coordinate 72,894,686 of CM065478.1, forward strand.
TTAATTTTATTTTCGAACCATTTTTTAAATATTGATGATAGTGTTTAGAGGCCTTTTACGGTTAAAGATGTTCGTTTATTTCAATAATTCGCATAAATTGCTACAAGTTTCGACTCTGGCCAAGTCCTCATCAGGTAATTTTTTATGAAACTGAAGTTACCAACGTTGATTCAACGAAAAACTTAAAAAGAAATTTTCTCAGAATACAAATTTTCCTTGTATATTTTTAACCCAAGTAAACCCTCCAAACCCTAAAATAAAAAAAAACGTGGAAAAAAAGTGATTTTTATTCTTTTTTTTAAATTTTTTCCAAAAATCACGAAATTTTAATTAAATTCATAATTTCTCGCCTCGGTAGTAATTTTTTTCTTTTGATAATTGATTATTCTAATGTCCAGTGCCATTTAAAAAAAATTGCAAGTAGTTCCAAGTCGGGGAAAGCAGTGATTTTGGTTTTTCTGTCACGGATTTTTTGAAAATCCGTAAATTTGAAGTAATTTAATAATTCCTCGCCTCGGTAGTTAATTTTTTCTTTTGATAAATGTTTATGTTAATATTACACGTTATTTAAAAAAAAAATTTAAGTAATTCCAAGTCGGGGAAAGCAGTGATTTTGAATTTTTTGGTGTCACGAATTTTCCAAAAATTCCGAAATTTTATTTAAATTCATAATTTCTCGCCTCGGTAGTCATTTTTTTCTTTTGATAATTGTTTATTTTAACATTAGGCGTTATTTTAAAAACATTTCAAGTGATTTCAAGTCGGGGAAAGTAGTGATTTTTATTCTTTTTTTTTAAATTTTTTCCAAAAATCACGAAATTTTAATTAAATTAATAGTTCCTCGACCCGGTAGTTATTTTTTTCTTTTGATAATTGTTTATTTTAATATTAGACGCAATTTAAAAAAAAATTGTACGTTTCCTAATCGGGGAAAACAGTAATTTTGGTTTTTTGTCACGGATTTTTGGAAAATCCGGGAATTTTAAGTAATTTAATAATTTCCCCGCCTCGGTAGTTAATTTTTTCTTTTGATAATTGTTTATGTTAATATTACACGTTATTTAAAAAATTTTTTAAGTAATTTCAAGTCGGAGAAAGAAGTGATTTTGAATTTTTTTTGTGTCACGAAAATTCCAAAAATTCCGAAATTTAATTTAAATTTATAATTCCTCGCCTCGGTAGTTACTTTTTTCTTTTGATAATTGTTTATGTTAATATTACACGTTATTTAAAAAAAAATTTCAAGTGATTCCAAGTCGGGGAAAGCAGTGATATTTATTTTTTTTGTCGAATTTTTTCCAAAAATCCTGGAATTTCATTAAAAAAATCAAAATCACTGCTTTCCCCGACTTGGAACTACTTGAAATTTTTTTAAAATGGCACACGACATTAGAATAAACAATTATCAACAGAAAAAACTGACTACCGAGGCGAGGAATTATTAATTTAATTAAAATTTCGTGATTTTTGGAAAAAATTTAAAAAAAAGAATAAAAATCACTTTTTTTCCACGTTTTTTTTTATTTTAGTGTTTGGAGAGTTTACTTAGGTTAAAAATATACAAGAAAAATTTATATTCTCAGAAAATTTTTTTTTAAGTTTTTTGTTGAATCAACGTTGGTAACTTCAGATTCATATTTTTTTTATAATAATTATTCTTAAACGAACATAAACATGAACAAACTAAAATAACATCTGTAAAAATGTTGTGACGCGCTCCGAAGAAAGGTACCTAAGATGCAAACGAATTATAGGTTAGATATCGTGTTAGATTTCTCTTAATTAAAAGTTTCTTTTTAATTATTTGTATTTAAAACCAATTTTTATTAAATATTTAGAATATAATAAAGACTTGAAGATCAAGAAGTTTAAATTAATAATTGATTTTCTTTCTGTATTTTTACTTAAAAAATTAAAAACATAACCTCAAATTGTTTGCTTCTAAGGTACCTTTCTTCGGAGCGTAAAACAGTTATTATAAAATATTAATTGTTACTAAAGAGAAATTTTGCTAAGAATAAAATTAAATATATTATTTTTTAAATAAACCGAAAAAAAGATCCTAATGTTCTGAACGTTCAAATGAACGAAATTTATTTATTTCTTCAAAAAATTAAATTTTTATTGCAATTATAATTTTACTTCACAACCAAAAAAATTAATTACTGAATTTGTAAACGTAAAATTTTCTTTAAAAAATTTTTTTAAGTTTAATAATTTATTAAAATATCTGTAATAAAAAATGTTTTGTTCATTTGAACGTTCAAAACTACGAACCTGAAGTTCACAACGTTTTTAAAAACGAAAAATGGAAAAAGAATTTTTTAAAAATTAAATTTATCTTTAATTTTCATGTGCCTTAATTTTTAAGAAATTAATTATCACTAAATATACAGTTATTAAAAAATAACATGATTTGAATCAAAAATAAAAATACCGTACCATTATTTTTTTTGTATTCGTTTTTAAAAACGTTGTGGACTTCAGCCTCATTCAAAACTTGGGGATCAACCGAAAAAAAGATGTTTCAGTTAAAATTCAATATGTTTGACTGCAGAGCAATATTTTAATATTTTAAGTGTGATTTAAATATTTTAAGTGTGATTTAAATATTTTAGGTGTGATTTAAATGAAATGTGTTTGAATCAAATAAATCGTTTTGTCAGTGACACTGATCAACTTCCAGATTTTTGATCTGTATTATTAAAGTATTTCCTGCTTTTTTGCAGTCAAAAGTAGCAGTTGAAAAAGTTGACAAATATTACCAGGAATAGAGAGAGAGAGAGAAAAAAAAGAGAACAATTTTTTTTCTATTCCAGATAAGTTGTGAGTGTGAAGTGAAAAATTATCCCTTGGGTCATATCTATTCAGCCATCAGGTTCCGTGAATCCGTAGCTTTGTAAAAAAGAAATCTCTCGGCACTCAACAACGGTAACTTATCGACCATATACCTCCTCGATTACGTTGATCATTGAGTCAGATGAATAAGTACGTACTTGTTGGACCATGAAAGTGTGACTTAGACCGCAAATCCGCCAGTGAATAATTCACCCTCTCGAGCCGAAGGCAAATCGTCTATCATCGAAGCTTCGTGCACGCACACGCGATACCTTTTTTTCTCTCTCTCTCTCCCTCTCTCATCCCTCTCCGACTCATTTTTCCCATCTACTAGAACCCTTTAACGTTTCCCAATTATTCTTCAATCCCATTATTATCCATATACCTTCCCAGTGTGTGCCTATTGGAGAACTTCATTTTCACATGAAGACTTTTACAGATTTCCACCGAAGATTCTCTTCTACGGAATCATCTCACTTTAGAGATAATTTTCAGCAATCGTCTCAGAATATTTTTCCCGTCTCTCTCTCTCTCTCATACACAGTCAGAATGCGAATGATTGCATGGGGAATTGCAATCGTCCGATAAATTTATGCCCAAATCGTTTTGATTTAAATTTTATTTGTGATGCAGACGGCGAAAGGGCAGATTTTATTCTCGCACGATTTGTTCTCTGTGTGTATTCTCTCTATATATAGTCTGTATCCTGTTTTGCTACTGTCTACGGCAACGTTTCAGTTTACTTTGGATATATCGATATTATATGCGCGCACGGGGCGGATTTTGTGAATAATATTTAGTTTAAAGAAACATATTCTCAAAGGATGCATTAAATTGAAAAAAAACCACCGGGAGATGTGCAAATATTTTTTCAATTTTTTTAAATATACATTTCGATTTGGAGAAAATATTTCTTCACAGTGTGAAAAAAAAAATTCTTTTTTTTCAAATTGAAAACATTTTTTTTTTTTTTTATAGCGCAAGGTCATTTTACTTTGATCTTTGAAAGGGCTCTTTCAATTGCCGTATGTAGACAAAAATAAATAACGAACATTTTTTTTCAAAAGATAATTTGTGTTTGTGGTAGAAACAATAAATAGTTCTCTCATCTATCAGACACACGTTACTTGGACTAAATGTCGAAAATTAGCTTATGAAATGAAAAAAGGAAATTTTCTTTAAAAGAAAAAAAAAACATGTGATAAGAAGAAAGAAGGCAAACCATGTGGAACGTATAAAACACGCACATTACGAAGGAAATTACAATAGAGAGGGAATTTATTTAATCGATAATCGATGGAAAATAGTTGTATGGAAATGAGCACGATTTAAATAACTTGGTACTAATGAGCTACGATTTGCGATCCAAACGTTTAAAGATTTCAAATCAGCGCATCCAACTTCCTGTGCGTATTTAAAGGGACAATTATCTTTCACGAAAACATTAAATTTATTTTTAAACACTCGGAAAGAATTTTACAAAATTTACGACTTTCCAAATAATATAATAAAACAAACGAAAGGAATCCAAAAACATTTTTAACATTTCCTTTTTTCTATTTCCTAAAATCATTCATAAAATTATTTAAAAAAAAAAAATAAAAATCCAAAAGAAACCCAATGAGAATATTCATCTCTTAAAAAATACGAATTCAAACACGCTAGGAAGATGTTGAAAACTATTCATTCTATTAATTTTTTACTTGATTTTTAATTCACGATCATTTTATGAAAATTACAGTCTCAAACTTCGAAAATTTATTTTAATTTCGAAAAATGATTGAATAAATTTATTAAAATATTTTTTGACAAAAAAAACATTAACTCTAGGAGGATTTGTCATAAAAATGGTTACAGATAATTTTACAGGTCGAAATAAAACTATGTGAAAGTAAATTATTCTGAATTAATTATTTTTCGATAAAACTGTTATTGAAAGTAGTTCTTCGCAAAAAATATACAATAGCGAAAAAATTATGATCAAAAATTGAAAAAAAATTCGAATAAAAATTTCAATTATCGTTAAAAAAAATAAAATTCTTCGGAGAAAATAAATTATTTTCAAACATCTGAATAAAGTTCGTGACAAAATTTCAATTATATTAAAAAATAATATAATTTTTCACAGAAATCCAATCATTGTCAACAATTTTAATAAAATTATTAACAAAATTTCAAATATTTCCAAAAATAATAAAATCATTTGAAGAAATCCAATAATGTTAACAAAAAAAAAATTTCTCGCGTGAAAATTTGAAATATATTTAAAAATAATAAAATTCTTCATCAGGATTCAATTTTGAGAAGCTTTCAATTATTGAATGAATTATTTTTGTATTTAATTAATTGAACCTTCTCAGAATTCTTGAAAAGAAGTGATTTATAAACGAATTTAAGTTATAAACACTCAAAAATTTAATTTTGAAAAAAAGTTGCAAATAGTTGCAGAAATATTTATTTTAAAAATTAATAAAATTCTTTCAAGAAATTTAATTATTTTAAAAATTAATCAAATTCTTTCAAGCAATTTAATTATTTTCAAAATTTTTAAAAACTTGTCATAGTATTTCAATAATTTTTAAACGTTATAAACTTTATCTTCGAAATTTAATTATTTTCAAAAATTTGAATAAAATTCTTGGTAAAATTAATGTTATTAACAAAAATGTTTTTCAATGCAAAGATTTATAGCACTATAGAATTAATTTGTTCAGAAATAATTGAATGTTGAAAAATAAAAGTTTTTGACAAAATTTAAACTTTGTATACTTTTAGAAATCAATTTTTATGCGTTTATTCAAGTGGAGAATTTGTTAACAATTAAAATTTCATAAAATTAAATGACAATTGTAAGACAATGGATTTGAAAATTTCCAAAAAAGTTTTTCAAAAATTATAAAAAACAATTGATTTAAAGAAGAATTTGAGTTGAAAGTTGCAATTTTTAATTAAAATTGTTTCAAAAAAATAAACTTTATATACTGAAAAGAAATTCTTTTTAAAATTCAATTACATAAAAAGATTTAAATAAAAATTATTTTTAAAAAGTAATTATTTTCAAGAATTCAATTATTTTCAGTACACCAACAATTTAATTATTTCTGAAAATAATTGATTTCTTGAATAGAATTTCATTAAAACCTCTTTAAAATTTGCAAAATTCAAAAAAATAATTAAATTGAATAATTTGGAGAAGAATTTTATTAAAATTGTATTTAAAATAATTGAATTCATGTGAAAATTTGACTATTTAAATATTTATATTGATATTATTGAACAATTTTAAAGAATTAAAAAAATATATTTAAAAATATTTTAATTTTCCCTGGAATTTTATTTGTTTACTTTTAAAAAGTACTGTTAAATAGTAAATACAATTGTATTTTTCGGAATAATTATTTAGAAAATGATTGAATTTTATAAAAATTTAGAATTAAAGTTCTCAGCAGAATTAGAATAAAAAAAATTTTTTTGATGAGTCATTCCATTATATTTCGACTAAAATCGTTGCCGACTAATTTAAAAAAATTGTAATATTTTGCAGGAATGATTTTAAAGATATTAGGATTACCGAACAAAAGAATTTTTAAAATATTTTTTATATTTGAAGGGTGGCATGACAAAAGGGGTCAAACTACAATTTCATTATTTTACAGGAAACAAAAATAAAACATTTAAAAATTTTCCTGGTCATTTAAGAAAAATCTAAAAAAACCGTTTCGAGATATTATTTCGCTTTACCAGTGGAAATACAATTTATGGAGATAAACCTACAGATTAGTGAGAAAAATAAGTAAAAGTGGACCATTTTGGGGTTACGTCAAATGCCCATATTTTCTTTTCAAATTAATTGTTAAAAAAATATACAGTTTAATGAAAAACTGAAAAATTAGTTTGTCAATTTTGAATTGATGAATTAAATGCAAAACAGTTTGATTCAAAGAAGTTGTTTGTTTTCAAGATAAATATAAATTAAATACTTATTTTTAAAAGTAAACAGTAACGAAATTTTCAAATGCAATCTACAATCAGGAATATTTAAAAATTAACTGAAGAATAATATTTAAGTTGTTGAAAATTAAATGACGAATAAAACTATTTCTAAATAGACATAAAATCTTCTAGCAAAATTGAATATTATATTTAATAATATTAAAAATAAGGAATATTTTTAACCATATAAACCTATTCATAATAGTATTCATTTCTTTTGTTTTTTAACTGAATTGCATTGTAAGTAGAAATTTAGGCTATTTTTTAGTCTTATTTTCATTAAAAACGAGTTTAAAAAGACAATTTACAAGAAAATCCATTTACAGAAATGTGTAAAAGAATTTACTTGATTTGTTTATAAAAAAATCTAAATTTCGAAAAATTGTGGCTTGACCCCTTTTGTCATGCCACCCTTCATTTATTGTAAAATAAGCATCTAAAGTATATGAAGTCGTAAAAACTGTCACATTTTCATTTATTAGAAAATATTAAAGAAAACACATAATTTATTATAAAAAAGTAAAAAAAAATTTTAGATTTTATTAAGAATGAATTATTTTATTATTATAAATTGGTAGAAACAATTATTAAGAAATATTAAATAAAAAATGATTTTAAAGTTAACCTGGCAAATAACCTATTTTTGCAAATTTCATTTACTAAATGTGAGAAATTGAAATCATTAAATTTAATAAAACCTTATGAAATATAAAGTACCTGTGATTAACTTTTAGTTTAGCTTAATACTTTCTTCCTTCTTTCTTCATAAATGTTAAAAAATAGGCTATTTAAATTGGCACTTTGCTTAATTTCACCATTTTAAAATGTAAATAACTTCTGCCCAGAAAAATGAAAAATTACGAAAATTGGGCAATAATTAATTGATCACTAGATACACTCACTGGAAAAAGATTTTCTTTGGTCCCGAAGCTATTTTCCGAATTAATTAACTTTAAACTTTTTACTATTTTTGTCAGGTTAACACATGTGTTTTTTAAATGACAAATTTAGCTCTTCTTGTTTAATCGTTTTGAACCAACTTCAGTTTTAAAAAAATTACATGTATTAACCTGATAGAAATAGTGAAAAGTTTAAAATTAATTATTTAAAAAAATAGCTTCGGGACCAAATAAAATCTTTTTCCAGTGAGTGTATCTAGTGATCAATTAATTATTGCCCAATTTTCGTAATTCTACATTTTTCTGGGCAGAAGTAATTTACATTTTAAAATGGTGAAAATAAGCAAAGTGACAGTTTTAATTACTTATTTTTTAACATTTATGAAGAAAAAAGAAAGAAAGCGTTAAGCAAAACTAAAAGTTAATAACAGGTACTTTATATTTCATAAGGTTTTATTCAATTTAATGATTTCTATTTCTCACATTTAGTGAATGCAATTTGCAAAAATAGGTTATTTGCCAGGTGAACTTTAAAATTATTTTTTATTTAATATTTCTTATTAATAATTGAGGCTCCGGATCTTAAAAGGGCACCTTCAGCATTGTTTTTAAATGGTGAAGGTGCCCTTTTAAGATCCGGAGCCTCAATTGTTTCTACCAATTTATAATGATAAAATAATTCATTCTTAATAAAATCTAAAATTTTTTTTTACTTTTTTATAATAAATTATGTGTTTTTTTTAATATTTTCTAATAGATGAAAATGTGACAGTTTTTACGACTTCGTATACTTTAGATGCTTATTTTACAATAAATGAAGGGTGGCATGACAAAAGGGGTCAAGCCACAATTTTTCGAAATTTAGATTTTTTTATAAACAAATCAAGTAAATTCTTTTACACATTTCTGTAAAAGGATTTTCTTGTAAATTGTCTTTTTAAACTCGTTTTTAATGAAAATAAGACTAAAAAAATAGCCTAAATTTCTACTTACAATGCAATTCAGTTAAAAAACAAAAGAAATGAATACTATTATGAATAGGTTTATATGGTTAAAAATATTCCTTATTTTAAAATAAAATTTAATATATAATATTAAATTTTGCTAGAAGATTTTATGTCTATTTAGAAATAGTTTTATCCGTCATTTAATTTTCAACAACCTAAATATTATTCTTCAGTTAATTTTTAAATATTCCTTATTGTAGATTGCATTTGAAAATTTCGTTACTGTTTACTTTTAAAAATAAGTATTTAATTTATATTTATCTTGAAAACAAACAACTTCTTTGAATCAAACTGTTTTGCATTTAATTTAGATGCTTATTTTACAATAAATATAAAAAATATTTTAAAAATTCGTTTTGTACGGTAATCCGAATATCTTTTAAAATCAGTCCTGCAAAATATTACAATTTTTTAAAATTAGTCGGCAACGACTTTAGTCGAAATATAATGGAATGACTCTGATTGAAATCAGGGAAATATTGAATTAAGTTTTTTTTTTAAGGAAATTCAAACCTGATTTGGAATTTATAATTTAAAAAATTTAACGCGGAAAATTGTCCAGGAATAAATTTGAAAATATAGAGACGAAAATTATACACAGACATTGTCGAAAAATGGGTCAAGACTGTAAAGAACAATGTTTAGAATGACAATAAAAAGTTCCCCATCTGGCTGAACATAATGACTACACCACTCTATCGTGATTATTATAATACAAGAATCTTACAAATACAGGTTCTTTTTGCACACATTATGGCGCGTATACAAAATGTATCTGTTGGATGAAGAGAGAGAGAGAGGTGTAGGTGAACAGACGAGATTTAAGAGCATGTATTTAAGAGTGTTCGCATTACTCTGCCTTTTAGCCAATAAATGTGTACGAAACACGTTTAAGAATAAAAACGCACATGTTCCTTGTATATATAGATATATGCACACAAGAGTGCGGGCGAGTCTGTGATTAGGGCTCGAGAGAGGCCCTCGAGCTCTCTTATAACCGCCCACTATGTTAAAGAAGGAGTGCAAGGAGGAGGTGGGTGCAAAAGAAGAAGCAGAACGTGAAGGGACCTTCGTATAGTCAGACTTGGACGAGACTGGCTGCATATATATTCGCGTGGGAACGTATCGACTCTCGTCTATCATCTTTCCTCGAATATATGTGTTCACAAACACAAAGATCGTTTACGTTTTCGCATTCGACTTTCCTTGAGGCTCTAAAAAAACACACACTCTCCTAATCACAAAGTGACTCCTCCGTAAATTGAAATAACAGTCTTTGTTGTCTCTAAAAGCTGCTTAAGAATTGTTCATTTGCTAACGAAACAATTGCTACACCAGCACCCACATTACCAATTTCGTAAAAATACCCATTTTTAAACAGAATTTTGTTGCATGGTTGTTAATGATTCAATCCTTAATTGATTGATTGTAGTTTTAATCTTAGTAATAACATAATATTATTTTCAATAATTATAATCAAATTCTTCAGTTAATTTATAAATAATAAAACTCTTTATAAAGTAATAAATTCTTGAATATATTATTTATGATTTATTTTATTATTATTTTATTAGTTATTAATTATTTAAAATAATTAAATTGTGTATTGTATTGTATTGTATTGTGTATTGTATTATTTTATTATTTGCTAGTAATTAATAATACGAGTAAAATAGAAAGAAAATTTTTTTACAAAATTCCGTCAGGTACCGCAACCAATCCCGACCCAAAATATTACATTCTTATTTTAACTGAAAAATAATTTAACGAAACTGCTATTTTTCTCCCTGATCCAAGAACTGCCAATGTATCACATTGGACAGAAAAAAAAGAACAACTATTGAGGAATAATAATAATAATAAATAAAAAACTTAGCCATCGCATTGTGTGTGAGGGGATGCTTTAAGTAATAGCACTATAATATCAGCACATCGCAATCATCTTCACCCACCACTTTGAGCGGCACATTTTCTTTTTACTTTATTATACGCACGTGGATGCACCTTGCTTAACGGATGAACACTTTACGATTTATTCTTCACCACAATGTTGATGTCTCTGTAGTAGTCACTCTTCTTAAGAGCTGACATTTCTCTGAAATTAGGAATGGGCAAAAAACATAATGATTCTTCTTCCTTTTTCCCATCAAAATGGTATGTATGGCAATCTTCAAAGGATAAAAACATTAAAAAATATTTCTCCTGACAAGAAGTCTAATTAAGAGTTGTGTAATTTTTAAAGTAATGTTTAGAATTGATATTCATTTTTTTCCACTAGGTAAGAATTATCATAGTAAATCGTGAGGTATTAAAAAGTGTTGCAGATTAAATTAACACCAAGAAAAGATTAAACATTAAAATAATCAATTTTGGTGTTATTTTTTACAATGAATGAAATTTTAGTTTACTAAATTTTTTATAACTATAAGACATGAAGATATCGATAACTTCAAGTCTTCTACTCAAAGTGATCGATTTCTTCATATTTTATAATAATTAAAGCTGACCAGGTAATAAAATCATTATTTTATATTATAAGAATATTATACTTCTTCAAAATTATTTTCATTATTTCAATTCAATTATTATTTTCAAAAATTCTTAACTACAATTTTACTTTATATCTATTATTTTTAATAATAATTAATTAAACAATTTCAAAGAATTTTCAATTATTCCTACACTGAAAAAAAATTTATTTCATTAAAATAACCGATTATTTGCCTATAATCAAATAAATATTTACTTGAATCAAATAATTTTTATTTGAATCAATTAATTAGTATTTGCTTCAAATACTGAAATATTTGATTCAAATACAATTTATTTGAGTCAGATAAAAATTATTTGATTCAAGTAAATATTTATTTGATTATAGACAAATAATCGGTTATTTGAATCAAATAAATTTTTTTTTCAGTGTAAATTCTTCAATTCAATGCATATTAGAAAATTAAAACTTCAAATAATACTGAAAAATTCAATTAAACTTTTTCAAAAATATTAATTTCAAAATTCAATTATTTCCAAAAAGTTAACTCTATATTTCTTTTAATATTCAATTATAATCTAAAATTTTAACTGAAATTCATTTTTATGAAATGAAAATCAATTTTTATTAAAAAATTCTATAAGAATTTAGTTATTTAAATGCAAAAGTAAATAATTTATTGAATGATTGAATGTTTCTCAAAATGCAATTCTCATAAAGAATATTAGTAACAAATTTTTTAATAATTCAATTTTTTTGTCGTATTTTATTAAAACTTGCATGAACACAATAACTTTTTTCAAGGAATTCAATGATAGTTGTATGCAAAATAATTGAAATAATGCGATGAATTTTTTGAGAATTCACAAATTTATTCGTTTACAATTCAATTTTACAAAATTTCAATTATTCGGAAATTCTGCAATTAAATATATATTGAAAAATAAAAACTAGGAATAATTTCAATAAAAATCCTAATAAACTTTTAAAAAGAATTAATTCTACAGAACTTTTTGCCAAAAATATGAAAAATTAAGAAGTTTAATAATTTCAATTTGAAACTTTTTCAAAATTCAATTATTTCTAAAAATCTACGTTATAATGCTTTTAATATTCAATTATAATCTAAAATTTTAACTGAAATTTATTTTTATGAAATGAAAATCAATTTTTATTAAAAAATTCTACAAGAATTTAATTATTTAAATGCAAAAGTAAATAATTTATTGAATAATTGAATGTTTCTCAAAATTCAATTCTCATAAAGAATTTTAGTAACAAATTTTTTAATAATTCAATTCTTTTATCGAATTTTATTAAAACTTGCATGAACACAATAACTTTTTTCAAGGAATTCAATGATAGTTGTATGCAAAATAATTGAAATGGTGCGATGAATTTTTTGAGAATTTTCAAATTTATTCGTTTACAATTCAATTTTACAAAATTTCAATTATTCGGAAATTCTGCAATTAAATATATATTGAAAAATAAAAACTAGGAATAATTTTAATAAAAATCCTAATAAAGTTTTAAAAAGAATTAATTCTACAGAACTTTTTGCCAAAAATATGAAAAATTAAGAAGTTTAATAATTTCAGTTTGAAACTTTTTTAATAAAAATCCTATTAAACTTTTAAAAAGAATTAATTGTACAGAACTTTTTGTCAAAAATATGAAAAATTAAGAATTTCAATGATTTTAGTTTGAAACTTTTTCAAAATTTAATTATTTCTATAAATCCATGTATAATGCTTTAAATACTTAAGTATAATTTAAAATTTTAACTGAAATTCATTTCTAAAATCATTTTTATTAGTAAATTCTACAAGAATTTAATTATTTAAATGCAAAAGTAAATAATTTATTCAATTAATGTTTGTTGAAATTAAATTCTAATAAAAAATGTTATCAACAAATTTTTTTAAATCATTAATTTTTTTGGACAAATTTTAATAAGATTTTTAAGAATAATTACATTTTTCGAGGAATTTGATAAAAATTGCATTAAAAATAATTGAAATTCTGCAATGAGTTTTATTATTTATGAAAATAATTGAATTCCTAAAAGAATTTGATTATTTATTAAAGTGATTAAATCCCTGTAGAAATGTTATTATTTATGAAAATAATTGAATTTTTGCGAAGAAATTTATAAAAAAAATTTGTAATCAATTGAATTTCTGTAAAAAATTTATTATTTATGAAAATAATTGAATTTTTACGTAGAATTGTATTGAATTTTTTTTATTAATGGAATTATTTTGGAAAATTTTATTGAAATAGTAAATATTGAAAATTATGCAATTTTAGAAAACTTTTGAAAATTATTGAAATTTTGACAAAAATTTGATTAAAATTTTGTAAAATAATTAAATGTCAGAGAAAAATTTTATTATTTATAAAGAGAATTGAAATTTTTAAGAGAATTTTAAAAAATTTTTGAACACAATTTAGTTACAAAATTTAGTAACTATGTTACCAAGTTAGTTAGTAACTAACTTACTATTCTCCCAGGAGAAGCTAAATACGTTGAATTTTTACAAATTGTTGACTTTTGTGTTTTATTTAAAATAAAACTTCATTCATAGTTAAAAATAACACCAAAATACACTATTTTAATTCTTTTTGGTGTTAATTTAATCCTAAAGGGTTTAAACTATTGCAGCTTATTTTAATCTATTCTGGTGTTATTTTTACACCTCACGTTTTACTGTGATTCTTAGATATTCAACATTTTCAAAAAAACTATCTACAGTTGTGCGCGATAATGCGAGGAAATTTTTTTTAATAACGGAAAAAAATGGTTTACGGGTTGTAATAGGGCGATTGCCGACTGAAAAAATAATGATCCATAAGAGACACTGGGAAGTTATGATATTATCGTCTTGATGGTATTTCGAGAGACGATGTTATAAGATCAATCTTTTTACAGACCTTCAATTTTTCATCCCTCGCAATAAACATTTTACATTTATCATTTAAAGGTTTATATCGTCCGGATACTTTAGTGTTCATTTCTATCGAGAATTTTAGTGTCCTCTCTCTTATCCCTTCATCGGTATATGAAATTTTTTTTATGTCTTTATTATTCTCTTGTAATCATCTTCCAATGATAACATAATTTCATTTCTCCAATAATTCATTCTCTAACTTTGTGGAAATTAAATAACATATAAAAAGTTTTTTTCTAAAACAAGAAGAAATCGATCACACAGAGACACGAAGTCGTCGATTTCTCCATGTTTTATAATATTATAATCATAAAAAAATTTTTAATTTCGAAACTTTAGTTACATTTCTTTATTTAATTTTCTTCCTGTAAAAAAGTGCGACATTCTTTGATACGACTTTTAATTGATATTAATTGTGAATTTTTAATTAATTGTATTAATTAATATTCATTGTATATTAATAGTATTATTAATATTCTTTAAAGAAGAAAAAAGAGGAGAAACCAAATGATTTTAGATGCTTTGGTGCATTTTGTTAATACTCAAACAGGGAGAAAAGTGAAAAAAGTTGTCTTCATGAAAAGTATTCGGAAAAAGTAAAAAAAAAAGTCCCACCAACTGAGAAGCTGCATATTGAAGAAAGAACGAAGAACAATTGAGAGAAGGCGAAGGAGAGAAGGTCAAGACTTTTATGCATTCCGATTTACACAGAAAGGTGACTCGGGCTCTTTGGGGTACTCCACTTTTTTTTTAACGCTACACGTGAGAAAATGCACTTACGTGCACAGAATGACTTGGGCATATTCTTTAATTTACATTTGCTTGTAATGTGTAATATAACACAATATAGACAGCAATATAACCGGTTGTGTCGAGGGAAAACGAAATCAAGGAAGCTAATGTTCAAGCAAGTGCATTTCTTGCATGTAACATGACTGTTGAAATGCCTGGTAATTCTCATCATTTTGACTTCCGAACAACATGATAATTCCGTGTGGCATTAAACTTGTCCAATGCAACAAAATAGTTTTATGAAGAGCACTAATTTTCTACTCAAATTGCAACCAACATTGAGAAGATCATTAGGACAATTTTATTATTTCAGTAATTTAATTTTGGCATCATCTAAGGCTAAACATGAACAGTATTAAATAATTTATTGAATTCAATTTCGAGCAATTTTTCTAAGCTTCTCGGAAATGGGATCATTAAGTTTCATTAAATTCTTGTTCTGCTTCTGATGCTGTTAATGCACTGCAGAAATAAGTATCTTATTTGATATCTTAACATAAGATGTAAGATGGAAAAATGGTATCTTACATCTTAAAATAAGATGTTTTCGAAAGTATCTTACAGATTTTTAAGATGCTTTATACGTCTTAGATATTTTTTCTATCTTAAAAAAGTAAGATACTTCTGTAAGTTTTTTAAAGTATCTTAAATTAAGATGTTTCTGTCTCAATAAGATGTTTAGCGATAAGTTACCTGTGAATTGTAAGATGCGAAAAAAATTTAAGTTACTAAAACCTAAGATGCATAAAATATCTTACATATAAGCCCATAGTTAACCTCAAAACTTTTTCCTTAAAAAATATGATGGAAAATGTGTATGAAGATACTTTAAACATTTAAATTAAGATATTTTTAATAACTAAAAAGTGACTACAATAACATCTTAGAAATGACTACCAAAACATCTTAATTAAGATACTTCTTTTTGCAGTGTGGTCTCAATTTCACTTCACTTCAATATAACATTATTGATTACAGAGTTTGGCTTTAATTTTAACTTTTAACAAGCTTTGTTTGTAATGACCAAACATTTGATTGATCCAATAGTTTAGAACTCAAGTAGATAATTTTTTCAAAAATCCACTCCTACTTTTAAGAACTTATGTGCATCGTAAACAAAAGGCACAATAAAAATAAAGGAAAAAATGATTTTCTAAAATACATTCGATCGAGTGCACGGGTGACAAGAAAAGCTTAATTAAAATTCCAGGGTGTAACTAAGTTGCTCTATAAAAATGAATCTTTCGCCCTCGACTGCACATTCCACGCTTCTTGACGCGCCTCCGTCTCTCTTTCTGCCTTGCCCTGTCTCGGGAGTAAAACTTATAATTCAGAAAAGTAAATAATAAATAAAATTCTCGGAAATTTTTTTCTTTTTACACTTGAACTAAGCCCCCCTTGCTTTGCAGGTTTGCCAACGTCTCTTCAAGACGCATATATACAAGGTACAAGTTATATATTATACCGTAGTCCTTCCACTTTGAATTTAAATTCTTCACTTCATGTCATCAAGTCTATAATACTATACACACTAATGCCGTATCCAGTTCACGATTAAAGCCAGTATTGGAAACTCGTTTATTATAGATTTCAATATATGTATACACGTATAAGCAATAAAGAATATTTATTCCTCGCGTTGTGATATCATCCGTATTAATATATAGATAAGAGCCAACTAATGTGCAGATAAATGAGATCGATATAAATATATATAATCCGGGAAAATTATATATGCGAATGATCATGACACTTTTATCAATTAGGTATGGCTTTTCCCAACGAATTTAAATGTTAATTTCTTATATAATTTAGTTTCTTTTTGTATTTTTTTCTCTTTTTTCTCCTTTTTTGTCAAATTACGGTAAAGAGAATTATTTAATTTTTTACTTATTCAACATCAACATACATTGAAATTATGTGCTAAGCTAAAGATGATTTGTAAATTATAAAGAAAAAAAAATAAGACAAAGTAAAGGGAGAGGAAAATATTGTTTTTATTTATTTATATTATTATTATTATTATTATTATTATTATTATTATTATTATTATTATTATTATTATTTATTATTATTATATATATTTATTTTTATTAAAATTTTTTTTGTCTGCGAACTCAGAAATTTATTAATTTTTGAAAATTTTCATTTTGGCAACAATGTGTCCGAACACGAATAATAAAAGTATAAATATCGAAATAGTATAAA
The DNA here is from genome assembly GCA_032873175.1 of Leptopilina drosophilae. Classification (NCBI taxonomy): domain Eukaryota; kingdom Metazoa; phylum Arthropoda; class Insecta; order Hymenoptera; family Figitidae; genus Leptopilina; species Leptopilina drosophilae. Next base: position 72,911,868 of record CM065478.1, read on the forward strand.
AGTATTTTTAAAAAATGTTGACTTACGGACAAAAAATGAAAAATTACGACCAATTGCTGACGAAAATATAATCAGTCCAATATGTCACTTGAAATAATATTTTTAAAAATTTTATTAAGCTATTTCAAAAAATTTCATTTCGAAATTCAATTATTTCTAAAAATTTATACTCTAATACTATAAATATTCAATTATAATCTAAAATTTTCACTAAAATACATTTTCAAATTAATTTTTATTACAAAATTCTACTAGAATTAAGTTATTTGAATGCAAAAAATAAATAATTTATTCAATAATTGAATGCTTTTTAAAATTCAATTTCCAAAAAAAAATTCATCAATAAATTTTGACTAATTTTAATATAATTTTTAAGAATATTTGCATTTTTTTATGAATTCCATTCAAACTGTATTAAAAATTATTGAAATTGTGCAATAATTTTGGGCAGAATTTTATTCACATTTTTTTAAAAAATAGAATTCTTGGAAAAATTTTGGAAAATAATTCAAATTTTGCTAAAAATTTTATTAAAATTTTTAATAATAATTGAATTTCTGCATTATTTGTAATTTTTTCAAATTTAAATTTATTTTTCGTACATTTATTTTTAACAAAAAATTCTCCAATAAATACATTATTTTTAACAATGTTTGAAAAAGTTCTTTGAGATCCGTTTTTAAATTAATTTTTATTTGAAAATTCTGCGAGAATTCAATTATCTAAATACAGAAATAAATAATTTATGGAATAATTGAATAAACGAAATAGTTCATTAATTAATCAAAAAAATTGGACGAATTTTAGTATAATTTTCAAGAATAAATACAATTTTCGAGAAATTCGATTAAAATTTTTGATAAAAATTCAAATTCTGCAATAAGTTTTGTTTATTTATGAAAATGATTGGATTCCTAAAAAGATGTTTATTATGTACGAAAATAATTGAAATTCTCTAACAATTTTTCTATTTATGAATTTATGAAAATAATTAAATGATATCAAAGAAATTTATAAAAAATTTGTAAATAATTGAATTCTTGGGAAATTTTTATTATATTATGAAAATAATTAAAAGTATTCGTAGAAATTCTTTAATTTTTTTCTAAATTACTGAATTTTTATGGAAAATTTTATTAAACTAGTAAATATTAAAAATCATTGAATTAAAGAAAATTTTGTGAAAATAATAAAAATTTTGCCTGGAATTTCCTTAAAATATTTTTAAAATAGTTAAATTTTGAAGAAACTTATTAGTACGTTTGAAACTAATTGAAATTTTTACAATTTTCAAAAATTTTTAAACATAACTTAATTTTTGTAAAGAATTTTATTATTCTTGCAGAAAAAATTACATTTCTCTAATTACTTGTAATTTTTTATCAAAATTCAATTTTTTACAGCGTTTATAACAAAAATGCATTTTGAAATAATTGTTTACTTGAAAATTCTGCGAAAATTCAATTATTTAAATACAAAAATAAATAATTTAATCAAGAACTGCGAATGTTTCTCAAAATTTAATTCTCATAAAGAGTGTTATCAAGAAATTGTTAAATAATTGAATTGTTTCGACGAATTTTATTAAAATTTTTAAGAAAAACTACATTTTTTCAAGAAATTTGATTAAAATAGTGTTAAAAATAATTGAATTTTTTACAAAAATTCTTAACGTAAACAATTAAAATTTTTGAAGAATTTTATCAAGAAATTTTTAATAAAATGAATTATTTCGACGAATTTTATTTAAAAACTTTAAGAAGTAGTTGAATATAATTCAAATTCTGCAAGAACTTTGTGAAAAATTGTTTTTAAATAATTTAATTCTTTTGGAAATTTTTTAGAATAATTGAAATTATGACAAGAGTTTTATTTAAATTTTTAAAAATATTTGAATTTTGGAGAAGAATTTAATTATTTCTAAAAATAATAAAGATTTTTATGAGAATTTTTAAAAATAAATTGTCTGTGAAAAATTTTTTAATTCTTTCACAAAAAATTACATTTCTGTAATCCTTTGTAATTTTTTAACAAAATTCGATTTTTTATAGCGTTTATAACAAAAATGCATTTTGAAATAATTGTTTATTTGAAAATTCTGCGAAAATTCAAATAATTTTAATACAAAAATAAATAATTTATTCAAGAACTAAATGTTTCTCAAAATTTCATTTTCATTAAGAATTTTACCAAGGAATATTTTAATATTTCAATTGTTTCGACGAATTTTATTTAAATGTGTAAGAAATTGTTAAAAATAATTGAAATTCTTCAAGTACTTTGTGCAAAATATTTGTTTTCAAATAATTGAATTCTTTTGGGAATTTTTGGAAAATAATTGAAATTTTGACCAGAATTTTATTTAAATTTTTGAAAATATTTTACTTTTGGAAAAGAATTTAATTATTTCTAAAAATAATTGAAATTCGTATTAGAATTTTAAATAGTTTTGAATATAATTGAGTTTCTTTGAAGAATTTTATTACTTTTGAAAATAATTTAATTTTTTCAAATCTTACAATTTTGATTCGTTTTTCGTCTCACTTTGATATCCTCAAAAAAAAAAAACTGTGCAACAGCCATGACGTTATTTTCAAAAATTGTCCATAAATTTTTTCGTAATTAATTTTTTTTTCCCAATCCTTTGAACTACAGCATCTTTGGGACACACCAATATAATTAATGCTGAAAGTCCGTATAAGTAATTTTTGTGAGCATATATACATTAATACCCAACCAACAAATATTTCTCTAGTAATTAATGAAGACAAGTTTCGAAAAACAAAAAACAAAAAAAAACAAAAAGGCACATCTATACTTTATAAGAAGGGGATTTTTTTTCAGCACATCATATTGGAATGTTAAACGGAGTGTGACGTCAAATACAGAAAATCGTAATTCAAATGAATTTCTGGTACTCACAATTAGTGTACCATCAGTGTTCATTATCCACGTGCGTGCATTTAATATCTTCACATGAGTAAAGCGTGAATAATTTCGCAGCCGCACACGGTCCTGTCTAGTGTATAGTGTGTGCGTCGAGCAAGGTAAATAATAAATCCGCGCGAAAAAGTTTCTCAAGCCCGAGGCTACCTGCCGCGCCGAGTTTGCACATACGGACATATCTCTCTACAAAACTGTATACGCAAATCGGACGAATGTGTTATAACACGTATATAATATTATGTGGAAGGGGAGGGGGGGGGAGTATACACGTTTTCTATACGAAAAAAAGGAGCAAGATAATATTTGACCTGCTTTTCAGGCTAAAACAAAATGCCACTTTAAATTAAATTAAATAGATCTCGCTCTAAACGTGTGCTGCCTTATATATATTGGTGAATTTTCTGAAAGTGACACTTTTAAATTTCAGTTTTTCAATTAATTTTTTTCTTCAATTATATGGTTTTTTCTATTAAAACTACTCAATTTCATACACAAGAGTAAGATTTTTAGGTTGCGCAAAATTAATTCTTAAAAATATTAAAGTTTTTTGTCATTTGAAAAATATTATTGTTGCTCCATTAGATTAATTTTATTTAATTGTCGAGCTTTTCTATTAAAAATTCACGCTAATATCGCGTTCACGAAATCGAAAATAAAATTACACTGCTTAAAAATTAATAATTTGTATATTTTAATACCAAATATATTCAATTAGATGAAAATATAAATGTATTTAAAGTATTTGATTTAATGGTAATTTGGGTTAATTTTTTCGAAGCAATGCAGGTAAATACTAAAAACAAAAGAAAAACTAGCATATTTCAAGGAAAAGGCTTCGGAGATGAAAAGCTTCGGAGATGAAAAATGAATTTTCTTTCATATTTGTATACATTAGGGCGCAATTAAAATATGTTTTTTAGTAAAACATACAAATCTCACACCCTCATTTTATATTACCATCGAAATATTCTGTCAAATTTACTTCTACATTCAGTTATTTATTAAAAAGGAAGGCTTCGGAGATGAAATTAATTTTTACTCAGAGAAAAATGTAGATTTCGATTATTTATAACAGCAATAATTTTTTTCCTTTTTGTAGGTAAAATGTAGGAAAATTTAACGTCAGATTCACAGCTTTATTTTAATGCGCATTAAAATTTTGTTTAAGATATTTTTAAAGTATAAAATCTCAGTAATCATTGTAAAGTAGTTTTAACCTAAAACTGAAGACAAAGTTTAAACATTTTTATCAAAAATAAAAGTGAGGTCTACAAATTTTTAAAATGCACATAATGATAGAAAAAACATTGTACTTTCTGACAATATTTTTAAAAAATTTCTGAGAATTTGAAAAAAACCATGAAAATTGAATTTTATTGTAGAAGTCCTATTGGAGACATGTTGAAAAGGCTTCGGAGATGAAAGTAATTTAGTTATTACGTAAATTAAGTTGAATAAAATTATTTAATTTTCTTTTAAAAATGATAAATAAGAGCTAAATTTTCACTATGGAAATTGATAATAATTATTAAAGAGTAGATTTTGTAAAATTAATCGAGACATAAAAAATGTCACTTTCAGAAAATCCACCCATATATAATAAATTGAATATACGAATGTAAAATTATTCAAACTCACGATTCTTCATTTCGTTTCGTAATTTTTTCATTTCTATTCAATTTCCATTTTTGTAAAATTTTATTTGTACATATTTTTCATCCTTCTTTCTTTTATTGTTAAAAAGTAAATTTTAGTGGAAGAGAACACTGATATTTAGTTATCTAACTTTATAATGAAAACAAAAAAAACAAAATATTCAAATTGTAGAAAAAAAAATTCAATTACATTTTTGATTAATTTTTACGATTTTTTATATTTTATTTATTTTATTTATTAATATTATTATTATAAATTATAAATATTGTAATTATAATTATATATTAATTTATTTATAAACTAGAAAATTTAATGTACACTATTTTTAAAAGAATTCGATAAAATTTTTCGTAAGGTTAATTAATTTCAAAAATTTTGATCAAATACACATAAGAATTCAATTATATTCCACAATTTTAATAAAAATTTGTACGAAAATCGAATTCGACACGAGAATTAAATTATTTTTCGGAACTTATAAAAAATTCTCCAAATCAATTCAATTATTTTCCACAATTTTAATAAAATGTTTTACGAGAATTGAATTCGACACATAAGAATTTTTGAAAATTCTTCAAAACAATAAAATGTTTTACGAAAATTGAATTCGACACATAAGAATTTTAAAAAATTCTCCAAAACAATTCAATTATTTTCCACAATTTTAATAAAATGTTTTACGAGAATTGAATTCAACACATAATAATTCAATTATTTTTCGAAACTTTTAGAAAATTCTTCAAAACAATTGAATTATTTTCCATAATTTTATTCAAAAAATGTTACAAAAATTGAATTTGAAACGAGAATTCAATTTCCTGTATTAAAAAAAAAATAAATAAAATATGCATTTTAAAAAAAAATTCAATTATTTTTAAATATTCTACTAAAATAATTTTTCTCAAAACTTTTATTATGTTTCACAATTTCGAAACAAACTTCTATCCACGAAATCAATTATGTAAAAAATAAAAATCAAAGATTCTTCCTGTATAAATTTAATTATTATCCAAATTTTGATAACATTCTTGTCAAGAATTCAAATTTGTAAAAAATTTTGTTTTATTAAAATTTTTTTAAAATTTTAAAAACGATGTTCCTAAAATCGCGAACGTTCAAATGAACGACAATATTTTTTTACTTCTTCTAATTTGTATTTTATTTACAAAAAAATTATTTTTTAAATTTAAACAAATTAATTCTCAACTAAATATTATTTAATTTCAATTATTTTTCTTTTTTCGACAGTAATTTTCAAAAAACGCTGAAGGTGAATAAAAATTTCGGTTATTTGAACGTTCGTATCTTTAGCCCTATTAAAAACGATTGATTCACTGTTCATTGAAATAATTTAATTCTTATGAAGAATTTAATTTTATTTTTCAAAAAGAATAGATTTTTTCGGTAGAGTGTTATAGCAATTATTTTAAATTATTAATTTGTCTCGAAGTATTTTATTAAAGTATAAAATTCTATGTAAATATTCTAATATATTTAATTCAGTTTTAATTAATCTATCCCAAAGGCTAATGAAATTGAATTATCAAAAATTTAATCTCCTATCGTAATTTGAACGAAATTTTTTTTTAATTAAAAATAATGGATGTTATACAAAATTTTATAAACATTTTCTGAAACAATTAAATTATTACGAAGATATTTATTAGAACTAAATGAAAACCAATTGACCTGTTACAAAGAATTTTATTATATAAATTTTTAGATTAATTAAATTTTTTTGATGAATTTTCAATTTTATTGAAATATTTTGAAATAATTAAATTCTTTCGACGAATTTTATTGAAGTAGTTTGAAATAATAAATAGTAAAATTTTATTGTAGTTGATAATTTTAATTGTTTTCTACTCTCTAAGTTTGAATTAGTAAAAATATTTACTAATTTGAATTAGTAAAAATATTTACTAATTTGAATTAGAGACTGACCTTTTGTTTTTAAATTTGTAAACTTGACTAATAAATTAGTAGAAATTACTATTAGTAAAATTTACTAATTCAAAAGCAAAAAGTCAGTCACTAATTCAAATAATAAACATTTTTACTAATTCAAATTTAGAGAGTAAGTTTTTAACTCTGATCTTGCACTGAGAAAAAAAAAGTTTCAAACCAAACATAAGCAGTCAACCAAAAATAAATAATAAAAAATGTTTAATTTAAACATATTTTATTATTGAACTAGACGTCATTTTTATTGAACCAAACTTACAATTTATTGAATCAAAATTATTATTTTTAAATCAAACATAATTTTTGGTTGACTGTATAACAAAGATGTTAATGTTTAAGATGTTAAGATGTTTAATTCAAATATATTGTTTTCTCAGCGTGAGTGAAATTTGTCTGATTTAAATCGCGAGAATAGAGTCACTGAAAATCAGTCAAATTTATTACTGACTCATTTTTCGAGAGTGGCTTTAGTTTTTTTTTTAAATTGCAAAAGAATTTATTATTAACTCGTTATAAAGCATATTCCACGACTGAAATTAGAATTGATTGCAGTGCGCGTATTAATTTATTTGCAATTTGAAAAGTGAAATTTGAAATTGAACGTTCGATATATTTATATAAAGTGCATTCCGTATCTGCTCTGAAGGAACAATTTTTCAATACATCCATGATAGCATGTTTTGTGCTGTTTCGTATAACCCTGACCTCTGAACCTCTTTCGCTCGTTATATGTTGTACCATGTAATTAGAGGGTCAGACGAACTCAACGGAGTGGTACCTCCCACCCGAACTCTCGACGTTTCCCACACCGTAACTGGAAACGCACAGCATCCTTTCGTCCGACAAATTGCCAGGAAAAAGTTGTACAACGCGCTACTCCACCTTTATTATTTTTAATTCACCAAAACCCTGATTTTCAACGCTGCGAAAAGTTTGCATTTCAACTTACACACATGACATGTGTTTGTGTATATATATATATATATAATTCATAAAATATGCGTGTGCGCTGCTGATATTTTTTATTTCAATGGTTTCACCTGTCATTAACTTTAACATGCAAAAGAAACTTTAGAGGATAATTTAAGTGTTTAAACCGCAAGAAGAAATGAGTTGAGAGATTATGTTCCTAGTGAAAAGAGAGAATCGCTTATAAATTTCTGTTTAATAAATATTGCATACAACTTTATCAAATTGAGTGGTCCATATCATTGGCAAAACCTTCTCTCATTAGCTGGCGATATTTATTATCAATTCAAATTACCATAAAACTTCCCATCGACTGGATTAATATTCCATTCTTTCCCTTTATTATCTCAAGGTATATATATATGAAATTCACTGGAAAAATAATGAGATAGACTTTTATTTTCATGTGCGTTAAACTAGTGTATAAGAAATTAAAAATTGCTGCTAACAAAAATTAATTATCTCACTGGCTTCATTTAAAATCAGTTAAAATTCAAAATAATTACGAAATTATTTTTTATCATAATATATAATATTTTTTATTAAAAATATTTTAGTAAATTACTAATTGTAAAAAATGTTAAAACTAAAATTTTACTTTTACAAACCCAGTAATTCATTTTTTGAATATTGAAGTAAAATAATTTGGAATAAAAATTTAATTTTTGGAAAAAAAAAATTTCGTTCATTTGAACATTCAGTAGAATCTTATACAATAAGAAAAAAATAATAGAAGAATAATTCCGAGGAAATTTTGTATTCTAATTTTATGTACAATTTTTCACATGTGGCTAAAAGTTACGAATGAACGAAATTTTCATTCACCTTAAGTATTTTGGAAAATTGCTGTCTAAAAAATAACAATAATTAAAATTAACTAATATTTAGATTAGAATTAATTTGTTTTTATTTTTAAACAAATTTTTTTGTAAAGAAATACAAATTAATGGAAGTAAAAAAATATTGTCGTTCATTTGAACATTCGAAACTTTAGGGGCATTTTTTCACTGCAAATTTCAATTTTAAACAGTGTTGCCACAACAATATAATTTAGCTGTTCCCGATTCCCAGAAAGAAATTTTCTCAAACTTTTTTATGAATGAAAACAAATAGTTTTTCCAAAGATTGTAATAAGTAAAATTTAATTATTTACAAAGGAATCTTTATCCATAAAATTCTTTTTCGACAATTAAATTCTTTTATGAAATTTTAATAATATACTTGTTAAGAATTTAATTATTTTCAAAATTTTTCATAAATCTTTCTACAGAAATTCTATTATATTTAATACAATCTTAATTAAATATATCAAAAGGACATAACAATTTTTAAGAATTTGAATAAATTTCTTCGATTATTTAAAAAAAATTCCATAATATTCTTCTAAAGATTCCAATTAAACTCAAAAACTTAAACAAAATTCTGCTTAAAAACTTCCATAATTTTCAATTTAATTTTAATTTAATTTTAATTTAATTAATAAAAAACATTCAATTATTTCTACAAATACAGATTTATAAAATTCTTCACAGAAATTCCTTTATTTTAAAAATATTTCAAGAAGTTCTTATTAGTATCAACTATTTTATTATATTCAGTAATTTCAAAAAATTCAATTTCTCAAATTTAAAAAATTTTAATGACATTTCTACCAAAAATTCATTTATTTTCAATAATATGAATAGGATTCTTTTCAAGAATTGAATTATTTCAATTCAATTTTAATAAAATTTCTCACAAGAATCCAAATGTTAATTAAATTAAATTTTCGAAAAATTTAATAAAATTTATCCCAAGGAATCAATTATTTTCAAAAATTTGATGACATTTTTCTCAAGAATTGAATTATTTTCAATTCAAATTTAATAAAATTTCTCACAAAAATTCAATTATTTTAGAAAAATTTAATAAAATTCATCCCAAAGAATCAATTATTTTCAAAAATATGAATAAAATTCTTTCCAAGAATTAAATTATTTTCAATTCACTTTTGATAAAATTTTTTACATGAATCCAATTATTTTCGAAAAATTTAATAAAATTCATTCCAAGGAATCAATTATTTTCAAAAGTTTAATAAAATGCTTCACAAGAATTAAATTATTTTAAGAATTTTATTAAAATTCTGCTTATATATTGAATTATTTTTATAATTAATACTAAAAAAATTTACCCATAAACTGAATTATTTTTGTTTTTAATTCAATTTTAATTAAATTTTTGGAAAGAATTCAATAATTTTTTAATATAAACTACTTAAGAAGATTTATAATTTTTGAAAATAATTTACTTCTTGAAAAAGAATTTATTACAATTTTTTTTAAATAATTGAATTCTATCGAGAAAAGGATTTAAAACTGAATGAAAAATAACTGATTTCTTATATGCAGAATATTATCAATGTTTTCGAATAAATAATTGAATTCTCATTCAAATTTTTTTAAATAATTAAATTCTTGAAAAGAATATATTATCAAAATTTTGATGATAATTAAATTCTTGTTCAAAATGTTATTGGAGCTTTTAAAAGCAATTAAATTCATGAGAAGAAATTTATTTAAATTTTTAAAATAAATACGTTTCTCTAAAGGTTTTTTTCTTGAAAAAATAAAAAAAAATTAATTAGATTCTTCAGAGAAACTTAATTGCAATTTAAAGTAATTAAAATCTAACAAAAAAAAATTGTTATCAAAATTATTCAAAATAATTGATTTTTTCTAGAGAATTATCTTAATTTTTCTTTAAATAATTAAATTTTTTAAAATATTGAATTCAATAATTGAATTTATTAAGATAAAATAGAAAAAAATGAAGGAAATAGCTTTTAGTGTCACAAACCTTAAAAAAAATATTCAAATAGTATAGCCAATCGTAAAAAAGTAGTAAACGTAGTAGTTTTAGTAGATAAGTGCGAAGCACGTAAAATCGTGAACGCAAACTAGCAACCGCTGTTATTAGCATCCCCATGATTTTGAAAATTCAATTTAAAACTTAAATACTTGTTTTTTCTTCAAAATCAAAACAAAAATTTCTTGATAAATTAAATACGTTTCCATAACCAGTGTTAATTTTGACAATATTTAAAAAATTTATACAAAATAAACATGTCGTTGAAGTTTGCAACATTCATGATCAACGATTGAAAGAAAAAAAATTTTTTACCAAAAAGGAATAAAATTTGTTGTTTAGTAATATTTTGTTCATAAATCATTTAAAAAACAAATCAACGATTGAAAACAAAATTATTTTTTTATCAAAAAGGAATAAAATTTTTTGTTTAGAAATATTTTTTCATAAATCATTCAAAAAATTGATCAACGATTGAAAGAAAAAAAAATTATTGTTTTACCAAAAAGGAATAAAATTTTTTGTTTAGAAATATTTTGTCCATAAATCATTCAAAAAATTAATCAACGATTAAAAGAAATAAATTATTTTTTTATCAAAAATGAATAAAATTTTTTTGTTCAGAAATATTTTGTTTATAAATCATTCAAAAAATTAATCAACGATTGAAAGAAAAAAAAAATTTTCACCAAAAAGGAATAAAATTTTGTGTTTAGAAATATTTTGTCCATAAATCATTCAGAAAGTTAATCAACGATTGAAAGAAAGAAAATGATTTTTTTATCAAAAAGGAATAAAATTTTTTGTTTAGAAATATTTTGTCCATAAATCATTCAAAAAATTAATCAACGATTGAAAGAAAAAAAATTATTTTTTACCAAAAAGGAATAAAATTTTTTGTTTAGAAATATTTTGTCCATAAATCATTCAAAAAATTAATCAACGATTGAAAGAAAAAAAATTATTTTTTACCAAAAAGGAATTAAATTTTGTGTTTAGAAATATTTTGTTTATAAATGCATTCAAAAAATTAAATGTATTGTATTTTCTTTACTAACATTTATAAAAAATAGGCTTAGAAAAATATTTTTCTTCAGAAATCGTTAAACGTTGTGAACTTCACAAAAAAAAAAAAATAAAAAAAACGTGCAAATAAACGAGAAAGGTGAAAATTAATAAAGTAGGTGCCAAAATTCGAAAAAAGTGACAGTTTGAGAATTAGCACAAAAATACAGCATCAAGAAGAAAAAGAAGAAGAAATATTTCGCCAAATTTCATTTATATACAAAATGTCATCTTCGTCAAATATTGACTCTTGGTAAATACACAACACCAAATCATCGCCATAAATAAGTTATCATCGAAAAAAAGACTGTCTAAAAAGTAAAAATCTCTCCATGGTCACATAAAAATGAATAAAACTGATTGGGAAGTGGATTATAAACTTGAATAGGGACACAATTTTTCTAAAAGTGCTATTCACAGTAAGAAAAAAAAGCCCCCGTGACTTTAAGTGCATTTCGAAGTTCGAAGCTAATCGTCGGCATCGGAGCGTGTCGAATACCGGGCGACACACGAATGCAAAAGCAGTTTTCTCTCTGCGCAGCTTTACTATACACTTAAAAGGCGTTCGGTTTCATCTAAGATGAAAGATTAGGCAGTAAAGGTTTAAATATTTTTTTTTTTTTTTTTTTTTGCAATGTTGCAGTTGCAGTTGCAGTATTCAGAATGTATACACGCGTTCCACGTGTTATATCAACATGAACGCGTGCGCATGTAAAGAGGAATACAAGTAGGTACGCCAAGTACAAGTAAGACAAGGACTATTAATGGTGGTTTATAAAAGCAAGGACGTTGTCGTCCCTTTTGCCGTGAAACAATGGGGCCTTCAAGTATTCACCAGGAATGAAAAACTGCATGTAAATCAAGGTCGAAACCTCCGCAAATTTGTTTTTAACGATCAAATACTATTTCAGGTGATCGGAAAAAATTTGCTTTGTATTTTGTTAAATTGAGGTCGCAAATACTTTTGTTACGCATTCTCCATTTATCTCCTTTCTTCTCCTCTTTCTCTCTCTTTTTACTCTCATTAGAAGCCCCTAAAGCTCTGAACGTACAAATAAACGAATCCTATTATTACTTTTTTTTATGTTTTTGATTTTTGGTAGAAAATATTAATTTACAAACTGAAAAATAAATTATTTTCTCAATATATGTGTTAAATTTTTTTTAATGGACATTTAAAGATAGTAATATTTAAAAATATTAAAAAGAATAAAAATTTCCTTCATTTGAACGTTCAGAACTTTAGGAGCTGCTAATTATGTCTCTAAAGTTTTGAACGTTCAAATGAACGAAACTTTTCTTCTTTTCTATTATTACTTTTTTTTATGTTTGATTTCTGGTAGAAAATATTAATTTACAAATTGAAAAATAAATTATTTTCTCAATATATGTGTTAAATTTTTTGAATAGACATTGAAAAATAGTAATATTTAAAAATCTTAAAAAGAAAAAAAGTTTCGTTAATTTGAACGTTCAGAACTTTAGGAGCTGCTAATTATGTCTCTAAAATTTTGAACGTTCAAATGAACGAAACTTTTCTTCTTTTCTATTATTACTTTTTTTATGTTTGATTTCTGGTAGAAAATATTAATTTACAAACTAAAAAATGAATTATTATTTGTGTGAAATTTTTTTTAATGGACATTTAAAGATAATAATATTGAAAAATATTAAAAAGAAAAAAAGTTTCGTTCATTTGAACGTTCAAAACATTAGAGACATCTAATTAGTCCACTAATTCTTGTTAAAAATTCCTATCTTAATAGAATAATACAATAATGATCTCCAAGTTTTGAACGTTCAAATGAACGAAATTTTTTGTTTGCAAATATTTTAATAAATTACTGAACATAAAAAAATTTTAGAACTAAAATTTTACTTTTACAAACACAGCAATTAATTTTTTGAATAGTGAAGCAAAATAATTGGAATAAAAATTTAATTTTTGAAAGAAATGAATAAATTTCGTATATTTGAACGTTCAGAAATTTATAGAATCTCATACAATAATAAAAAAATAATAGAAGAATAATTACGAGAAAATTCTGTATTCTAATTTTCAATATAATTTTTCACACGAGGCTAAAGATTCGAATGAACGAAGTTAAATAATATTTAGTTTAGAACTAATTTGTTTTCATTTAAAAATTTTTTTTTCCGTAAAGAAATACAAATTAGAGGAAGTGAAAAAAAATATTGTCGTTCATTTGAACGTTCGAAACTTTAGGAACATTTTTTCAGTACAAACTTCAATTTTAAAGTGTTGCCTCGAAAATTTAATTTCACTTTTCCCGATTTCCAGAAAGAAATTTTCTCAAACTTTGTAACGTTTAAAATAAAAAAAAGTTAATTATTTATTGTTGAAAATTTCTGAGCGTTTAATTGGACAAAAAGAATTTTTGGCGAAAATTACTGACGGAACTAAAAATAAAAAACATTAAATGCAAAACATTTTGAATGTTTATAAATTTAGGAAGAATGCGACGAACAATCGGAACAAAAGTTAGTCCAATGTCATAAGTTCGTTTTCTTTCAGAAGTCGAATAAAAATTTTAATTCCTTTTGGTAGAAGTGTAAGAAATTCATTTTTCTACATTTTTAACATTTTAAAGTTATTTTGAAACAGAAATTATAATTTTTAGTCAATAATTTACAATTTTTATTAAAAAATAAATAATTTAAGTAACAGAACCTAAAATTTACAACAATTTATTTGACAGAAGATTGTAATGTTTATTCAAATGCAATTTTTAATCAATTTTAATCAATTCTTAATCAAATGCAATTTTAAATATTTAAAATTAAATTATTCACCTTTCCATCAAAACGAAATTAAAATTTAATTTGTATTCTTCTTTTAAATTACGAAATTATGACATTGGACTAACTTTTAATTTGACTGTACATCAGATTCCTCCTTAATTTTCAACAGTTTTAATTTAATATATTAGATTTGAAATTTAAAATGGAAATAAAATTTGGTTTGAAATTTGCTAAACTAAAAATAATACTAAGTTTTATTTATTAATTATAAAGTTAATAAATTATATAAAGACTATATTGTATTAGACTATATAAAAATATAACAAAATGTTTTCCTCTGACAATGAAATTTTCAAAAATTTAAATTTAAAATCTTCTGAAATACTCAATTTAAAAAAAATCAATTACAATTGAATTTGGAATAATTTAATTCTTAATTAGAATTTTGTCAAAAAAATTGTTTAAACATCATTGAATTCTTAGACAGAATTTTATCAAAAAAATTTTTTAAACAAAATTAAAATCTCATACAGAATTTTACAAAAATATTTGAAAATAATTGAAATCTAGTAAGAAATGTCATTTTATATTAAAATTTCGTAACATAATCAAAGTCTTCAGAAAAAATATTATTAACATTTTTAAAAATAATTTCCTTTCCTTTCAAAATCAACATCACAAAGTTGGCGTTAATGCCAAGTGACTAAAAAAATTATACAAGTAATAATTGTAAAAAAAAATATCATCAAGAATTAAATTATTTAAAATAAATACAAATTCATATTCTGCAAAGTTTAAATAGAGAAAAAGTATAATATAATGTAAAATATAATTCCTTCATTTAAACGTTGAAAATTCGAGTGAAACTAATTTCAGTAATCTTCTATATTACTAAATACACAAATATAAATAATATGTAAATATTCTAGAGTCGATGCCAAATATTAATTCTATGAAAATTTTCCTCGGTGCGTTCATTAAAAAAATTAAATTTAAAGCAAAAAAAGAGAAAGAAAAAAACTTCAACAACAGTAATATTGAAATTTTTTAATTAATTCAACAGTTTTTTGTTCTCTTCACCGCTCGCCTTATCTACGGCTATGGCTGACCGTACACCGTTTGTATCACTTTTCCGATGTTTTTACACACCTTACAAAATTTCGCAAATACAAATACTTTCAAATATTACTGCACAAAAAACGAAAAATAATTTTTTATTTCTAGTTCAAAAATTTACTTAGTTAAAAAATAAGAATTCAAACTTTTTATTTCTACATTACAATATTTTTGTGATAAAATGAATTTATCTAAATTTTAGATTATTAAAAATTTTAAATCAACGAAACTTTTCCTTCTGTTTAATATTAGATGTTTTTTTTCTTAATAATGTTAGAAATTATTTTCAAAATTTGAATTAATAAAAATTTTTTCTTGAAATTAGTGACTGATTGTTTGCTTTTACAGAAGTAAATTTTGAGTTTAAGTTCACAACGTTTATAATTAACAATTTAGAAGAAAAAATATTTTATATTCAAATTTTTGCACAAAAACACTTTCGTGAATTATTTCATCAATAATTTGAAATAGAAAAATTTCTGAACAAAATATTTTAAGATAGTATTTTTACATTCACTCTTTTGAATTTTATATATAATTATAAAATTTTATAAATTTTTCTTTTTATTATAATTTTTTATTATTATTTTTATGTCAACAGGTTTTAAGCATTTCTCATTGTTTCTTAATTAATAACCTGATGAACATCCTAAAGTATTCAACGTTTTCAAATGAACGAAATTTATTTATTTCTTCTAAAAATTAAATTTTTATTGCAATTATTTTTCGTCACTTTTCAAAAAAATAATTACTGAGTTTGTAAACGTATAATTTTGGTTTTTTAATTTTTTATGATTAGTAATCTATTAAAATATCTTCAATAAAAAATATTTCGTTTATTTGAACTTTCGAAACTTAGAGATCATACCTGATGAGGACATGAATATGTCGAAACATGTTTAAATAAATTAAATGAACATCTAATGAAGAATATTTTATTCAAAAGAAGACGTCGTTTAAAAAAATTTAATATAAAATATTGTATTGTTTTTTTTCAAAAAAAAATATTTTTTTCTTGCAATCGTTGATAATAAACGTTGAGAACTTCACACCGAAAAAAAAATTTATTTGATTCAAATAACCGATTATTTGACTATTATCAAATAAATATTTACTTGAATCAAATAATTTTTATTTCAATCAAATAAATTGTATTCGAATCAAATATTTCAGTATCTGAAGCAAATACTATTTAATTGATTGAAATAAAAATTATTTGATTCAAGTAAATATTTATTTGATAATAGTCAAATAATCGGTTATTTGATTTAATTAAATTTTTTTTGCAGTGCACTGACGTTAAATTTAACGAATAAATTAATAAATATATAGATTACAATTATAATTACTGTTTTTTTTACTAAAATTTACTCATTCTCTAATTATCCGAAATCACTTTTTTCACATGCCCTTAATTTAAATTTACAGTACCTTAATTTAATAATTTTTTACAAAACTATAAATAAGACTTTCGCATACTCGTATCGTGGCATCACGTTATAGAGGAGCTTGTTCCGTGTGAGGGCAAGAACGAGAAATAAGACACTTGTGAGCCCAGCCTTATAATCCAAAGAACCCTCGCACTTTATCAGAAGACAGATCAAGATCATTGTATTCGCGGAGCATTGAGAATACATACACTTGTGATGACATCGAACCAGTTTTTTTAATTAGATCAAAAATTATTCAAATTTTTCCCAAGCGCACATTTTCCTCATTATCATCTCATTATTAACTGCAACATTATCTATCAGTATCAATTGAATAAAAATTAAAACGAGAGGGGATAAAAAAAGTCATCTCATTATTATATATGAACAACTACATTATCTATGTCAATCGAATAAAAATTTAAACCAGACGGAAAATCATCTCATTATTACCAACAACATTATCTATCAAAATCGAATAAACAGGTCTCGGATCAACTTCCAGAAGCAAAAACAATTTTAATTTTATTTCTTTTCTTCTCTCCATTTAATTTTTCTTTAAAAATTATTTCAGTCAATTCAAAGTACAAAAAAGTAGAAAAAGTTGTTTGTTTTATTGAAAGTTGTCATCAGGCTTTGATTATTTTATTTCTAAAAAATTTATTAAAATTTGTCAAGAGAATTCAATTGTTTAAAACGAATTTCAATAAAATTAGTCACAAGAATTCAATTATTTTCAAAACTAATAAATTTTTCGCAAAAATTCAATTATGTTAAAAAATTTACAAAAATTCTGGTCAATTTTCAATTAGTTTTATAAATAATAAAATTTTTCTCAGACATTTAATTATTTTTAAGAATTTAAATAAAAAATAAATAATAATTAATAATAATAATAATAATTATTAATAATTAATTTATAATAATAATTGGTAAAATTTGAATTATTTTTAATATATTTTATGAAATTCGTCTCATAAAATTTCTCGAAAAAAGTTTTTATAAAAATTTAATTTTAAAAGATATTCAATTATTTAATAAAATATTTATTTTTCACAGTCAAAAAATTTGATATTATTAAAGAAATATTTTTATAATATTCTACACGAACATTAAATTATTTTTCCAAAAAATAAAAAATTCAAAAAATCATTGCAGAATTTCAATTATTTTTAATGCAATTTTAAAAATAATCGTAATGATGAAAATAATTTTTGAAGAAGTTACAGTAAAAAAGTATCAAGTAAATTAAAAAAAATTAAATCTACATAATTATTCGTTAAAAGTAGAAACAATTCAAATTTTCAAAGATTTTAATTTAAAACCTTTTGAAAATTCAATTATTTAAAAAAATTTAAATAATAATTAAATTCTCTCAAAGTCTTAACAAATTTCAATAGAATTTTCAAGAATAGTTTCATTTTTCAAGAAATTTTATGAGACGAATTTTATCAAATATATTAAAAATAATTGAAGTTCTACCAAGAATTTAATTTCAATTCTTCTAAATAATTGAATTTCGGGGAAAAAATTTTTATAATTTATAATGATAATTCATATTTTCACTAAAATTTTTGTAAATTTTTAAACATGATTTGATTTTTGTGAAAAATTTATTATTTTTAAAAATAATTGAATTCTTGAGACAAATTTTATTGAAATTCGTTTTAATTTTAAATAATTTGATTCATTCGTAAAATGTTATTAAAATTGAAAATAATTGAATTTTGACAAACTTTTGAGATTAATTAAATTTCTATGAAGAATTTTATTAAAATTATTTTTAAATAATTTAATTCTTTGAAGAATAAAAAAAAATTATTTGAGTTTTTGAGAAGAATTTTACAATATTTTTTTAAATAATTAAATTTCTGCTGTAATATCAAATTACTGCAGAAATTCAATTTGTTTTAGTATTTTTAACTAAAATTCTTCTATAAATCCATTATTTCAACATATCAATTAATTAAATATATATTCAAAAATTTAACTAATTTCAAAACAATTTTAGTTATTACATTTTTTTCTAAAATCTAGGTTTTTTAAAATTTTTACACAAATTCATTTAAAATTGCAATTTTACAAAATTTCAAATAAAATTTATTTAAAATTGAAATTTTACAAAATTTCAAATGAAATTTATTTAAAATTAAAATTTTACGAAATTTCAAATGAAATTTTACGAAATTTCAAATGAAATTTTACAAAATTCCAAACGAAATTTATTTAAAATTGAAATTTTACAACATTTCTAATCAAATTCATTTAAAATTGAAATTCATTTAAAATTGAAATTTTACAAAATTTCAATTGAAATTTATTTAAAATTAAAATTTTACAAAATTTCTAATCAAATTCATTTTAAATTGAAATTTTACAAAATTTTAAATGAAAATCTTTTCAAGTTCATTAAATTATGAAACTCGTAAGCGCAAAATTCTTTTAAAAGTAAATTAATTTTGAAATATTTAAGTAAAATTAGGCTTCAAGAATAAATATAATAAAAATTTTCAAAACGATTGAAGACAAAAAATTGCGATGAAAAATTAAAACATAAAAAGAAACGAAACCAACTAAAAATGAAGACAAGAGAGAAGAAACGAAACTGGGAATAAAAATTTAAACTACAGAAGAAATATGAATTTCATTGAAAATTTTCGAAAGAAGAGAAGATTTTTATTAAGGAAATGATACGCGACACCAATAACAGATCAGTCATGTCAAATTTGATAAAATGTTTGATCCATCAGATCGAAACAAGATTCTTTTTTCGACTAAAAATTCTCTCAACATGGGTCGTCGCGCGATCTAAAATCCCCTTCGATCAGATTCCCTCCTGGAATTATACTAAATTTAAAATTCTTTTCGTTATAAGAGGATAGAATTACATGCAAGGAACCGATCACAATTATAGATAATAAATCCACCTTTACTTGTTATTTTTTTCTCTCTTTCTCTCTCTCTCTCTCTCTCTTTCTCTCTCTCTCTCTCTCTCTCTTGAGATGAAACAAAATATGTATTAAATCTTTTGATTGGGAAGATAAAAATGAATCATTAAAAAATATAATAGTAATTGCGATTGTTACGTGAGTATAGTAATGTTCAAGAAGCAAAATAAAATATTTGATAAGTGAAATAAGAAAACGATAAATATAAAAACAATATAAAAAAATAAATTTTTTACAACATTTACGAAAATTAACGATTTAGAAGAAATAATATTTTATATTCAAATTTTTACAAATTTTTGGACAACAACACTTGTGTAAATTATTTCATCAATAATTTAAAATAGAAAATTTTTTGTAATTTATTTCATCAATAATTTAAAATAGAAAAATTTTGTGAATTATTTCATCAATAATTTAAAATAGAAAATTTTTTGTAATTTATTTCATCAGTAATGTAAAATAGAAAAATTTTTGAACAAATCATTTTATTGTTTTTTTCAAAAAAAATATATATTTTTTTCTTTTACTCTCTAAATTTGAATTAGTAAAACTGTTTACTGAATTAGTGACTGGCTTTTTGCTTCCAAATTATTGTTTACTGAATAAATAGTAATTTCTGCTGGTTTATTAGTAAACTTTACTAATTCAATAGCAAAAATTCAGGCACTAATTCAAATTATTAAACAGTTTTACAAATTCAAATTTAACGAGTAATATAAATAAAATAACTATTTGTAAATTTGGCAACTTAAAACCTCGTGGGTTTTAACTTCAACCCACAAAGTTTTAAGTTACCAATCGGTGAAAATGTCTAAACCTCATGAATCAATAAAAAGGAATTTAAAAAAATATGTATCACTCCCCAAACCTCAATTACTTTTTAATTTCTAATTTACGGCCTTAAAGGCAACTAAATGCATTTTCGCACAAGTCATACAGACACCAATTAAAATACAAGAGAGGAAAATTGAAATGGAATTTTTCCCTCCTCTACCTGGCTTTTTCTTTTTTTTTTTTTTTCTTTCTTTTTTTTAATGTCCATTACTATCGGGGTAACACAGGCCGGCTAAAAGGGAAGGAGATAATAACTCGCAATGCGCGGGAATGATGCAAGAGAAGCGGCATTTGAAAGGCACCAAAACAAAAGGCGAAAATCTAAATAATAAAATGCAATGTAAATGCAAAACCATACATAGACGTGGAAGCGTGAAACATATATGCACATACGTATGCATAAGACCAAGTGTAAGCCCCATAGTTGCTGGAATTCAGTTTTATATATATAAACGTACAACACGAGAGGAGACACAACACTATATCACAAATCCGGACACAATTTATTTGCACAGTGGAAAATTCGGGAATTTCGAAACTTACGCATAATATTAAATTATTAATGCTGGTAATAATAACAATTTACTTTTTGGCCTAAACTATGAATCGATAATATATTAGTTATTAAATATTAAATGATAATATATGTGACGCGCTCCGAAGAAAGGTACCTAAGAAGCAAAAAATTTGAGGTTATGTTTTTAATTTTTCAAGTAAAAATACAGAAAGAAAGTCAATTATTAATTTAAAATTATTGATCTTCAAGTCTTCACTATATTCAAAATATTCAATAAAAATTAGTTTCAAATTCAAATAATTAACAATAAACTTTTAATCAAGAGTTTGCTTCTTAGGTACCTTTCTTCGGAGCGCGTCACATATTAAATCATAGATTGTATATTATTATAAAGATACAATATATTTTAATATAATAATGATACACTACTATTATATTATATTAATATATAATTTGTCTTTAAGAATGAAAATTAAATATTTTGTGAAATAAAAATTAATCTTTTTAATAAACAAGATAATTTTTTTTTCTTATAAAATAATGTTCCTAAAGTTTCGAACGTTCAAATGAACGACAATATTTTTTTACTTCTTCTAATTTGTATTTTATTTACAAAAAAATTATTTTTTTAATTAAAACAAATTAATTCTTGATTAAATATTGTTTAATTTCAATTATTTTTCTTCTTTGTATAACAATTTTCAAAAAACTTGAGTTAAACAAAAATTTCGTTCATTTGATCGTTCGAAACTTTAGCTACATTTTAAAATATACAAATTAAAAAACTTTGGTTCATTTGAATGTTCAAAACTTTAGAGATATAGTTTTAGACCTTTAATTACCTGCGTGTTTGTTAATATTAATAATAATACACTGAAAAAAATGTATTTAATTGAAATAAATTTTTTTTAGTACATAGAATAATATGTAGTATAATAATATTATAAATATTTTAATATAATATCATGTTATAATATTATTCGCTTTTTCGTTAAAACCATTTTAATAATAAATAATTAAAGCTTTTAGACCATTATTTATTATCCACGTATTTGATTACATAATAATATTATTATCAGTACATTGACTCCATAGGAATAAATATTTTCAATAATTTCAATGAAAAAGCTTTTGGCAATTTTATTATTTTTAAAAACTATAACTGTAATTATCAAATTATCTATTTCAAAATTTATTATATTTTTTTCTATTTCTAAATAAAATTATTCAAAACAATAATTTTTTAAGAAAATAATGAATTTAGAATTTTTTTTAATCAATGCATTTCAATACCTATAATTACAGTTTCAGAAAAATTAAAAATTTCATTCAATTGTTTCAATCAATATAATTACAGATTTACAACAATTGAAATTTTTCAAGATGTAATAGTTTAAATTATTTAAAACTTAATTACATCTAAAAATAGATACACAGGGGGTCCATCAAATTTTAAATTTTTAGTCTCCCGGTTTCCTCCCGGTATTTAATTATAATATTACTGTGAGCAGAACATTACCTTTATGTAATATCTCGTAGTAAATGATATAGATTCGACCAAAAACACTATAAAAATAAAAAATTTCGAGTTGTTTACGGGAAAATAAAATAATGTGAAGACATGCAAAAATTTAAAATTGGGCAATTTATTATTTCGATCAATGGAGGCGCGAATTTCCAAAAATTTTTAAATGTAAAATTTTAGTCCCGGTTATAACACGATTCAAATTTCTGTCCTAGCTTCTTCCCGGTATTCTCCCGATAGTATTAAAAAATTTTAAATAATGAAATAAAATGTTCTATTCTTTAAGATTTTTTAAGACTTAGTCCCTGCTAAAAGTCACATTATTTTCCGATGAATAAAATATTAAAAATTAGAAGAAACAAATTTTTATTTTTTTTTTCAAATGGCAGCTGAGTTTCAAAAATTTTTTTAAAATGAAATAAAATGTTTTATTCTTTTCCACTGTCCAGGACTCAGTCCCTGCTAAAAGTCACATGATTGTCCCATGAAAAATAGTAATAATTGCAAAAAACAAATTTTTAAAATTTTTTCAAATGGCAGCTGAGTGGCTGATAGTGTCAAAAATTTTTAAAAATTAAATAAACTGTTCTATTCTTTAAGACTGTCTAAAACGCATTCCCTGCTAAAAGTAAGATTATTTTCCGATGAATAAAATATTAAAAATTAGAAGAAACAAATTTTTAAAATTTTTTTCAAATGGCAGCTGAGTGGCTGATAGATTCAAAAATATTTTTAAAATGAAATAAAATGTTCTATTCTTTAAGATTTTTTAGGACTTATTCCCTGCTAAAAGTCAGATTACTTTCCGATGAATAAAATATTTAAAAAAAATTTTTGACACTATCAGCCACTCAGCTGCCATTTAAAAAAATTAAAAAAATTTGTTTCTTCTAATTTTTAATATTTTATTCATCGGAAAATAATCTGACTTTTAGCAGGGACTAAGTCTTAAAAAATCTTAAAGAATAAAACGTTTTATTTCATTTTTTAATATTTTTTGAAACTATCAGCCACTCAGCATCCATTTGAAAACATTTAAAAAAAATTTATTTTTTCCAATTTTAAATATTTTTTTCAACGGAAAGTAATCTGACTTTTAGCAGGGACTAAGTCTTAAAAAATCTTAAAGAATAGAACATATTATTTCATTTTAAAAAATTTTTTGAAACTAGCAGCCACTCAGATGAAATTTAAAAAAATTAAAAAAATTTTTTTTTTCTAATTTAAAATTTTTTTTAATGGGACAATTCTCTGACTTTTAGCAGGGACTGAGTTTTAGACAGTCTTAAAGAATAGAACAGTTTATTTAATTTTTTAAAATTTTTGACACTATCAGCCCCTCAGCTGCCATTTGAAAAAAATTTGTTTCTTCTACTTTTTAATATTTTATTCATCGGAAAATAATCTGACTTTTAGCAGGGACTAAGTCTTAAAAAATCTTAAAGAATAGAACATGTTATTTCATTTTAAAAAATTTTTTTAAACTATCAGCCACTCGGCTGCCATTTGAAAAAATTTTAAAAATTTGTTTTTTACAATTTTTAATATTTTTTCATGGGACAATCATTTGTTTTTTAGCAGGGACTGAGTTTTAGACAGTCTTAAAAAATAAAACATTTTATTTCATTTTTTAAAATTTTTTGACTCTATCAGCCACTCAGCTGCCATTTGAAAAAAATTTAAAAAATTTGTTTCTTCTAATTTTTAATATTTTATTCATCGGAAAATAATCTGACTTTTAGCAGGGACTGAGTTTTAGACAGTCTTAAAGAATAAAACATTTTATTTCATTTTTTAATATTTTTTGAAACTATCAGCCACTCAGCTGCCATTTGAAAAAATTTTAAAAAAATTTGTTTTTTCCAATATTAAATATTTTTTTCATCGGAAAGTAATATGCCTTTAGCAGGGACTAAGTCTTAAAAAATCTTAAAGAATAGAACATTTTATTTCATTTTAAAAAATTTTTTGAAACTATCAGAAACTCAGCTGCCAGAATTGTCCCATTAAAAAAAAATTTTTAATTAGAAAAAAAAAATTTTTTTAATTTTTTCAAATGGCAGCTGAGTGGCTGATAGTGTCAAAAAATTTTAAAAAATGAAATAAAATGTTTTATTCTTTAAGACTGTCTAAAACTCAGTCCCTGCTAAAAATCAGATGATTGTCCCATGAAAAAAAATTTTAAATTAGAAAAAAAAAATTTTTTTAATTTTTTCAAATGGCAGCTGAGTGGCTGATAGTTTCAAAAATTTTTTTAAAATGAAATAAAATGTTCTATTCTTTAAGATTTTTTAATACTTAGTCCCTGCTAAAGGCAGATTACTTTCCGATGAAAAAAATATTTAAAATTGGAAAAAACAAATTTTTTTAAAATTTTTTCAAATGGATGCTGAGTGGCTGATAGTTTCAAAAAATATTAAAAAATGAAATAAAATGTTTTATTCTTTAAGACTGTCTAAAACTCAGTCCCTGCTAAAAATCAGATGATTGTCCCATGAAAAATATTAAAAATTGTAAAAAACAAATTTTTAAAATTTTTTCAAATGGCAGCCGAGTGGCTGATAGTTTAAAAAAATTTTTTAAAATGAAATAATATGTTCTATTCTTTAAGATTTTTTAAGACTTAGTCCCTGCTAAAAGTCAGATTATTTTCCGATGAATAAAATATTAAAAATTAGAAGAAACAAATTTTTTTCAAATGGCAGCTGAGTGGCTGATAGTTTCAAAAAATTTTAAAAAATGAAATAAAATGTTCTATTCTTTATGTCTGTCTAAGACTTAGTCTCTGCTAAAAGTCAGATTATTTTCTGATGAAAAAACTATTAAAAATTGTAAAAAACAAATTTAAAAATTTTTTTTCAAATGGCTACTGCTGGCTGATAGTGTCAAAATTTTTACGCAACATTATTATAATAAAATTTGAATTTCATAACAAGTAATAAATTAATTTACTCTATTTTAACGTTCAGAACTTTTCCATACGCAAAATTCAAGATTTTATTTTTTTACTAAAATCTATCATTTTTAAAAATATTTTTAATAGTAAAAAAATATATTTCATCTATTTGAAAACTCAAAACTTGGAGATCATTTTTTTCAGCTAAAAATCATTATGCCAAATATAGCAAAAAACAAAGTTTTTAATTTGTTTTTATTTTAGAAACAGCGAAGTTTAAATTTTACAAAATTGTAAATTTTTCGTGTTCTTTGATCAGAATCGTTAATTTTGAAAAATATTGAAACACATAAAAATTTTTTTTTTAATTTACAAAAAATTATTTATTATTAGTATACGGAAAAAACCTTCAACTGTAACAGTGATTACTTTCGCTGAAATAGCGAAAGTATTTGAAATAACGAAAGAATTTGTTGCAATAATTTAAAATTTAGATAATATATCGAATTTTATCATTGGTCCAGGTAAAGATTTTTTTTCGTGTATTATTATTCTTATTATTGTTATTATTGTTATTGCGAATGTTCGAAATTTCGGTGAAATATAGAACTTTAAAAACACATGAACCGATTATATACTTAAATAGAAAAAAAACCCTTTTTTCCCCAGTGCAATAATAAATTTTAAACTTGAAAATTTATACCACATGAGAATGAAAAAAGGAAAAAGTCATTACGATTTGTAGGCTTTAAATCGTGACTTATTTATTACAATTGAATTCACTTGCATCATGTATAGAACATCCATATTTGCAATGCAATAGCTCGAATGTGATTCCAACCGTTAAGGAGACATAATAACTTTGCATCTGCTCAACAAGCTGCAAATGCATATGTAATTATTATGATGATTGAATTCGCCACAAGCAAAGCAAAGGCTAAGTGTGATTCGGTGCAATTTCTTTTCCCTCTATACGCAAACAGACAATTTTCATTATCTATTTGAAATATAATAAAACATCACAATACATAATTTAGTCAGACTTTTTTTTATTTTTTGTTAACAAACAACTTTTAGTATTACTCAACATTTACATAATTATATAATACCTCATGAAAAGATAACGAAAATATTCAATTCTCCCAAATCGATTACTTAACACTTATCAACACTTATTAACACTTATCAAATAAATTTTTAAAAAACATTCAAAACTATATTTTATTTCTATTTAAAATTCATTATTTACTTACTTTCTGCTATTGAAAACAAATTTAAACATGAGGCTGAAGTCCACAACGTTTTTAAAAACGAAAACAAAAAATTAATGGTACGGTATTTTTATTTTTGATTCTAAATCATGTTATTTTTTTAATTATTGTATCCTTAGTAACAATTAATTTCTTAAAAATTAAGCTACATGAAAATTCGAGATAAATTTAATTTGAAAAAAATTCTTTTTTGATTTTTCGTTTTTAAAAACGTTGTGGACTTCAGCTTCGTATTTAAACAAATCAATCGAGAGAATATTTAAAGAATTTCCATTTATAATTTCAAAAATCATGATTAAACTTGAAGGGAAAATTCTTGTCACTCAGTTTGACACGTGTCATGCTATAATGTTTGGTACATACAGATAATTTATTTATAAGAGAAAAGCATACAATTGAAGAGGAAAAAATAGAGGGGAAAAGTAAATAAAGAGAGAGAGAGAGAGATAAAAACCTTGAAAATTCCTGTT
Source organism: Leptopilina drosophilae (assembly GCA_032873175.1). Taxonomy (NCBI): domain Eukaryota; kingdom Metazoa; phylum Arthropoda; class Insecta; order Hymenoptera; family Figitidae; genus Leptopilina; species Leptopilina drosophilae. The sequence goes on from CM065478.1 coordinate 72,939,089, forward strand.
ACAGGAATCAGCGAAAGGTTTGTCTTTTTTATTTTTTTATTCCAGGTAAACTGAACGCTGGAACCTTTCGAGGACTGAAAGCATCTCTGAAACCTGCACAGCTAATGTCGAAGGGGATAAGCAGTACCATTGTATTATAATATACTCCGGAGCTCAGCCTAGTAATGGCTCGTGCTTACAAGTACTTAGAATAAACAGGGTGCATCAATGGATTATCGATCAAATATCTACAACACGTACTCTGCGATTCACATCGATCGATCTAAGACCCGGATCAGATTCGAAAAAAAATTACGAGACGAAAGCCTCCGGCCAATTCCGAAGATTTATTTCCTGTATTTCTTGGTTTATTATCATCATGATTATTATTGTTATGAATGTTTTTATCTTAAAGTAAAAATATAAACACAATTTATATTTTTCGTTTTCAGAAAAACTGTCAAGTTTCAATATTCAGCGACGTTGAAGTCCACAACGTTTATCAACGAAAAAAATTATTCACTTAATAAATTGAGAAAAAATAAAGCAGCAATATTGTCATAAAAATATTTGGAAAAAATAGATTGATGTTTATGTTATGATAATAATTGTTATGTGAATAAATATTAAATGCAAAATAATTTTGGAATAAATAAAACAATTTTTTTTCGTTAATCAACGTTGTGGACTTGAACTTCGTAATATTCATCGTGATTATATTCTAGGTTGGTGAAGTTCACAACGTTTATAATCAAGAATCTAAAAGAAAAAATATTTTATATTCAATTTTTTACAAATTTTTTTGCACAAAAACACTTTTTTTGAATTATTTCATCAATAATTTGAAATAGAAAAACTTCAGAACAAAATAATTTTTTTTTTTCAAGAAAAATATTTTTTTTTCTTGCAATCGTTGACAATAAACGTTGTGAACTTCACTTCGGATTTTTATTTCAAAAAATTGACGAATTTATTTTTCTCCAAATTTTTATTTATTTATTTATTTTATTTATTTATTTTATTGAAATAAATCCTACAGTCTCAAAGACCAAATACAGGATTATCGTATACAATATAAATATAGTGGCGATAATATTTTGGCTTATGCATATGCATACTAACTAAGATATCGGATCCTCTTTATAAAAATTAATTACGCTTGTGAGAAAATCTTTCATTGATTGTTCGAAGATATCCAAATTAAGTACAGAATCAGCAGAAACCCTATTATACGTATCACATATTCTTAACATTGGTGTATTTTTATCCAAACGTCGAGTGAAAAAAGGTCGTGACTCACGAGTAAGATACTGAGGAAAACAAAAGGGAATTTCAGATAACAAGTACGGACTATTAATAAATCCTCTAATAACTTTAAAAAGAAACAGTATTGCATCAACATTTCTTCTATTTTCTAATGTTAGTTCATTAAATCTGCTACATAGTTGAGCGTAATCAGAACCCTGGGGTAAGAAGACTCCATGTTTTTTAAAATATATAAATTTTAGAAATTTTTTTTGACATTTATCAATAGCATCCGATAGATATGCTATATCATTTCTCCAGATAGAGGAGCAGTAATTAAATTTGGATCTAACCAATGAATAAAAGAGAGATTTAATTGCTGTTACATTTTTAAATTTACTGCATGATCTAAAAATAAAACCCAGGGTTCTGTTTGCTTCTCGAACAATGGTATCAATATGTGTATTAAATTTTAGAGAAGGTGTAAAGTGCACTCCCAGATCTTTCATGAGATAAACTTTTTCTAAAAGAATTCCGTCAATCTTATAAACATAATCTATTTCTCTCTTCCTTCTCGTGAAAGTCATGACCTTGCATTTACTTGGGTTAACATCTAAAGAATTATCTTTACACCAATCATTAAACTTATTAATTTCGCTTTGTAAATCTTCACAATCCTTAATACAATTTATTGCTTTAAACAATTTGGTATCATCGGCATACAATAAGAAGTCATTACAAAGAATGGATTCTAATTCGTTCATATACATCACAAATAGCAAAGGTCCAAGATTTGAACCTTGAGGTACCCCAGAAGTAGGAATAAAAGAATATGAAGAGAAGCCATTGTAATAAACAGTCATGCGCCTGTTATTTAAATAAGAAAACAGTAATTTTAATAATTTATCTGGGATTCCCAAATCTTTCATCTTCATTATAATAAGTTCATGGCTAACGCAATCAAAGGCCTTTGACAAATCAGTAAAAATCACATCAACTTGTTGATTGTATAACAAATAATTTTCAATTTTATTAAGAAAAGTAAACAGATTAGTTGTAGTAGAACGTCGAGGTACAAAGCCATGCTGATTTAAAGAAAGTGAGGGTGAAATATAACTCCAAAGAATGTCCCCAATAATCATTTCAAAAATTTTTGAAAAATTACTTAAAATTGAAATTGGTCGATAATTACTCACAATAGATTTATCTCCCTTTTTAAATACTGGGACTATCTTTGCATGTTTCCATGCATCTGGAAAAACGCCAGTTTTAAGTGATAAATTAATAATTATACTTAACGGTTCAATAAATGCAAGATAACACTTTCTAATGAAAAATGAAGGAATTTTATCAATACCAGAGGTAAATTTATTTTTTATTAATTTTAATTTTTTTGCAACTGTATCAGCATCTACTTGATAACCATCACCAAAATAATCATAATGTCCAAAACTGGAAATTGCCAGATGCGTAGAAGAAGGCTTGTACACACTTAAAAACAAATCCGCAAAAGCATTTACAATATCCATGGGATTATCCAGTTCCAAATCATTATACATGACTTTTGCAGGAATTCTCGAGATTTTTTTACAGTTGTTGACATATGACCAGATTGAATTTGGATTTTTAATAACCTCACTTTCTATATTTTTCACATAAGTATTATATTGTTTACTAATTTTTGTCTTAACATCGGATCGAATTTTCTTATATGAATCAAGGTAGTATTTATTACCAGAAACCTTATATTTACGCCTATATTTATTTTTAATTTTAATTTCATTAATTATATCTTTTGTATACCAAATAGGATATGAGCTAGTAGAGAGGGCTCTGGTAACAAATCCCACTTCAGCTTTTAAAATACCATATAGTAAATCATAAAATTTACCTACAACTGTATCAACATCACTAGAAATACCAATCTGTGACCAATCAATATTCATTAAAATGGTATGTAACGTATTATAATTACAATGCTTAAAGTTGAAAAATGAATCATTAGGATTACCATTAAACTTATCACTCAAAGAATTGGTATGTAAACAGCTTTCAAATTTAACAATAATCGGTGGATGATATTTGTCAACTGGTAATAATGGCAATTCGTTATCAGTTACCTCACAAAGAAAAGAAGACAAGACCAAATCCAAGAATCTATCGTTAATGTTATGAATATCATTAAACTGACTTAAATTGTTTAACATCATGAAATTATGCAAAATATACGACTTACGGTCAGATATTTCATTCTCAATGTACATTTTTAATTTAGGAATATTAAAATCTCCGATAATAATTATTTTATCACTTAAGCCGATCAATGATGTAGATACTGCATCGAAGAAATTTTCAAATTCTATAAGAGACGGATTAGGAGGAATGTAAACAGCTGCTATAAAAAATACTGACTTTTCAATCTTTAATTTAATTGTAACAAGATTAAAATTTGGGGCAGAAGATGTAATATTTATAATATCAAATCGTGAAGAATCCAGTCTAGACTTAACTGCTATTAATACACCTCCGCCTTTTCTATTAACCCTGTCATCTCTATATACATCAAAAAGTTCAATATCAAAGATTTCAAAATTCTGTACATTTGAAGTAAGCTAAGTTTGAATAATTAACGATTTTAGAATTAGACTTTGCACTCAGTAATTAATTTTCAAAATGTATGGCAAAAATTAGCAATCAGAAAATTAAATTTCTACTAAAAAAAAACTACGACTAATAAAAAAAAAACTTTCAGTCGATTCACAAAAATATTTTTACTTAACAAATTTTCACAATTCATTAAAAAAATTCTTACTTTCAACAAAAAAAAAATTAACCTTTCCTAAAAAAATATTTAATTTAATTCAAAAAATTCCAATTTTTCCTAAAAAAAAATTCTCGCTTTCATTAAAAAAAAATGTTGACTTAAAAATTTTTACTTTCATTGGAAAAATATGTGACTAAAGTTCTGAACGTTCAAATGAACGAAATTTTTTTACAACTTAATTTTTTCAGAAAATTACTATTTAAAAAAGGAAAATAATGGAAATTAAATAACATTTAGTTCAGAATTAATTTGTTTTAATCGAAAAAATAATTTTCTTGTTAAGAAATACAAATTAGAAGAAGTAAAAAAAATATTGTCGTTCATTTGAACGTTCGAAACTTCAGGAACATAACAAATTTTCAATACCCTAAGAAATTTTTGCTCAAACATATTTATTTTTACTAGAAAATGGTTACTTTTATTCAACAAATTCTCGTTTTCACTAAAAAAAAATATTGACTTCACTCAAATATTTTTATTTCTTCTATAAAAAAATTCTCGCTTTCACTCAAATCATGTTCACTTTGACCAAAATAATTTTCACTTTTACTTAAAAAAATTTGACTTTTCAAGTGAAAGTGAAATTATTTTTAGTGACATTGATTACTTTTTGGGTAAAATTAAAATTGAAAATATTTTCAGTGAATGTGAAAATGAGAAATTGTTTAATGAAAATGAAAGTAAACGTGAACGTTATTTGTCTTATAACGAAAATGACTAAAATTAAAATTCCATTATTTTTCAAATTTTTAGTTTAATTTCTCTAAAAATTCGATTGTATTATTAAAAATAATTTTTAAAATTCGATTGTATTATTAAAAATAATTTTTAAATTTAAATAGAAAGAAATAAAAGAAATGAAGTTAGTTAAAATAATTGGACTTTTTTACGAATGTTATTTATTAACAAAACTATAAATTAAAAAATTGATTTCTTTAAAAATACTTAAAATTTATTAAATTGAATTACTTAAATTTATAAGTTAAATTAATTGAAATTCTATTATTAATGAAAAATTAATTAATTTCATGATTACTTTTATTTTAAACAAATTCAATTATTATTAATGAAAAACTTTCATGAAACAAGAAAAAACAATTTTTTTAAATATAACAATTATTTTTCATCAATTAATTTTTATTTTAAGAATTAATAAATAATGGTTTTGAAATTATTTCAGTTTCAGTTTTAAAAATTATTTCACTTGCATCAACATTTTTTTGAATAATTGAAATTTTCTAAAATTCCATTAAAAAGTGTATTTTTTTAAGAATTTTATTTTATTATTTATTTTGTGAAATTGAATTGAAAATAATGGAATTTTACAAAAAGTCAAATTTTTATTTCTAAAATAATTCATTTACGAAAGAGATAAAAATAACAAATTTTTATTGTTAATTTCAAAAATAATTGAAAATAATTTTTTTTTAAATTGTATTTGTAATTTTATTTAAATTTCTGAAAAATATGGTTTTGAAATTATTTCAGTCTCAGTTTCAAAAATTATTACACTTGTTTCAACATTTTTTTTTTAAATAATTGAAACTTTCTAAAATTCCATTAAAAAAGTGAAAAGTTACATTTGTAAAAAATTGTATTTAAAATTCTGAAAAAAATGGTTCTGAAATTATTTTAGTTTCAGTTTTAAAAATTATTACACTTGTATCAACATTTTTTTAAATAATTGAAATTTTCTAAAATTCCACTGAAAAGTGGATTTTTTTAAGATGAATTTCATTTTATCGTTTTTATTGTTGAATTTATTATTTTCATTGTTTTAAAAATTTAATTACTTTAAAAAAATTAAAAATAATTGAAGAAAAATAATAATATTAATAAATAAAAAGTTATGTACGAAAAAGTAATTTATGTTTAATTTCCATTGACGATTTTTTATCTCAGCCATTAATTTTTGGAAAAATATATTTTTAAAAAAGTATTTCGTTCATTTGAAAGCAATGAGAATTTTATGATCTTGAAATTTTAACGTCATTGAAAATAAATAATTTAAATCACCCCGTCACATTGATGAAAATTGTGCATTGTAATTTACAATTGTAAAATTGTAACATAATGAAAAAACGGTGTTTCAGTGTTTTTTCCCTCGTTTTCCTCTTTTTTTTTTTTTTTTTTTTTTTTTTTGTTGAGCTGCCAGTGTGACACAATCGGGACGTAATTTAATCTCGCGAAACCAAACCTAACTTAACTGAAACAAATTCTCTGGTGCCGCAGGGGCTTTATTAGCTTTTCAATTTCTCGTAATTCACTTACTCGATCCGAAGGCCGCGTTCTGGACGGAAAGTCGATTAACGAGCTGCGATTAAAATCCCGTTCAGAGTTGAATCGCGAGGCGTCTATTTTCATTGTGTGAATTCCGATCGCGGTTTATTAACCACCACCTTAAGAAAATTAACCGCATAGATGGCAAAAATTTCCGAACTTTTCAAATTTTGATGTAAATTTTCAGGAGAAGGAAGAACATGAAAAAATATTAATGTCCGCAGTGACATGTTAATAAAGAACATTTTGGAAAGAAATTTTATCTAAAGTACTGGAAAAATACACAAATGTCTTGCAAAACTTTTTTGTGTCTTAAATAATTTTTAGGGTGAATCAGAATATTTTTTACAGTCAGGGAAAAAGACAAAATTCTCTCTTGAAATAAAGGAAATATTTTATGATACATTTTATTTTCAAAAATAAAAAAAACTATTATTTTTTAAAACTTTTTTTTAGTTTTAAAAATAAAAAAACGAGGGGGGGAAGAGATTAAAAATATTTGAATATACTTCTAAAACCTTGGGCAGTTTTATCAAGTAGGGATTTTCGCAGTGTGTTTAGTTCCAGTGGGTAAGCTTCGAAAAAGATAATCATGAAAAGTTCTTATGACAAAAGCGTTCATATAGCTAAAAAAAAAGTGTGAGAAAATTGAAGAGGTTTGAGAAAAAAAATTTATGGAAAGAACTCGAGCCAAAAGTGGGAAGTTCATTAGATATTTTTTTAGCAACTCTTTATAATAATAACCGTGAATTTTCATTCACTTAATGTTCTTTCTCACTCTCTGTGGGTGTGGGTGTGTGTCTTCTTTCTTATTCGCATTTTTCTTTTCTCTTAAAGTGCGACATTTCTCACACAGAAAACCCCTTTTCCTTGGGAATCGTAAAAAAATTTGATTCTCATTTTTGCATCCATATGCGAGAAAACCTGGCAATTCTGTAGGTTTCTTTTACGTATGCCAACTCGTCTCATAAAAAGCATTTCAAATATCGAAATAATAAAAAGGTTCCTAATAAAAAAATTGCCTTTATCACTTCAACGTAAATTTTATGACCAGGAAACTCACGAAATTCAGAGTCGTTTTCTTATATAGAATAGGGTGGAATAGGTTTTTCTTTTTTTTTTGGAAATTTACGACCGAATATAATATTATATACAATATATAATCTCGCAAAGAAGCACTCTTCTTTTGATTTCAAGTTTTTTCCATTAAACTTTAAAATATTGAAAAATAAATTAATTTTCCAAACTTAAAATTCAAAAAATAAACTTGGTTTTATTTTTAATTTTTCAACGATGAGAAACTTTAGGAACATTTTATCAAAATTGAAATCAAATAAAACTCTTGAATTTTCTTTTTATAAATACAACTTTTTTTTATGCTCTTTAATTGGACCTGAGTAGTTGGCTTCATTTAAAGATCGAAAATAAAAGGAATTGTTGATCAAAGATTAGAGGATCAGCAAGGAACGTGAGCATGATATCACTAAGAATCGATTCTATTAAAAGAATGAAAAAAGAACCCCAACGAAATAATATAAGGAAAAAGAAACTTTGTACGTAAAAAAAGGACTTAATCTGATAACCAACGAGACATATCTAAAATAGGAAAAAATTAATAGACTCCTTTGATAATTTCATATAACAAATATATTAAGCTTCTTCTCGTATACTAATTAAAATATCAAAACACGTACACTAATTAAAAATATAAACAAGAATCTATAAAATTATTAAACTATTGCTAAAAACGAGGATAAATACAATTTTTTCCAAACAATTTTTTTTTTTAAGAAGAAAAATTAAAAATATTAACAAGAACATAAAAAAAATTTTTCCTGTTTAAAAAAGCATGTTTTTAACAAGAACATAAAAGTTGGAACTATTCGAACAAGAATAAAGTTTTGTTCCATATTTAAAAGAAAAAGGTTCTAAAAAAACAAACATTGGATTAAAAATAATAAAGTTATTAAACATATTGATTTAAATGAAGTAAACAACATTAAAAAGTCATTATTTATAATCTCATGTATAATTCAGCGGCTTTCATCATTAATTATGCAGTGGGATTGTAAAGTGCCCTCAAACAAGATTTCCACTTTATCAACTGTACATTCATCTTATCCATTTTGATCCATTGAAAGCGGAACCCACCGATTTAGTAAAAGGACAAGTATATTTGTCCGAGGGAAGATTCACGTACTACATAAGAGAAATGTACATTATAAGAGATTGCTTATAATCGACTTCAATTTGTTATATGAGCTGCTCGCGAATTTACATATAATTAGCATAAATAAAATTAAATTCATCGATATATAGAAACGGTCGAGCTTTAAGGTGAAATCGTTTTTCTTCTACTTCTTATTGGTAAACATATTTATTTTAACAACTATGTGTATGTGTCTGTGTTTGTGTCAGAATAACGTAACGTTTAATGGGTGTCAAAAATTTTAGTCCAGCGGAGAAAATTGCTAGAACGACACAAATCACAATTCAAACGGATATTTATCACAGACGCTCCACGACATATGAATGGGACCGTAACTGACGCACGGTGAGTTTTTTGCTCCCGCTTTCATTTCATGCCGGTTTATTTAACTCTTCAAAAGACTAAATTTAAGACAATTTTTTGTTGCCGTTGATGTTTTAAATCCCCATAAGAACAATAATGCGCAGGACAGTTTAATTGCAAGAAAAAACGACAATTTCCTCTAATTATAATTATTAGTAGGCACATTATACAATTAGTGTACAAGATATGTTAATAAGCTTTTTTGTATATAGAGTATAAACTTCAGTGAAATTTACAACTGCGATTTCTTATTGCAGTAAAAAAATAGATTTTTCTAAAAAATTTTTTTTTACTTTTAGACAGAAATTTAATTCCTTCTCTGACTCTAAAGAATATTGTGATTCACTCTAAAAATGTTAACCAAAGAAAAAAAAATTCACCCAGGTAAATGTTTTGCAATACATTTATTTCTGAATAATCTTTTAATGAAAAAATTATTCGAAACATCAAAAATTGTTTTAATTGTTTTAACATTCAATCATTATTCGCTTTAAATTTCTCAATAGAAATTAAATTTTCCAAAAAAATCATTTGAAATTTGATGATCATAATACACTGAAAAAAAATTTATTTGATTCAAATAACCGAATATTTTACTATTATCAAATAAGTATTTACTTGAATCAAATAATTTTTATTTCAATCAAATAAATTGTATTTGAATCAAATATTTCAGTATCTGAAGCAAATACTATTTAATTGATTCAAATAAAAATTATTTGATTCAAGTAAATATTTATTTGATAATAGTCAAATAATCGGTTATTTGAATCAAATAAATTTTTTCTTCAGTGTATAAAAGTTGTTACTGTAACTTGATCAAAATTATTTTCTAAATTTCAAATTCAAATATTTTCTAGAAATTTTAACTTAAATTCTTTCCTAAAACAATTATTTTAAATAATTTTTGAAAAAGTTCATTAAAAATTCAAAATAATTCGCAAGGTAAAAAAGTTATGGTAAAATATTTCTGAAATCCATTTGTTTCTGAAATCCATTTTTTAAATATGTATTAAAAAAGCAAGTAATTTAAAAACATTTTTGAATTATTAAAAAATTTTACTTAAAAATTTTAAAAATGTTTGAAATTTTCTAACATTGACTTTACAATTTTTTATAGTTAATTGAATTTCCAAAAGTTTCAATTTAAAGTTTTAGAATATTTTAATTATAATTTAATAATTTTAATAATATTACTTCAAAATTCCACATTCAATTGTTTATAAAAATTGTGATCGCAACTGTAGTTAAATGAAATAACTTTTGGAATTTTTAATTCAAATTATCAGGTAATTAAGTGAAATTATGAAAATTATTAAATTCTAATTCAATTTTTCTAAAACTTTAATTTGAAACTTTTTGAAATTCAAAATAATTAAACAAATATTTTCAAAATCCATCGTTTACGTTAATTAAACATGTATTTAAAAATGTATCCATTGTTCAAGTTAAAAATAATAAATAAAAATAGTTGAAAACATAATTTTTTCGGATTTTTTAATTAAAATTTTTTGAAAATTTATTTTTTAAAAGTATTAATTTTAACTTTTAAAATTTTATATTTTTTTTATATTTTTATATTTATATTTATTATATTTATTATATTTATTATATTTATTATAAATATTTATATTTATTTTTTATATATTTTTTTTAAAGTATTAATTTTAACTTTTTTAAATTAACATTATTTACAAAAATTTTAAACGCAACTCTATAGTAAAATTAAATTATTTTTGGAATTTTCAATAAATATTAAAATTATTAAATTTTAATTTAAATTTTTTAAAACTTCAATTTGAAACTTTTGGAAATTCGATTATTTATAATAATTATAAACAATCTCTAGTGAAATTAAATTATTTTTAGAATTTTTTAGTAAAATATTATTGAACAGTGAACTTAAAAGAATATGAAACTTAATTTATTTTAAAGAATTTAATTCTTGTATAATAATCACAACATTATTACTTAAAAACTATTTAATAAATAATTTTACTTAAAAATTGCAAAAACGTTTTAATTTTACGTAAGTTGGGTTTACAGTTTTTTATAATTAATTGAATTTTCAAAAGATTCAAATTGTAGTTTTAGAAAACTTGAATTATAATTTAATAATTTTACTTAATGATCTAAAAATTTAATTTAAATATTCCAAATTCAAATGTTTATAAAAATTGTGATCACAACTCTAGTTACATTAAATAAATTTTGGAATTTTTAATTGAAATTATCAGACAATTAAGTAAAATTATTAAAATTACTAAATTCTAATTCAAATTTTCTAAACCTTTAATTTGGAACTTTGTAAAATTATAAAATACAATTATTTTTAATAAATTTTAAACGTAATTTTAGTAAAATTGAAAGATATTTGGAATTCTCAGGTAAAATATGGTCAAATAAATAAGTGAAATTATTAAATTCTAATTTAAATTTTCCAAAAATTCAATCTTTTCAATCTTTTTCAATCTTTTCAACACTGCTGGACAACAAAATTTAGAATTTTCTACTCAACTCTAGAGATTTAATTTTTTTCCACTTCTTTTGATAAAATTTCCTAAATTTTTTCCTAAATTCCCTGATTTCATATCAATTTCACAGTAATTTTTGAAAGAATTCAAATTTAAACAATTACTTTTCCATTTTTTTCAGTGTTAAAAATGTTAACGTAGCCAAATTTGAATATCTTTTAAATTACAAGAAAAAAATTTGTTAGATAACCAAATTGAAGTCCAAAACGTTGATTAACGAAAAAAATTGTTTACCAAGTAAATTAATTAAAAATAATGCATTAATATTGACACAAAAATTGAATTTTATGTTTTTTGATAATTGTTGTACAATAAAATATTAAAATAAAAATAATATTTTAATAATTTAATTTTTTAATTTTAATAATTTTAATTTTACTAATTTTAATTTTAATAATTTTAATAAAAATTTTTTTTATTGATAAATGTTGTGGACTGCAACTTCGTGTTAGTTACATGAAAAAAAAAACCTTTAACTGGAACAGAGATAACTTTCGCTAAAATAGTGAAAGTATTCGTTGAAATAGCGAAAGTATTCACTGCAATAGCTAAAAGTTTCGCTAATATAGTGAAATTTGTAGTTGTTCCAGGTGAAGATTTTTTTTCGTGTAATAAAACAAATAATTTTTTTTCGTTGAAAAAATACTATTCTACCAAATTATTAAAAACATAATTTTTAATAAGCTCCAGATGTGAATTATAAAGTACGAATTAGGTTTGACACTCCTACGACTTCTACAAACGGTCTTCGAACTCGGCGTGTGCGGGACGACTGATTGAACGATTAATCAAAGAGAAAAAAAACGACTGACTGAAGTGAAGGGGGGAAGGGAGATTCACGCTCAATTAACTGGCATCGAGCACCTTCGAGAGCCAACCTCCAATTAATTATTGCACTTACTCTTACCTTCAATAATTTTTTTCTTTTTTTCCCTAACCAACGAGAGTACTCCAGACAACTCATCTCTTTCGTTACAAAAAAATCTATTCTCCAAAACAAAGGGAGAAAAAAAGCACATTCTATATAGTTTTTTTTTTTGAAAAAAATTCCTTATATGTAGATATAAAAAATTCTCTATATACTAAAATCGTAAAAGGTTTTCCTTTATCATCAATTTCTTGCGTATCAATTTAAAAACCGATTTACTGCTTAATTATTACATCTTTAAAATACGTAGTGTGTATATCTTTTCATAAAACCTGTTCTAGGCCTAATAAAACACTAAAAAGGGTATTTTATTTTACAATAGATCTAAGAGTGGAAAAAGACGTTTTTCTTGAATATCGGACGAAGATTAGAAATTCTAAATATTCTCATCGATCAAAGACTGGTTTGGAAATGTAATTCTAGAAGGTTTGGAATATTTTTACACGAAAAGAAAAAACGAATTTTTTACTATAATTCTTTGACAGCACTGAAAAAAAATTTATTTGATTCAAATAACCGATTATTTGACTATTATCAAATAAATATTTAACTTGAATCAACTAATTTTTATTTGAACCAAATAAATTCTATTTGAATAAAATATTTCAGTATTTGAAGCAAATAATATTTAATTCATTCAAATAAAAATTATTTGATTCAAGTAAATATTAATTTGATAATAGTCAAACAATCGGTTATTTGAATCAAATAATTTTTTTTCAGTGTATATTTTCTAAATTAAATATAAAAGTATGGGTGTAATTAATGAAAAAATCATCCAAGAAGTAACAGTTTGGAAAAATATTTACGAATCTGCTATGATAATGTTTGATTTCTCATTGTATGAAAACTAAATGTCATCAACGATGTGACGGGGAATTTCACATGCAAATGAGATGGTTGGCTACTTAATGAATATTTACATATAGCCATTTAGATGTGAAAGGTATCAATGGGTGGCATCAATTAAACGTATAATTTTCGAATTAGCGTAAGCAGATTGCTCTACACTTTAACATTACAATATCGAATCGAAAACGTGTCAAAAAACTTCAGTAAATTTCAGTGTGTGATCAACAGGAATTGCAAAAAAAAAAATATTCCTTTCACGCAGATTTTAATTCAGTACCTACAGTATTTAAAATAATTAAAAAGTAAAATAATTATAAATAAAAAGAATTAAAAATTAAAATAATTAAAAATTAAAATAATTAAAAATTAAAATAATTAAAAATTCAAATAATTAAAAATTAAAATAATTAAAAATTAAAATAATTAAAAATTAAAATAATTAAAAAATAAAATAATAAAAAAATAAAATGTAGAAAAAATGCAAAAAGCTAATGTAGAAAAGAGAAATAAATAAGTGGATTTTTAAAAGAAAAAACAAAAACATCATGTACTAAATTTAATTAATCCAAAAAACAATCACATCTTTTTTATTAAAAAAATAAAATAATAATTAAAAAATAAAATAATTAAAAAATTAAAATAATAATTAAAAAATAATATAATTGAAAATAAAATAATTAAATTAAGACTAAAAAAAATTCCTCCATTCAAACATTTTACATATTTTCTAAAATAAACAAAATTCGTTCCAAAAATTTCTTCAACTTCTTCGTCTTTTTACAGCATAAATAAAAGTGTCCAATATACTAACAAAAAAATTAATTTTCTCCTTCTGTTTCTCTTTTTACATTTCATCACCCCTTTCATTTCTCATAACTTCATTACAGGTAATCGTTTCTTTATGCCCTGGAACCAACCGACGGTAGCATGTAAAAAACGCGAAAAAAAAGAAAAATTCAAACAAGCCTCTCTTCCTACCATGTGAATCATTCCTCCAACTGTATGTACATAACTGAACTATATATATACGTATATATAATTCAAATATATTACACATACGGGGAGTTACGACTAATCGTCGTGAAACCTATAGAAGAAGATTAAATTCCCTTTTGTATATAAAATACCGACGGCGGAACTCGCAGAATTGAAAGGCTACCATAAAAAAAAGTGCTAATTTAGTTCCGGCTCTTTTATTATAAAGGGAATAATTGTTTTTTTACTGACGTCATATTATTCCCGAATAAATTATTATTAATGTTTTAATTAAATACACAGTATACAGTCGAATTTATCGGAGAAATCTTAAATTCTCAACACAGTCAATATGGGAGAATATAAAATTAAATTTCCCACACACCTTCAATTATTTAGCAATAAACAACAAAATAATTACTTTTGTTAAGTTCACAACATTTCAAAATTTCATTATTTTAATTATTTAATCATTATTTTAATTATTTAATCATTATTTTAATTATTTAATCATTATTTTAATTATTTAATCATTATTTAATGATTTTAATTAAATAATCTTCTAATCAAATTTTTCCATTTTTCACAAGTAGTTTTTCTACAAAGAAATAGTTACAAAAAAATTAACTTTTTGGGTGCTTCACCGACATTAGTCAAAAGCACAAATTATATAATCGACAATTTAGATACACGAAACAAAATATTATTCTACACAAATTTTTATATAAAAGAAAACAAAAAAAATTTGTTTTAACAAACTTTCTCGCTCAACAATGAAGTCGAAACTCTCTTAAATTTGAATATTAAATTTTAAAGTTAAATATGTTTTTATAAAGCCGAATTACGAATTTGTTAAAAAAAGAAAACTAAACAGTTTATAAGAACATTTTGTTAAAATAAAGAAACGTTAATTATAAAAGAAATAGTGCGCTTCATTGACGTAAATAAATAATCGAATTGTAAATTAAAAGTACATTGGGAAAATGTTCATAAAAATTTTAAAGTCCTTTTCAATTTTAAATATTTATCCGAATCTAAGATTTACGTTGACGTTTAAAAGTTTTCATCCTATGAATATTAAAAAACTATTTTAATATTAAATACTGAAAAAACTTGTGGGAAAAAGTTAGTTAATTATTAACATTAGTCATAACACCAAATAATAATGATAATAATAATAATAATAATAATAATAACCCTTTCAATTTACTAAATTAACAAAATCGTATTCAATATTTTTTTAAATATTAGATAAATTTAAACCAACATTAAAATTTAAAATTTTTTTAGCAAAACTTTAATCTAAATTAGGATTTTGAATATTTATTTTCACATAAAAAATTAATTTAAAAATGTTTAAAAGGAAAACTGAACGAAATGCTTTTATCGTTATAAATATTTTTTTAAGATTTCTGACTACATTGAAAGTAAAAAGCGTAAATAAAACATTTTAGAACTTTATAAATTATTAATTCTTCTAACATAGGTAAGTAATTAAATTTTTAAAAATATTTATTACAATATATATAAATCGAGTTTGTAAATTATAAACAAATTTTATTGAATTTTACTTTACAGTTTAATAAAATTGAAATGTTTAAATTTATTAAAATTCAAAATTAATTAGAAATTACTAAAAGATGATTAAAAAGGAACATAAAGAAACAAAATTTTAATAAAATTTGTTATTTTAATAGAAAGTATAAGTTAATTTTTGTGCTCATTTCAACGATTAGAATTTTAGGAATATAAAAATTGGATTTTTTATCCAAAGATGGGAAGAAGTTAGCAACAATTTGCATTATTTTATTAGTAAAAATTAAAATCAATTAAAAATTCTAAATTTTCTCAAAATTCAAATTCAATAAAATTTTAACTGACAATTTTTTTAATGTTTAATGAATAAATAACTCACTTTTATTTGAGCACTCAAAACATTAAAAAAATTTTAAATACACAAGAAATTTTTTTTAAAATTTTTAATTTATTATTATTATTCATTTATTATTATTTATTAATTATTAAATTTATTACAAATTTTGAATATACTTTTTCAATTTCAAATTAAATAAAAATTCGTAATATTAATTGAATTAATTATTCGTCAATAATAAAAACACATTTTTAATGTACCTAAAGTTCTAAACGTTACTAAACTAAATTTACTTATTTCACTTTCAATTTAAAAATTTTTAACTTAAACTATTTTTCCATAAATATAATTATATTGCTTCACGTTTATTTTATTCAATTTTTATTAAATTTAATTTTTTAATTTGAAAATTTTTAGACTTAATACAATTTTTTTTACTTATAAACTTTATTTACAATTATAATAGTTAATGATAAAAAATTATTCCTTATGAAAAAGTTTCAAGAATTAATAAAAATTAATTTTCCCAATATGCAGAATAATATTTTAAAAAATACGAATCAGACAAAAATTAACAAAAATTGACAATATTTTTGTTAATTTTTGTCTCTTTTATGATCCCCAAGTTTTCAATGTTCAAACGAACAAAATTTTTTTTTATTGAAGATATTTTAATAAATTACTAATCATAAAAAAATTTAAAATCTAAAATTTTACGTTTACAAACTCACTAATTAATTTTTTGGATAGTGAAGCAAAATAATTACAATAAAAATTTAATTTTTAGAACAAATAAATCAATTTCGTTTTATTGAACGTTCAGAACTTTAGGATCTTTCTTATTTGTATATTTTTTCAAAATTTAATTTTGTATATTGAGAAAAATAATTCCAAAGTTAGTAAATGATAAATTTACATTTGCTTTCAATCTAAAATTCTAATTTTCAAAACTATCCCAAATAAAAGAAAATTTCATTCAAAATTCATTTTTCACGAATTCAAAATTTTACTAAATTACAAAATAAGTTCTGAAAAATGTTTAATTTCACGGTAAATCGTTAGGTATTAAAATAACACCAAAATGGATTAAAATAACACTAAATTGGATTATTTTAATCCTTTTTGGTGTTATTTTAATACCTAACGATTTACCGTGTTCCGTTTTTGATTACACAACACAGTCCGTAACATTTGAAAATATTTGTGTCCAATAAAAATTCCTTCATCGAAACATTCCAAAATTTTTTCCAACTTAATTTATTAAATTTAACAAAAAAAAGAGAGTGCAAAAAAAAGGAAGAATGAAACCTTATTCATAAGAGTAAACTACTTTCCAGACACTTCATATATTAAAGATGTAAATTAAAAAAAAGGAATAATAATAAAGTATAGGTAATAAATAAAAAATAATTACTTTAAAAAAAATGAAGAATAATCATTTTTTAACAAAAAAAAAATAAAGGAGAATCATTTTTTAACAAAAAAAAATAAAGGAGAATCATTTTTTACCAAAAAAAAAAAAAAAATTAATGAAATATTCCAGAAAGAAGAGTATTACCCAAAAATTTGAAAATCCTTCAGCAATAAATTCCACTCGAAACACAAGGCACAATTGCGCAATAATTCACCATCATTTTTTTTTTAACAAACTCTGTCTTTCTCTCTCAATATTCGACAAGCACTATATGGGTTGAAAAAAAAAATTTTTCTCCATTCATAAAATATTCCCTTCTCTTGCGTATATAGTACTCTATCCCGTAGACGTTTTACTGTCAGAAGCACGTGCCAAGGCGCTCAACTAAATTCAATTTTCCACTCTTACACTATCGACGACAATGTCAGTGAATTCGACACACAATGGCACACAGTTGTTGGCACCTTGAAAATAAATGCTCACTTTCATATCACAA
This sequence comes from Leptopilina drosophilae, assembly GCA_032873175.1. Lineage (NCBI taxonomy): Eukaryota > Metazoa > Arthropoda > Insecta > Hymenoptera > Figitidae > Leptopilina > Leptopilina drosophilae. Next base: position 72,957,061 of record CM065478.1, read on the forward strand.
TTCCCAAGTTGGGGAAAACAAAAATCCTAGTCAAATACCATCCCCACTCATTTTCATCTCATCAAAAAAAAAAAAAAATCACTTTCCTAACTCTAAAAAAAATTCACTTTAACTGTCAAAAAAATCACTTTCTCAACTCTCAAAAAAATCACTTTCTCAACTCTCAAAAAAATCACTTTCTCAACTCTCAAAAAATCACTTTCTTAACTCTCAAAAAATTCACTTTCTATTTAAAAAAAAACACTTGAATATTAATTTCGTTTTCAAAAACTTTTTTTCGAGAAGGAAAAAACTATTAGACATTTTCTAAAGGGGTGAAAATAAATAATTGTCCAAAGGTCAAAAAAAAAATATTGAGAGAGAAAAAAACTCCAAATTTAAATTTGTACTTCCGTGAGTCCCTTCCGGCGGAACTTAGCGAAAGGACCACGAGGATTCCGAAGGTGGGAGGGGGGAGAGTTAGGAAGAGAGTGACAAAATAAAAAAAAAGGAGGAAAAAATAGAAAAGGGAAAAAAAAGAAAAAAGGGAAGAGGAAAAAAAAGAAAAATCGCAAGGATACTGGCACTGAGAAAACGATAAGAAAAGAGAGAGGAATTAAGGTCGAAGGGTATGATCTAATTCAACAAAAGGTATCTGGGAGACTGCCGAAGAAGTGGAGCGTGGATTGTCCGACCAGGTTAAAACGCAGTCAGAGGAAGACTTGAAGTGATCAGGGGCAAGAGGCCCAAAGGAAGGTCGAGTAGGAGGCAAGGAAGGAGTAGGAGGAACGAAAGAGAAAGAGAGAAAGAGAAAAAAAAACGACGAGATGAGATGAAGAGATATGGAGAGAAGAGAGCTTGCAATGAGAAAGAAGCCGGAAGACAGTGACCGCACACAAAAAAAAATAACACTGACAAATTCTTTGTAACCTTAGTAGATCGCCATCTGGCTTCGAGATTAAGAGCTTGATTTTACAAAAGTAATGAAGCTCATTATGAAACTCCAAAGTTGGACAATAAAAAATTCTTTAACAAGACTAAAGAAATATGAAAATATAACTTCGTTTTGTCAAAAAAAAAAAAAGAGGGAGATGGAGAGCAATATGAAATATTGAGAAAGGAAAATAACGAAAAGAAGAAATATGAATGATCGAAAAGAAGAAATCTGAAATATTGAAGAGAAGAAAAATGAAATATCGAAAAGAAGAAATCTGAAATATTGAAGAGAAGAAAAATGAAATATCGAAAAGAAGAAGTGTGAAATATCGAAAAGAAGAAATGTGAAATATTGAAGAGAAGAAAAACTAAATACTGAAAAGAAGAAACATATTGAAAAAACTGAAATATCGAGAAGAAGAAGAAGAAGAAGAAGAAATGTGAAATACCAAAAAGAAAGATAAAATAAAAAAAAGATACGGAAGAAAGATCGAAAAGAAGAAATGTCAGGGCTCGAATCGTCTTTAAAACTCAAAAAAGTCGTTTTAGTCGCATAAATTCACATCAAAAGTCACGAAAAGTCGCATAAAATTTCGGAAAAAGTCGGAAAAAAGTCAAATGAAATTTTAGGAAAAAAAAGCCGAAAAGGAAACACGAAATTGTCAAAATTGTAAAAAAAAATAACATTTTTCGCCAATAAGTACTTTAACATCAAACAATCTGGAATAATATTTAATAATATTTAATAAAATGCCGCATGGCAAAATTTTAATTAATTTAATTTAATTTTTTAACATTTCTTTAAAAAATCTGTTCAAAATTTCAATCATCTTTATAAATAATAAAATTCTTTTCCAAAATTCAATTATTTAAAAAAAATTTAACAAAATGCCTGTCATAATTTCAATTATCTTTATAAATAATAAAATTCTTCTCTAAAATTCATTTTTTTCAAAAATAATGAAATTCTTCGCAAAAATTCAATTACATTCAAAATTTGTTGTTTTTAATTTCTTGTCAAAATTTGATAAATAATAAAATTCATCATGGAAATTCAATTACTTTCTAAAATTGTTTGCAAAATTCAATTATCTTCAAAAATAACAAAAAATCATCGCAGAAATTCAATTATTTTCAAAATTCTTTTCTAAATTTTCCCCACAATTTTAACTATTTTTAAAAATATCAGAATTCTTCTTCAAAATTCAATTACTTTTAATCATTTTTAAAAAAAAATCTGTTCCAAAATTCAATTATCTTAATAAATAATAAAATTCTCTGTAATTCAATTGTTTACAAAAAATTTTAATAAAACTCTTGTCAGAATTTCAATTATTTATTTATTTATTTATTTCTGTACATTTGAAATTATCTTTATAAATAATAAAATTCATCGCAAAAAATCAATAATTTAAAAATTTTTTAAAATTCTTGTAAAAATTATCATTTTCTTCATAAATAATAAAATTCATATTGTAAATGAAATTATTTTCAAAAGTTCTGATAAAATTCTTTACAAAATTCAATTATCTTCAAAAATAACAAAATTCATCGCAAAAAATCAATAATTTAAAAATTTTTTAAAATTCTTGTAAAAATTATCATTTTCTTCATAAATAATAAAATTTATCATAGAAATTTTATTATTTCCAAAAGTTCTGATAAAATTCTTTACAAAATTCAATTATCTTCAAAAATAACAAAATTCATCGCAAAAAATCAATAATTTAAAATTTTTTTAAATTCTTGTAAAAATTATCATTTTCTTCATAAATAATAAAATTCATAATGGAAATTTAATTATTTTCAAAAGTTCTGATAAAATTCTTTACAAAATTCAATTATTAAAAAAATAAAAATTTCTGTAAAAGTCAATTATCTTCAAAAATAACAAAATTCATCGCAAAAATTTAAAAATTTACAAATTTTTTTAAATTCTCGTCGAAATTATCATTTTCTTCATAAATAATAAAATTTTTAATGGAAATTTAATTATTTTCAAAAGTTCTGATAAAATTCTTTACAAAATTCAATTATCTTCAAAAATAACAAAATTCATCGCAAAAAATCAATAATTTAAAAATTTTTTTAAATTCTTGTAAAAATTATCATTTTCTTCATAAATAATAAAATTTATTATGGAAATTTAATTATTTTCAAAAGTTCTGATAAAATTCTTTACAAAATTCAATTATCTTAAAAATTAAGATAATTCATCGCAGAAAATCAAAAATTTTCAAATTTTTTTAAATTCTCGTCGAAATTATTATTTTTTTCATAAATAATAAAATTTACCATGGAAATTTAATTATTTTCAAATGTTCTGATAAAATTCTTTACAAAATTCAATTATCTTAAAAATTAAGATCACTGTTTTTCCAAAAATGTCAAAATAATCCCCAAGTGGATCGAAATGATCCAAAAATTAAGATCAAATGATGATTTGATCCACTTTTTAAGATCAATTCATTGTAATTTGATACTTTTTAGGTAACAGTAATAATTCATCTCAGAAATTCAAAAATTTTCAAATTTTTTTAAATTCTCCCCACAATTTTAACTATTTTTACAAATATAAAGATTCTTCTTCAAACTTCAATTACTTTTAAACATTTAAAAAAAAGCCTGTTCAAAATTTCAATTATTTTTATAAATAATAAAATTCTTCTCTGAAATTCAATTATTTACAAAGAATTTTAATAAAATTATTGGCAAAATTTTAATTATCTTCCTAAATAAAAAAATTTATCCTAAAAATTCAATTAATTTTAAATTCTTTCTTTTTTTATAAAAGCTTATAGTATAAAATAATGATTTTATCACTCGGTCATCTTTAATTATTATTATAAAACATGAAGAAATCGATTGTTCCGAGTCGAAGAGTCGGAGTGATCGATTTCTTCATGTTTTATAACAATTTTTTATAAGTAGTTTAATTTCAAAAAGGTTTGAATTGGAATCTTTTGAAGAATTTAAATTCTTATGGAAAAATAATAATTAAATATTTATTTAAAAAGGAAGTTATTGATGTTTTTTTTTGAAAAATTGGAAAGAAATCTGTAAATAAACTTAACAGAACATTTTGTTGACTCAACCTTCTTTCTTTAACTTTATTTATCTGAAAATTTAAAAAATTTCAGTCGGATTTTAAACTAAAAATTCTCGAAAAAGTCGATTAGTCGCATCTTTTCACAAAAAAGTCGAAAAAAGACACATTTTCTTAGAAAAGTCGAAAAAAGTCGCACAATCCGAGCCCTGAAATGTGAAATATCGAAAAGAAGAAAAAAGAAAAAAGAAAAATAATGAAATATCGAAAAGAAGAAATGTGAAATATTGAAAAGAAGAAAAATGGAAAAAGAAATATCGAAAAGAAGAAAAATAAAATATCGTGAAGAAGAAGAAATGTGAAATACCAAGAAGAAAGATAAAATATCGAAAAGAAGAAATGTGTAAAAAGAAGAAATGCATATAGCGATTACGATGTGTTTTGCATTCTAAAGCCCGATATTTCGATTCACTTGTCTCGCTAAAGGTTCTCTTAATCTATTTTCGCGGTCCTGATCCATCGCTTCTGTTTCAGTCGCTGCAACAACTTTCATTCTGTCTGAGAGGCCTTGTATTATGGTAAACGAGACAGTCAGTCAGGAATGTTCCCCTATATCTTTTTTCCCTTCTGTTTATGTTTCTTCTACGACACCACTATTTCTTCGACGACATCGTCTTCTTTTTATTATTGTTCTTTGTCCAGTTCTTTTACAGATAATATCAAAAGCAAGTCCCACTTTATTCTATACACTAATCTATCGATTGAAAATTAGCTTCTACTTTTCTTTTTTTTTTTTAAATAAAATTCAAATTTTGATACCTTTTATTTTCACTTTCATTTTGCCAGATTTCTATCATCACTCTCATTCTCAATTTTGTAAATTTTTGTTTTCACCCTAATAAATGTTTTACCCTTTTTCTTTGAAAGATTTTCTTTTTCACTTTCATCGATTTTTTAACATTAACTTCGACTTTAATTTTCAATGTCAAAGTGAAAATTGGAGTCAATTATGTTCTTAAAGATTCGAACAATTAAATAAACGCCATTTTTCTAATTTCTTCAATTTCATGATCCCCAAGTTTTGAACGTTCAAGTGAACGATTTATTTTTTATTGAAAATATTTTAATAAATTACTAATCATAAAAAAATTTAAAAACTAAAAATTTACGTTTACAAACTCAGTAATTAATTGTTGTAGACAGTGAAGTAGAATAATTGTAATAGAAATTTAATTTTTAGAAGAAATAAATAAATTTCGTTCATTTGAACGTTCAGAACATTAGGATCTTCTTTCAGAAAATTAAATTCCAGAAGTTTAATATTTAAGAAACAATGTATTATTTACAGAATTATAAGGAAAAAATTGTGGTATTTATTTGAATTTTGTTGTTGTTATGCACAGTTTTTAAGACGTAAAAAATGCAAGAAGACAATAAGAATCGAAATAATTTCAGTATCATAATAAGAATGAATTATGATAAAGAAAATAATGTATTTTTATTTTACAATTTTTTTTTTAAATTGTTGATTATCGACGATACTTGATATCAAATTGAAACAAAAAACGAATAAAAAATGTTGCAAATGTTTCGATTTGATTCGTTTTTTGGCTCAATTTAATATCTTTCAAAATCTGTAAATTTTTATTAATGCGAAAAATATAAATGTGACGCGATCTGAAGAAAGGGACCTTAGAAGCAAATCACTTTAAGGTTATGTTGGTGTTACTTTTTTATTAATTAATACTTTCTTTTTACTTACTGTAAATTAAAATCAGTATTTATTAAATATTTCAGTTATAATGAAAATTTAATGATCAATGATTTATATTATCAGTTGATTCTCTTTTTGTATTTTTATTTAAAAAATTGCAAACATAACCTATAATTTTTTGCCTCTAAGGTCCCTTTCTTCAGATCGCGTCATAAATTTCTTTTTCAATCGTTAATTATAAACATTATAACAACTCCATCAATGTCCATTTCTAATTTTCATACAAATAATGAACAATTAAAAAAAATAAAATTTTCAAACAAAAAATAAAAAATACTTTCTATAATAATAAAAAGGGTAATATATTTAACTTTCGAGATTAAATTATATTTAAAAAAGAACGAAGAAATATATACTGCAAAAATATATTTATAGAATAAAAAAAAGAATTTAATTGTTGTTAACTTTATATACAATATCGCATCATAAATGAAAGTTCGCGCAGTGTAATTAAATAACGAATTTCCATACAACATATATAATGCGAGATTCCGAGTACAGAAGGTAGGGGGTGTGGGTGTAAAAAGCTTGGCGAGCTCTCAATTACGAAGGAACACACTCGGGATTTCGTTCAAACGAAACGCGTTCGTTCAATCGAAACACAAACGTTTGTTTTGGCGTGACTCGGTTCATTTAACACTGGCAAAGCAATTTACTCGAAGCGCCGCGAAGAGCATCAATTAACGTTCACAAAAAATAATTATTACAAATCACTTCCGTCTTTATTCACCCATTTAAAATACAACACTTTCCGTTTACGCAAAATGAACTTTATACGCGCATATTCGTGCACACGGGAAACACGCGTCCATATGAACATTATTTCAAGCAAATCATTTTTTTACATTGTACGTGACGTCCTGTGGTGTGCAAAAAGAATTTATCTCTTAAAAACCTTTTAGGTTATGTTTAATAATCAATTTACTTTTATTAGTGGAGCTTTTTTTTAGTTTTATTAAATAAAAACAAGTCCAATCGAAAAAGTCCGCACCAGATTAAATCTTTGGCACACACAAATAATCATTTTTTTAATTTTCAAAATTGCGTGATTCCAAAAATACACGTATACATCATTAATTATATTTCCTTTTACGGAAATTTAAATCATGCATAATGAATCAAGACACTTCTAATTCAATGTACAAGAAGGACGATTTCATGTTCCTTTAATAGAATTTACGAGGAATCAAAGTTGGAGAGGAAATCTCTTCAATGAGGAACTTGAAGAGTCACGAAGTCATTAGTGGACATCAAGCAGCATGCCAATTGAATGAGAGGAACAATAAATTACACAAATCAGATGGAAGTTCTTTAACTCTTAAAATATTCTTCTTACTATACTATATGTATGTTATCTTATAAGCAATGACTGGCTACTTTTCACAGAGAAAGAGACAAAAAAATAGTCACTCAAGTCATTTTTATCGCAAATAACAATGAGAAAAATATTTTCAAAATTTTCACTCCTCTTGTTTATCTATAAAGTTATATGAAGCTTCAAATGAACGAAATTTATTTCTTCCTTCTACAAATTAAAATTTTATCGCAATAACACAGGGTTGTCACGCTTTTGCTCTTTTCGAATTCCCCTGACTTTTCCGGTTTATCCGCAGGGTGAAAAATGAAATTTTTCAAGGTTTTTAAAACTACATTTACTATTAATTAGAAACTTCTACGAAAACTTTTCATTTTTTAAAAAATATTTAATTATTATTATTTTTCGTATATAAATTAGGATTTTCAAAAATTAAATTATTTTTTTAATTTATTCTTCAAAAAATGCAATTATTTTCAACAGAAAAAAATGTTACATTTTTACAAAATAATTTATCAAACTTAAATTATTTTCAATGTCTGCTATTTCAAAAAAAATTTAAACAAAAGAATTTTAACAAAATAAATTCAATTATTTAAAAAGAAATTTTATTAAAATTCGTCTCAAGAATTCAATTATTTTCAAAAGTAATAAAATTCTTTGCAAAAATCCAATTTTATTAAAAAATTTACAGAAATTCTCGTTTATTTTCAATTACTTTTATAAATAATAAATTTTTTCTTCGTCATTCAAACATTTTTGTAAAAAATATTAATAAAATTCTTGGCAGAATTTCAATTATTTGTAACATTGAATCAAATCAAATTTCTCAAAAAATGGAATTATTCCTAAAAATTATATTAAAATTTGTCAAGAGAATTCAATTATTTCAAAAGTAATAGAATTCTTTGCAAAAATCTAATTATCTTCAAAAATTTACAAAAATTCTCAAAATAAAATACTATAAAAAAATTAAAATATATATAAAATATTAAAAATATTGAATCAAATCAAATTTCTCAGAAAATAGAATTATTTCTAAAAATAAAAAATATTTAATCATTATTATTTTTCGTATAAAAATTAGAATTTTCAAAAATTCAATTATTTTTTTATTTATTCTTCAAAAAATGCAATTATTTTCAAAAAAAAATGTTAAATTTTTACAAAATAATTTATCAAACTTAAATTATTTTCAATGTCTGCTATTTCAAAAACATTTTAACAAAAGAATTTTAACAAAATAAATTCAATTAGGTATTTATAAAGAAATTTTAATAAAATTCGTCTCAAGAATTCCATTATTTTCAAAACTAATAGAATTCTTGGAAAAAATCCACATTTGTTCCAGAATTTACAAATATTCTCGTTTATTTTCAATTACTTTTATAAATAATAAAATTTTTCTCCGTCATTCAAACATTTTTGTGAAAAATATTAATAAAATTCTTGGCAGAATTTCAATTATTTATAACATTGAATTAAATCAAATTTCTCAAAAAATGGAATTATTCCAAAAAATTTTATTAAAATTTGTCAAGAGAATTCAATTGTTTTCAAAACTAACAGAATTTTTTGCAAAAATCCAATTTTGTTCCAAAATTTACAAAAATTCTCGCCAATTTTCAATTACTTTTATAAATAATAAAATTTTTCTCCGAAATCAAATTTCTTAAAAAATGGAATTCCTAAAAATTTTATTAAAATTTGTCAAGAGAATTCAATTCTTTTTAAAACTAACAGAATTTTTTGCAAAAATCCAATTTTGTTCCAAAATTTACAAAAATTCTCGTCAAATTTCAATTACTTTTATAAATAATAAAATTTTTCTCCGAAATCAAATTTCTCAAAAAATGGAATTCCTAAAAATTTTATTAAAATTTGTCAAGAGAATTCAATTATTTTCAAATTTAATGAAAAATTCTTTATGAAAATTCAATTTTAAAAAACTTTTAATTATTTAATAAAATATTTATTTCTACAGTCAGTAAATTTAATTATTAAACTGAAATTTTTATAATATTCTACACGAACATTCAACTATTTTTCCAAAAAATAAAAATTTGAAAAAATCATTGCAGAATTTTTATTATTTTTAATACAATTTTAATCGAATTTCTCAAAAGAATCAAATTATTCTGTAGAATTTTATTAAAATTCGTCGAAAAAATTCTATTATAATCTTTCTAAATAATTGCATTTCAGAGAAAAATTGTATTACTTTATTTACAAAAGATAATTGAAATTTTTATTCAAATTTTTATAAATATTTAACATAATTTGATTTTCTACGAAGAATTTTATTAAAACTATTTTGAAAAGAATGTTCCTAGAGTTTCGAACGTTCAAATGAACGACAATATTTTTTTTACTTCTTCTAATTTGTATTTTTGTACAAAATAATTTTTTTTTTAAATGAAAACAAATTAATTCTAAACTAAATATTATTTAATTTCAATTATTTTTATTTTTTGGCTAGCAATTTTCTAAAATACTTGAAGTGAAAAAAAATTTCGTTCATTTGAACGTTCGAAACTTCAGTCACATTGAAAAGAATTAAACTGTTAGAAAATAATCTGATTAAAAGTTTGGAAAATTATTTTAATTCTTTGTAAAAAAAACTTTAAAAAAATGAATTTCTTAGTAATTGTTCAAATAATTTAACGTCCGTTATTAAGTATTTTGTCAGATCAATTTGTATGATAGACTTAAATCTTAAATCCTGTTTGAAGACCTCGTAAAATTGATCTGACCCAATATTAGTTATTAATTACCAAAAATTACATTTCTTCATTTCGATATTGACAAAAAAATGTTAAATATTCACAGCCTTTAAAGTCAATCCAAAATGTTTTTTAATTTTGACAGCTTCTATTGTTAATTACTTGTTTTACGATATGATATTCGAAAGTGATCTTAATTAACCCAGAGAGAAAATCGCACCGTTGGATATACTATAGTGTAATTAATTGCGAATAAATATACATATATATGTATATAATATTAGTATTTAATTATTATTATAGGCATAGATTTTCATAATTATGCAGATTCATTACTTCATTAGAAGTTTAATGAGAATTTAATCGATATTTCCTGATGAATATTGAGCAAATGTATATTATTCGATTTTCAAATATGACTAAACTAATAAAACTGCAACTATATTAATTCTCAATTGGAAATTAAAATTTGTAACTAATATCCATTTACATAGTCTATGAATCCAAGATGTTATCCCACTGCAATATTTATTTCACGGAGCTTCTTAAGATTTACAAAATAAAAAATAAAAATATTTCTGAAGTAACTTTTTGTAAGAAATTCAGTCATATATAAAAATTATTTAATTATTATCAAATAATAAAACGATATTTTTTACCATTTTCCTAAAAACAAAGATTTACAAAAGAAAAATGCTTCTAAAATTAAGAAAATAATTTTTTGCATTTTGGCATTTTTTTATGGTTTCAAAGTCCAGTAATTTTTAAGAAAAATAAAAAATTCCAAATGGGTCAAAATATTTTGTAACTGATTTTATTTTATAACCATTGAATTCCTCACAAAAAATTACTGTAAAAATAATTTTGTATAGAATAGTTAAATAATTTTCTTGATACAGTTAAAAATATCAGCGTTCCCTCCAATTAACGAAATTTATTTACAATTTCTTTTACAAATTCTAATTTTAAAAAATTATTAATTATTAATTTAATAATTAATTTAATTTAGATTTTTTAATTTTATTAAAGTCAACAGTTTCACGTTGTCAATGTTGTCCCCACACTGAGCGTCGACAAATTTTCTTTTTACGAAACCAGAAAAAAAATAAAATGCCTTTTTTTGTGAGTTTTTGAGTTACAAATTTACTTTAGAAAACGTTTTATTTAATAAGGGAACAAAAAGAGGAGAAATTAGTGATATTTTTATCTTTAGAAAGCTTAAATAGTAGTTTTCGACGCTAATTTTCAACCTCTTTAATTTGTAAAATTAAAAAATATTTTAAAAACTTACAAAATTGTAAAATTAAAAAATATTTTAAAAACTTACAAAATTGTAAAATTAAAAAATATTTTAAAAATTTAAAAATTTGTAAAATTAGAAAATATTTTAAAAACTTACAAAATTGTAAAATTAAAAAATATTTTAAAAATTTACAAATTTGTAAAATTAGAAAATATTTTAAAAACTTACAAATTTATAAAATTAAAAAATATTTTAAAAATTTACAAATTTGTAAAATAGATGATCCCCAAGTTTTAAACGTTGAAATGAACGAAATATTTTTTATTGAAGATATTTTAATAAATTACTAATCATAAAAATATTTATAAACTAAAATTTTACATTTACAAACTCAGTAATTAATTCTTTGGATAGTATAAAGCAAAATAATTGCAATAAAAATTTATTTTTTTTGAAGAAATAAATTAATTTCGTTCATTTGAACGTTCAGAACTTTAGGATACTTAAAATAGATAAAAATAAGGACAATAGGTGAAAAAATTTAAAAAAGATGAAAAAATAAAAGTTTGACAACAGCAACCTCTTTAAAGAAAAAAAATTCTTTTTAAATTAATTTTTTTAATAAAACTAAAAAAAAATGTTATAACAAGAATAAAAAATACGAAATAATGAACTCTAAATTAGAAAATCTTGTACATAACGTGTGATTAAATGAAAATTTGAAACCTTAATTTAAGGTGTGCTGTATACTATATATATATGTATATAAATTTAACTAAAACGCTGAGAGTAACGCAGGATGACATCCTCGATTCATATAGTCAGTGGTATTCATGATGCAAAGGGATCAAAGGTTAACTTTAGCCGAGAACGTTACTGTGGGCCGCGCGTGATATTGCAAATCGGCAAGTGACGTATCTCCCAACAGGACCAATTCCCTTCTTCGGTTAAGGTAACCTATCATCGAAGGGAATGCAACGCAACGAAATTTGGTATGTGCGCGACTAATTTATTTTAAAACTTTCAAGTTATTAATATCCCTAAAGGGAAAATGTGTGTATGAAAAGCATGACGATCTTCATGAACACGCACTAAACGAACAAATCGTACATTCCACATATAAGTAGAATATTATTTATAATTCCATTTTTTCTTTTAGAATTTCCATTCTCTATCATTTTTATAAATTTTTATAAATTTTTATAAATTTATATAAATTTTTAAACATTTTTATGAATTATAAAGTTAGTGTTATTTTAACCCATTTTTCATTCTTTTCTCCAAAAAGAATAACAAAAGAATATCAAGAATACTTCAAAACTTAGTGTTCTTTTAACCCATTTTTCAATCTTTTTTCCAAAACAGAATACCAACAATATTAATATTTGCAAAAAAATCCAAATTTATAATTTATAAATCAAATAATATAAATCAATGTACTCACAATATTCACATATTTATTACTCATTCCTCCAAATCGCTGCATCATTTTGAACTACTGTCGGTTCAGAATATTGAAATCCTGAAAAATAAAAAACTTATCTCATTACAATGTAAATAATTCGTTTGATACAATTAATTAATTTTTTTCAATAATAAAAAACAATAAAAATAAAAATTTTAATATTAATTCATGATCAATATTGTAGTCTTTGAAAAAAATTAAATTAAAATGTGCACGCGCGCTTTAGAGCGCGTATCTTGTGCTATTATTTATTAAACAATACTAATTCAATAGAAATGCCATTAAGTTATTATTATTAAAAAAAAATCCAGATACTATAATTGTAAAGACCTTGAAAAAATTTCGTAACGTATTTATCATTTTTTTTCCAACATAAATTATTCAATAAAAAAATTCAAATTTTGTAATTATTGCAGTGAAACAAATTGTATCAATATAGAATGAACAATGAAAACTTTCCATGACAATATGAGAAATTTACACAATTGTCATGGGTCTCACTTTATAAAGATAAAACAATTCTGGATAAAGTGGAAATATTTTATTTTATAAAAGTAGTTCTAATAGTTAAAAACACGTGTCAAAGGCAGGTGAGATTCATTTATTTAATTGATAAATTACTAATTAATTAATCGTTTCATTTAGCGAATGAATTAATTATGAACAAGATATTAATTTAATTCTTTCAAACTAAATGTATAATAAAAATATTCATAAAGTTCTATACATTCGGTAAACGCACAAGTTTTAAAAGTTTAAATGAACGAAACATTTTTTAAAAAATATTTTCAAAAATTTCTAATTGCAATAAAAATTTATTTTAAAAAATAAATACATTTCCTTCTTCTTCGTTATTTCTTCTTCTAATTCTTTTGGTAAAAAGAAATTAATAAGAAAAAACAGATTAAAAATCGAAAAGTATTTTTTCTTATTTGTAGTGAAAAATTTTTAACTGATTTCACTTTTTTTATTCATCTACGAAGTAAAAAACTATTTAATAGTATTTTTTAACTTATAAAACTTTCGGTAAAAGTGAGTAATCTTTTTCGGTTCTGTACAAAAAATATTTTTCAATGCTCAGCACCGATGGTAACTTTATAGGGACCTGATTATTAAAATCATTAAAGATTTCGTTCATTAAACGTTCAGAACTTATGATAATGATAATGATTATGATTTTAACTTAAATAAATTAATTAAAAACGAATTTATTATTCCACAGGTTTACAAAAATATAAAAAATTACCAATTTATTCTATACATTCTAATGTCTAAAAATACCCACAATAAGAAGGCAAAAGAATAAAACTAAATTTTCAAAAATGGATAACGTTCACATGACAAATCAACTGAATGCAGTACAATTGATATCAGTTTTCAATTACCTGAACGTACTCAGTGATTTTTTATTTCTTGGAAATTATCTATCAGAAGATGATCAATATAAACAAATTCCAGTTGTTAACGCACTTTATAAATATCTAGAAGAAAATCACGATAATCAAGAAAAGAAAGTGAAACTCATTCGAAAATTATTACAAGGCAGTGATTTATATGGAGAAAAAGAAGATGAAAATTTAGACGAAACTTTTGTTAACTCAATGTTTGAGTACATTATCAGTTCTCTCGTTTTTAACAAATATGGAAATATTTATGGCTTTTTAGCAGATATTGTTCGTAGAGCTTCATCTAAAAATGTTAATGATTTGCAGAAAGAAATATTGAAAGTATTAACAACTGCAAAATTTCAAAACGAATATGGCGAAAAATCGATTCTCACTGTTGATGCAGCAGAAAGAATTTATAAAGATTTAATATTGCCACTTTTTCCAAATGCTGAAAGTAATGTTCATGTATTATCTCTTGATTACATGTATGCACAGGCCGGTTCAATTTTTCTTCGAACTGGCGCATCAAACACTGTCTACTATCAAAATTTAAACAAAAACAAAACTACTGTTTCGAATCAAAATATTTCATTTGATGAATATGTAACAATAGGGCATATTTTAAAAAATTCTCTCCATCATGAAAGCATACGTTTTGCCAGTTATAAAGCTTTTGCTCTGCCAGCTCTCTTTCATTACGTTACAACAGTGTATCTTTCAAATGAAGAAATAAGAACTGTGGTATTTGATCCACCCTCTTGGAAAGCAATTTACGAACTTTTCCAGACTTATCTAGATGAAAAATTGGACAAAATAAGAAGAAGATTAGAATATGATACTAAATATCAAATACACAGTGCATTATTAAATTTTAAAAATCGTTTTACAATAGCCAAGTCCATTTTAGAAAAAGAATGCAACCTTCCTGATAGTAATTTAGAGCAGATAGAAAAAATACAACAATATTTATATTTTCCCGAAATGACTAAATGTGCAGGAGGGCATATATTACCCAATCTAACCGAATTATTCATGAATAATATAGAGAGTGTGAGTGAAGCGTACAAAAAACATGATATAAAATCAATGCAACGTTCTTTTGGACTAAACTTTCTGAGAATTTTAAAATACACTGAAGCAACAATACAATTACTAGCACCAGACGATAAGGTAATACGCGGTATTTTTGACAGTAGTGAACGAATACCATACGATTTATTTGTCTTTTATTACCCTGAAAATTCAACTGCCGATTTCTATGCATTAATGCGAGAAGATTGCTCTTCAACATTAATTAAAGAGTCAGATGATCCTAAAGGTTTTCAAATAAAAACCGGTCTCAATGTTCAAATGCTACTATCACATCGTTTTCATAGAATAAATTTAAAATCAGGCGAACAAACAATGCAAACATTCTGGGAAAATTTAATAACCTACAAACAACAAAGACTAAAATCATATCTCATATTTTCAAGTGGAAGATCAACATTAGGTGAATGGTGGAAGGAATTTGGATTAACCACGATACCATTATACACATGTCTGCAACCAACAAACGAAAAAAGTCTTAAAGAAAAAGTTTGCCTTATGGATGAAATTAATTTTTCACAACAATGGACAGAGCATATGTCCAAATTAACAGATAAAGATACACGAACATTATTAAACTCACTTGACACAACTTTTAACAGTGTGCAAATTTTTTCAATACTTAATCAAACATATCCACCAATTAAAGAATCAACCGATATTCATGATGTTATGGAGAAATTTGTATTACACTTCGGAGACCCTGGTTTTGAACTAACATTCATAAAAGAGAAAGACTTGATATTGATACTAAAAGTCCTTAATACTCTAAAAAAAAATATTAACGAATCCTTTTTGCTTGTTAAGAACATTATCAACAATATGATCCTCTTAAAGACTAGAAATTCTAAATCAATTAGTCACGCAGGTGTAAAAAGTAAAAATTTGATCGTAAAAACTGAAGATGTTCATGGCGATACTGGTTTTGGTTACAGATATAAGTATTTCTCTATCAATGAAACTGCAGAATTACGAACGAATTATCAAGATAAGAAACAAATATTCGTAACCCTAGTCAACGATTCAGTCAATGAAAAACTATACTTTAATACCGAAAATTTCACCTCTCTAATGTACGAAACAAATAATCATCTTAAACCAATAAGCACAAAAGTTTTCTTTTCTGGATTATCTGTAAACGCTTTCAACTATAAAAAATGTGAAATGCAAACATACATAGAGCATTCAGTACCTCTAATCGGATGTCGCCGACATTCACGCACCTTGGAGAGAGACAGTGATCTAATTAGTAGTGTGAAATTAGCCTTATCAAGAAACACAAATCTAACAAGCGACATTGTATTAGAAACAATGGAAAAATATATATTTCCAAGGGATGGCGAACTGGAACAAAAATTTGTACTAGACTGGACAAATACCACAGAATTAAAAATTCCCGAATGGAGTAAAGAATATCTCATTACCTACTATCCTCTATTCTCTAAATTGAGAAACAATTTTGATCTTGACGTTAAAAATTTATCGAATTTTGATGGTGCATTAAAAATAGATTCACTTTACACATTTAAAGAGAGACACCAACTAGAAAGTGAAATCAACATACAAAGTATGACTCAAAATTTTAATGAACAACATGCACGTTTTGTTGCCAGATTTGAAGATTACTATGCTATACAAAACTTTGCGACAACAGGATATACAAGAATCACAGAAGATACGAGTGAGGCGAGAATGATGAAAAAATCCTTATATAAATTAGCAATTAGACAATCAGACGATCCAGGCAAAGAATTCAATCGTGTTCTATATCGAGTTGAATCCAAATCAATAAAAATTATTGAAAAAACAATACAATTTAGGAGAAATATTACATTCAAGAAATTTACTCCTACATTCGATGATAGAGAAATTGCCATAAAATTGGCCTCATTTCCGGCAAGTGGATTTAGAAACATTTTATACCAAATTCATTTTTCTACCAACTATGTAAGGGCAAAAATACTTAAACATTTTAAAACCCAAATAGAAGAAGTAATTCTTTTACCTGGAAGTAAATTTATGATTACAGAAAATACAAAAACCTATATTGACGGATTAGGACATATTTTGTTTTTAAAACTTCAGTACTTACGCGATAATAATGATAAATCCAAATGGTACCGAAATATCATGAATGAAATACAAAGTATTAATACTGAGTGATTCAAACAAAAAAAAATTAATTCATTATTTTTGTATAAAAAGAAATTCAACTACAACACATCAATTTTTCGAAATTTCGATTATTTAAACATTTTTTTATTAAATATACAAAAATTTAACTAATTCAAAAAGAAATTCAAGTAAATCACAGACAAACAGAATTTTGAATTAAAATTATTTTCCAATAATTGTAAATTTTAATTTAAAATCATTTAAGTTTCAATTAATTACAAAATTGCTATTGTAATTTTTCTAAAATTATTTTCATATTCCATCAGAACAATTTATTTATATTTCCTATATATTTCTAATTAATTTAAAATTCAAATTATTTAAAACTCACAATTTCAATTTGAAATTTTCGTAATTCAATTATTTATATAAAAAAACTATAATTTCAACTCTATTAAAAATCAATTATATTTGAATTTTTAAGCAAAATTATTCATTAAATTATTTAGGAATAATAATCATATGATAATTTAATTATTTTAAATTAATTAAATTTCATATTTTGTAAAATGCAATTAATGCACTGAACAAAATATTTGATTCAAATAACCGATTATTTGACTATTATCAAATAATTATTTACTTGAATCAAATAAATTGTATTTGAATTAAATATTTCAGTATTCGAAGCAAATATTATTTGATTAAAATAAAAATTATTTGATTCAAGTAAATATTTATTTAATGATAGTCAAATAATCGGTTAATTGAATCAAATAAATTTTTTTTCAGTGTAAAGAAAATGTATTTTTGTTTAAAAAATTGAAAGTTCTTTAACATTTTCAAAAGTTGATACACACAAAAAATCAGAATTTATTTAAGAATTCGAAGAATTAAATATTTTCCCAGTACTTTTGATAAAATTTAGATAATTTAATATAATAAACGTAAATGTAAGTGTAAATATACTAAGATTTTGTTAATATTGAAAACATTTTTCTCATTTACATTAAATCTATATTATACATACCATATGCCTACAAAATTTGTAAAAAAATAATTTATTAATAATCATTTAATTATAAATTTAATATTAAGTTAATGTACGTAGTATTACCTATTTTAATAATTTAAACAAATTATCTCAAGTATATACTCACACTCACGTGGTGAGAATTAAAGGTTATGTTCACCTCCGAATGTTACAAAAATCATCCAAAACACTACTGTATAATAATATTTTCGTATATGTAATGCTCATCATTCTTCTGCACTTTATCTATTTTATGTGTGAAATAATAGTAAATAGAAAACTTGGAAAATAAAATAAAAATTTCCATGCGGAAAAACGGACGTTCTCTTACTGCGACGACGTTGAATTATCAATTTTCATTTCGAAATCATTCACTACTTTTAACTATTTCTATTAATTCACTATTCACATTCACGAATACGAAAAATTGTAATCTTGTTAAAAAAATATAGTATTGAACATATGATTTAAATGCAATATTTATATTTTTCAATAAATGTTCGACGAAACCAGTAAAACACAGAAAATTCTACAAAGTTAAGTTTGAAGCAGTTTGAAGGTAGAAGACTGACATTGTAACCAACCATAAGAAAATAAAAATTATAAAATAACAAGTTTTTTTAAAAAAAGAACTATAGTTTCTGTATATGATATATCCTTCACGGAATTTGAAAGTAATTTCTCTATCATTTTTACTTTTACGTTAATAAACAATAGACTTTTTAATATAATCTTAATAATTCAAATGTTACTATTTTTTGTTGGCAACATTGCTGCGTGTTAGTACCACTCACTTCCGTTGCTTCCGAGTTCCGTTTGATTTAAATGAAAATAAAGCAGATTTTTAATATCTATCATAATTTAACCTAATATCTTCGTTTAAATAAAGCTAAGAACACATTTTACAGAAAATAATTTCCACCTCTATAATAATAAAAATCCAAATAATCGAAATTGCTTTTTTTCCTCTCTGCGTCAAAGATTAAAGACCAATCGATAAAGTAGATTTCTTCTCCAACCATTAGTGTCTTGTATTCACAACGTGTTCTCTCTCTATCTCTCTATATGTAAATAAAAGTATTTCCCATGTGTTTTATGTTTTTTAATTTTGTTTTTTATGAGAAAAAAAAATTAATTAATTTTAGAAATGTCTAATTCTCTCGTTCAAAAGAGTCTGGATATACTAGATTCCGAAAAAGTTGCTAAACAAGGTAAGAGTTTCCTTCAAGGTTTAATATTAAAATTTCACTTTAAGTGCAATAATCAATAAATAAACAACCACTCGATTATTAATGAAAATAATGAATACTTAATTTTACTCACTCTTGCAGGAAAAATAAGAAAAGCAGACAAGGGAGTATTGGATTTAATTCCAGTCAATCATAGACTAACCTCAAAACGGAGCAAGTCACGTATGTTTTTAAGGTTTTTAATTTTACTAATTAGGCGTTTCGATATTTTTTATAAATTCCAATGAAAATCAATAGTAATTCACTGTGTATATTTTTCATTCTTATCCTTGCTTTGTTGATAAATATATTTTACAGAACGAGAAATATTAAATTTTTAGAAATATCACGCCAACTGTCAAAAACATAAAAATTTTCTTTCCAGGTAAAGATATATTGAAAACACCAAAAAGAGTCACGGTTTATCAAGCTAAAAAACAATTAGAAGTGAAGACGGACCCCATTGCGGAGAATATTAAAACACTTCTTTACTTTAGCAGAACTTCCTTTGATTCCAATACAGAAGAAAAGGTAAATTTTCATCGACTTGAAAGACTTTTTTTAAATACACTAAAATTTAATACAGTAGAACTTGAATGCAAGTTAATTTTTTTAAATTTATAACAGCAAAAAATGTTTACAAAATTATTAAATAAATAAATTTTATTATATTCTCAGAGTGACCACAAAGTCAGGAAAATGTCAGAGAAAAAAATTGTTGTCAGTTAAGTCAAGTAAGTGTCAGGAAAAAAATTCTTTGCCAGGAAAATTAAGCAAATTGAGACTTTTTCGGTTTATTTTGAAAAATTACGACTCTTTTCGACTTTAATCCAAACATTAAGACAAAATATCACAATATTTTGTTAATTTAGTTAATTTTTGTTCTATTTTCCTATAAAAAGAATTTTGTCAGGGGAAATAATTTTAATCTCAGCAAATTGTCAGGAAAATTGATAAACTGAAACTTGTGGCCACTCTGATTTTTAACGAAGCTGAAGTTCACAACGTTTTTAAAAACTAAAAATGGAAAAAGAATTTTTTAAAAATTAAATTTATCTTTAATTTTCATGTGCTTTAATTTTTAAGAAATTAATTATCACTAAGGATACAATTATTAAAAACGAACATGATTTAGAATCAAAAATAAAAATACCGTACCATTATTTTTTTGTATTCGTTTTTAAAAACGTTGTGGACTTCAGCCTCATGATTTTTATAATATTCTGAAATTGAAAAGGCAGTAAATTAAACAAAATTGAAAAATTGTGACTAAATTGCAAAAATTCTGTTGCATTCAAACAGGTTCAACTTTAATAATTTTGTAATACAAACAAATAAATAATTTTACCAATTATTTATTAATATTAATAAATTGAATTATTAATTATTATTTAACAATTTGAAATTATCATTAATTATAAAAAAAAATATTCATTTAGCTACTCGAACGTGTTGTGAAGAATCGATCTACCTTCAAAGAAAAAATCCAAAAACCTGAAACTTCTGTTTTCACCGAGGAGGATCATAAAAAGTTTCAACTTGAATACTTGAACGAGGAATAATTGAAGAGCAATTTCCTCGAATCACAGTAAATTATGTTAGATACTGACCACGAAAAGGGAAAAGCTATTTTAATAGTGACTTCAGCAATTTTCCTCTACTACACAATTTGGGTAATTGGCCTTCCATTCATTGACGACAATCGTCTTAGATATTTATTTTTCTCCAACAACACGGCAATAATGATACCGGCAATTACTGGATTTTGTTTAATTGGTGGATTAATGCTTTTTACTGCCTACCACATAAGGCCTTATCTTAATAATCGAAGAATTACAGAAAATAAAAATAAATAGTCACTTGATTTCGAATAAAATTAAAGAGAGGAAAAAGAAATATTTAACTATAAATTTTTTTTTAATGCTTAAAATTCCCGCGCTGATATTAAATACCGAATGTATTTAATTGGTAAATATTGAGCTCACCATCTTGTATGCGAGGCGTAAGAAATTATGTAATTTGAGTTACTATCACGGCAACCTTGAACTAAATATTCTTTAAACGATTGCCTGCTGCTCTTCATATTTTTTTTATTAGATTAGCCGCAGTATTATTTCTCTCTCTCATCACGAATAGCCAAAAATGGAATGGTTAGTGATTGGAATATCGGGTGCCACGTGCAGTGGAAAAACAACATTGGCCCGAAAACTTCATCAAGATTTTAAAAATTCAACACTAATTGAACAGGACACTTACTTTCTTCCAATTAATGATTCACGTCATGTTTGGGTTGAGGAATTAAATCACATAAACTTTGACATTCTCTCCAGTTTGGACATGAAGAAAATGTACGCCGACATTCGTCGAGTTCTCGATGAAAAGCCTTCGAAAAGTGTTGTTGCCTCGTCTAAAATGGAAAAAAATATTTTGTTCATTGAAGGATTTTTGATATTTGATTACAAGCCAATAGCGGACTTGTGTAGTCTCAAGTACTTTCTCACATTGGAGAAAGACGAATGCTATAGACGTCGTGAATTACGCGTCTATGATCCACCGGATGGACCTGGTTATTTCGATAAGGTTGTTTGGCCGGAATATGTGACTCATAAGGAAGCGATAATAAACAATAAGGAATTGGCGTCTATTCAATTTTACGATGGATCGAATAGTCAGGAAGAAGTGTATAAAACAGTTCTCAATGATATAAAAATAAATATGAAGAATTAAAATCAAAACTCTCTATGCTTTCACAATTTTTATTTAAGTATTATTACAAACATCGTTTTTAAACTGTAGATTTTCTTTAAATAAAATCAAAAATTAACTTGTTTATTTTCGTTTTCTTGTTTTCTTTCTTTTCTTTACTAAAACGTTGATAAATTGAGCCATTGTTTACGATTTTGAAATTGTATTGTAAGAAATTACAAATAAAACATTCTTCTTAAAACTAAGTATTACAATTCTAACGTTAAAGGCTTTGTTCAGTACGGTTAATTTTTTTATTTTAGAACTTGTGAATATTTTTTTATTAAACTGTAAATATTAAAGAAATTGAAAAATATTTACAAAACATATTTATATCTGAATGTTAGCAAAATTGTAAATGTTATTTAGAGAAAAAAATGCAGTAGATTAAAAAGCAATAACTTCATTTAATGGTTTTTAATGGTTCTTTAAAATCTTGGAAAATTTATACGGTTAATAAAATATTGAATTTTAAATTACGATTTTAATATAAGAGCCATTTAAAACAGGCTTCTTTTTTCTTTGCTAAAGCATGTTTTTGACATCACGATTTTTCTTGACACTGTAAATAGTACCAAATCTGGGCATTACATGGAGTAAGTGTTATGTTTATGTTGACTTGGTGCTTTTGTGACATTAATCGGTGGAGCACAAGCAGCCTGATCGTCCTGATCATTTTGTCCGCATGCTTTTCGAACATATTGAGGCGTTACTATCACTTCCTCTTCCATGGCAAGAACTTTTTTACATAATTCTACACATGTTGCCATTTCTTTTTCTAATTTTGCTAACATTCCGGGTGAATTGTACTTTTCAGGATCGTCGTGGAAGATAACCATTCCGTCTTTTTGGTTGATTGTTGCAAATATGTCTCCATCTTCAATCTAAGAAAAAATTAATTTTCTAGTAAATTTAATTTATTATTTAACACATTTTTTCTTTTAAACAAAATGATTTATGTTCCTTGAAATGGGAAATAATTTAAGCAAAATTCAAGATTCCCTGACGTTGGCAAAAAATTCCTTTCATTTCAACCATCAGAGAACTTGTAAATTACGGAAAAATAGTTTTTAAAAAAATGGACTTTTAAAAATATTACCATATTTAAAATATGCTTCTCAGCCTCAGCGGGTCCAGCTAATTTAACTCTGCTTGCAAGATCACTTAAACTAAGCGTAAGAAAAGTATTTGTGAGCCTCTGAATATTCTTCTTGTACAATGAAGCGAGGACTTGTTTCACCAATCCAAGATTATGATCTCTATTGAAAGGCTCTTCATATTTAGTCATAATTGCTTGAATTTCATCGCAATTATTAGTTCCATAGGCAATAATTAATTCCTGATAGGCCTGACTCAATCGTTTCAAAAATCGTGCCGCTGAACTTGTGAATCTCGGTAAAAATTCAACTTTCCCATTCAAAATTAATGAGACAAGCACGTACTTTTTGTAAGCCTCGAGTATTATTTGACTCAAAGTCATTGCTGGCGTTGTCAAGCAAACTTCGAAGAAATATAAAGCTCTATCGTAATCTTTCAATGCCGTGTATATCATACCACCATAATAGAAGTAAAGTAAAAAATGCTTCGTATACTCTTCGGATTGTGAACTCATGGCAGTAATGTCAACATCAAGAAACTCGAGAGCTGGCTTAAAGCATTTTGAAACAAGGCAGAGTTGACAGAGGTCCGCATGAATCGATGTCAATTGGCTATTACTCGTTTGAATCTTACGAATTGCTCGACAGAAGATGTCGATTCCACACATTGGAATTTGAAAATCCAACAGGAGACTCTTTAGTATGTGAAAAAGCTTGTCATCTAAAATTTAAAAAAGTAATTACTAAACATCATTTTGTTCATCAAGTCATTTTGAAGTGAATTTGTCTTTAAACTTTTGAACGTTCAAATTTCATTTTTCCCACTTCTTTTTATTTCAACTTCATTGTAAAATATTGTTCTTTTATTAAATGTATCTAAAGATAATCCACACATTTCGAAAATTCAAAGGCGCGAAATATTTTTCGTTAAAACTTCTTTCGTAAATTATACTTTGCAATAGAAATTTAAAACTAAAGCTCAACAGATAGATACTATTAATTAATTTACTCAAGTGGCACAAAATTCTTGTAATAAGTCTTTTATTTTAAACAGAAATAAATAAATTTGATCCATTTGAAATTTCAAAACTTTAGGAACAATAAATGTTAAATTTAATTATTAAAAATCGTTAAACAAAAAAATTCAAACCTTGAAGAGAATTCTTCTTTTATAATAAAAAAATATTAATAGAATAGAATAATAGTGATAAAAATAGAAATTACATGAAGGTATTGCAAATCGTATTTGTTCTTCATTGAAGCCATCGATGAATTCTTGAAGTTGTGTCAATACAATTTTAAATGTATCTATGCTGGGCGATTCAGTTGTACTTAAGATAGTTAACTTTGTTAAAATAACAGTTAAAATTCCTAATGAATGTTGATGCAGTCCAAATGTTTCTAAAACAATATCTAAATGTCGTCCATTTCCAAGGAGAGAATGTACAAAGTTGTTAATACGACTCGCTATTTCCGTAAAGTTTCCTAAAAGCAAAAAAAACACCTTACTTTCTGCTTATAATTTAATCCACAAACTATAAAAAATAGAAAAGAAATACTTATAATCGCTCTTAAAGTAAAAAATACTATTCTACTTACGCTCATTTTGTGTAACATTTCATAAAACTACAAAATATGTATAAATAAAGAATTTCCTTTTAATAAATAACAGAAAATTGAAAAAGAAAAAAGTAAAAAGTAAATTAATCACTTTTATTCTAAATTAGTCGTGAATTTAAATGAATCGATTATTTAAACAATAATCGTGAAAATTAATTCCTTTTTCCAAAGTCATTTCATCTTTTTTTTTAGGTTATGTTTTCAACTTAAGATTCATTAAAAAAAAGTCTTTCTCACCATCTGCCGAAAGCGTTCTAATGTCGTGTACAAATTTTTCCAATCCTATTTCTCCTGACATTGTTACTGACACTTTTTTCTCATCACAAACAGCAATAACTTCGATTTTATTGAAGTTTATTTCACAGAACAATATCCACACAAAAGCCGACGATGCTTTTCAGGTTAGTATTACTACTGCGCATGTTTTCTTTTAAACACTGCTGCCAACTTGGGCGCAAAAATTTAAACATGCAAAAGTAATTATTGCAAATAAGAAAATAAAACATTTCATTAAAAAAATAATGCTTAAATTAAGTTTACGCTTAGGATAATTAAACTCGCCGCATAATATTAACATGATGATAATAAAATTTACAATCAAATCTATTTTTTTTGGAGAAAAAAAATTAATAATTAAATTCAAATTTAGGGTCAAGAAGGTTGAAAATTATTTCAAAAACAAACGTAAACATAAACAAAGGACAGATACACAGTGCATCCTTCTCTAACTCATTGTTATAATTGCGTTTCCGTTTACTTTTTCAAAAACATAAAATCTCTTCTACACTGTTCATAAAAATTAAGAAAATAATGAAAGCAAGTAGAAAAATAATTATCGAACCAGCGGAAATTGTTAAAAGAGGGTCTTTCCTGTCTCCTAGTAACGAAATCAAACAAAATTCACTTCTACTTAAAAATATCTTTTTCTAAAATTGTTACTACCGATTTTTTCAATGTCCAATGAAACTTACGATTACATTTGGAAGGAAGCGCAAATTCTGCTCGATGAAGTTCTACAATTGGACACAAATGCACAAAGTGCAAAACCGCCGAAAGATCGTAAAAAAGCGCACAATGTTACATCGGAATTGTACGTCAGGTACATTGTTGTCTTCAACAAATTGGAACTTTGTTACGATCAACTAGTGCAACCGCAAAAAAGAGTTTTAGTGAAAAAATTACTCGATCTAACAATGGGAAGAATTTTAGAATTAAAACACGAACTAGTGGAAATCGATCTCTCGGAGCACAATTATTTTGACGATATTTTAATAAAATGCAAAGTAACAACACAAGAGGTGGAAATTCAAGTGCCTAAATACTTTCGACGCGAGAGGGAAAATGAAATTTTGGAGAGGAGAAAATTTATAGAAGATACCTTGAGAAATATTGGCGCTCTTGATGAAATAATCGATCCAAAGAGAATGACCGAGGCTGAGGCTATACGACTAATTCAGGTAAAAAAAAATCATAGGTTATGTTTACAATCGTTTTAGCTTGAAAATGGGATTCTTTTTTTATTTTTTGAAAGGAAATGTAATTTTTATTCAATACGTTAATTTTGAAAATGAGGACTTAAATAACTATTTTGTTTACAAAGTTAAAGTATTTTATGAATTTTGACTCGAAATATAACAAACATAACCTATAAGTTTTTTTTCTTCGCGATGAAGAATTTTTTTTTTTTTTTGAATAAATTGTAATTCTTTTAGTCGCACGAACGAGCAAGACAGGGACGATTGAGATTTCAATTTATGAAAGAAATTCGAGAAATGAAAGACAGATCGACAATAAAGCAGGAAAGTGGTGTATCCAAGGAGGAAAGTGATGTGGCTGCAGCTTTGAGGATTCAAAAAATTTGGAGGGGCTACACAACCAGGAGGCAAATTCGAAGACGCAAAATTGAAGAAATGTTGCTTTTAGGTATATGTTTGAAAAATACTTCACTTTTTCTAAAAACTGACAAACAGAAAACTTATCTACTAAAAAAATGTTCAAGAATTATATTTTCAGTACAAAGTATTTTTTCACTGTACAGACAAAATGAATTCAATTGAAATTATTTTTTCACTTATCATTCCGGAAAATTATAAATTTACAAAATAGAATTAAATTTTATTTAACAGGAATGGTGCAACCTTGTCAAGAAATAACCGATAACGCCAGACGAGCCGAAAAAATTGTACAATACAGGTAAATGTCTGCAGGCTCATTATTTTTTACTAATAGGCTCTGAAAAAGAAACCAAAAAACACATTCGTCAGGAATAAAGTTTGGAGTAAAACGACCATAGTTCTTTGCCAATATTCACCTTTCTTCGAATCTCACAAATAATAATACACTAAATAAAACTAAACAATTTTCGTCTTAGATATGAAAAACAACACGAATATAAAGAACAATTCGAAATACTCACAAAGGACTGGAAGGAATTGATACAAAAAGAAAAAAGTGCTCTCATGGAGGAGAATATTCGCCAAGAAATTCGAAATTGGGTAAATTCGTATTTTCAACAAACGGGCAAAATTCCCGAACTACCATCAGCAGAGAGTGGAGGTTCCCGAATGATTTTCAGTAGACAGGTAAAGATTTTATTCAGTGAATTTTATTTAATGAATTATGAATGTTTTATTTAAATTAGAAAACATTATTAAATAATAAGGTTACTTAATAAATAATTTAAATTAGAAAACATTAAATAAGGTTACTTAATACATAATTTAAATTAGAAAACATTATTTATTAAATAATAATCTAATTTAAATAAAACATTCTGAATAAAGAAAGACGTCGAATTGATAAAAATAATATAAGAAAAAATTAAATTTCAGGGGACAGAGAGCACAATCAGTAAATCAACAGCGGGCTCTTCAAAGGAATCGAAGAGGTCAAAGAAATCGAAGACGAAAAAGGAAAACGAGCCTGATCGCTCTGAGGACGAATCAGAATCGGGAATAAGACATTTCCCATCGAATTTTCTCCCTCAACTTGTTCAGGCGAATGAGATTTATCTGGAAACATGGAAAGATAAAGACGAGTCAATGAATCAGGCACAGGGGCCTTATGTCGATATGATCCAGGCGGAAAAAACAAGGGAGGTCGAAGATGAAGTGAGACTCGTCGTTGACCATACTCTCAGAGGTCGAATTATAATCAATTTTACTTAAAAATTAATTAGTTCATTACTCAAATTATTACTCAACAAAATAAGAAAGATAGTTAAGAAAAAGGCCAAATTTATAAATATAACTAAAATGTTCCCAAAGTTCCGAATGTTCAAAAAGAAAAATTAAATTGTTTCTTTTCAAAAAAAAAGAATGTTACAATTTTATGTCAAGTTGAAAAAAACCTTATGTCAAAGTTTCTCAATATTGATTTACATTTTATCATAATTAGTAGTTTCGGCCTCTTGAACGTTTCGAACTTGCGGATCATATTTTAAGGAAAAAAAAAATATTTATCAAAATGTAAAATAGAATTTAATTATAAAATTAAATAAATTAACATTGAAATTTTTTCCCAGGCGATATTGAAGCATTGCAGGCAGCACTGGACAGAGACAGAGGTTTTAAGGGAAGACGATCAAAAAAGACCCAAAAACGAGTCCGACGAAGTGGAAAGAAAAATAAAAAGAAGAAAGAAAAAGATCTCACTCCCGATAGATCGTTGGAATCACTTTTTGAAGAATTATTAGTTAATGGTATCATTAAGTTTTATCCAGAAGTGAAACTCGATAATTTCAAGGGGGAAAAATCTTTTTCCAATTATGAACTTCGAAATAAGGAGAAGGATCCTTTGCCAACTTTAGGTAAGTATTTAATATATGAGGCAAATTTTTCTTACACCCACTATGAAAAAGTTAACAATTTTGAAAAGATAAAAATTAACAATTTTGAAAAGATAAAAATTAACAATTTTGAAATATAAAAATTAACAATTTTGAAAAGATAAAAACTAACAATCTTGAAAAGATAAAAATTAACAATTTTGAAAAGATAAAAATTAACAAATTTTGAAAAGATAAAAATTAACAATTTTGAAATATAAAAATTAACAATTTTGAAAAGATAAAAGTTAACATATCAATAGAAATATTATCAAATTATCATTATAATCGATTTACTAGCCTTTGTATCAAATAATCGATTACATAACTATTATCATTTCTATATATTATTATCAAATAATTATCTACTTGATTGATATTAACTGAAAAAAATATATTTGTCACAAATCAAAAATTATTTGTTATTATAGCCAACTAATAAACTTTGCAAGAATTAAAATTTGGTTTCGAAAAAAATTCACATTCTTTCGATGATTTAGTTAAAATTCTACAAAGCGAAAAAAAAATTGTTAGTGATAATAATAAATAGTTTAATATTAATTATGTAATAATAATTAATTTTACATTAATTAAATAATTAATTTCAGGAGATATAAGACAATTGCTAATAGAATATTGCATCCTGCCACTTGGAAATGAAATTGTAAGGGAACATACGCCATTAGTGAGATCTGTCCTAATTGCTGGACCACACGGAAGTGGAAAAAAAATGATAGTTAATGCAATTTGCACCGAATTGGGAGCTACTTTGTTCGATATAACACCAGCTAATATTGCTGGTAAATATCCAGGAAAAACTGGCCTAATTATGTTACTTCACTTGCTATCTAAGGAAAGTTTTCCATATCAATTTTTGTTTCTCAAAATATTTTCAATTTGTTTTCACTAAAAAATTCGTTAGTACTTCTAAATGCAAATGCCTGCTCACATAAATAATAATCATTGTATTTCGACGAAGAATTTTATCAAACCTTTTGAAAATAATTTAATGTCTTTAAAAAATTTGATGAAAATTGCATTTTTTAAAAAAAAAGAATGTAGGAAAATTGAGTTTCTGTGAAAAATTTGATTATTTCTGCAAAAGTATAATTGAATTTGTGCGAAGAATTTCATTACACTTTTTAAAAATAATTGAAATGTTTCGAAGAAACAAGAATTTTATTAAAATTCGAGAAAATAATAAACAATTATAATTGATTATGTAGTTAATAAGTATAATTTTTTTAATTTAGAATATAAAATTATTCAAATAGAAAAGTTTATACATATATAAAAATAAATGCCTGTCATTTGCGTAATAATAATGGACTGACTGCGTTTAGCGCGCAACTACGTAGCATTTACTAATTAATATTTTAAAATTATTATTAATATTAATATAATTATTTCTCAGTAACCATTAACCAGTAAAAAAATTATTTAAATAATTAATTCCTAATAGAATTTAATTATATCCCTTTTAATTTTAATTATATCCTTTATAATATAAATTATAAATTATCCACCATGACGCACAAATTGTCCATCACAATAAAAATTAATTAAATTTATAATATATTATAGTAGAATTAATTATTCATCCGCAGAAATAATTACTCTCATCAATGACAATTATTTTAATCGAATTAAATACCACTTTCTAACATATTTCAATTTTAAACACAGGTTTCGAAACTACTTCAACCTTCTGTCATTTTCATGGACGGTGCTGAGAAGCCTTTTGTGAAAAAAGTGCCAAAATCAGATAAAACCGATCCAAAAAGATTGAAGAAAGATTTAGCGAAATTAGTAAAAAATATAACCAATGAAGATCGAGTGATTTTAATTGGTACTTCCAGTTCGCCATGGGAAGGAGATCAGAAACTCTTGTACCAAACGTACGATAAAGTTATTTTTATCCCCAGACCTGATTATGGCTCTATGTCATTAATTTGGAAGGAACTTCTTTACAAGGTTGGCTTTAAATTTACTTTTAAAAATTTTTTTTTCTATTTTTATATCTCTCGTTTTTAGTGTTAATAAAATTAATAAATAATTTTCATTTTCTAATATGCAATTTGTTCGTTATTAATAATCAAAATAATTTCAGTACGCTGGGATTAGCAGGCAATTTGATACATCGGGAATGGCAAAAGTTTGCGATGGTTTTACAATTGGAACCGTGCTTTCATCAATGAAGGAGGTAATAAATAAATTACTTATCAAAAAATAATTGTCATAATTTAGTGATTCAAAAAGAATAGGTAATTAAACACTGTAATTATTAAAACATTGAATATTGAATTGTAAACATTGAATTAAAAACACTTTATTAAATAATAATGGCTCCTAATAATTTTCTATTAATTTCAGGTAATGACCACAAAGCGAATGGTACAGCTAAGAGTTCAGCCCTTGACTCATGGTGAGCTGGTAAATGCCCTTAGTTCGCGAGATCCAGTATATCGAGAGGAAGAAGAAGCTTTTCTAAGTAATAATCAAATTCATAAGCTTCTCGAGAATTCTAAACATTCAAATGCTTGAAATTATTTATTTCTTTTTCAAATTCAAATTTTATTACAAAAATATTCGCTCACGTGTTTTTAAAAAAAAAATCATAATGTTTCAAAATATTTAACTCACATCTTTGACTTTTATTTTGAGTAATTTATAATTTTTGTTTTTTTGCAATGCAAAACAAAACTATTTCGTTAATTCGAACATTTAGAATATTTTTAAACAAAGTAGTCGCAAATCGATCATTTTATTAGACATTTTTCCAATCAGAAAATCTCCATAACGTATAAAATAAAAATTGCATTCGCAAATACGAATAAAAGACAAAATTAGTCGACAATTCATCAAAAATAGATAAAAATAAGTAATAAATTTAAAAATAGATGAAAAAAATCTAAATCCAAGATCACATCAACGATTAAATAAGTAACATGAATATTAATACGAATTTATTTACGATTGCAGCTTGGTTTTCAAAAACGCCGACGTGCAAAAAAAGACAACGTATGATCGAACTTGAACTTGAAAAATTAGAAGAGGCGAATGAGAAAAAAAGAAAAGGAAAAAAGAAATAAAACAATCATTCGACAAAAAAAATGATATATATCACGAAATACGCGCATTCACATCTATTATTTTTAACGTATTCTTCATTATAAGATATGTAAAACAATTCTAATTTATGTAAACTAAACTAATATACAATTCAGTGTCAAAACTAAATTCTGCACTGTATGTGAATGGTTTTATACATACGGAAAATTTCACTCCCGCAAAGAATAAAGCAAATGGAAGATTATAATTATAATTGATAAATATACGTCTAGACTAATTAACAGTATCGAAAAAAATGAATTAATCTTATTCAATTTTGCAGAACAGTGAAAACTTATCAACAACAAAAAAATTCAATTATCTTTCTTAATTTATTAAATTAGGAAACTTTTTTTGAAAAATCGAAAACAAATGTTACGTCCAAAGTGATAATTAAAGAAAATTATTTTTTAATTACTCTACAAAGTATCAATACCTACAGAATAGAAAAAAATATATTTAATATTAAATATAGGATTTAATAAATAATAAAATCAATTATAAAAATAAATATTAAAAAATGAGTAATATTTTGGAAAGCGTAAAACAATTTTTCTACATAACATTTAATACTTAATAAGTATTAAAAATTATTAAATACAATGTTTCACATTGAACTCATAATTAGCAAGTCAAAATAGCTTTTACAAAAATTTATGTACGTACACATTATAAGAACAATAAAAATTATCCAGCATTTCGATTTGCGTAAATTATTACGTAAAGAATGCGAGATAAACTATTAAAATTAAAATATTTCATATAGAAATTGTAAAGTTTGCAAAATATAAGTTTTTAAAAAAAAATTTTATCTAAAGAGAATCTGCTTTTGAAAAATGAATAAACGTACATTGATAAAACTTTTTTTTTCTTTTTGAAAACTTTTAGGTCATTTAACATCAATAATCATTATCTTAATATTTAAAATAAATATCTATAAAAAAACTAATCTTTGAAATTTATTTAGCAACAAGCAAAATTAGAATATAATTGTTTTATCATTTTCAGTATTATGATATAGTCGTTAAAAAATAATTTTCTTTACTTTGTAGACTGTAAGTTATTCGAAAAAAAATGAAAACGAAAATGCCGTTTCCGTATTTTAATTTATAAAGCATCCCTCATATTTATTATAATTATAACAAACTATTTTTATCATCTCTTTCATATTTATTTATAGAAATTAGGTGAAACACATTTGACAGCTCGTATTTAGTTTTTTTTCAAAAAAAAAAAAAATGAGATTTCCACTATATTTACACAAATGCAACATTATCATTATTCAAATTAAACATTTTATTTTTATGTGAACCTACTTGAGACCTTTGCTACAATCGTGAAAAAAATATATAATCTTATTGATAACTTCCAGGTTCTAGAAGCAACTTTTAAATAATTATTTTTTTATTCACATATTTCTAAACTACACAAAAAAAATGTTAAATTAAATCTAAATTGAATTTTTATAAAAAATAATTGTACCTAATTAACAATTAAATCTGAATGAATTAATTTTTCGTAATCAATATCACAAACTTTGCCTTCCAATAAAAATTAATTAAATATTCAAACACAAAAACCAAACGTACAAGTATAATTTTATTCAATTTTTTACTTAAATATTTTTTTCTATTTTCTAACAGCTTCTTAATTATCAACTTCAGTTATTATTACCTCATAAATAATAGTAACTGACGAAAAAAAGTATGAAAAACGTGTAAAACGACAATAAAACATCAAAAATAAATAAACACGTGAAAAAACATTACCTTTAAAAAAAAGTGAGGTTAGGAATCAGTTTTTTCAACTATTGTCACTATTGCGAACGAAAATGGACGCCAGAGGCACAATTGGTAAACAATAGTATTTAAAATATTGCATTATCTCTTGTTCTCACTATCTCTTAGACAAAAAATTGAAAGAAACTATTAAATTTGAAAGAATTAACTGAGTGAAATTAACATTGAAAAAGCCGCGCGACACAATCGTCCCGAATGCTAACAGAATTTTGATTACATTTCGTCAATCAAAATACAATAAAAATTCGCTCGCCTTTCAAATATTTTCGGCAGTCAAATTTTATATGATTCATAAAATTGATTTAATTCCGGAAAAGGAATCAACACGTGACAACCACATGTATTTGACATAATGCGCTGCGGCACACGTGTATATCGAACGCTTTAGTCAGCAGCTTAAAAAAATGCTGAAAATTCTCCAAAGAGAAATACGTTGAAAAGAAAATACAAAAAAATACAGCTATATCTTACCAAAGGTATTTATCTCTCTCTCTATCTGTCTTCTTCTAAATTCTTTTCAGCTTGCCTAGAAACCATTTCAGTATATGGGGACCCGTATATATTCTAAAAATTCCAGACAAAAGGTATTATAAAAGGGAGTCATTATTTTAACTTCGACGAAATTCTCGCTCAGAAAGGGACTACAGTTATGACGCATGCGCAAAATTGAATTTTCTCATTGGCTAGTACCACATGGTCTGATGTCAGACCACGGGGCCGGTCCAATTCAATAATAACGAGATGCTCGGTAGCAAGACGCCAGCTAGACATTAGCGACGCGCCCGTGAAACTTGTAAGGGTATCGGCGTCTATTAGTGACCACGCGAAACCTCCCTCTCTAAATTCACATTAATTAAAAACCAATAAATCAGTACAAGTGCGACGAATTTTCATTCTAGAGAAAGAATTTTCAACGTGCATTATATCATATAACCTGTCAAGGATTACATCAACGAGTCAGGTAAGAATTTTCACCGTGGAAAAATTAATTTTTTTTAACAGTACAGTGTTTTTTTTCGAACCGAAAAAAATATCGATTTGCCACCAAAATGTCGTAATTTTGCGAAATAATGTCAAGTTTGCATAAATTTTATAGAAAAAAATGTAAATTAATCGAAAATTGTAACTATTACCAGTGATTTCTAGAATATCGCGCAATAAAAAATGTCGGTTAATATATTTCATATTTGCCACAATTTGAATGATAAATAATAAAATTATTATTCAACTAATTAATAATTCCACAAAAGGAAAATTATTTTCCCTGTTATAATAGAAAAAAATGAATATATAGAAACAAAGAAAAATTAACGGTTGAATTGTTTGAATTTTTAAAAGGTCAGATTTTCTTGGAAAATGTATTTTGATTGTTGTTACTTTATTTACTGGTTAGAATAGCTTGTATTATTGTGAAAGTTTTGCTTTGATTGCAAACAATGATTGTCATCGAAAACAAATTTTAACACGTCGAAAAGTCGTACGCTTTCCTCTTCCGTGACGAGTAAATACCGGTCTACTTTACAATTGCAGAAAACTGTGTGTATAAGAGGAATCCGTAGAGTTTTTGCTTTGTGAGCTAAAACCTTTCTGATTGTTACAATCTTAGTGTTTATTACTTTAACCCTGGAGTGAAATAATACATTTTATCTTTTAGAGAAAAAAAAGGTTTTCTTTTACGAATTCGTTTCTTTTATTGACAAGAATATTTCTCTATAGAGTAGAATGTTTTTCATAGGAATTGATTTTCATTTCATTCAGCACACACGAACGGTTTTAATCATTCTTTGCAATCAAAATGTAAATTTTCATCATTTTTGCCCCCACTCAATCAGTTTTTTTTCAAAGCTGCCTTTGGATTGAAAAAAATTTGTATATATTGAAATTTTTTTTTTGATTTGAGAGAAAAATAAAATGTAATTAAAGACAACGTGGATTGACGTAATTATCGCTTTAAAAACTATTTTTCACGATTCTCATAAACGGCTAATCAATGAGGAATAGGTAAATAAATAGGATTGAATCACACTGTAAAGTTTGCCAAACCTCTTGACATCTATGACTAAGGAACAAATACTTATTTAAAGACATTATTCTATTATAAAAATTTTACATTATAATTTTAATTATTTTGAGGAAAAATTGTGCCCGAAAATAAATTATTTTTAGTGGAACGTAAAAAAATTTTCATATTACTTGAGAATTAATTAATTAACAATTTATTCATTGACAACTGATTAATTTACAATTTATTACTTGACAATTAATTAATTTACAATTTATTACTTGACAATTAATTAATTTACAATTTATTACTTGACAATTAATTAATTTACAATTTATTACTTGACAATTAATTAATTTACAATTTATTACTTAATTAATTAATAATTTATTAATTGACAATCAATTTACTATTAATTAACTAACAATTAATAAAAATTTATATTTAAATTCAAAGGAAAGTACGAAAAATAAAAATGTATGTCTTCGAAAACGTAAAATAGTAAAATTTCAGTAAAGAAAAATTGGATTTTAGCAAAAAAATTTTCTTTTAAATTCGACTTTTATACTTTCACTGTACCATAAAGTTTGCTAAAATCCGAATTAAATTGCAAGTGATGCAAACTCAATATTCAGTCAGACACTGATCTGATTCAATATTTTATTCGTATCAAAATTTAAAAAATTCTCCGTTTTCGAAGCAATTAATTTAAAAATAATAATTTTAAAAAAATAATTTTAAAAATTGCTAAAAATTTGAAAAATCTTTTCAAACATTTCCATATCGTGTAATACAAACGTTTATTCACAAATTTCCTGAGTTTTTAATTTATTTCCACATCAGTCATAGTATACTCATTCATTCATGAAATTTTAATTTTTTTTCGCAAAAAAAAGTGAATAAACATTTTACATTCGCCTAACTACGATTCAATTATCAATCTACGTTTTTGTCGTAATGTAACGAACTTGAAGTCCGCAACGTTTTTAAAAACGAAAAATAAATAAAACAGATTTTTTTTAAATTAAAATTCATTTCTAATTTTCATGTGCCTTAATTTTTAAGAAATAAGTTGTTACTAAGGATTCAATTAAAAAAAAACTAACATTATTCACAATCAAAAATAAAAGTATCATCCCAATATTTTTTTGTTTTCGTTTTTAAAAAAGTTGTGGACTTCAGCCTCATGTAATGTAATCAAAACTGAATATTCTCTTCAGATTTTTCTATAGTAAATTAAAACAAAAAATAGTTCAATAGTGCGCTAATAAAATTTTATTCAAACTAACACTTAAATGAATATCGTCCTAATAAATATTCAATGAAATTTTAATTTTTTTAATTTTAATTTAATATTTTCTCTGGAAGGAAATATTTTTTATTTCTCTCAAGTTTCCATTTTTTTCTAAAAAAAAAAAAATTCAAGTTAATCTGTTATTAATTATAATTAATTACTACATAAATATTGTAGTAAAAAATTAAAAAAATATATTTTACTCAATTTTCTGAAAATTAATTTTTTTTCTAAAATAATATTAATTAGTAATTTATTAAATCGATTAACAATTTTTTTTTATATTTATTTTCAGTATAAGTGAAAAATAGGCAGAATAAATTGAACAAAACACTTTAAATAAAATTCGTAACAAAGTAAATATTTTATTATTTTTAATTATTTAAATATCAATACGATTATTATTTTAACTTTTTTGTATTCTAATTGTGAAAAATATTTAGATACAGAAAAAATTGTATTAAATTAAAAGAAATTGTTAATTTGTTTATTTATTTAAATAAATAAACAAATGTATTTATTTTCTTTATTTATTTAAATAAATAAACAAATTGATTTATTTTGTTATTTTATTTAAATAAATAAACAAATTAATAATTGCTTTTATTACTTGTATTTTTTTTTATTTTATTTTCTGTTTTCTTTCTTTTATTCTTAATTATTTTCCTTTTTTACTAATTTTGAAAAACAGTCCGCCAGGAAAAAATTTTCGTTCAAAACTTTAAGGGGAATAAATTCGTATTTCTGTTCTACAATCGAAAGTATTTGTCCCACTGTAAAAGTCGAGATCAAATTAAATTAAAAGTCACCAACAGCTTGGAAGTTAGATGTATGTTTACTAACATAGCTGACCCTCAAAATCACACGAGTCTAAAATTCCAAAGGATTATATATTATTTCTAATTCACTGGTTTCACTCTCAAATTTTAAATTCACATCGAGTTGTTAAAAATTTTAAATTACACCAAATTGTTAATCACTTTAATTAATTGAATAATTAGTGAATAAATTTCAGGGTTTTTTTTCTGCAAAAAAAATTAACACCTATACATTACGTATGTAATTGACCCCGCATTGAACTCGGATATCGAACGATTTCAAGCAATTAATCTACATACAATGAAATCTAAGTACCTGACTCAATTTAATTGATAGTGCCTTAATAAATTTTGTACTATTTTTTTTTGGTACGAAAATAATTATAATTTACAACAGATTTTCGGAAAAAAAATAATTTTTTCCTCTCTTCTAAATTGAATAACTTTTTTTTTTATACATGAATACAACTCAATAGTGCAGTAAACTATAAAATCGATAAATTATTCAACATAACTCTATAATTCTATTCAAAAGACTTATATAATGATGATATTATGCCGATAACGGATTTGTTCCGATCATTGATATTACAGAATCAAGTTCAAGGTTAAGATTTATACAAATTTCTTTTGATTGTGGTATATATTTTTTTAAAGGGGGGAAAAATTAAATGAAATCTGAATAATGGAAAATATTAATATTAGGAAAATAGTGAGATTTGAAAATTACAGGCTAACAAAATATGTGTCACAAATATAAAAAAAAGAATGAAAGAAAGAAAGAAGAAGTTAATGACACGGCTCGCTACATTCTAAGTGTGTCATTCTCGAGTTCTAAAATATATTTTTTGCCATAGTCAGCAGCACGTGTGTGAAGTGTTAAAAAAAGGTTCGAACCACCTGATTTTAAAAATGAAAAAAAGTATAAAAAAAGAAAATAATGTTTTATTAAAGTTTTGAATGAATTTCTTTTTTTGATTATTTCACATAAATTTTCAGGGCTCGGATTGTGCGACTTTTTCGACTTTTTTGTGAAAAGATGCGACTAATCGACTTTTTCAAGATTTTTTTTTTAGTAAAATGTGACTCAAAATTTTTTAATTTTCAGAAAATTAAAGTTAAAGATAAAGGTTTTAGTCAATAAAATGTTCTGTTAAGTTTATTTACAGATTTCTTTCAAATTTTTCAAACAGACATCAATAACTTATTTTTTAAATAAATATTTAATTATTATTTTTCCATAAGAATTAAAATTCTTCAAAAGATTCAAATTCAAACCTTTTTTAAATTAAACTGCTTATGATGATTAAAGATGACAGAGTGATAAAATCATTATTTTATGTTATAAGATTTTATAAAAAAAAGAATTTGAAAATAATTGAATTTCAGAGAAGAATTTTATCATTTATAAGGAGAATTGAAATTTTGAATAGATTTTTTTTTTAAATGTTGAAAAGTAATTGAATTTTGAAGAAGAATTTTGATATTTTTAAAAATAGTTGAAATTATGGGGAGAATTTAAAAAAATTTGAAAATAATTGAATTTCTGCGGTGAATTTTCTTATTTTTTTGAGATAATTGAATTTTGCAAAGAATTTTATCAGAAATTTTGAAAATAATTAAATTTCCATAATGAATTTTATTATTTATGAAAATAATGATAATTTTGACGAGAAATTAAAAAAAAATTTTTGAAAATTATTGAATTTCTGCGATGAATTTTGTTGTTTTTGAAAATAAATGAATTTCTAGGATGAGTTTTATTATTTATGAAGATAATTACAAATGTACAGAAATAAATAAATAATAGAAATTCTGACAAGAATTTTATTCAAATTCTTTGAAAATAATTGAATTACAGAGAAGAATTTTATTATTTATAAAGATAATTGAAGTTTGGACAGATTTTTTTAAAAATGTTTAAAAGTCCTTGAATTTTGAAGAAGAATTTTGATATTTTTAAAAATAGTTGAAATTATGGGGAGAATTTTAAAAAATTTGAAAATAATTGAATTTTTGCGATGAATTTTCTTATTTTTTTAAGATAATTGAATTTTGCAAAGAATTTTATCAGAACTTTTGAAAATAATTTAATTTCGATGATGAATTTTTTTAATTATAAAAATAATGATAATTTGACGAGAAATTAAAAAAATTTTGATTTGATCCATGATGAATTTTATTATTTAAAAAATTTTGAAGAGAAATTTTTAAAAAAATTTGAATGTAATTGAATTTTTGCGTAGAATTTAATTATTTTTGAAAATAAATGAATTTTAGAGAAGAATTTTATTATTTAAAAAGATAATTGAAATTATGACAGGCATTTTATTAAATTTCTTTTAAATAATTGAATTTTGGAAAAGAATTTTATTATTTATAAAAATAATTGAAATTTTAAACAGATTTTTTAAAAAAATGTTAAAAAATTAAATTAAATTAATTAAAATTTTGCCATGCGGCATTTTATTAAATTTTATTAAATATTATTCCCGATTGTTTGATGTTAAAGTATATGTGTTGGCGAGAAATGTGATTTTTTTACAATTTTGACAATTTCGTGTTTCCTTTTCGGCGTTTTTTTTCCTAAAATTTCATTTGACTTTTTCCGACTTTTTCGGAAATTTTATGCGACTTCGTGACTTTTGTTGTGAATTTATGCGACTAAAGCGACTTTTTTTGAGTCTTAAAGACGATCCGAGCCCTGAATTTTGCAAAAAAGAATAGAATATAATGGAAAGAAATAGAAAAGAATAGAATAGAAATTTATTAAATTAATAATAAATAGAATAGAAAGAATAGAATTTTGCAAATAAAATTCTTTGAAGAGAATTTTATTTTTTTATTCTATTTTTAATTATATCTAATCGTTTTCAATAAAAATATTCTTTATGTTATTTAATTGTATATACAAAAGTCTTTGGGTAATTTATTAATATTTTAAACTTTCTTCTATAGCACATGTATTTATTTTTGTGGATGATTTCTATTATTAGGGTTCTCAAATTGAATCTCTATGGGGTTCAGGAACACTTAACCAATTTAATTCATAAAAGCAACGATGAGGAGATCATTCACGTGCCATAAGAGACGCGTGTTAATACTCTACACATTCAACAATGTATGTACATAAGAGGACAACCTGTTCTTGCTGACAATAATACAAGTTTACGTTAAACGTGACGATAAGAAATACAGAAACGTGAAAAAATATATTGTATACGGAATACCTATAGATATTCAGTCAGATTCTTCACTTTCAAGTTTTTTACATAATTTTTCTTTATAAACTCTAGAATGAATTTAAAAATTTCGTCGAAAAATTTCCTTTTATGTTCTTTTTAAAGTTACAAGTTTTTAAAGAAGAAAATTGTGGGAAAATGTTTCTCTAACTTGTATCAGAATAAAACATCTTGGCAGGTATTTTTTTATTCTCCTATTAGGTCCCTGAAATTGTCATCGATGCTCAGCATCGAAAAATAATGTTCCTAAAGTTTTGAACGTTCAAATGAACGATAATATTTTTTTACTTCCTCTAATTTGTATATTTCTTTACAAAAATTTTTTTTTAATCAAAACAAATTAATTCTAAACTAAATATTATTTAATTTCAATTATTTTTAGTTTTTGTACAGCAATTTTCTAAAATTTAATTGAGGTGAAAAAAAATTTCGTTCATTTGAACGTTCAAAACTTCAGCCACATGGAAAATATTTTTTTTTATAAAACCAAAAAATTACACAATTTTTTCCAAGGTTTTTAAGTTAAAATACTATTAAATAGTTTTTTTTATTTCTTAGGTGAATAAAAAGAGTAAAATTAGTTAGAATTTTTTTACTAACAATAAGGAAAAATATTTTTCGATACTGAGCATTGATGCCAACTTCAGGAACCTAAAATTTAAGTGACAAAAATTTTTTTCAACGTAAATAAATTTAAAAATATTTGTCTTTTAAAAACTACTCAGGGAAGAAATTGATAACGTTAATAAAATATTTTAAAACAATAATTAGATTTTTTCAAAGAATTTTATTTAATTTTTTGAAAATAATTGAATTATTTCGAGGAATTTTATTATTTATGAAAATATTAAAATTTTATCTAGAAATTCAATTAAAATTCTATTGAAAAAAAATTAGATTTTTATTAAGAATCTTATCAACCTTTTTTTTTTAATAAAATTTAATTATTTCGATAAATTTTATTGTTTTTGAGAATAATAGAATTATTGACATGAATTTTTTTACATTTTTGAAAAACAATTCAATTGCTTCGTGAAATTTAATGGGAAAATTGTATTGAAGTTGAGAAACAATTTAATTCCGACAAATAAATTTCTTAATTATAATTGAATTCTTCTGAAGAAGTTTATGAATATTTAAGAAAAATGTGAATTTTTTGCAAAGCATTTTATTTCGATTTTTTAAAATAATTGAACTATTTCGAGAGGAGTTTTATTATTATTTATAAAATAAATTGAATTTTTTTGAAAGATACAAATTCTTATAAAGAAATTTATGAAAATTTTTTAAAGAATAATTAAATTATTGCCAAAAGTTTTATAAAAATTTTGAATAAAACTAACTTTTTAAGCAAATTAAATTGTTTCATGAAATTACCTTAAAACAAATTGAATTGCAAATAATTGACTTCTTGCAAACAATTATATTATTTATAAAAATAATTTAATTTTTCTCTAGAATTAAAAAAAAAAATTTTTTTAAATTAAATTCTCGCGAAGAATTTTATTTAAATTTCACGTCGGTGAAGTTTGCAACGTTTATGATCAACGATTGAAAGAAAAAAATTTATTTTCCTACAAAAAAATGACATTTTTTGTTCATAAATATTTTTTTTGTGAATCATTATTTAAAAAAATAATTTTACTATTTTTCTTTACCAAAATTTGCTTTAAAAAATAATTTTTTTCTGAAATCGTTGATTATAAACGTTGTAAACTTCACTAACGTTAAATTTCAGAAATTAATTTTATTCTTTAGAGTTTATTCTTGTTTCCCTCAAATTTTTTAGCATTCGAATGAGCGAAATACTTTTGTTTGTTTCGATATTTTCAAAAATTACAAGTCTGAAATAAAAAAAAATTGAGTTTGAATATTTTTTCCTAGTTAAGAATTATAATTTTTTAATTATAAAAATTAAATATTTTGCAATACACTTATGAGAAAAAAATTTTACTAAAAAAAATTTACAAAATTAATTCATTTTTTCTTCAAAATAAATTTTTATTACAATAATTTTTTTTTGAACATTAAAAAAAATTAATATGATTCCCATAAGTTTTGAACGTTCAAATGAACGAGAAAGTTTTTTTTGAAGATATTTCAATAAATTACTAATCATAAAAAAATTTACACTCTAAAATTTAACGTTTACAAACTGAGTAATTAATTTTTTGTTAGTAACACAAAATAATTACAATAAAAATTTAATTTCTACATGAAATAAATAAATTTCTTTCATTTGAACGTTCAGAACTTTAGGAATGTGGCTAAAGTTTCGAACGTTCAAATGAACGAATTTTTTTTTCACCTTAAATATTTTTGAAAATTACGGTCCAAAAAAGAAAAATAATTGAAATTAATCAATATTTAGTTAAGAATTAATTTGTTTTAATCTAAACATAATTTTTTTTCTAAAGAAATGCAAATTAGAAGAAGTAAAAAAATATTGTCGTTCATTTGAACGTTCGAAACTTTAGGAACATCTTTAGGATCCTAGATTAATTGTAAATTAGGATCCTAAATTAATTGTCAATTTTCTAAATGTGGAATTTAAGCTTCAACTTTAATTGCAATTAGTAATTCCTAAAAATATTTTGAATAAAACATATTTCCTTCATTTGTACGTTCAAAACTTTTTGATCACTTAAAAATTAATTTTTTTGACACCCTTAAAATTTGAGTTAGTAAAAAATAAAAATGTAATTCTACTTTGAATTAATAATTAATTAAAA
This sequence comes from Leptopilina drosophilae, assembly GCA_032873175.1. NCBI lineage: Eukaryota > Metazoa > Arthropoda > Insecta > Hymenoptera > Figitidae > Leptopilina > Leptopilina drosophilae. The sequence goes on from CM065478.1 coordinate 73,000,682, forward strand.
TAATTAATAATAATAATTAATAATAAATTCTAAATATTATAAATTATTAAATTTTTATTTTTTTGTTGTTAGGGTCGTATTAGATTATTAATTAAGAATATTTATAATTTATCATTAATTAATAATTATTAATTTATTTTTATAATAATTAACAATAAATTCTAAATATTATTAATTATTAAATTTTTTTTTGTTAGGATCGTATTAGATTATTAATTAATAATATTTAGAATTTATTATTATTATTAATTTATTTTTTTAATTAATTATTATTAATTATTAATTAATAATTCTTAATTTTTTGTTAATAATATAGATTTAGATTACAACTGAAGACACTTTTTTTCCATTAATTTCTCCGGAGATAGTATGAGAGTTTTTTTTTCGATTGTAAATTGTGTTATCTAGCGGTGACAATATGTTTGACTCTCATATATATAAAGATAATGAGGATCAGTGTCAAGGTTGTTGATACGCGTTAGTTTGAAGATTATCTTGAAAGTTCGAGTTGAAAATATGTTAACGATAAAATTCTTTTTAACATACATGACGTTAAAAATGTGTCTATATTGCTTTGAATGCACAACTTGACCCTTGTGCGAGTAAGTAACTTGCCAGCGCACTTAAATTTACTATAAGTTTATGTATGTGACGTATAAACACCTAGTGAATCGAGGTTCTCTTCCTTTCTTTCTCTCTATCTCTCTTTCTTTCGCGAAGCTTACAGCATTTTGATAACGCTCTTTTCACGGTTACGGTCACGCGATGACGCACTTTGATATCATTTTCAAGACCAATGCTGAGCAACTTCGTATCAAGAAAATATTATTAATATTTAAATTTTTCAATAAAAACAACTATTTCATTATTTGCCAATATCAAACCAGAGATAACATTTTTTATCTTGATCTTTGATATTCGCTTAAAATGTAATTTAATTTTAATTTGTGATTCACAATAGTTTTACGAACTTTTATGAACGAAATATTTTCAAAAATACTGCGCTCAAAAAAATTAATATTATTAAATTTCCATAGTTAATAATTTGATTCAACTAATAATTTAATTAATTTTGATAATTTGCTGAAAATTATCAAAATGAAATTTTATTTCTGAAATTTAATTTCAAAGAACAAACAAAAATTTCGTTACAATATTATTAATATATTTTTTCAAAAGTTTCGATTGAAAACATAAATTTGATAAATACAATTTATTTAATTAACATTAAAATTTCTTGATTTTTTGTTAAATTATCAACTATCGGAAATTTATTCAGTAATTAAAAAGTACTACTAGGGAATAAATTATCAATTTTTCGGGTAATTATATCGATTATTAGACAATTATCCTCTTAATTGATATCGCATCTTTCGACAGAATAAAGTGGACTTTTGTATTTTAGTCGTAAAAATTTTTTTTCATATTGAGAAACAAAAAAACGAGAAGAAAAAATTTTTGCAATCGATTGCCAGTGGAAATATTGTTTGCTTTCAAAAGATTTGTTTTCCGTGACTTTATTATCTGGTTGGATTGTCGGAAACATATTTTAACATATTCTTACCACATAATTTTCGTTTATCAATTTATTTTTCTGTTACAAAACGTCCAACAAAATTCCCATCCTTTCGAGTTTATTGCTTTAAAAAAATTAATTTTTTCACAATTTTTGGAGCGAAATTTCTTGTCAGAAATATTTTCAATAAAAATATTCACTTAACATTAAATTTTCCTGAATATTGAAATAATAATTGTAAAAAAAAATTTTTACAACAAGAAATTTCTTGTTTAGTTTCTTTTTTTTTTTGATGAAAATTGAATCAAATGGACGAAATTTTTCTTTCGGCTAAAATATTTTTAAAAATCACTATAATAATGCTAAAAAGAAAAATAATGATAAAAGTAACGAATTATTTTATTTAAACAGTTATTGTTTTGAGAAATATGATCCCAAAGTTTTGAACGTTCAAATCAACGAAATATTTTTTATTAAAGATATTTTAATAAATTACTAATCATAAAAAAAACTAAAATTTTACATTTACAAACTGAGTAATTAATTTTTTTGTTAGTAACACAATATAATTACAATAAAAATTTAATTTTTAGTCAAGAAATAAATAAATTTCGTTCATTTGAACGTTCAAAACTTTTGGATCTTTGAGAAATTAACTTTTTAGTGTACAAAATAATTCTTTTGCAAACAAAGGAGTAATGGATAAAATAATTTGACTAAATTTTTCTATTTGGAAATTAAATATCGAAGTTTATAATTTTTTTCGTACTCAAAGTTGCGATTTTCTTTAGCGTGTGGAAATAAGAAGAGAATTGCGTCTCGAGTATGAGCAATTGTTATAAAATTGATTTACCCTTTATGAATGCAAATGAAATTACTCAATTAAGAACTGGCCCCGAGTCGGAAGTCACTGTGTGTCAATTCAAAGCAATTGTCGCTGCCTCGGTTAAGTCACATATTACAGAAATTAATCTATACTCATTTGTCACTTGAGGTGAAGGAACGAAATGATGATCGTCGGAGGAGAAAGGCTTTGCAAGACATAAAAATTAATTTCTGTCATTCGCATCTTGAGAAAACAAATTTTTTCTAACACTCTTATTCTCCAAAATCGTCGAAAAAAATATTTTCACAGAAAATTTAATTTAAATTAAACGAAGAATTTAAAATTTAGTTTGAATTAAACAAAGAATTAAAATTTTATAATGGAAATTAAACCAAAAAATTATGCCTTCATTTTGGCCCCAAAACATTTTTTTTTGCAAAAAATATTTTTTGTCTTTAAAAATATGTTCCGAAAGTCGATAATTTTTTACTTCTTTTAATTCATATTTCTTTGTAAAAGAAAAACTATTTTCTATACTAATAAAAAAATTAATTCTCTAGTAAGTAAATGTTTACTTTTAATTATTTGTCTTTCCTCGAAGAATAGGTTTGAAAAATAAGTAGAGGGGAAAATTTTTGCTTATTTCGAAGTTAATTTCAGGAAAATCGTCTTGAAGAAAAAAAATATTTTACATAGTTTATACAAGAGAATAATAAAATTTTTCTGTTCAAAATAAATGATCAACAAGATATTTTAATTTAATTTTTTTAAAATAAATGATCAAAAAAATATTTTCGCTATTTTTTTTTTAAATGAAGAAATAAAAATTAATTTATGCTGTCAGTAGTGAAGAAATTTTTTTTACACTTTATTTCGTCTTCAAATTTATTAAAATTGAAATCTTTAAAAATTGGAATTTTTCATACTTTTAGTTTCCGAATAGTCGAAATTTCGTAAAATTGAATTGTAAGCAAATAAATTTGAACTTTTTTGTAATAATTTTTAAGTATTTTTTTTCATTCCTTGGTTATTAATTTATTATAAAGACAATGAATTATTGCACTTGAAACATTCGATTTAAAATAATAATAGTCGCCTGACCATTATTTATGATACTTTAAAATATGATAAAACGTCACGAAAAAATCTAGCAATTGTTATTATTCTAATACATTGTAACTGTATTTTGGAAAAAAAGGAACTTATTTGAGAAATACAAAAAGAATTATTATTGTCGACCGTAAATTACAAAATTTTCTAATAATACAAAGTTACTTATATTACATGACTGCAATATTATTACTTTTTACCATAACACTAACATTCCATACAAAACTTTTTCGATTTTCAAGATTCCTTCTTTTGAGAAGGAACTTTTTTGATATTTTTTTCGAAAAATAATTTCTTTTCCATTGTTTTTTTACACTATAGTCAATAACAGTTTTGTTTACTTCCACCTTTATCGCTATAAAGATAATTCTTATTAAATAATTCACAATTTTTTTCGACACACTTTTATCTCATCTTCAGCTTGTAGAAACCGGTTACGAAAATTCGAATTCTAAATAATGTTCCCGAAAAAAGAATTTAAATTCAGTTCTAAGAAGTAGAAATATTAATCCATTGAGGAAAAATAAATAAAAAAAAATAAATAATAATAAATAATTTCATGAGCAACATTGACAACTCGTTCTACAAGTGGATATTTAATAATACATGTATGAACTGCTTTGTTACTAAGAATATTGATTAAATGCTATAAATGTGGCAAACGTATTTTTCTAGTCTCCTCAGTCTTTAAATCGCCTGTTTTTTTCTATAAATTAAAAAATAATTGCAGACTTCATAATTGATTAATTATATTAATTTCAATCGAATGCATAATAAAAAAAACTAATTTTTTCCTATGAAAGCAATTATTTTTTTTATACAATTTAAAACGTTGGTGAAGTTTACAACATTTATAATCAACAATGTATGAGAAGATATAATTTTCTATTCAAATTTTTGCCTTGAAAAAAATTTTAACAATGTTTCTTGATGAACTTAAAGTGAAGACAAATTTGTAAAATATTATTTTCAGAGTAAAAAAATTTTTTTTCTTTTTTTTTCATCAACGACTGGAAGAAAAAGAATATTTCGTGATTGTTGTGAATTTAATTTTAATTTTAAAAGTATATAGAAATGAAATATTATGTCAATTTTATTCATAAATTCATTCCTCTTTTTTTTACAGCCTACTGTCCACAAGGCTTACACGCAGATTAATTTGACGGGAAGTTTGTTTTAAGTCTAACCAACACATAATCTTTAAAAGAAGAAAAAAAACATGCCAGCAAGATTTGAAAGTGTTAATGCGCCGATCGTTCGCGATTCAATCATTCCCAATGGCACATCATATTCCATTGATGATGATATCGTCATCACTGGATTTTCTGGTAATTATACACAAAAATATTTAAATTTTTTTTCTAATTGATTGGGTTTTTTTTCGATAATTCAAATTAGAAAAGAAAAAACAACGTTAAAGACCACGAGAATCGTGGAATTTTTTTTTATATAATAAATTCATAAATATTACTAAAAGATTGAGTAATAAAAAGTTTTTCTACTGAAACGTAAACAAAACGTTTTTTTCGTGACAATTGTTGCGTAATTAAATAGTATTTGTGTTCATGAAAAAAAATTTTAGTTCGCGTGGACTTTAATTATTCGATTTTTTTCTTTTCTAATTTATTTTCACTTTACGAATTTTATTTTTTTCTTTCGTTTTTAATTTATTTTCAGTTTTTCGCTTTTCGAATTTTATTTCCATATTTATTTTCTCTTTATTTCGATTTTTTGCCAATAAATAAATAAATCAACTAATTAATAATCGATTGAAATGTAGAAATTGTATTGAAACTCGTGATATTGACATTATTTTCCTGTTAAGGTCGACTGCCAGAGTCATCGAACATTGAGGAATTCAAACAGAAACTTTTCGATGGAATCGATTTAGTAACAGACGATGAGCGCCGTTGGCCCTCTGGACTTCATGGTTTACCAACAAGAACCGGAAAACTTAAAGATCTTGCATCATTTGACGCCACCTTCTTTGGTGTTCACGCTAAGCAAGCACACGTTATGGATCCACAACTCAGAATGCTCCTTGAATTAACACACGAGGCTATCATAGACGCTGGAATTAATCCGTCCGAAATTAGAGGTTCAAAAACTGGAGTTTTCATTGGTGTTTCCGATTCGGAATCTGACGAATTTTGGACCGCAGACCCAGACATGGTCAATGGTTAGTTTAAATTGAACTTTTTTTTACAGGAAACAATGTCTTTGAATTTTCATCTGAAAAAATTCTTTTATGTAGAATTTCCATAAGATGAGAAAATTTGAAACGTTTTTACAAACGAAAAATAGAAAACAAATTTTTTCTTTCGAGTTAATTTATCTGATTTCCAAATATTCGAACGTATAATAATAATACAAGGTTTCCTCAGGTCAGGGAAATCAGGAAAATGTTAGGAAAAGTGGAATTAGTCAGGGAAAAGTCAGAGATTTCTATTAAAGTACTGGAAAAAATTTAATTTTTCAGAAATTACAAATGTTTGAATAAATTCAATTACATATTTTTAAAAGTAATAAAATTCTTTGCAAGTATTCAATTATTTTTAAAAATAATAAAATTCATCGCAAAAATTCAATTCTGTTCAAATTTTTTTTGGAAATTTTCTTCAAAATTTCAATTGTTTGTGTAAATAATAAAATTCTTCTTCAAAATTCAATTATTTTCAATCAATTTGAATCAAACTTTTGGCAAAATTTTAGTTATTTTCAAAAATTTTCCTCAATTTAATGATTTTTAATAACTACAATTTCAATAAAACTTTCCAAAAGAATTCAATTGATTAAAAAAAAATTGTTGATAAAATTATACGGTAAAACTTTATTATTTTCATAAATAATAAAAATCCCACAGAAATTGAACTATTTCCACATTTTTTATAGATTTCTTCGCAATAATTCAATTATTTTGATGAATAGTAAAACTTGTCATCGAGTCTCAATTTTTTTCCCTAAATAATTATACTGTAAGTCTTTGAAAAATGTAATTATTCTTGAAATTTTTATGCAAATACTTCAAAAAAATTAAACTATTAATAAATTTGACGATAAAATTCTTTATAAGAATTCAATTTTACGAAATAGATAATTGTACAATAAATTTTTTTTCTAATGTAGAAAATTAAATTCTCGTAGAATTTTCTTATAAAAATTGATTTCAAAATGAATTTCAGTAAAAATTTTAGAAGATGAAATGATAATGTTAAATTGTTTTTTAAATATTGTCTAATAATTGAATTTATAGAAATCATTGAATTTTGTTAGGGTTTCAAATTAAAATCTTTGAAAATTTGTTTTTTTCCTACTTTTAACTTTTTAACTGACAATTCTGTAAAATTAATTTTTTTAAAATAGGTAGTTTAATTTAATATTTCTTTAATAAATTATTTCAAGTTTTTAATTCCTAAATATTTCATTAAAGGATTTTCGAAAAATCGAACTTTCGTAAAATTGAAATAACTGTAAACAAATAGATTTGAAAATTTTCAAGAAATTTTTGCAAAAATTATTAAAGATAATTAATAATTGAATTCTTTCGATGAACTTTAATAAAAAATTTTTAAATAATTAAATTTTTCGAAGAATTAACTTTAATTTGAAATAAAAATAATTGAAATCCACTGAAAAATTATGTTACTTAGGGGAATATCTGAATTATCGCAACGACTTTTCATTACATTTTTTTTTAAATAATTGAAATCTTGTGAAAAAATATATTATTTAAAAAAATAATTGAGTTCATACAATGAATTTTTTTTACATTTATTTAAATGATTTAATTTATGTTAAAAATTTGTTAGTTGTAAGAAGAATTTAATTCTTGCGGATGATTTCATTAAAATTTTTGAAAATAATTTTTTTAAAAAGTTTATTGTAATTTAAATTATTATTCGAACTTGAAAATTTTTTTATAAGTTGTTTAATTTCATAAAAGCTTGAATTTGAAATTTATATTTCTATGTAATAATAAAAATGACTAAATATTCTTTTAAAAAATAAGTTATTGATGTTTTTGAATAATTATATAATTAATGAAATTTATAAACAGAACATTTTGTTTTGTATCTAATCATTTTTGGAGTAAATCAGATGATTCTTTAGAGTCAAGTAAGAAGTCAAAAGTTTGTCTGGAAATCAGGAAAAAACAAAATTAATTTTTTGTGGCAACCCTGTAATAATAATAATTTTCGTAATTTTCCAATGAAAGATGATTTTTATTTTTACTTGAAGTTCGTTAAAAAATATTTTTTTGTTACTCTACAAAATTAACTAAATAATTAATTTTTCTTTTCTTTTTCTTTTTCTTTTTCTTTTTCTTTTCTTTTTCTTTTTCTTTTCTTTTTCTTTTCTTTTTCTTTTCTTTAGATGCTGAATTAATTTTTTTTTTTAATTTTATTCTAGTAATTTTTAAAAACATTAAATGATGCATTAGAATATTGTTTCGGTTTAAAGGAAAAAATATAAAGAAATTTACAGAAAAAAGACAAAAATTCAGAAAAATAGAATCAAATTCTTTTATGACAACTCTTATTAAGGAACGAAAATTTCCAATTATCTAATTTATTTCTCCATTTTTCAGGTTATGGTCTGACAGGATGTTGCCGAGCAATGTTCCCCAACAGAATATCCTACACTTTCGACTTCACAGGACCAAGTTTTGCCGTTGACACGGCCTGTTCATCATCTCTCTACGCAATGCATCAAGCAGTAGCCGCTATGCGAACTGGTCAATGTGAATCGGCAATTGTTGGCGGCGTGAACCTCGTTCTAAAACCCACAAGTTCCCTCCAATTTCATAGGCTAAATATGTTATCAATGGACGGCGCATGCAAAGCGTTTGACGCCTCAGGAAATGGATACGTTAGATCCGAAGCTGCTGTCGTTATTTTCCTTCAAAAGGCCCGAAGCTCTAGAAGAGTGTACGCGACGGTTGTTAACTCCAAGACAAACACAGACGGCAACAAAGTTGAGGGAATCACATTCCCAAGCGGTGCCATGCAAAATAAATTGATGCGAGAGGTGTACGCGGAAGCTGGTGTCGATCCAGTTGACGTGGTTTACGTCGAGGCTCATGGAACCGGAACAAAAGTCGGCGATCCACAGGAAGTTAATTCAATCGCCGATCTCTTCTGCAAAGACAGAAATAAACCTCTCCTCATTGGATCGATTAAATCAAATATGGGACACTCGGAACCAGCGAGTGGATTGTGTTCCATTGCAAAAATGCTTATTGCAATGGAGGCAGGTGTTATTCCCGGAAATTTACACTTTAAAACACCAAATAAGGATATTCCCGCATTGTCCGATGGAAGACTGCAGGTCGTTGATCGATCTATGCCCTGGAATGGAGGTCTAGTGGCTATCAATTCGTTCGGATTTGGCGGTGCGAACGCCCACATTGTCCTGAGAAGCAATCCAAAACCAAAAATCGCTCCAGTTCTCGATGTGAACGTGCCGAAAATTGTTCCCGTCTCGGGAAGAACAGAAGAGGCGATTAACTTATTCCTGGATCGAATCAAGGAGCATGAGAAGGACGACGAATTCACTTCGATGGTGCAGGACTTGCACGCTAATAACGTAACCGGTCACGGATATCGTGGATTCCAAATTCTCGGCGATGTCAATGCACGGGAAGTTGATCAGGTTGGTTCGGAGAAGAGACCGATTTGGTACGTTTTCTCGGGAATGGGATCACAATGGTCGGGAATGGGTCGAGCACTCTTTTGTATTGACACCTTCCAAGCGGCAATTAGACGCTGTGCGGAAGCTTTAAAACCAGAAGGCATCGATCTAATCAATCTTATTCTTAACGGAACGGAGGAAACATTCCAGAATGTTGTCAATAGTTTTGTGTCGATTGCGGCCATTCAAGTTGGTTTGGTCGATGTTTTGAGTTTAATTGGCATTCAACCTGACGGAATAATCGGTCATTCGATTGGAGAACTTGGTTGCGGTTATGCGGACGGATCGATGACACCGGCACAGACTGTCCTCGCTGCCTACTGGAGAGGAAAAACAATTCTAGACGCCAATCTACCACTCGGCGCTATGGCTGCCGTTGGTCTCAGTTGGGAAGAAGCACAAAAGAGATGCCCACCGGAAATTGTTTTAGCTTGCCACAATGCCGCCGATTCGGTGACAGTTTCCGGTCCTCCGGAACCATTGGCCAAATTCGTTGACGATCTGAAGAGTCAGGAGATTTTCGCCAAACAAGTCCACAGTTCGGGCTGCGCTTTCCACAGTAAATATATCGCTTCAGTTGGACCTAGACTACGAACAATGCTGGAGAAAATTATCCCCAATCCAAAGCAGAGAACTTCGAGATGGATCTCGAGTTCGATTCCAGAAACTGCTTGGAATACGTCATTGGCACAACTCAGCTCACCGGCCTACTATGTCAACAATCTCCTCTCTCCGGTTCTTTTCCAGGAAGCGCTCGCTCACGTACCGGAAAATGCGATCGTCATCGAAATCGCTCCCCATTGTCTTCTGCAAGCAATCCTTCGTCGATCGTTACCATCGACTGTGACAAACATCGGTCTTCACAAACGTGACCACAGCGATAATCTCACATTCCTCTTGACCAACATCGGTAAACTCTATGTCGCCGGTGCTCAACCTGTTCTCTCCAAACTCTATCCACCAGTCACCTATCCCGTTGGACGAGGAACTCCAATGCTCAATTCGATGATCCAGTGGGATCACTCCGTACAGTGGAGTGTCGCCGATTTCTCCGGCAAATCCGGTCACTCTGGACAGAGCGTCGTGGAATTTGATCTTTCCAAGGAGTCTGATTCTTACATTGCCGGTCATTGCATCGACGGAAGAATTCTTTTCCCCGCCACTGGTTACTTGACAATCGTTTGGAAGACCTTTGCAAAACTCCGCGGTTCATCATACGAGAAAACACCGGTAGTCTTCGAGGACGTTCAATTCCTACGAGCGACCATTATGCCAAAGGAGGGTTCCGTGAAATTCATCATCAACATCTTCGAAGGTACAGGAGCTTTCGAAATCTCCGAAAGTGGAGCTACGGCAGTGAGTGGAAAGATTCGCGTCTCCGAAGACATCGAAAAGGAACAGCTCAATCTTCCAATTCCAGCGGCGAGCAACGAAAAAGATTTACTCGAACTGAAGACAAACGATGTCTACAAAGATCTCCGACTTCGCGGCTACGATTACGGTGGTATTTTCCAAGGTATCAAATCATCCGACAATCGAGCCATCAGCGGTAATCTCGCCTGGAATAACGATTGGATTTCCTACATGGACACAATGCTCCAATTCGCAATTTTGGGCAAAAACACCAGGGATCTCTTCCTACCGACTCGTCTGCAGTACGCAGCCATTAATCCCGAGCGACACATGCAGCTCGTCGAGAAACTGCAAGAGAATGAGAATATCCCCGTCTACCACTACAGTAACGTTGGCATTGTCAAATCAGGCGGCGTCGAATTACGTGGAATGAAGTCTTCCATCGCTCCCAGAAGACAACAGACCCAAGCCGATCCAAAGTTGGAGAAATACGCCTTCATTCCCTACGAGAATACACAGGCTCTCGTTGAAGATCCAGAGAAATCGAAGCTACACGCCCTCACCTCACTTCTTCAGGTCGTAAGAGAAAATGTCGGTGGAATCAAAATAAAGGCCATCGAAACAACAATGGAACGCAATCCAGAGGGACTTTTAACACCAATTGTTCTCGATATTCTCCTCAGCGAGCCAATGCTCTCTGTTGATCTAAAACTAGCAACAACCGTACCAGACAATTACACCCCCATTATGGAACAATGTAACATCAAGAGTTCCGTTGTCGACGTTCACTCTTCACCTGTTGGACAAGATATTCACCTGATTGTCGCCGCTGACATAATGAACAAACAAATGTTGGCAGCTGTGAAAAATTTCGAAACTTCCCTCAAACCCGGCGGTTTTATTCTCTCCGAAGAGGCGGTAGAAATTGACGAGAGTATTTTGAAAGGATCTAGTCTCATTGTAGTTGGAAAGCAAGTGGTTCCTGGCAAATGTTACATTCTCCTGAAAAAGAAGGAGGAAATGGAGGCACCGGTGGTTATCAAGGTGACGGAGAAGAATTTCGCCTGGGTGGAGGATTTGAAAGTTGCGATGAAGAAGGCGGAGACGGAGGGACAGAAGGTTTTGGTCGTGAGTCAAGGTGAGGAGGCTTTGGGACTTGTTGGACTGATGACTTGCTTACGACAAGAAGCGGGTGGAATGAACGTTCGCTACTTCTTCATCCAGGATGTTAACGCTACTGGATTTTCCCTTGACAACGCTTTGTACGCGAAGCAATTCGATAAACAACTGATGGCTAATGTGCTGAAGGGAGGACAATGGGGATCGTACCGTCATTTACGATTGGACAAGCAGAGTGACATTCCTTCCCTTCAGGTTGAACACGCCTATATCAATGCTCTTGTTCGTGGTGATTTGAGCAGTTTGCGATGGATCGAGGGACCACTCTGCTACTACGAGCCGGAGAAATTTGTCGGACAGGAATTCTGCGATGTCTACTATGCTCCGCTTAATTTCCGAGATATTATGTTAGCGACCGGAAAATTGCCACCTGATGCGCTTCCCGGTGATTTGGCGAGTCAGGATTGTATTCTTGGTCTTGAGTTTGCGGGCAGGGACTCGTCGGGACGTCGTGTGATGGGAATGGTAGCGGCACGAGGATTGGCAACTACTGTTTTGGCCGATCCTGGATTCATGTGGGAGGTGCCGGATAAGTGGACACTGGAGGAAGCGGCGACGATCCCAGTGGTTTACGCAACGAGTTATTACGCTCTGGTGGTGAGAGGAAGACTACGAGCTGGTGAATCGGTTTTGATTCACGCTGGTAGCGGTGGAGTTGGTCAGGCTAGTATTGCGATTGCTCTTCACGCCGGTTGCACTGTCTTCACGACTGTCAGTTCCAAGGAGAAACGAGATTTCCTCAAGAAAACATTCCCGCAATTGACCGACAAGCATATTGGAAATTCTCGTGACACGAGTTTCGAGCAATTGGTCCTCACCGAAACCGGAGGCAGAGGAGTTGACATTGTACTGAACTCACTCTCGGAGGAGAAACTTCAGGCTAGTGTTCGATGCTTGGCGAAAGACGGTCGTTTCTTGGAGATTGGAAAGTTTGATCTCTCGAATAATACAGCTTTGGGAATGTCCTTCTTCCTGAAGAATACATCTTTCCATGGAATTTTGTTGGACGCACTGTTTGACACTAATGGTCCAGAGAAGAAGGAAGTCGTGAGACTTGTCTATGAGGGAATTAAAAATGGAGCTGTTCGTCCTCTACCAGCTACGGTCTTCACTGAACAGCAAATTGAGCAAGGTTTCAGATTCATGGCAGCCGGAAAGCACATTGGTAAAGTTCTGCTCAAGATTCGTGATGAGGAGGCTCAAAAAGTGACACGACCATCAATGAAGACAGTTGCGGCAATTCCGAGAACTTATATGAATCCTGATAAGTCATACGTTTTGGTAGGAGGTCTCGGAGGTTTTGGTCTGGAACTCGCCAACTGGATGATCACGAGAGGAGCGAAGAATATCGTTCTCACGTCAAGATCTGGAATTCGAACCGGTTATCAAGCACTCTGCATTCGCAGGTGGAGGGAAATGGGAATCACGATTCAAATCTCGACTGGCGATGTCACAACGGAAGCTGGAGCAGACTCTCTTTTGAAGGAGGCAAATAAACTCGCGCCCGTCGGTGGAATATTCAATCTCGCCGCCGTATTGCGTGACGCTCTGATGGAGAACCTTGACGAAGATCACTTCAAGGTCGTCGCTCTTCCCAAAGTGAGCGGTACTAGAAATTTGGACGCGTCTTCAAAGAAATTCTGTCCAGAACTCGATTTCTTCGTTTGCTTCTCGTCGGTGTCTTGCGGAAGAGGAAACGTTGGACAAACGAACTACGGACTCGCCAACTCCGCCATGGAGAGAATAATGGAGCAGAGGCAAGCTGTCGGTTTACCTGGTCTCGCCATTCAATGGGGAGCCATTGGCGACGTGGGACTAATTTTGGAAACAATGGGCAACAACGATACTGAAGTCGGTGGAACTCTTCCGCAACGAATGGCAAGCTGTTTAATGACAATGGACTCCTTCCTTCAACAACCACATCCCGTTCTTGCGTCAATGGTTCTTGCCGAGAGGCAAAAAGCCGGCGATTCATCGAGTCAATTGAATCTCCTCGACGCCGTGGCTAATATTCTCGGTATCAAGGACGTGAAAACTGTCAATATGAACAACAGTCTCGCTGATCTTGGCATGGATTCACTTATGGGAACTGAGATCAAACAAACTCTGGAGAGAAACTATGATTTGGTTCTGTCCGCTCAAGAAATTCGAGCACTCACCTTTGGCAAGTTACTTGCATTATCTTCTGGATCAGCAGAAGCTAACGAAGTAGCTTCTCAAAGTACTGCTAATTCTTCATTGACCGAAACCGATCCAGATGAGTTCCTCTTCCAGTGTTCTGGTACGGAAATTGTACCGCCAAGACCTCTTATTAAACTCCAATCAATGTCCGACAAGGGCGAGCCAATTTTCGTTATTCACGCCATTGAAGGTCTTGTCCTATCGATGAAGAGCTTGGCCAGTGAACTTGAACGACCCGTTTGGGGACTGCAGTGTACCAAAGATGCTCCACTCGAATCAATACCAAATTTGGCGTCATATTATGTACAGGAAATGAAGACAGTGAAAAAACAAGGACCATACAGTATAATAGGATATTCATTCGGTGCCTGCGTTGCTTTTGAAATGGCTCTACAGTTGGAGAAGGCAGGTGAATCGGCGGAATTGACACTTCTCGATGGATCACCTGATTTTATCAAATTGCACAGTCAAACTATTGGGAAACAAACCCATCAAGTTAGTTCTGACCTCGGCTCAAATGATGGTTTTCAAAAAGCAATTGCTTTCTTTGCAAGACAACTTAATGCCGACATTAGTTTTCTAAAGGTGAGAATTTTCTCTATTTTTAATTTTTGAATTAAAGATCATTTGTCTCTGTGTAAATATTTGAAAACTAAATTTTAAAAACTACTATTTTTACTTTGATTTTATTTATACAAAAATTAATATACAAAAATGTATACAAAAATGTTTCATTTATTAAAAAAAAGTATGAGATGAATAAAATGGCATAATTGAACAACAAATTTTTTTTTGCAGGCATATGAAATTCTAAGGGGAAGTAAAACTGAGGACGAAACTTTAAATAAAATGTTAGAGTTAATAGGCAATACGCCTTTCAAGTCAGAAGATTTAAAAATCGCTGGAATTTTGTTCTATAAGAAGCTGCGGGCAGCGAATATGTACAAAGCATCTAATAAATATGAAGGACCTATTACTCTGATAAAGGCCAAAGACAACTTTGTTTCCTTAAATAACGACTACGGACTATCTGAGGTAAATTTCGTCTCTTTTCATTTAATTACAATTATTTCATTGATTTCACTAAAATTTTAGACTTTTAAATCAACAATGCTTTATTCTGTAAAAGCATTTTAAAAAATTGCATTGTTAATTTAAAAAAGTGCAAATTTAACATTTATTTAAAGCAGAATTAATTTTTTTAAATATAAAAAATGATATTTTTTTCAACAAAGTAAGAATTACTCTGAAAAATTTTAATAAAATTCTAAAAAAGAATTGCAGAAATTTTAAATAAATTTTTTAAAATGATTTATTTTCAAAAAAATTTCGTAATTTTCGATTATATTCTATATCTATTATTTTAATAAAATTTCCTAAAATAATGCAATTGTTAAAAAAAATAATTTTAATAAATTTCTTCAAAACAATTCGATTATTTTCATAAGTAATAAAATTTTCTTAGAAATTCAGTTATTTTAAATACAGTTTTATCAAATTTGAAAAAACCATATTATTTAACCAATTTTTGTATGAAACTCTTCGCAAGAGTTCAATTATTTTCACATTTAATGAAATTTTTCACAAAAAATTAATTATTTTAAAAAAATACAAAAATTCTTGCAAGACTTCAATTATTTTCATAAATAATAAACTTCTTGTTCGGAATTAAATTATTAAAAAAAAAGAAATATCATCTTAGGATTTTAATTATTTTTCAGACAATTATAAATGAATAACTAAAAAAATGCAATTCTTTTTAAAAATTTTTATTAAACTTCTTAGAAAAAATTCAGTTTTGAACACAGTTTTAATTAAATTCCTTACAAGAATTAATAATAAATGTTAATATAATTATTTGCATAAATTAAATTATTTTTATAAGTAATTAATCTTATCGCAGGATTTTAATTATTTTTAATATAATTTTGCACGAGTTTTAAAAGATTTTTATATTGAATTGAAGTTAAAAATAATGCATCAATATTGACACAAAAATATTTAGGCAAAAAGATTGAAGTTTATATTTTAATAATAATTGTTGTACATTTAAATATTAAATTAAAAATAATATTTTATTGCATTAAACAAATTTTTTTCGTTGGTAAACGTTGTGGACTTCAACTTCGTGTAAAATTGTAATAATATTTTAAGTTTTATTTTAAAAGTTATTAATTTATCTTTTTCTTAAGAAATTATAAAAGTTTTGAATAATTCTATTTAAACATTTTCAATAAATTTTTTAATTTTGACGCTATTAACAGAACTTTAGGGGCATTTTTATAAAAAAATATAGTTTCTAGAAAAATGAAACCCGGCGAAAAATACTTTTTTGGTATGGAATACATACACTTGCTATTTTATGCAACACCTGCTTGAAAAGCACTATTTTTATAATTTCAAAAACACCGATTTCAATTACATTTGAAAAAAATTTAAATATTTTTACACATTAAATTACCTTTGAATTCGGAATGTTTGGAATTGTTGTCTGATTGTAGTTTTAATTTTTTGCAACGTTCATGTATCACTTACTTTCACTTTTTCTTATCACCTTTAACACTTTTATTGCACTTTTTGTCACTTACTCGATTTACTTTCGTCACCAAATCAATAATTAATTAGTAGAATCAGATATTGAAATGAAAGTTATGTAAAAAAGGCAAATATGTAACCGGTAGAAGTGACCTTACTCAACTCTCGTAAAGAACTGACATGAAAAACCGCACAAACTAATCACAGGCGTACGAGTGAGACAGACTGATTTTTTTTAAATAAGTCATATTTCTTACAACTGAAAAATAATAGTAATTTGTAGATTTTTTACAAAATTAAATTGGATTCATAGTAAAAGACAGAATGACGGCAGAAAAAGTAAATTCTCATTCACTGTAAAGTTCACTTTTCGTTGGTAGAAATAATACACAACTTGTATTTTTCACGCAGGTGTTACAAAAAATACACAAAATTATTGCAAACTTGTAAATAAGTTTTCCAATCTTTTCCAAAATTTATGAACAAATAATTAAATAGCAATTTTTTTTTGTCCAAACAGATTTGCAGACAAACCGTGAGGATTGAAGAGTTACCAGGAAATCACAGAAGTATCCTTTCAGGAGAGAGCGTAAAAAAGATGGCAACACTTGTGAAAACATAAAGAAAACTTCTTCTAGGATTCAAATAATTATCTTAAAATAAGTAATCATCACAAATTGATAGAGTGCGAATTTTTTTAACGCTAAATACTCTCCTGAAACGCTTGAAATTATAAATGAGTATCTCTATTCGAAATTTGCTCTTCAAAATAAAATCGAATTTTTAGCAATATTCGCGGATAAGTTCAAGCGTGCCCGAAGCATCTTTTGTACAAAATCTCTTCCCAGGAATCTATCATCATTCCAATTCTGACATTTTTGAGGCTTTAATATAATTATATATATATATAGATACTTTTTATTTCCTTCGTCGCAGTTTTTATTTCCATGTGAAAGAATGAATGTCGCGGAAAGTATAATTGTTTTGTCATTTGTGAATAATGAGTAGTTTATTACAGATTTAATTATAATGAAAAAAATATATTATATATATTGTTAAGTAATTCCAATAACAACGCGCAATTGTATAACGAAGATGGTGAATGAATCGAATTCTTTTAAAGCAAAAAAAAAATTTATTGATCGCTTCTATATGATTTTTGAATGATTTATCAGTGGACAGATAATCATTTTCAAGTTATATGGAAACATTTATATCCTGAGGACTTTTAAGTCATTAAATACAAATTTTTATTTTAATCTAGCTCTATAAAAAAAACAAATATGTGACGTTTTAATAACACGTGTCGTGATTTACCACTTATGTAAATTAGCAAACAGTAAGAACCGATACGAATTATTTAAATACATTTCTTAAATAGTAGAAAAAAAAGTAAGATAAAAAAAATGAGAGAATGTGAAGTGAACATAGAGGCTGTTAATATACATGATAAATTACGTTAGAATATATTTTTTTAAGGTTCTTATTTTTGTTTATTGAATGAGTATAGACATTTAAAGTGTATATGATGACAAAAATAAACGTGAATCACGTTCGTATCTATTCGAATTTTGAATATATCTCGTGATTTATGTTAAATTGCATTATGATATTTATTACTTTCCGGGTATGCATGATACTCTTGTATTAAACAATTTGAACAATAAAAGGAATAGAAACGTGTATGTTTTTTCCGCTTATTGATATTTCAACAAATTCTGCTTTTTTATTACGTTTTTCTCCAGGTCTCGAATGATTTTTTGACTATTTTCCAGAAAAGATAATATTTTCGATTTACTTTTAGAAAATGAAAAAAAAATTATTTATAAAAATAATTATTATTAATGTAAATTTAATTAGTAAAATTACTTTATTTTAAATAATGTAAAAAATTGTTACTGCAACTTTTCTCCAAATTGTGACAAAATATAATTTTTTTTGGTGAAAAGTGCTAATTACTTTGATTTTTTTGGTGTAAAAAATTGTACTCAAATTTAACAAAATTTAATTTTAACAAAAATTTTAAATATAATTGAATTTTTAAAATACGATCTAATTAAAACATTGTTGCATAATTGTAATTTTGATGATCTTCAAGTTTTGAACGTTCAAATGAACCAAAATATTTTTTATTTAAGATATTTTAATAAATGACTTATCATAAAAAAATTTAAAAACTGAAATTTTACGTTTAGAAACTCAGTAATTAATTTTTTAGATAGTATCGCAAAATAATTGCAATAAAAATTTTATTTTTAGAAGAAATAAATAAATTTTGTTAAAAATATAAAAAACTTAGAACTTTAGGCTTTTTAATTTTTGTAAAATTTCATTTAAAATAATTGAATTTTTTCATTGCATTAAAATTTTTAAAAAATCAAATTTTCAAGGGTTTCAATTGCGAATTTTGGAGAATTAAATTCTCAAAAATATTAGTGAAAAATCTGTGAAAAACAAACTTTAAAAATGAAAATTAATTAAATTCAACTTAAAAAAATGTATGAAAATATTTTCTAAAAATGAAATTCGCTCAGATCTTTTTCTTTTTCAATTTTTCAAAATTCAATTATATTGCATATTCTCAATTCAATATTTTAATAAAATTTCCCGCAAGAATTTAATTGTTTTCGAAAATTATTTTCTATAAAATTCAATTGTAAGTATAAAATTATTTTCAATGTAATTTTAATTACATTCCTCGAAAAAAATTCAGATTTAAAAATTTTAATACAATAAAATGTTTAAAATAGGTATTTTACAAACAATTTCAATTGTTTTCAATTTATTCTCTTCAAAAAAATGTAAATTTATAAATATTTTCAAAAATAGTTCTAAGAATATTTAGAAAAATAAATTATTTTCACTATTTTCAGTTAAATATTGTCAATAATTCATATTTTAACATTTTTTTTATAAAAACCATAAAGATTTACTGCTACAAATTATAAAAAATTTTACTTTTCTTTTTATTCGTAAATTTCTTCGAAAATTCAAATTCTCGAAGAAATTGCTATGAATTATTAAAAATAATTGACTTTGAAATTTAGTAAAAAATTGAAAAAAACAAATTTTCTGAATTTTTTTCTTTTCTTTTCCTAGGAATCGATAAATAAAATAAAAAATAAATCTATTCTATTTTCTTTTCTAATTTTTTAAACTAAAAATCTATGGAAATAATTAAAGATTCAAACATATTTGAAAATTTTAATTACTGTAGAAGTTTGACAATAATAAAATATTGAACAAACTTTAGTTTAAAATTCTAGAAAGTAATTCAGTTAAACAAAATTGAATTTCTGTGAAAAATTTAGTAAAAATAAATATTTAAATATTTTCCAATCAAAAAATTAAATAGAATTCATATAGAATTAAAATCTTATTTAATACTGGAATGACTTGTGTTGCTATTACAATACTTTTTACAGGTACAGATTCAATCAGTCACATAAAATCTTAATACAATAAAAATCCTCACACAATAGTCGTTTCTACACTAAAAAAAATTATCTTACTAATTCCTATTTATTCTTATCTTTAGAAAAATGCTTCGAAACAAATTCAGAATGTTTAAAATACTTTAAGAAACGTTTATAGATATTCTTACTCTCCTCCTCAAAAGTCTACTATTTATTTTATTTCACACACTAATGCATTTCCTTTCTAAATTCCTAAGAATTTTCGATGGATCGAAAATAAATTTAATTCGATCGAAGCAATTTTTCTTTTGGTTAATTATTAATGCGCATAAAAAAACACTACGAGCAAAACGTAGCATTTTACTTTCGATCCATCTATTGACAATTCAATTATTTATATTGGTAATATAGTTACGAATAATAATTTATCTTATTATTAATGATGGTAAAAATGACCAATGGTAGTAATAATTACAAAGGAACGTTTTCTACTTCCTTTCAGTGTAAGAAATAGTAAGCAAACACTCAACACAAATGGACGTAAATTGAACTAGAGATGAAATTATGTTTGCTTTGGATCTACAGGTAGTCTAGGATCCGAAATTGCGAATTTTTTATCACACGTGAAGGAGACCGTTAAAGCGTAACGAGTTCCGGAAGTTACTTTCTCCACCATGTGAACATTTTCAGCACCTGACGTGAACATTGATACTCGCCCTTGAAAAAAAAATGGTATTTTTTTATTATTTATCGAAATTGGAATATTTCTAGAATTCTGAAGAAAAATTGTTTCTTTCTTCTACAAATTCAGAATTTGGGGAAAATATGTTATAAATATTTACCTTTTCTAGGCTCAATTGTTGCATTGGCGCTGTGCTTATTGACGAACAAAAATCGCCCTCCTTTGAAGTCTTTGTTAAAGTCGTTTAAGTACAAAAGCGATGTGTAGTGAAACGATTCGTAAGTGACTTTATCCACGTGCGGATGCCAATATTCATCGTGAATCGTTTTTGCCGGAAGATTTGTTATTCGCGAAAAGAACGTAGGCTTTGTCAAGTAAATTTTGTCCGAATCAACTCCAAAGTGGTGTGCTATCGCGTGTTGTATTTTGGTCTTCACCACCCTAATTGAAACGAACGATAAATTAAAATAGAATCAGGAAGAAGAAAATAATTGTTCTTCAACTATTGTTAAAGAACAGGTGGGGAATTAATTTACGGAAAGAAAATACAACCGCGTTTTTGCATTAAACATCAGCAATTTCATTAGAAAACTCATTTATTTTTCAATGCTAAAATCTTTTCCGCAAATTGAAACCTTACGAACAATTTTCTTTATTTTCAATTGTTCTTCAATTGCTTTGAAGATTTTGTTGACTAATGTTAAAGAACAATTTTCTTTATTTTCAATCGTTCTTCAACTATTGTTAAAGAACGATTTATTAGTAAAGAATAATGAATAATGAATAATTAGTAATTAATAATTGATTATTTTATAATTGATGATTGATAATTAATAATTAATGACTTGCTTGTAAATAGCAAAATCGGCATTGTTAAAAATCTCCTTCGCCTCTTTCATGTCGTAAAGGTTCATAAATCCAGGGCCTTTGCTCAAAGCACCGGAATGGAGATCGAGAATACTGGCTCCTCCGTCAGATCCTCCTAAGTTCATTCCATTGATTGCTAATTTTAATAAAACATCAGTCTCCGTGGCTGAGACTAATTTATCAGTGACTATTCGGGCACACTTCCCAGGCATGCAGCCGGGAAATTTGTCCATTTCCCCCTTATAACTGTCGGAGCACTCGACATTTTGTTGACGACTTATTAAAATATCCTTTTGCAAAGCCAGTGAGATTTCTTTTCCATCTTTCGAATTGTACCACACGATGAATAAAATGGCAAGAATCACGATACTCCTGGACCAAACTTTTTGATACGGAAACATCAAACTTGACCCATATTTTCTAAAATAATACAAGGAAATAACACAAATAATAAATAATAATAATAATAATGAATAATAATAATAATAATAATAATAATAATAATAATAATAATAATAATAATAATAATGAATAATAATAATAATGATAATAATAATAATGATAATAATAATAATAATGATAATAACATTGATAAATATAATATTCTCCCATATAACTTATTATCTTTAGAACTATCAATCTTTTCGAGCCCTTTACTTATTTACCAGACTCGAAAAGATTGATACACTCAAAATTATTTTCTAAAATAATACGAGGAAATAACACAAATAATAATAATAAATAAGAATAATAATAATAACACTAATAAATATAATATTCTCCCATTTAACTTATTATCTTTAGAACTATAAATATTTCCGAGCCCTGTACTTATTTACCAGACTCGAAAAGATTGATACACTCAAAATTATATTCTTTCAGAGTGATAAATTCATAAAAAAAATCTCAAAAACAAAAATATATATAACCAATAGTAGCAAATACAGCAAATAAAACAATAATTAATTCGAAATTTCGAGTAAAGAAAATAATATTCAGTCTCCAGAGAATGTTTTTTTCATTCCTAACCTCAAATTTTCGAACCTGTAATACTTTTTGTACTCGAAATTGTACTTTTCGGCTCGATTCAGGATAAAATTATGCAAAGAATAGAAGTATGAAAATAAACTAATATTTTACGGTAGAGATAAAAGTTTCATGACAATAGATGTAAATAAAACAACTCACGGTTTGACATATTCAGTCTCGGACTTTGTCGACTTTTCCTCGGTCTTTATTTTCTCCTTTTCCTTTTTCTCTACAGCCTTCTCCTTTTGTGCATCTTTTCGCTTTCCTCTTTTATGTTCATGTGTCATTTTTCAGTCAAAATAGTGACAAAAATTCATGAATAGAAACTACTGTAAAGTGCAAATTATATATTTTGTTTGACCCAAATATTATTTGACGTTTCTACACCGCACGTCGTCTGCTAGAATGACACGTACAAAAAAAGGAGAAGGTTAGAAATTACGTTTCTTCAAAATTCGACAATTTGCCAAAAAAAATTTTATTACAATTCGTGTCTTAATATTCGAATGATAAATAAATGCAAACAATAAATTTTCCCCACTTGTTGAAATGTGACTGTAAATCATCAATTTTTTTTATGAAGGCTCATTAAAAATTCAAATTACTGCGCGCGCTGGATTTTTCCCCTCTGCGCATGCTCGATAAATCATTTTTTAAATTTTAAAATTTTTTAACGTTATATTGATAATAATTTGAATTTTTTTATTGTAGACACGTTACAATCGGAGGGGAAAATTATTGTAAAAAAATTGTGGAACTAAATAACTTGAATGTAAATTAGAAATGTAAATTAAAATATAAACAGAATAAAAAGTAAAATATTAAATGAAAAATAGAATAAAAATAAAAATAAATAAAATAAAAAATAAAATAAAAGAGATCTCAAATAAAATAGAAAATGAAATAAAAAATGAAACCTAAACCAAAATATGTAATAAAATAAAAACTAAAGTGAAACAGAAAATAAAATGTAGAAAAAAATGTCAAATAAAAACGAGAGTAAAACTAAAAATATTAATGTAAACTAAACTAAAATAAATAAATAAATAAATAAAAAAATAATAATAAATAAGTAATAATAATTATTATAATAATAAATAAATTTTAAAAAATAGTGGTGCAAATTTATAAATTAAAATTTTATAAAATAAAATCAATTTTTCCAAAATGTTTTTTTTCACCCGTTTTGAAAATAAAAACTATTTTTATTTATTTTTATTGAAAATTAAACTATTTTTTAATTTGGTGGCAAATTAGTTTTAAAAAAATCACATGTAATTGTGAAAAATAAAGAACAATTTGATTCTAGACGTAAAAAATAAATATTGAAATTTTTAATTCTACATAAAAAATAAAAATTTTAATTCCACGTGAAAAAGAACTCTACAGAGTGAAATAATAAATATTAATGTTAAAAAATCAAAAATAATTTATTTAATTTATTGCTCATAGGTAATGAATAAATTTTTTGTCAATATTGAGTGAAAATGAATTGTTATTTGATCCCCTGGTTTTAATTTCGACAGTTTGTCGATGTGTTGTCATGGATACTTAAAAGTATGGCTGCCAGCATTTTAGTTCACAAGTGACAGCTGCACAAGAAGGTAGAAAACATAACGGAAATCATATTTTCTACTGGTATGTAAAATATCTTGTTTTGATAAAAAAAAAAATTTTTCCCACTAATATTATATTCTGCGCATCGAAAAGTGAAATTTCGTTCCTCGAAAACAAATTGATTTTTAAAAAAAGAAATTATTTTTATTTTATGTAAAAATTTTACGGTTATAAAAATATAAACAATTTCCTTATTTAATAATTTCGGTATTGAGTTTTTTTTTAATGTCGTTTTTTATGTTTTAATAAGTTTGAGTGCTTTAGTGAATTAATTACAAGAAGAAGAAAGTTAAATAAATATAAAAATCGGGGTGCGAATGAAAAATACAAAGAAGAAATAAAAAGTAAAACAAATATTTACTTGAGTAAATTGCGTGAGTATATTTTATACTTTTGGATAAAACTACCGCATTAAATTATTATTACCATTAATAATGTTAATTTTAATTATTATTGTAAATAATTGATAATATTAATAATTATTTTTTTCTCGAAGAAAATAAATTTGAAAAAATTTACCATATTTTCAATATTTTATACTTAAAATTCTCCTCTTGCGATATTTACAATTTTTTCAATTTTCCATTCCTGAAATATTTGCAAAAAAAATTACTTTTCATTTTTTATATTTTCTACAAATAAAACACAAAAAATGAAAAATAATTTTTTAAATCGAATTTCAATATTTATTGATGGAATTTTGTCAATATTTCTATATTAAAGAAACAAATAACATGTAAATTTTAGTATTTTTTTCTAAAATTACTTAATTTCGGAAAAAATAATACAATTTGCATTAAAATTTATATCTGAGGTATTATGGTAATTATTTATTTATTTAGTTTGAACGGGCAATTAAATAAAATTGCCTCTAGTTAAAAATTAAAACTGAATAAATATTTCCAAACAAGGAAAATTCAAGGATCAAGGCAGATAAGTAAATTCCAATAAATGAATTTTTTATAAGAAATATATTAATTATTTAAAAAAAAACTTATTAATTAAATAGAATTAATATGACAATTATTTGAATATTAATTATTTGAAGAAAAAAAATGTAAAAAGGATTTTTTTTTGACAATTTTACGATCAAATTATTTAACGCCATAATTGACGTTTACTAATTTAATTGACTGTAAAGCTGTTAATTGTCGAATAATGAAAAATTTTTAATTATAAATTACATTCGCAGACAGCAAAGTTTTTCTTCCCCGAGTGTAAAAAAAATTAACTGCACTACTCTTGATTGCAAATTTTTATTTAATGAATTTTTAATTTAATTTCTAATGAATATATTTTACCACAAGTCTATTGCAATACGTAGAAAAAAAAATTGCAAAATAAAAAAAAACTACGAAATGACTCACTTTTTGTTTACAACTTTTTTCTTTAAAAAAAAAAAAAAAAAAATGAGAAATGTCAGGTCGTGGCATTTTACCAGTCCTATTTATTATTTCCATATGCCAAGTAAACTTGTTATGTTGAAAAATTTTAATTTTCTTCTAGAAATTAGAAAAATTTGGGGAAAAATTCAATTTTTGCTGAATTTCTGTTTTAATATGCAAACAACATTGTTGTGTTATTGTTTTTTATGCAGATTGCAGTCACATGTGAATTTCGATGATTTTATATAAATTTCGAACAAGGAGTGCAAGGACTCATTCCTTTAATAAATTCCATGACTTGAGAAAATCTATATTCTCGCATGTCTCGCCCGAATAAGATTAGAGACATGCAAACGTAAGAAAATGCTAATTTTTGAGAGCCCCCCTTAGCTCAGTATACGCGCAGTGTCCCACTTTGAGACTAATTGAACCGCCGGCGACCAAAAGGGCGTGCGCACGGTTTTCGTTGGCCCCTCGCGCAGCCGTAGAATCGCTGTACGCGGGGCCAACGAAAGTCATGCGTATGCCCTTTTGGTCGCCGGCGGTTCAATTTCATCATAATGTATATGAAAAATAATCATTTTTTCTGCTTATCTTAATAAATTCATCTTTTATATACAGTTTTGCTCATAAAAATTAATTAAAAAAGTTGACTGAACTGGACAATAGAGAACAAAATGGGGGAAAAAATAAGAAGGTGACAAAAAATTTTTTCTTTTTAACTTTTATTTAGGGGAAACTTAGTTTGAGAAAAGTTAATAAAAATGATGATAATGATAAATATAAATGTGAATATAAATTATTATTATTATATTATTATATTATTATTTTTATTATTAATTATTATTAATTATTATTAATTATTATTAATTATTATTAATTATTATTAATTATTATTAATTATTATTAATTATAATCAATTTTTATAAATAATTATAAATAATTATAAATAATTATAAATTATTATAAATAATTATAAATTATTATAAATTATTATAAATTATTATAAATTATTATAAATTATTATAATTCAATCATTTTAATTAAATTTTAATTCTCGAAAGAATTAAATAATATTCAAAATTATTTTTGAAATTGCACGAAACAATTTCATTATTTTCATTAATAATAAAATTCAATTATTTTTAAAACAATTCAATTATTTGCTTCATTAATAAAATTCAATTACTTTGTAAATAATAAATTTCATAAAAATTTTTTTATGAATAAAATTATTAAATTCTTCAAAGTCAGAAAAGAATTGAATTATTTTCAATAATTTATAAATTATTTAAATTAATACAATTATTTTCAAAGATTTTTGTAAACTTTTTTTTTTACAAGAATTCAATTATTTTTGTGAATAAAAAAATTCTCCAAAGGAATTCAATTATTTTTGTGAATAATAAAATTCTTCAAAGAAATTCAATTATTTTTATAATATAATTTAAATAAAATTTTACCAATGCAATGATATGAATTTCAAAAATTGTAATAAAATTTTTAACAAGAATTCAATTATTAACCGAATTTTTTTCTCTGCTATTTAAAACAATTTAAATATTTTTATGAATATAATAAATTTCTATAGAATGAATTTCATTATTTTGACTATATAATTTTCCAACAATTTTTTGAAGGAATTCAATTTTTTTAATTTCAAGCGAAAATTCAATTGTTTCAAAAAATATTTTCCTAAAGATTCGAAGGTTCAAATGAACAACAATATTTTTTTTTAATTCTAATTTTTATTTCTTTATAAACATTGTTTTTTTTAATGAAAACAAATTAATTATCCAAACTAAATATTCTTATGAATTATTTTTTTTTTGGATAGCAATTTTCTAAAATACTTGAGGTGAAAAAAAATTTCGTTCATTTGAACGTTCGAAACTTTAATTACATAAAAATTTTAAATTGTTAAAAAGAATGTTTAATAATTATTGAAATCAATTGAATTGTTTTTATTAAAATAATGGACTTCTTCAGAATTAATTTCATTATTTTGAAAATAATTTTAAACAACTTTTTCAAGGAATTCAATTTTTTAAATTCACGAAAGTATTCAATTATTTTCAAAAAATTTTTAATTTATTCAAACCAACACAATTATTTCCATAAATATAGTAAAATTCTTATGAGAAATTCGATTATTTTGAAAAATCTGTGTAAAACATTTTTATGAATAATAAAATTCTTCAAAGGAATTCAATTATTTTCATAATATAATTTTAATAAAATTTCACTAAGCAATTAAATTAATTTAAAAAATTTTAATAACATTTTTGTAAAGAATTCAATTATTTAAAAAAAATTTTCTCAATTATTGGAAGTAATAAAATTATTTTCATCCATATAATTAAATTCTTTAGATGAATTCAATTAGTTTGAATATAATTAATAATTTTTTCTAAAGAATTTAATTATTCAATTACACGAAAGAACACAATACAACAGTTATTTTCATAAAAAAAATTAAGTTCTTTATGGAAATTTTGCAATTATTTAAAAAAAAAATAGTAAATTCGTTTACGTAGAAAATTAGTAATTTAATAATTTTCATAAAGAATGAAATTCTTCAAATTAAATCAATTACTTTAAATATAAATTTAGTAAAATTTTCTGGAGAAAATAAATTATTTTCAGAAATTTTTATAAAATTCTTTTCAGGGAATAAATTATTTTCAGAAATTTTTATAAAATTCTTTTGAGGGAATAAATTTTTTCTGATTCGAAAACGATAATAGTTTTAAAAAGTGTCCAACATTAATATTTGAGAAAAATCTTATCCGATAAAATTGAGTAAAAATAAAAATTTTTTTTAAATAAAATAAAACAATAATTTACTAAAATTAGCTAATTATTTATTAGTTTGAAATTATGGAAAATAAAATAAATTTGAAATTATTTATTTACAGCATAAACGAACACTTATTAATGACTGTACATCATTGTATGATTATGGCAATGATTATTACAACAACGATACTAATGATAATAAAAATAATAACAATACCAATAATTGTGATAATGATAATAATAACAGAGACAGTAAATTAAATTTTATAAAACGTGGAAAACATTATTGAAAAAATAGAAAAAATTATTTAAAAAAAAATTAAAAAGAAAATGAGAAAATAAATTTATAATTAGGTGGAAAAAATAAAAATGGAATTTACTAAAATTATTTTTATTCGTTCAATTAAAACCATATGTGGCTTTTATATACTGAATAATATCTCCCTATGATATTTAGTGTATAATGTATTTTAAGAACATAAAAAATTATAAGTCGATAACTAAATTATCGGACAAGTTTTATTGGCAGGGAATTTATATTAGTATTATATAACAAACCCTAAGTAGTTTTTAATGTTGTTTGCTTTATATGTGTGCAAAGAGAAAATATATATATATTCCTTTTTCGGTATTTAGAGCAAAGTTTCATAAATTTAGAATTATTGTAGTACGATTAACAAAGTTTCCATATTTTCTTCGGTACATTTATAATGATTCGTAAATAGTTATGTATACACGCTTATTTAAACATTATATGACTCTAGTCTCATAAAAAATTATATATATGTATATCTCGACAGTTTTCTACTAATTTTTTTTTATTATTATTATTATTATTATTATTATTATTATCATTATAATCATTATTAATTTTGAATTTTTTTGGAAACATCAACGAAATATTTTTATTTTTATTAGTACTATTATAGTATTATTAATAATGTTAGTATTATTAGTATTATTATAGTACATTTTTCTTATTTATTCCTTTTTAGAACAGAATTTCTTGATGCGACTAATTATTATTTAACAATTTTTTTTTAATTTTCATTTTTTGTATTATTTTAATAATGAAAAGATAAAAACAAAAATTATTTTATTCGTGTAACCGATTGCTCGTCCATTATGCCAAATAAATATTACAATTCAACTTAAAATAAATAATTTTTATATCGCGAGGGAAATTTCAATAAACTATATTTGAAATGTAATTGAAGAACGTTAAAAATTTCAAACTTATTAGAAAACAATATTTAATTAACTAAAACTATCATTAATTAACCAACCAACTACTATTTAATTGACTTACATAAAAATTCTTCAATTTAAGTAAATAAAAAATTTATCTATTAATTAATAATAATTAAATTAATAATTAATTTTTCTTTATTTGATAATACACCCAGAGAAATGGTACATTTGCCTCAGAACCAACTAGACTTTTTATTTGTTTCAAATAAATTTTATTTAGTTTAAATAAAATTTTATTTAATTCAAATATATGTTTTATTAATGTCGAATAAAAATTTTATTTAAAATAAATAAAAAGTCTAGTTGGTTCTGAGACAAATTTACATTTATTTAAGTTAATTAAAATATATTTGGTTTCAATCATATTTTTCTCTGGGTGTAAACAAGTAATCTTTTATTTTAATGAAATAAAAATTGTTATTATTATTATTTTCAATACATATTAACATTTTTTTATATTATTTATTTATTATTGTATATACTGGTAATAAAGAATTTGTTATTGTTTATTACTTTGAAATTTTAATTGTTTAATTTGAAATTCAAATTATTTAATTACTTGAATTACTTTTTTTAATTATTGTTTTTAATAGCTTGACTTATTGCTTTTGAATTAGAAAATTTTACTAATAAGCGTAGAAATTTCTACTATTATTTTACTAGTAAAATTTCCTAATTAAATTTAAATTCATTTATTATGTTAGTAGAAATTAGAAATTACTTTAAAATAGTTAATAAATAATAAATATTTACACTGACTATTTAGAAAATTAGAAATTACTTTTTAAATTAGTAGAAATTACTTTAAAATAGTTGGTAAATACTAAATATTTACTAAATATTTAGTGCATTAGAAATTACTAAATTAAGTTAAATTTTAAATTAAAAAAAAAAGTTTTTAATTTTAAATTAAACTTTTTCTTTCATTTAATTAAATTAACACAAAATAGTGTTTATTGCAAATTTTTTTTTTAAAGGCAATCAAATTTCTCTCAATTTGCTACCCTTAGAAAAACTGTCATAGTAAAATTTCAATTCAAAAGCAAATAAATTTATAAGAAACAAAATTTCCAACAGCAAATTATTTATAATTTTCTTTTTTCCTTGCCAAACATACCGTATACCATAAATTATTTAACAGAAATCTTATTGATAATCGCACGCGCTCGATTACAAAATACAAACATAAAATATTATACATAATAAACGACATATCAAGTTCATGAATCATTTTTAAGCACATGCCACACATGTATATACACTTTACTTTTCTTTTCTAAACTGTGTGAGTTGAAAAAAAGTTTTTCCCCCTTTTTTTTACCTTCTTATTTGTACATTAGAAAGATATCTTGGAACCAGTTCATTGTATCTACAGAAATAGTTTAATCGATAAAGAATGTCTTGTTCACGACATCTGGCAATTTTCTACTTTGTTTTTATTTTTAAATGTCGTGACGATAAATTGGAAATATTTTCAAAATGCTCCATTTTTATATTGTATGTCAAAAAAAAAAAAAAAAAAATAGAAAAAAATGTGAATGTATCGATTTACCCCGTATACTATAAATTCCTTCATTTAGATATTGTGAAAGTATAATTTTTTTTCCTGTAGGGAAATTTGTCTTTATTTTTTTGTTTATATTTATTACTCTACGTGTATACAATAAATTATGAAGCCAAAGAATCAATATTTTAATATGTAAGTAAATTGTCGACACTTATTTATAAAGAACCTTGGAAATTTTTTTTTACTCGAAAAAAATGTTGAGTAGCTTTTTAACTATTTTGAGAAAATGAAAATTCAAATGTCTGGATATTCTGGGCATTTCTCCTTTTTGACATTATTTTTTTGTACTATTTCCGGATGACTTTGAGATTCCGGATAAATTTTTGTTACTCAAGTACATTTTTCAAGTGTTTACTAAAATTTCTGTTATATTTTTAGAAAAGAAAAGAAAAAAAATTAAATCAATGAGGATGAAAAAATTATTTTTGACAACAAATTTTTTCATTTATTTGAACTTTTTTCAATTTTTTTAAGCAATTAAATGAATTTCAAAAATTTCAAAATAAACTTTCTTTTTGAGAATTCAATTATTATCGGAAACAATTTTTTATTTTATTTATTTGAAACAATTCAATTATTTTCAACAATATAATTATATTTTTTAGAAGAATTCCATTTTTTTTAATATAATTTTCAAACAATTTTTTGAAGGAATTTAATATGAACTTTTTTTGATTTTTTTATAGTATTATTTTTGGGAAATTTGACACTAAAGGTATTTTTTTATTTATTCGCAAAAATAAGAGAATAAAATAATAAATGAATAATAAAATAAAAAAATAATAAATAAACATAATAAGAAAAGACTGAAAAAAATTTATTTACTTCAAATAGTTTACTTTCGTTTTTTGTCAAATTAATTTGAATCGAACAATTTTTATTTAAATGAATGAAATCGTATTTGCGTCAACTACTAAAATTGTTGCTCCAAATAAAATTTATTCGACAGAAATAAAAATTGAGATAAAAATTCAAAAAATTATTTGATTCAAGTCCTAAATATTTATTTGTTTCAAATACCAAAATTGTTGCTTCAAAAAAAATTTCATCGACAGAAATAAAAAACCAGATAAAAATTATTCGATTCAAGTATTAAATATTAAAATGTTAATTGTTTCGAATACTAAAATTGTTGCTTCGAATAAAATTTATTCAAACAGAAATAAAAATCCAGATAAAAATTATTTATAATCACTTTAATTTACTTCTATATTCAAGTATAAATATTTATTTGCAAAATAGACAAGAAATCATTTGTGTTAAAATCAATTTTTTTCCCTTGCAAAATATTCATAAACATCATAAATTATTTTTATGAAAATACTAAAAATAAATTTCAAGAAAGAAAATAATTTTTTTCCTCTCTTTTTTTACTTTTTCTATAATAAGCTTTTCGATGAGTATAATTGGAATTAATAATAAATTTTTTCAATTCATGATAAAAAATGTGGGATTCAGAGAGAGAGAGAGAGATACATTTTGTTGAAGACCTTATCAAAGGCTATAGACAATATATATGAGACTCGTAAATATCTCATAAAGTTCCTCCTTAAGATCGATACATCATAACAAAAGTTCTGCAGTTCCTTGGACGTTCATGAAAGGTCATATTCTTACAATTTCTTTCTTTCTTTTTTGTTCGTCACGGTAATTGAATTTTGCAAAATGACAATCCACTATACCTGTCGTGATTATGTTTAAAAAAAAAATAAATATTCTTTTATATGTATATATTTATGAGAAAAATAGTAATAAAGCCATTATGCATATCAGAATATGTTATCAATGTGTAA
This sequence comes from Leptopilina drosophilae, assembly GCA_032873175.1. Classification (NCBI taxonomy): domain Eukaryota; kingdom Metazoa; phylum Arthropoda; class Insecta; order Hymenoptera; family Figitidae; genus Leptopilina; species Leptopilina drosophilae. Next base: position 73,033,479 of record CM065478.1, read on the forward strand.
ATCAATTTTTCAAACATTTTAATACACAATATGAGTTTTTAGTGTATATGAAGGCTATAAACTTATAAACAGTTTAGAATTAATATTGAAAAAATGTAAAAAAGAAAAATTTTCATATATACATAAAAAAAATTGAATATCATGGGAAAAATCGATTTATCACGAATAATAATTAATCATACTCTAAATGTATAATTATATTTTTATTTATAAATTTAGAGCGAAAGTATTTTTATTTTTTATTTATTTTCACAGTCAGCTCCAAGTAGGTTTAGAAAAGTTAAGTTCGAGAAATTTCGTATCAATTTTAAAAGCAATTTTTGTGTTATTTAAAAAAACATTTTTTTTAAGCTGATAAAAATTGCCTTATTTTCAAAATTTTTATTTTTACACTATTTTTGCAGCATTTTTTCACAATCATTTTTCCGCTTAGAAATATAATTAAAAAAAAAATAATTTGCTTTTTCAAAAGTAGTAAAAAAATATATACTTATTTTATTTCAATCAGTAACTTTATTTTTGCTTCTGAATTACGTAAATTTTACTACAAAATTTCGAAAAAGAATTAATTTATTATATAGTAGACTTAAATTATTTCAAAAACAGAAAAGCCAGTTAATAATTTTTAATTAGCTGAAATTATTAATTTCTACTAATTTAAATTTAGAGAAAAAGTTTTGTGCTGTTATTTTAGCAGAAAAATTTTTAGACATTATTTCAATTTTTATGATTTTTTTTAATTTTAAAAGATAACATTTTTGTCAAAAACATTTAAAATTTTGATAATTTCTATAATTTTGAGAATAGAATATATTTTTCTAATTTTAATTAATTTATATATAATTTAAAATTATTTGGAAATGAAAGTCGGTGTTTAAAAATAAAATCTCGTTATTGACATATAATAATAATAATAATAATAATAATAATAATAATAATAATAATAATAATAATAATAATAATAATAATAATAATAATAATAATAATAATTATAATAATAATAATAATAATAATAATAATAATAATAATAATAATAATAATAATAATAATAATAATAATAATAATAATAATAATAATAATAATAATAATAATAATAATAATAATAATAATAATAATAAATTAAATACAGCGTTTCGTTCTCTACTTCGAGTAACATTTGCTATAGTAAACAAATAATTAACTAGTCGATTTTAAAATTGCGAAAGTAATATTAAAACAATTTTTAACGTCTAAACTATTTTTCTACTATTTTTCCATTACTTTTCTATTATTTTTAATTATTTTTAATTTTTTTTTATTAATTTTTAAAAATTTTTTATTATTTCAGAAATAGTTTCTTTTTGTTTTTCAATTATTTTTCAATTATTTTACTATTATTTATGTAATTCTTTATATTCTTACTATTTTTCTACAAATCAGGTATTATAAGAATACTTAATTAATAATAATAACAATATATAATATATATAATAATAACAATACCTACTTTGTAGGAAAATAATAAAAAAACAAATAATTAATAGTAACATGATTGAAAAATAATAGAAAAAGAAAAAAAAATATTTCTAAAATAATAAAAAAATGAAGGAAACATAATTCAAAGTAATTCAAAAAAATAGAAAAGTAATATAAAAATAATAAAACAATGAAAGAAACATAATTAAAAGTAATTCGAAAAAATAAGAAAGTAATAGAGAAGCAATAAAAAAGCAATAAAAAAATAATAAAAGAATAATAAAAAAGTAATACCTACATAGTAAAGTAGGAGAAAAATAATAGAAAAGTAAGAGAAAAATAATAAGAAAATAGTAAGAAAATAATAAAAAAGACAATCTAACAAAAAACAATAATACAAGAAATTAGTTTTCTTTTTTTTTGTGTTCCACATTTTTTCATAATAATTCTATAGTAGTGAAAATTAGATTAGGAAAATTGTGTCTAGAGCGTGCGTGCATTAATTTGTGGCTGTGTGTCTGTGTCTGTGTGACACTTGTCATAAATTTTTCTACGCACAGTAAATAAAGTTTGACATAAACATAAATCAATAAAGAATAACTGTAAAACAAGTTCAACACAATTCACTTTTACCCTGACCTGTTCAAACTGAAATATAAATCTTCGAATAAGAAATATTCTTGGAATTCGAATTATCTTCTCGTTTGGAATTTTCCCCTTTTACTCGGTATTTTGATCTATAAAAAAAAAGGAGAGAAATTTATTTCTATTGCCCACCTATTCAATATTAATGACTTTTAGAAGAATTTTTCTTTCTTTGTTTTAGAGCAAATTTCCGCTTATATAGTAGGCTTTTAAAAGTCACTTTTTTTATTTCTTGCATTGAGTATTTGGAATTGGAATTGTAGATTTTAGGTTTAGAATATGATTAGAAAATAACTTTTTTATGACAATACTAGTACCACTTTTTTTAGTTTTTGTACTGCTGATACTATTTTTTTTAGTTTTTATACTACTAATACTAATTTTTTAGTTTTTATACTACTAATACTGCTTTTTTAGTTTTTCTACTACTAATACTTTTTTAGTTCGTTATAAGTTTTACTACTACTATTATTTTTTTAGTTTTAATTCGACTAATACTACTTTTTTAGTTCTAATACTACTAATAATGTCTACTTTTTAGTTTTTGTACTACTAAAATAATTTTTTTTTCTTTTACAACTACTAATATTATTTTTTTGTTTTAATACTGCTAATAAAACTTTTTTTGTTTTAATACTGCTTTAATACTACGTTTCTTAGTTTCAATACTATTAATTTTTTTTATTCAATAATAATTCTATAAAATAATTGAAAAAATCACTTTTGTTACTATAATTTTAATAAACGTAGAAAGTAAAAACAATTTTTTTCGTGTTTTAAATATTATTTCAATTAAATGGTATTTGTCCCCAAGTTTAGAAATTAGAATAATAATTTTTTTCGAAATAATTATTTACTTGAATAAGTGAATAATTTTTATTTGCATCAAATAAAACAATTGAAAATTTTGTTTCTATAAATAGAAGAAATAAAAAGAAAAAAATTGGTATTTTTTAAAATAAATATTATTTGAATCATTGCCTTTTGTTTCCAAATGTAGAAATTCTTTTGAATAATTTTTCTTAAATAAATAAATATTTTTGTTGCAATGAAAAAATAAAAAAATACAAAAGTCGGTTCGAATAATAGTTTTTTTAATTTTTCATAAATATGTTTAATTGAGGTATAAATAACTTTCATTTGAATAAAAAAAAAATTATCTACATACATATTTGTAATGGAAAAATATTTATTTTTGTCTAGAATGAAAAAGTAAAGTCGAATATAATATATTCAATTAGCAAATACAATTTTTGGGTCAATTAAATTATAGAAAGACAACAAATCAATTAAATTATATTTGTTGCCATATAGAAAAATTTGCTCGAATCATTTTTTTTTTTAATTACAAATATTTCCAATGAACTTGAAGCAAATAGATTTTATTTAAAACAAATAAAATAATTTTTGAACAAATCGTTAAATTTCTATTATTTTGTAATTTTAATTTCTTCCATTTTATAAATTCCATTCTTTTCAATTAACACATTTTATTTTTGATCGAATTTTACGAAATTTTATTAAAAATATTGAAATTTACGAAATATTATTGAAAATATTGAAATTTACTAAATTTTTGTTGAAAATACTGTAATTTTTAAGTTTTATTGAAATTTTCTCAAAATTATATAAAAAAAAAAAATATTTTGAAATTTTTTAATGTGAAAATTTGTTTCGATTTGCAGAAGTAAATGTAAGGAAGCATGTTATCCAAGGCATCGCCGAATGTAAATTCGGCATTTACGTAATAAAAATAAATTGAAAAAGTGAATGACTTACATCAAAGAGGGTTGGAATTTGGGAATGAAGATCAAATGAAGATGAATCGATATATCACCTTGAACCAACTGGGCGATGGAACATTTGGCTCAGTTGTTCTCGGCGAAAGAATCGACACCGGCGAGAAAGTTGCCATCAAGAGGATGAAGAGGAAATATTATTCCTGGGAGGAGGCTATGAATCTTAGAGAAGTCAAGGTTTTCGATTTTTTTAATTTTTTACCATTTATTTATTTCTCCAGAAACGTTAAAACAATTTTTTTTTAAATTTTAGGTTTTATTTTTTTTCTAAACTTTGTTTCAATTTTTTGTAGTCTTCTCCTTTTTCTTCTTTTCCCTTCACAATTTTTTTTAATCTTTTTTTTTGTATCTATATCTCTTCTTCTTTTGTATCATTTCAATTATTTTCTCATTCTATTCTCAATTTTTTTCTCATATTTGAAACAAAATATTTATTAAATATTTATATTTTATTATCAAAATTTTATTGCAATTTTAATGGACAATTTTAATTTCTACTTTTCTACAGTTAATTTTTGTATTAAAAATGTGATAACTTTTTTTTGAAAAGTAATAATTATTAAACTATTATTATTTATTGTAGAGTGATAATAATTAACTGTGGTTTTGACAAAAAAAAATTCTTTTTTCTCGCAGTCTTTAAAGAAACTGAGCCATGCGAACGTCGTGAAATTGAAAGAAGTCATAAGGGAAAATGACGTTTTATACTTTGTCTTCGAGTACATGAAGGAGAATTTGTATCAATTAATGAAAGACAGGTGAATATTATTTCATTTTTATATTACATTTAAAAAACTATTAAATTTATTAATTATTATTTTAATTTATTAACTGAAAAAAATTATTGAGTTATTGACTAATTAAAATATTAGCTAATAAATATTTAACGTATAGTAGAAAAATAAAGAAAGTTAAACAAAACTCTTTACTCAGTAAATTGAATAATTAGTTGAATGAGTAATTAATCAGCACAAAATTATTTGATCCAAGTAAGTATTCATCTATAACTACAAACTGAATAAAATAATTTTTTTTATTATTATATTTAGTCATTGTAATTTATATAATTAAAAAATTTTCAATTTTTTTCAAATACGAATAATTTTTTAATAATTTCAGATTCAAACTTTAAAAAAATCCAATTATTAACTAATTTATTAATTCATTATTCTTGTTTATTACTTTTAAAAAGTTTTAAAAAATTCTTCGCAAGAGTTCAATTATTATTTTCATTGATAATTCAACATTCTTCGTAAGATCTCAATTATTTTTAAACAAAATTTTAATAAAATTTCACGAACAAATACAATTATTTTCGAAAATTTTACGAAATAATTCAATTTTTTTCCTATAATTCAGTATAAAAAATTTCAATGAAATTCAATTATTTTTAAAAATTTTAATAAATTCTTGAAAAAAATTCAACGATGTTTGTAAATAATTTAAAATTCTTTAAAAAAAATTCAATTATTTTAGCAAATTTTTAAGAAAATTCCTGTCTGAAACATAAAATTATTTTGTTTAAAAATTAGAAAATATCACAATTTTTGTTTATAAAATTTTTTATTAACTCTATCTTTTAATAAAATTCCGCATTGTAGAATTCAGTAAAATTGTTTCCAATATTTTTATTTAAAATTTTTCCAAAAAAATTCATTTATTTTTTTCAAGCTTGTAATAAATTTTTAGAAACAATTCAATTATTTTTAAAAATTTGTATAATTCTTCGCAAAAGTTGAAATTATTTCTATAAATACTAATTTTTTCACAGGAAATCAATATTATATTGAAAACATTTTCAACAAACTTCTACAATAAAGTATTTATTCATTTATATATAAAATTTTTAACAGAAGCGATTATTTTAAAAAACACGAAAAAATTCTTTGTGAAATTCAATTACTTTCAAAATTTTTAATTAAAGTTAAAGAATCTTTCCTTCAATAACTGTAATATTGAAAATTTTTCTAAATTCAAAGGAATTCTAGAAAAGAATTTAATCAGGATTTTTGAATTTTTTAATAAAATTCTTCTCAAGAATTCAATTATTTTCATTAATAATAAAATTCTTCAAAGGAATGCAATTATTTTTAATTTAATTGTTGTGAAATTTCTCAAAAGAATATTACTTTTAAAAATATTAATTCAATTCGATTACTTTCAAAATGTTCAATTAAAATGATTAAAGTATATTTTCCTTAATAATTTTATCCAGAAAATTTTTTGAATAAAATTATTATTGTTCTAAATTCAAAAAAATCCTGGAAAAGAATTTAATCAGGATTTTGCAATTTTTTAATAAAATTCTCCGAAAGAATTCAATTATTTTCATTAATAACAAAATTGTTCATAGAAATGCAATTATTTTTAATTTAATTGCAGTAAAACTGGAAAGAATATTATTTTTCAAAAAATTAATTAAATTTAATTATTTTTAAAAATTCTGATAAAAATTCTTCGGAAAAAAGTGAATTATTTTTCTAAATAGTAAAATTCATCGCAGAAATTCTTTTATTTTTGAATTTATTGTATTTTAATAAAATTTCTCGACAGAATATATTTATTTTGAAAAATGTTTAATAAATGCTTTCAATTTAATTTATTAACTAACAAAATTTTTTTGAGTTATTATAACTAATTAAAAAATTAGCTAATTAATATTTAATGTAGTAGAAAAAGAAAAGAAGAGAAAAATTAACAAACTCTTTTCTTAGTGAATTGAATAATTAGTTTATTATTTCTATTTTCTACTATTTGTCCCATTTTGAAAATTTTGTTAAAAATTCTTTAAAAGAATTTAATTATTTTTTATAAAATAATTAATTATTTAAGGTAATTAATTATTAATTATTTAAGGTAATTAATTATTAATTAATTAATTAAGATTCTTCGCAAGGATTTTAATGATTTTTATGACACTAATTAGATATAAAATTGAAAAAAATTAAGAAAGAACAATTATTAAAAAAAACTTTGGGAAACTAAGAAGCAAACAAACTATACGAACAGATTTACCGAAACATAACAATTATATTTAATATTAATAATATTTCATTATTAATATTAATAAATTAATAATGAAATATTAAATTCCATGCAGAGATAAACTCTTCCCGGAGCCAGTGATAAGAAACATGGTATTTCAAGTACTCCAAGGCCTGGCATTTATGCACAAACACGGTTTCTTTCATCGGGACATGAAACCGGAAAATCTCCTCTGCATGGGACCGGAACTGGTGAAAATTGCCGATTTTGGACTCGCGAGGGAAATTCGATCTCGTCCACCCTACACGGATTATGTGTCGACAAGATGGTAAAAATTCATTATTATTATTATTATTATTATCATTATCATTTTCTGATCCACATTTTGGTAGCACGTACTTAATATTATTTTACTATATGGGTGAATTTTCTGAAAGTGACATTTTTTATGTCTCAATTAATTTTACAAAATCTACTCTTTAATAATTATTATCAATTTCCATAGTGAAAATTTAGCACTTATTTATCATTTTTAAAAGAAAATTAAATAATTTTATTCAACTTAATTTACGTAATAACTAAATTACTTTCATCTCCGAAGCCTTTTCAACATGTCTCCAATAGGACTTCTACAATGAAATTAAATTTTCATGGTTTTTTTCAAATTCTCAGAAATTTTTTAAAAATATCGTCAGAAAGTACAATGTTTTTTCTATCATTATGTGCATTTTAAAATTTTGTAGACCTCACTTTTATTTTTGATGAAAATGTTTAATCTTTGTCTTCTGTTTTAGGTTAAAATTACTTTACAATGATTACTGACATTTTATACTCTAAAAATATCTTAAACAAAATTTTAATGCACATTAAAATAAAGCTGAGAATCTGACGTTAAATGTTCCTATATTTTATCTACAAAAAGGAGAAAAATTATTGCTGTTATAAATAATCGAAATTTACATTTTTCTCCGAGTAAAAATTAATTTCATCTCCGAAGCCTTCCTTTTTAATAAATAACTGAATGTAGAAGTAAATTTAACGGAATATTTCGATGGTAATATAAAATGAGGGTGTGAGATTTGTATGTTTTACTAAAAAACATATTTTAATTGCGCCCTAATGTATACAAATATGAAAGAAAATTTATTTTTCATCTCCGAAGCTTTTCATCTCCGAAGCCTTTTCCTTGAAATATGCTAGTTTTTCTTTTGTTTTTAGTATTTACCTGCATTGCTTTGAAAAAATTAACCCAAATTACCATTAAATCAAATACTTTAAATACATTTATATTTTCATCTAATTGAATACATTTGGTATTAAAATATACAAATTATTAATTTTTAAGCAGTGTGATTTTATTTTCGATTTCGTGAACGCGATATTAGCGTGAATTTTTAATAGAAAAGCTCGCCAATTAAATAAAATTAATTTAATGGAGCAACAATAATATTTTTCAAATGAAAAAAACTTTAATATTTTTAAGAATTAATTTTGCGCAACCTAAAAATCTTACTCTTGAGTATGAAATTAAGTAGTTTTAATAGAAAAAACCATATAATTGAAGAAAAAAATTAATTGAAAAACTGAAATTTAAAAGTGTCACTTTCAGAAAATTCACCTATATATATATGGATACAAGAATACACATTGTTATGCAAATAGAGCGACCCAGATTCATCTTTTATGTCGACTGTTAAATACAAACTGGTGCTTCGAAGGAAGTTCTCTTATAGCCACTCTCGAGGGCTTTGACATCAACTTAAATGAACTTATTTGCATATAGACGGGCATATAAATATAGCTATACGCCTATTGAATTTATAGTTTCACTTTCTCGGTTTTCACAATGTTAGGGGTGTATATTCTCTCTCTCTCTCTCTCTCTCTCTCTCTCTCTCTCTCTCTCTCTCTCTCTCTCTCTCTCTCTCTCTCTCTCTCTCTCTCTCTCTCTCTCTCTATATATATATATATATATATATATATATATATATATATATATATATATATATATATATATATATATATATATATATATATATATATATATATATAGTCTTTTGTACTTAGAAATAAATTATAAAAAAAATTATTATTTCTTATTGACTAATTTGTAAATAAAATTAATAATAATTAAATTTTTATTTTAATTAATTTTATTTTATTGAATAATTTAATTAAGAGTCGTTCATATTTGTTAAATATAGTCTTTTGTACTGAGAAATAAATTTTTTAAAAAATTATTATTTCTTATTGAGTAATTTGTAAATAAATTTAATAATAACTTAATTTCTAAATGACATTTATTTTATTTAATATAATAATTTAATCAAGAGTCATCCATATTTGTTAAATATAGTCTTTTGTGCTCAGAAATAAATTTTTTAAAGAGCTATTATTTGTTATTGAGTAATTTGTAAATAAATTTAATAATAATTAAATTTTTATTTTAATTAATCTAATTTAATAATTTCATTAAGAGTCGTCAATATTTTTCGTCACACTTCCAAGCGAGGGAGGGGATAATAAAAAATAATCTAACGCAATGTACACGACTAGTCCTTAAATTATTATTTTTCAAAAAAAAAATTAAAAAATACATTAACATTTGTAAATAAATAATAAATAAATAATTAGATATAAATATTTTTTCATAAATAATACTCTCTAAATTTGAATTAGTGAAAATTGTTACTAATTTGAATTAGCGACTGACTTTTTGCTTTTGAATTAGTAAAATCTACTAATAAATAGTCATTTCTACTCATTTATTACTAACATTTGATTAATTTTACTCATTTTTATTTAATTTTTAATTATTTTTTAAATTTTTATTTTACTAACTCAAAAGCAAAAAGTCAGTCACTAATTAAAATTCGTAAACAATTTTACTAATTCAAATTTAGAGAGTAAATAAGAAAATAAATTTGTTTATTTAAATTTATTTGAATAATTAAAAAATAAATGAAATAATTAAAAATAAGTAATTAAAATAAATAAAGAAAATGAAGAAATTAATTAAAATAAATCTGTCATTTGTTTAGGTACAGAGCACCGGAAGTTCTTCTGCACTCAACAACGTACAACAGTCCTATCGATATTTGGGCAGTTGGCTGTATAATGGCAGAACTTTACACATTTAGGCCATTGTTCCCGGGGAAAAGTGAAATCGACGAGATTTTCAAGATTTGCTCAGTGATTGGCACACCTGACAAAAATGATTGGCAAGAGGGCTTTCAATTGGCGTCGGCGATGAATTTTAAGTTTCCAAATTTTAATCGAACTTCCCTTAGTGTACTCATTCCTAATGCTAGTGAACCTGCTGTGATTCTTATGGAAGATATGCTACAGTGGAATCCTATCAAGAGGCCCACTGCACAACAATCTCTTAGGTAATAATTATGGTAATAATAATAATTAATGATAATTAGTTACCTAATAATAATTAGGTAATAATTATTCATCATCAAAATAATGCTACAAAAAGTATTAAATTTTTAACAAAAATGTTTTTTTGTAGCAAAAAGTATTCAGTATTTTTTGTAACAAAAAATATTCAGTATTTTTTGTTGCAAAAAATATTCAGTATTTTTTGTTGCAAAAAATATTCAGTATTTTTTGTTGCAAAAAATATTTAGTATTTTTTGTTGCAAAAAATATTTAGTATTTTTTGTTGCAAAAAATATTTAGTATTTTAAGTATGAAAAAAATATTTAGTATTTTTTGTTGCAAAAAACATTTAGTATTTTTTGTTGCAAAAAATATTTAGTATTTTCTTTTTAAAAAATATTTAGTATTTTCTTTAAAAAAAAAATATTCAGTAATTTCTGTATGAAAAAAATATTCAGTATTTTTTGCAGTAAAAAAGATTTAGTATTTTTTATAGAAAAAATATTCAGTATTCTTTCGCAGTCTTTCTAAGAATGTCAAATTCAGATAAGGGACAAATTTTTTTATTTTTATTTTTTCTCTCAATTTAATATCCTTAGAAAAACTGTTGATTTACAAAAATATTCATCTTTTTTTATATTTAAGAATAGTTTAATAAAAATATCAAAAGTATTCTGTTAACTATAATCAAAAAGTTACCAATTTTAAAATGTAAAATTTTTTTAATTATAATATGAAAATATTTTTCAATACTTCTAGTAATTCTTCAGTATTTACTAAAATTTTTATACAACATGTATTTCACCTGTTTATTAAATTTTAAATATTTTACTTTTTTTTGTTCATTATTAACGATTTTGTAACATTAAAAAAAAATTATTTTACTTCTTCTGGTGTTTTTTTATTTATTTATATTTACTATATTTTTTATTTTTTATTCATTATTTTTTTTTATTTATATTTACTATCTTTTGTATTTTTATGTACTATCTTTTGTATATTTTTATTTACTATACATTTTACATATAATTTATTTATTTATTTATTTCACACTTTTTCAGTGTTATTGTAATCTTTTGTTTGAAAAACACCTTTTTAGGTATCCATACTTTCAAGTTCGTGGACCCAGAGTAATTAGTAGTAAAAAAATAGGTGTAGGATCCCAAAGGGAACTTGTAATGAATAAAGTTAATTTACCGCCAACGATTCATAATTATAATTCCCAGGATGGAAGTAGCATAAATCTCAGCAGGTAAATTATTCGCTCATTTAAACATTTATATTATTCACATATTTATAACAATATTCATTCTTTTCAGCAATTATTCCTTTCTTAAAATTTATAGTTTTCTAAATTTTATATTATATATTTATAATATATATTTTGTATAAAAAAATATGAATGAAATTATGCTTTATTTTTTTTGTTAATTAAATAATTTGGTCTATGTTTATTAACATGATTTTTTTAAATTGGACATTTCTTTATATCTATTTGTTTGTAATTTTATATTTATTTCGTTATGAAAAGAATTCAGTTGAAATGTGAATGAAATTTAAATGATAAATATCAATTTAATTTTTTTTCTGTTTATAAACTATTTCTAAAAAATTTTTCTGTTTTTTTTCTTTTTTTTGCAACAAAATGTGTAAAATTGTTGCAGACGTAATTCTGTAGATAAGTACAGTTTTCTAAATTTAAGTTTTTGTTGGAAAACTTTTAAATTTTTACTTTTATATCTGCATGCTGTTTAAAAGCTTTGAATTATTGAATTAATTTGCACTAGAATATGATATTGAGAATCACTTTCTAACATATAGAGCTTTCTCGAAAATTTTTTTATTTGGAGTAAATTATAAAATTTCTTTCGTGTAGAATCACGTATAATAAATAGAAATTTTTCTATTCTGCATTTTCCATAGATTCTTAAATCCTATTATCTCACTTCGTTTGTCTAATGTATTTTAACATCTCTCAAAATTTATACTGAATTACTGTGTCATTTATAGTGGAAAATAGTTTTGCTTTTTTAATTTTTTATATCAGAATTTTTTATTTTACCCAATTTTTAATTTTTATCAGAAGAAATTCATTGGTTTTCATTTAGGAAACATTTTTGTGTAATTTAAAGAAATTTCATATCACTTATGTATTATTATTTAAGTCAAATTTGAAGATAAATTTTTTAAAAACTATTTTTATTTTAAATTTAGAATCCTGTTATAATATTTCACATAATTATGTATTAAAAATTCTGAAAAGGCGACATTTGTATATTAAAAAATATAATAATTCTTGTTAGTTTTATAATATTGAATTCGAAGTAAATTAATTTTTTCTATGTATACAATTTTTATTAAAACACATAAAAATAATTGGACTGTTTTCAAGAATTTTATAATCAAATATTTTTTTTAAACTGATTGAAACCTTTTGAAAAATTTTTTTTCTATTTTTTCTTAAAAATACCTGAATTTTTGCAACGAATTATTAAAATTTTTTAAATTAATTAAATTCCATCAACATTTTTAATAATAATTGAATTGTTTCCAAGAATTATAATTATCTAGATTTCTAAATAAAATAATTGATGAGCAATTTTTCAAAATTTTACAAAAAGTTTTTTTATTTACGAACATAATTTAATTATTGCAAAGAAACTTATTTCGAAATATTTTATTCCAATTTCGCAGAATAATTTACTTCTTTGCAAATATTAAAATTGATATTATGGAAATAATTGAATAGTTGCTTAAAAATTTTATATTAATGTTCTTGATATAAAAAAAATTCAGTTATTTCAAAGAATTATAAAAAATAAAATCTTGACAAAAATTTAATTCTTTTCAAAAAAAAAAAAAAAAAATCCACGAAAGCTTTCAATTTTTTTTTAGTTCGTTATAAAATTTTTGCAAAAATTCAATTATTTTCCAAAAAATTCTACGAAAGAATTCAATTTTTTTTAATTCGTATCCAAAATAAATCCTTTAAATTCTTTTCTTTTAAATTTAATTATTTTTAAACAAATTTTACAAAATAATTCAATTTTTTGCCTAATTCAGTATAAAAGATTTCAATGAAATTCAATTATTGTCAAAAAAAAATTTTATTTCCTTTGAAATATAAAATAATTTTTTTTTAAATTAAGAAAACGACACAAATTTTGTTTAGAAAAATGTTTATTAAGTCAATCTTTTAATAAAATTCCGCACTGCAGGATTCAGTAAAATTGTTTTTTTTAATTTTAAAAAACTTCTACAATAAAGTATTTATTTATATAAAATTTTTAACAGAAGTGATTAAATTTTAAAAACATGAGAGAAATTCTTCATAAAATTTTTCTAAATTTAAAGAAATCCTTAAAAAGAATTTAATCAGGATTTTGCAATTTTTGAATGAAATTCTTCGCAAGAATTCAATTATTTTTATTAATAACAAAATTCTTCAAAGGGATGCAATTATTTTTAATTTAATTGTAGAAAAATTTCTCGAAAGAACATTATTTTTAAAAATATTAATTAAATACAATTATTTCCAAAAATCCTTATAAAATTCTTTGGAAAAAGTGAATTATTTTTCTAAATAGTGACATTGTATTAAAAATAATCGAATACTTTGCAAAAAATTGTTATTATTTATGAAAATGATTTATTTCTTGCAAAGGAACTAATTTTGAAATATATTTCATTCCAATTTTTCAGAATAGTTTACTTTTTTCCAAATATTAAAATTGTTATTAAGAAACTAATTGAATTGATCCTAAAACTTTTACCGAATAATTTACTTTTTTTCCAAACATTAAAATTCTTATTATGAAACTAATTGAATTGTTCCTAAAAATTTTACTAATGTTATTGATATAAGAAAATTCAGTTCTTTCGAAGCATTTTTTTTACTTTCGAAAATAATTGATATTTTTTTCGAAGAAGTTTTTAATAGATTTTTCAAAACCAATAAATAACAGTTTAATTACTTAATTTATTTATGAAACAAATTTTTCTTTAATTTTGTCTATTAATTAAATTTTTCTTTAATTTTGTCTATTAATGAATTTTTTCTTTAAGTTTGTCTATTAATTAAAACTAATTTAGTTTGACTTAGTAAAATTTGCGATAATTAAAAATTTAAAACACAGTTTTCCCGCGGATATGTCAAATTGAATTCCACTATCCGCAGAAGAACTTTAAAAACGAAAATTCAGTAGAGAATAATTTTCCCAGTACAATGAAAACCGAGAATTTCCCGACACTCCATAAAAATAAGAGGCGTTACACAAAACAAAAAAAAATCCCCAAACAAATTATAATAACAAAAAAAAATGATTTCAGAGTACAAGAGAAGTTACCCCCGAACCACAATGCCCAGCAGCAGTTGCAGCAGCCAGTTCTACCTCTCTTAAATCACAATAGTCGTAAACGTGAGAGCATTCCAAAATGGGACGACGACGACGACGACGATTTTGCCGATCTACTTGGGTGCGTTACACCTTAACTTTAATTCTTCAAAATAAAAATAAAAAAAAATCTGATAACTCCTACCAATCATCAGTTTAAGCTCGATCTTACGATGCTCAGTATTCCGTTGTTGTTCTCACGCATCAGGAGCAAGATCATCCCGGACAATTCCAACACGAAACTTGTTCCCGACCGTGTCTACAAGGAAAATCGTGCCAATTGGAGCAGCAATTACTCCATCGAGAATCCGAAGCAAGCCAATGCCAACAACTGGTCCTTGCCCGCTTGGGACGAGCCGCAAGAGACGAACAATTGGAATAGTCTTCAGAATCAAAATCAGCATCCGAGTCAGTATCAGAATCAACATCCGAGCCAGAAGCCGAGTCAGTATCAGAATCAACATCCGGGTCAGCATCTGAGTCAGTACCAGAATCAGCATCCGAGTCAGAATCAGAGTCAGTTCCAGAATCAGCATCCGAGTCAGAATCAGAGTCAGTACCAGAATCAGCATCCGAGTCAGAATCAGCAGCAGAGCCAGGGCAACAATTTGAAAAGTAGCGCGAGGAAAGTTTCGGCCAAGCAACATTACCTCAGCGTCGCTCGGTACGTCGCTGGCCAGAGCACGAATTTGCCTTCCAGGTACCGACCCTTTCCCACTCTTCTCAAGCGAATTCTCATCGGGCACCTGACACTCCTCCTCGGTTACCTCGTCGTTCGCTGCTTTCTCCCGGCCCAAGAAGAAATCCTCAAGCATATCGACGACTTACTCATTTTCGCCCACCTGAAAAAACCTTCATTCGCCCAGCAAATCATCTCGTCTTCACCTCTCGAGAAATTTCACCAATTCTTCAATTTTCCCACTCTCTTCACAATCTACAAGGAGAGACTGCTTCCAATTGTGAAAAACTTGGAAAATCTCGATCTCATCCTTCGGGACTTTCTACAAATTTTCCACTTGAAAATCGACGACATCGAGCATGTTTGGAATAATCTTTCCCCCTTCGTTCTCTTGTGTCTCAATCATCTCCTAGTGATTCTCTTGGAGATTTTCACTATTCTTTGGTCGGTGGCGATTTTTCATTTTTTGATTCTCTGTCAAATTTTCCTGATCGTCTTGAATCGAATTTTGCAATGCTTCTTCTTGCTCGGGAAGTACAGTTACGAAATTGTTAGCGATCCAAATGTGAGGATTCAAGCGATGAGAGTTCTTATGAAGTACCCATGTCAATCGTCGTTTGGAAGGCAATCAGCATTTTCGGAAATTTGTCAAAAGTATTTTTTCGAGACGGAGAAAAATTCTTGGAATTTGTTTTTTTCCAAATTCCTCGATTGGGGTAAAGTGCTACTGCAGTTTGTGATTAAGTGGTCGCCGCTGATTTTCGAATTGATCTTGTCGATTTTTTGCGGTGGGAGAATTTACCGGTTTTTAGAGTCGCAGCGTCTTTAATGCTTTTTGGAGTATTTTGCAATGGTTTTTATTTATCATATTTTAAGTATAGTATTCTTTTTTATTCTTTTTCGAAATTTTTTGCTATATCATTTTTTTCTGTCTCGAGATGGAAATTTCCTTTGATGCTCTAGGGAGATATTTTTTTACGGAATTTCGTCTGAGTTTTTGTACGCTAAACTAAAATTACATGGTCTGATTAAAATAATCTAATACAGCAATCTTCTGATATTTTTCTTAATTTTAGACTAAAAAAAAATATTTTGCTTTTTTACTTTTTTAGAAAGTATCAAATTAATACTAAAGTGATCCATATTTTGGTATCAGAATGATACAGTTTAGTATTAATTTGATACTTTCTAGAAAAGTGAAAACTTTGAATAAATTTTTGATAATTAACTCTCGGTCTGAATAAAACTGTCTAAATTTAATTTTTAATTAAATTATTACAATAGTTAGAAGTTTTTGCTTTAAATAAAGTAAAAGAAGAAGAAATTATCAAAAAAAAACATATTTTAGAGTAAAATTAAAAGTACTTTTTATTGAATCAAATTTATTTTGTATTGAATCAAGATTATTCATTTTAACTAGCCGAATTATCCGCGCGCAAGCGCGCGGGAATATTGTGCTACAATGTTTATTGTAAACAATTTCAAGTCATTTTAATTTAAGTAATTAATTAAATTTTCAAAATATATTATATTTTTAAACTTTAAAGTATATGAAAAAACTTTAACAAATTTCGATACTAATTTCAAATTTAGCATCCGATTTTCAAAATTGAAAATAATTAAACTTTCTTGTACGAGGAAAATTGAATTTCATACAAATTCTTATATGATACCTAAATTAAAAAAAAAATTAATTACGAAAATTTTAATTATTCTAAAGAATAGAGAAGGTAAAAAAAATTATCAGCTATATATAGGTATTTAACTTTCCGAACAAAGAATATAAACAATATTTTTTTTAGAGAATTTCTACTACTTTTAATTCGCTAATAATGAAAAAATCAATTTTATTTAACAAAATTTTATACAATTTTTATTTTCCTAATAATTCAATTACTTTTAATAATTATAAAATTTTTCATGAAAATTCCATTTTTTCAAAAAAATTTTTGATTAAATTCTAAGCATGAATTTAATTATTTTCATAATCGTAAAATTTAGTTACTTTCACAAATAAAGTTTTTGACAAGAATTTATTCAATTATTTAAACTAATAAAATTTTCATAACATTTAAAAATTCATTATTGAAAACAATGTTCATCAAATTCGTATAAAGATTTCAATTCCTTTTAAAAGTAATAAAATTTTCAACGGAAATTCAATTCTTTTTAACAATTTTAATAAACTTTTCTGCAATAATTCAATTATTTTCAAAAATTTAATAAAATTATTCGAAAGAAATTAATTGTTTTAAATATAATTTTAGTAAAATTACTCCCGAAAATTCAATTATTTTGAGGTATTTCAATAAAATTCTTTTCAAAATTCAATTATTTTCATAAATAACAATATTTATCACAATAATTCAATTATTATTAAAAGTAATAAATTTCTTCTTGGAAATTCCATTATTTAAAAAAAATCGAATAAATCGTTCACAAGAATTCAATTATTTTCATAAATAATAAAATGTTTTTTTGGAAAATCCAATTATTTTCAAAAAAATTTAATAAAATTTCCCACCGACATTCAATTATTGACAAATTTTTTAATAGAATTCTTTGTAAAATTTAATTATCTTTAAAAACTTTTCACATTTCAATGATTTTCAATATCTACTATTTTTATAAAATAACCAAACAGAATAAAATTATTCAAAAAAAATTTATAATAAAATTCTAGGAAAAAATTCAATTATTTTCATCAATTTTAATAAAATCCGCCGCAAGAAATTAATCATTTACCTAATTAATAAAATTCTTTGAAAGAATTAAATTATTTTTATAAATAATAAAATTCTTCGAAAGTAATTAAATTATTTTTTCATCAATTATTAATAAAATTTCTCGAAAGAATTCAATTATTTTCATAAATTACAAAATCCTTAGAAAAAATGTAATTCTTCAAAAAATTCAATTTTTCTCAAAATTTATAAAATTTTTCAGAAAAATTCAATTATTTTCCAAATTTTTTTAAAAATTCTTCCCAAGAATTCAATTATTTTCCAAAATTTTTTTTAAATTCTTCCCAAGAATCCAATTATATTTACCTATAAAAATAGAAATATATTCCAAAAAATTTAACTATTTTCTTAAATTATGAAATTCTTCAAAAAAGTCAATTTTTCCTAAAATTGACTTTCCAAATTGTTTTAGAAATTCTTCCCAAGAATTCAATTATTTTCCAAATTTAAAAAAAATATTATTCGCAAGAATTCAATTATTTTTAAAAAAATAGAAAAATATTCCAAAAAAATTTAACTGTTTTCATAAATTATGAAATTCTTCAAAAAAAGTCAATTTTTCTAAAAATTTATAAAATTCTTCAGAAAATTTCAATTATTTTCAAAATTGTTTTAAAAATTCTTCGCAAGAATTTAATTATTTTAATAAATAATAAAATATTTCAAAAAAATATTATAATGTTTATGTATATTTCTATATTCTATCAAAACGTATAAAAAACAAAAGAATAACTTTAACTAACTTCAAATGTGGACAGAGATCCGAAAATCTGGAATTATTATATAATTCCAAAGCAATTTTTGGTTGACTGTGTAACAAAGAAAACATTTGAATCAAACATAATTGTTTGATTCAAATGTTTTCTCAGTGAATTTTTGAGAATAATTAAGTTTTCTCGGGGAATTTGGTTAATTTTTTATTGAGAATAATTAAGTTTTCTTGGAGAATTTAATTAATTTTTCATTGAAAAGAATTAAATTCTTATATCAAGAACTTGAAAGAAAATTTTTTTTTGGTACATATTTGAATTTTTTTCACAAAAATTCGATTATATTCGTTATATAAATAAATTCTCATTAGCAGTTAATTCTTTCGAATAGTTTTATTATTTCAACTAAAACTGTAATTATTTCAACTTAAATAAAGTTGTTATATAAATAATTTGATTTTTTCCATAAAATTCCATTATATTCGTAATAATAAATAAATTCTCATTAGCAATTAATTCTTTCGAATAACTTAATTCTTTCAACTGAAACTTTAATTATTTAAACTTAAACAAAATTTTTAGACTATAAACAATTTAATTTTCTCGATGAAATTTCATTATATTCGTAAACATAAATAAATGTTTTATTACGATTCATTTGGTTAATCTAATTATTTAATCATTTATGAAAATAATAGAATTTCTTCGAAGAATATTATAAAAAATTTTTTTAAAAATATGAAATTTAATTTCTTCGGGGAATTTCATTAAATTTTTTTTTGCACATAATTAAGTTTTTTTAAAGAAATTTAGAGAAAATTTTATTGAAAATTATTAATTTTTATGTAGAAAGCTACGCAAAATTTTAGGATTTTTTAAAATATTTTAAATATAAAAAATTATTAACATTTTTTAGGTAAAACTTCATTATAATTATTCAAAGAAAATAAATAAATGCAAGTGTAGAATTCTTTCAAATAAGTTAATTATTTGTGCAAAAAAATTGAATTTTTTTCAAAGAATTTTATTTTAATTTTCAAGATATAATTGAACTTTATTTCGAAATATTTTTCTTAAAATTCCACACTTGTATCAATTAAAGATTAAAATTCCTAAAAATGTAAATTTATTAAAATTTTTAAAAAATAATTATATTATTTTAATATTCTTAAAATGTCAGGCTGATTATGCTTTTCTTCTACTACTGTTATTAGAATTATAGTCTAATTACACTGCAAAAAAGTTATTTGATTCAAATAATCGATTATTTGACTATTATCAAATAGATGTTTACTTGAATCAAATAAATTGTATTTTAATCAAATATTTCAGTATTTGAAGGAAATATTATTGATTCAAATAAAAATTATTTAATTCCAGCAAACATTTATTTGATAATAGTCAAATAGACGGTTATTTGAATGAAATAAATTTTTTTCCAGTTTATAGAAATTTTTAAATCTACTTAGCAGTTTTTATTAATAACAACAAATATTTTAGTGCAACTAAAACTGTATTTTACACTTTAGAAGGAATTTCTCTTTTTCAAACTCTTAAAATTGCAGTCTGACCAAAATATATCTTTTTCTACTTTCTAATTACTTGTAATGATTCCTAAACATTCAGTTTGACTATAAAATGGTCTTTTTCTACTTAGAACAAAATTTCATTAAATTCCTAAAATTTTTATCTGATTAGTACTGTCTTCTACTACTACCACTATAATTATAGTCTGATTACAATGTTTTTCTAATACTTAATTTTTAGTCAATAATTTTAAATGTTTCAATTCTTATTAAGAATATCTTTAATCACTTAGAATAAATTTCCCGTAATTTCCCAACTTTTAGTCTGACCAAAATTACCTTTTACTATTTATAAATTATTTTTATTGGCTTCTAAACTGACTAAAATAGTCATTTTTAAACAAAAGATTTTTGTTTTCAGAAATTAAATTGATTTAATTAAATCCATTTAATTAAATTCGCATTAAAAATTAAATAACTATCTTAAATTGCTTTTTCTGACTTCAATGAAGAATCAATTCCAAATTTCACAGTCTGACTAAAATGCTCCTTTTCTACTAAGAAGAAGCCTCAATTCTCAATTTCCTTAATAGTCTGACCAAAATTTTCTTCTACTACTGAGAAGATGTGACAACTCTGAATCTATTCGTCTGACTAAAATTGTCTTTTTCCACTTCGTCGCTAAAATTGTAAAAAATTGAAAAATTATTATCTTTGACTAAAATGGTACTTTTTAATGCCAAAACTAAACTTATAGACTGACTAATTATTTTGCACTACTTACGAAAAATTTTGACATTTTTTCCATTGCAAATTTCTCAGTCTGATCAAAATTGACTCTTACTACTCGGAAGAAGTTGACATTAATTTATGAGTAGAAGTAAAATTTATTTTCAGATTTATATGCTAATTTATTTTAGCAAAGAAAATTTATTTTCATCAAATAGAAAGTATAGTTCGCTTATGGAGTCACGTTTAAATATATTATACTCTAGGTCGATCATAAAAATTCTAAAAATTTACTTTTTTTAAAAAAATTCATTTTTATTAAATAAAAAGTATTAAAAGTTTTATTAAAAAACTTATTCAGTCACGTTTAGATACTTGATTCTCGGTCTATCATAGAAATACAAAAAAAAATTCCCATTGATATATTTTTTGATCCTATTGTCAATTATATATCTTTTAAGAGACGAACAATTTTCATTTTGGAAAAAAAATCCCCATCAGTCCTGCTTTCTGTGCCATTTCACGAAGATTATTTCAAATTCCTTACTCGCCAATAAAAAATACATGGTCTTGTATTTTTGTGTACATATAAAATTGGAACAAAAATAAAAACGTGATTCTAAATTTTTTGCTACATTTTTCATTTTTTTTTTTTTTTTCTAATCGAAAATTTTGTTTCCATGGGATTTTTGCAGAAACGGCGAGAGTGATATGAATCGTTCGAGAATAATGATGAACGGTGGCTTGGCGCACACGCCAACATTGGATAAAATTGAGGATTTCCAGGAATCATTCTGGACGCCGAGGGAGAATTTGGAAAATCAAACGAGGCAACATTATATAGCGAGAAATCGTTATATTGCTGAACAAACGACAAAATTGCCATACGCTAGTGTCTACGGTACTCAAAATATGAGTGAGTTTGTTCGTGTGGCTTTGCTTTTCGATTATTGCACGCAAAATAGTTTCTCGCTCTATATTTTTGCATCTCATATATATATATTGAATAATATGTGGGATTTTAATTATTCAATTTTGTCATGTGGCAAAATTAATTATTATAAACATTAAAAAAGAATCAATTTTTGAAAAATTAAGATATTCATTCACTTTAATTTTTCACATTTTATAGGAAAATATATTTTTTACTTTTTTTTTTTTTTTTACTTTTTTTTTTACTTTACTTTTTTTAAAACATTAAAAATTTAAGAAAATTTTCTAGAAGTGAAAACAGACGTGTTTTATTATTCAGACTGAATTTGGCGAAAAAATTACTGTAAAAATAAATGTGAGTTGTTCTAATTAATTTAATTAACAAAAAAGTACAGTGAAAAAAAATTTATTTGATTCCGATAATTCAAATTCAAACTTGAATCAAATAATTTTTATTTCAAACAAATAAATTTTATTTGAATCAAATATTTCAGTATTTGAAGCAAATAAATTGTATTTGAAATTTTGAATCAAATATTTCAGTATTTGAAGCAAATATTATTTAATTGACTCAAATAAAAATTATTTGATTCAAGTAAATATTTATTTGATAATAGTCAAATAATCGGTTATTTAAACCAAATAAATTTTTTTTCAGTGTACTATATAAAATATTTAAAAAATATATTTTTCCTTTAAAATGTGCAAAATTAAAATTAATCTAGGTCTTAATTTTTCAAAAATTGAATTACTATTCAATCTGAAAAATAAAACGACTGTTTTTACTTCTACAAAATTTTCCTAAATTTCTAGTTTTAGTCTAACTAAAAAAATGATAATTTTAATTAACTAAATTTGACTAAATTACTTTTTGTTTTACTAAATTGTTACTATTATTATTAATATTAATATTATTATTATTTTTTGTATTACTATTATTAATTATTATTTATCCGACTAAATACTTTTTACTACACTGAGAAATAAATTTAATTGATTCAAATAACGGATTATTTGACTATTATCAATTAAATATTCAATTAAATCAAATAATATTTATTAGAGCGAATTAAATGGTATTTGCTTCAAATACTAAAGTTATCGTTTCAAATACTGATGTTTTCGATTTAAATACCATTTAATTGACTCCATTGAATATTATTTGACTCAAGTAAATATTTAATTGATAATAGTCAATTAATCGATTATTAGAATCAATTAAATTTTTTTTTCAGTGTCACGGTAAATCGTTAGGTATTAAAATAACACCAAAATGGATTAAAATAACACTAAATTGGATTATTTTAATCCTTTTTGGTATTATTTTAATGCCTAACGATTTACCGTGGTACTAATGAAAAATTTTCATGAATTTAAAAAATCACCATAATTTTCAAAAAATTGGTATTATAATTAATTAATTATAAATACCAAATTACTTTTCATTCGTTTTTTCTCTCAAATTGATATCCTGAGAAAAAAATCTGTTACTAAAAACTAGAAAATCATTATTTATTTATCATTAAAAATTTCGTTTAATAGAATTTAATTTTCTCAATTTTTTTGTGAAAATCACCATTTTTATTTTTTTCTTTCCATTCAAAGGAGTTGGAAAATGATTATACTGGTTGATATTGTATTACAGCGACAATTACTGACATTAATGAGATTGACCTAGATTGACTATATCTATACTTATTTTCTAAATAATATATTCATACTATCTAGTTCATCACTAATAAGCACGCTGAAATTTTAACAACAACAAGAAAAACAATATTTCTATTTAAAAATAACTTTAAAATTAAAAAAAAATATTTTTAAAAATAATTTTAAAATAACTATTCACTTTTTCCCAAACTACATTTTTTTGGTTGACTAATATCATAGGTATAACTACCGAAATTATAAAAACGAAAATTTCTACCATTTTTGACAGATATAATAATAATTATTATTATTATTATTATTATTATGTATATAGAAATTCATTATTTATAATACATTTTATTTTTTTACTTTCTTCTATTTTTATTATTTTTCCTTCATTTTTAATTATTTAATTTTAATTAAATGATCCAATTTTATAGGCTATTGAATTTTGTTAAAATTTCCTAAGAATACAAACAATAAGTTGAATAAATTTTTAATCTCATTTCTTAAGTATAAATATTTTTTTTATTACTATTAATTATTTTTTATTTACCTTTTTTACTTTTTCGTTCTATTTTTATTGCATTTTATTATTATTATTATTGGTTAGTATTTTTATTATGATTATTATACTTTTAATTTTATTTTGTTTGTAAAATTCCTTATTTTACTCTCTTTTACCATCGTTCATTATATTTTTCAAGTCTGTAATTTTTTTTAACATTGAAAACTTAATTTATCCTTCGCGCTACCAAAGATTTTTGTATACGCGGGCTACCGGCTGGCCACACGGTGTGGCCAAACGCTATTTTACTTTTATGTTCCCAAAACGATTAAAATTCATCAAACTTTTTGTATATAATTATGTGCTAATACAAATACTGTATTTTAATAATGTTTTATGAATATTGCAATATTTACTGAAACGAGTCATAAGTATTATTAAAAAATTATTTAAACAAATTATTGTTGTTATTTACCAACTTTTTCCAGAATGCACCTAGAAAGTTCGGGGTTTTTCCTAATTTTGCAATTTATTAAATCTTATATGATTGTAGATAAAGAATAAAAGTTAAATAAAAATTGAACTATTGTTTAAACAATTTTTAAACAAATTATTGTTGTTACTTAGCAACTTTTTCCAGAATGCACCTAGAAAGTTCGGGTTTTTTTCCTAATTTTGCAATTTACTAAATCTTATATGACTACAAATAAGGAATAAAAATTTTATTATTATTTAAACAATTTTTAAACAAATTATTGTTGTTATTTACCAACTTTTCGCAGAATGCACCTAGAAAGTTCGGGGTTTTTTCCTAATTTTGCAATTTACTAAATCTTATATGACTACAAATAAAGAATAAAAATTTGATTATTATTTAAACAATTTTTAAACAAATTATTGTTGTTATTTACCAACTTTTTCCAGTATGCACCTAGAAAGTTGCAGTTTTTTTCTATTTTTGCAATTTACTAAATCTTATATGATTGCAGATAAAGAATAAAAATTTGATTATTATTTAAACAATTTTTAAACTTATTTGTAGTCATATAAGATTTAGTAAATTGCAAAATTAGGAAAAACCCCGAACTTTCTAGGTGCATTCTGCGAAAAGTTGGTAAATAACAACAATAATTTGTTTAAAAATTGTTTAAATAATAATAAAATTTTTATTCCTTATTTGTAGTCATATAAGATTTAGTAAATTGCAAAATTAGGAAAAAACCCGAACTTTCTAGGTGCATTCTGGAAAAAGTTGCTAAGTAACAACAATAATTTGTTTAAAAATTGTTTAAACAATAGTTCAATTTTTATTTAACTTTTATTCTTTATCTACAATCATATAAGATTTAATAAATTGCAAAATTAGGAAAAACCCCGAACTTTCTAGGTGCATTCTGGAAAAAGTTGGAAAATAACAACAATAATTTGTTTAAACAAATAAAAAATGTATTGTAATATCAAAATATATTGTATTTATTGATATAAAACAATTTTACTGTTCAAGTTTAATGGATTTATTTTTATTTTTTTGCAGTATACGAAAAAAAACACCCGGTCAATTTTCAGTATTCTTGTACATACTTTTTGAATTGTTATAAATAAACAAGAAGAAATGTAAGAAAAAAATTTATTTTTGTTTTTTTCGAAAGTAGATAAAATTTGGTTCAGTGAGTTAAAATGGCGATTCGATTGATACAAAATTCGAGCAGATATAAAACATTATGTATCACTTGGCCACACCGTGTGGCCAGCCGGTAGCGCGAAGGTTATTTTCGAAATTCTTGAGTGAAATTCTTAATTTATGCCTACGTTTTTATTTCAACTAATTATTCATAACATAAGTTAGACCTCATAAGGAATAATTTATATTCTATTGATTGGCATAATAGTTCCACTATTTATCCAATTATTTTCGTTTTCTATGACGTATGAATATCGAAGGAATTTAGAATTTACTCTTTCTATTTATCATAAGCAGCAAATTTTTCAAATATTTTCGAATAATTTTTGACTGAATTGTCTATTTATAAAATTCGAAACTTATTAATCAAATATTTTATTATATTTTTCTTTTTTTTCATTATTTTCGATATAAAAATATTTTTTCTTTACTTGGAAAATTTAAAAGACAATCGCCTCTAAAAAGTGTTTATAAATTAAAAATTAGTTTCCTTGGAATTTTAATTTCAGTCGAATTCTAATTCGATTCTATCTATTTATGCCATTTATTAATTAAATTCTGTATAATTAGTTACTTAATTTAATTTTTATTAATGAATTAAAGAAAATTAATGCAAATTATGTACGTATATATTGTATTACAATTTATAAATAATATTACGAAATTATTATTTTGTAATAAAAAGGCCTAAAGATGGTTTTCTTATACAAAATAATGAAAGTTTTTTTTAAGAATTAAAATAGGAAATATAATAACATTCTAAATTAATTTTACTCGACTTTTTATTCTCTAATTAACTTGGATTTAAAATTTTTAAATCTAATTTTTTCTGTTTAATTCTATTATTATAATATTTATGTATTGAATTTTCTAATTTGGAAATTATTTAGGTACTGTACAAATACACCTGTAGAAAAAATACGTAAATATTTTATTTTGTTTTAAACTAATGAGTTTGCAGTTTTGTGCATTGATGTATTACATAGAATTATTGCACTCGTTATTTATTTGTTTGGTAATTTTCTTGCTGTGTCGCACTCCATATAATGACGAAATAAAAAATAAAAAATTAAAAATTAAAATTACAATAAAAAAATTCTTTCTACTAAAAATTCATCGTAACTAAATTTATAATTTTTTTATAAGCAATAAATTTTTTGTTTTCATTCGCTTTGACTTGTTCCCTCGATTAAAAATTTTAATTTTCAATCATTAATAATTCAACATTTTTTAAATTATTATTAATTATAATTTGAAATATTAATTTTTCTTTTATTCAAGAAAAATTTATTTGATTCAAGAAAAATTTATTTAATCCAAAGAAAATTTATTTGATTCAAAGAAAATTTATTTAATTAAAAAAAAACTTTCTTTGATTCAAAAAAAAAATGTTTCTTTAATAAATTTATCTCTTTAAGAAAAATGTCGTTTTATTAAAAAAAAAACGTCTGTATTAAAAAACAAATTATTTGGATTCAAAGAAAATTGCTTGAATCAAAGAAAATTGACGTTTAAATGAAAGAAAATTTCCTTTTTGAATGAAAAATTTTCTTTAAATGTAAGAAAATTTTCTTATTGAATAAAAAATTTTCTTTAAACGGAAATATATTGAAAATTTATTTTCTAAGAAACAAAGCGAGTCTAGAAAACTGATTCCTTTGTAAATAACAAAAAAAAAATACTAATTGTAATTGTAATTTTATACTTTTTTATTAAAAATGATTCTACAATATGCGAATAAAAAAATTCAATTAAAAAGTAAATAATAATAGAAATTAGTCTTTATAGAGGAATAATTTGAAGAAAAATTATTTCTTTTCTACTTTTAAGTAAAGTTTTCAGTAGTTGTAGTTTCAGTAGATTTTAAGCTCGTGTGAATATAATTTTCTTCTTTTGTTTGATGAAATTCTTTTTTTGTCTTTTGTGATAAAATTTATTTAGTTTTGAATTTGTATTTATTATTTATTTATTTTTATTAATTTCTATTTATTTTTACTATTTTCATTAATTTCTATTATTATTTTTTTATTAATTATTTAATTTCATGAATTATTTAATTAATTTTAATTTTTTAAAATTAATTTTATTAATTGTTTAATTTTAATTTTTTATTTTGTTTATTTTTATTTTTTTTATTTTTTTATTTTTTTATTTACCTATTTCTATATATTTTTTTTAATTTTATTGTTTTAATTATTTTTTATTTACCAATTTTCATTTATTTTTATTATTTTACACATGAAATGTGAATTAATTGTTAAAATTTAAATTTTTAGAGCCAGTGAGTAAAGGTACGCTTCAGTCGAATTTATTCGGCGGTTTACTTAGTGCAAGACCAAGTGGAGGTCTTCATGGACGAACTGATTGGGCAGCCAAGTATCTCAAATGATACACTATGTAGAAACAATTACAAAAAAAAAAAGAATCAGTGCATCGATATAGGACAAAAAAAGTGTCCAACTGTGATAAAGGTGTGATAAGACACTGATTTTATTTCATTTTCTCCTCCTGTTCGTCATCATCATAATCATCATTTTCTTCTTCTTCTTTTAATTTTTATTTCAAATAAATAATTATTTATTATATTATAAGAACCTGAATATTCATGTAATCAAGTCGTCCAACGTGAGTCAAATGGCTGATAAATTCACCAAAGTGCTTCGAAAATTTAGAAAAATGAAAAAAAATGTTTCTGAAAATAAATTTCCAGAAACCTTGTAGAAATTGCATATAAATAATGTAGATTATAATTATTGAAACAGTATTCATATAAGAATCTTCATCTCCTATATAAAGAGGAACTAAAAAAAAGTGTCAAAAGTTATGAGAGAAAAAAAGTGATTCTTTGAAAGAAAAAAAGTTCTTTTTTTAAGAATCACTTTCTAGGATATTATTCACGACTTGTCCAAAAATAATTAAGTAGATTGTAAGAATTTTGTTAAATTGTCCTAATTTTTAATTAACGATAAGTTAGAATTAATTTTATTCTGATTGTAAATTGGTGAATTAAAATAATTGATTATTAAAAATTATTATTAAAAATTATTGTTAAAAACTATTATTAAAAACTATTATTAAAAATTATTATTAAAAATTATTAAAAATTATTCTTAAAAATATTCTTAAAATTGTTATTAAAAATTATTCTTATAAATTTTGATTAAATTTATTATTAAAAATTATTATTATAAATAATTACTATGATTAATATGATAAATAATTGCTATGATTATTCTGATTATTATTATTATTATTACAATTAATTTCTAGTAAACAAAGAGAAAAATATTTTTGTTAATTTAAAGAAATCATTTTCTTAGACACGTTTTGTTATTCATTAAAAATAAATTTTCCTTTAAGCAAAATGAAAGTTGTTGATTCAATGAAAATTTCTTTCACTTAAACAAGTTTTCTTGAATTCAAATAAATTTTCTTTGAATCCAAGAAATTTATTATTTAAATAACGAAAATTTTGCTATTGAAATGGAAAATTATTGTTTATTTTAAAAAGGAAAATTTCTTAAAACGAATTAAAAAAATAATTATTATGAATCAAATCAATTTTTTTAAATCAAATAAATTTACAGTTCTTCTGTAGATATTAAATTGAGAGAAAAATTTTTTATTGTAATGTTTCGTTTGAATCAAATAAAGTTTCTTTGAATAAAAGAAATTGTTTTTAAAGAAAATATATTATTTTTTAGTCAAATAAATATTTTTTGAATTAAGTGAATTTTCTTTCGATCAAATAAATATTATTTCCAATCAAATAAGTTATCTTTGAATCAAAGAAAGAAATTGTTTTTAAAGAAAATATATTATTTTTTAGTCAATTAAATAGTTTTTGAATTAGATTATTTTCCTTTGAATTAAATAAATTTTGTTCTGAATCAAGTAAATTTTCTTTGAATCAAATAAAGTTTGTTTGGAATCAACTAAATTTTCTTCGAATCAAATAAATTGTTTTTGAATCGAATTATTTTTTGTTCAAATCCAATAAATTATTTTTGAATCAAATAAAATTTTTAATTCAAATAAATTTTTTTATGAATCGAATAAACTTTCTTTGAATTAAAGAAAAATTAATTTTCATTCGAAGAAACAATGTCCAATGCAAACTATTTCTTTAAATTAGGAAAAGAAAATTTTTTTCTGAGTTAATATTAATTATTGGAAATAAATTATTTCCGCCTATATTAAAGTAAGAATTATATTTTTATTATAAGTCACTTTGGACCAGTCTTGCGATAATAAGAATATCATAATGTATATCAAACTGAAAGAATTGCAGTAAATAAAATCGAAATCGATTTGCAAAAATAAATATTTGATGACTATTGAAAAATTTTTATTCATAGACTACGTCTAGTTAAACTTGAAATGAAAAATATATTTATGATGAAAAAAAAACTTTTTCTAAGACGAGTTATAAAAAACTGTAATATAAAAAATATTGTTCGTTCATGTATATTATATTATTAATGATATAAGGAAAATATTATTTATATAACAATTATATTACTGCAATTATGCTTTTAAATAATTAATTTTTTTTATGTTTTCTTCTTTGGGTGGAGAAATATTTTTTTTAGAGAAAATATTTTCTTTCAGAGAAATTTCTATTTGGTAAAATTTTCTCTTTTAAGGAAATATTTTCTTTGGAGAAAATATTCTTTATATAGAGAAAAATATTATCTTCGAGAAAAATATTTTTTTGGGGAATATTTTTTTTTTTTGAAAAAATATTCTCTGTGTTGAAAATATTCTTTACAGGAAAATATATTCTTTAGAAAAAATTTCTCTTTAAGAAAACTATTTTTTTGGGGGGAAGGAATATTCTTTTTGACGAAAAAAAATAATTCATTTGAAAACAATTTTCCTACTTGGAGAAAATTTCTCTTTGGGGAAAATTTTCTCTTTTAATTAAATATTCTACTGCAGGAAAATATTCTCTTTACTGAAAATATTGTATTTGAAGAAATTTTCTTTTTGAGATAAATAACTTTTTTCTTGTGAAAAAAAATATTTCGTTACGGAAACATTTTCGTCTTGATAATTAAACCATATTCGGAATAGGGTACAAAAATAGTCGCATGTAGAATAAGTAAGAATAATGAAATAATATATATATATGTATTTATTAATATTTGTACATATCGATAATGCGATACGAGAGAGAGATCGTTGAAATTATTAAATTAATAATTTATATATTATACAAATAGAGAAATCCGATAATAAAACACTTTCTTACAACATTTCAGACCTCTCTCTCTATATATTTCTCTCTTTTCTTTGAAAAAAAAAAAATTCGTATCGCAATAATTATAATATAACGTTCGAAAGTTTATAGGGATAAATCTACGATGAAAAATATATAATGTACAGCAAAAAAAGAAAAAAAATTTTTTGCCATCGTTTTATCCCTTTTTTTCATCTAAGCACAACCTCGAGAAAGCATATTCTTCGTCTTTACATTCGAAGTTGAGTCATCAGTTTATTAATTTTTTTTGTATATTTAATTTTACTTATACAGTTATATTATTTTAATTATTATTTGTCCTTAAATTGGGTTTCAATAGCTCAATTATTTTTTAATTTACTATCCCCTCTCTCTCTCTCTTTATTATTTATATAATCTCCCCTTAGAGTTTTATATTTCATGATTTCTTAAAATTATTATTATTATTATTATTATTATTATTATTATTATTATAACACTGAAAAAAATTTATTTGATTGAAAGAAACAATTTCTTGTTTATTGTCAAATAAATATTTACTTGAATAAAATATTTGTCATTCTTATCAATTAAATGGTATTTGCTTAAAATACAATTTATTTTATTTAAATAATAATTATTTGCTTGAAATAAAAATATTTATTTGATAATAGAAAAGCTATTGGTTATTTAAGTCAAATTTTTCTTTCAGTGAAATATTAATATTAAGATTTAATATTACTATTATTTTTATTTTCATTAGTATTAATATTATTTTTAGTACTAATATTATTAATTATTATATAAAATTTTTATCACATGAAGAGAAAAAAATTCATTGCGAGAACAAATAAACATGATTTACTATAACAATAAATACAACTTTATTTATAATTGTACAAGATTTTCAAATTTTATAGCCGAGTTAGGAATTTTTTTTTCATTTATTTAAAATTAATATTATTTATTACTGAAAAATAAAATCTTATTTGTCAAAAAATTAAGTCATTCTTACATTTTTCATACCTGCTTTGCGTATATCTCAGTCTTTTTTTTTATACAATTTTCCGATTTTGGGTATTTTCTACTTTTTTTTTATTTTTATTTTTTAATCATAACTATACAGATTTGAAGAGTAGAAATAAAAATAAAGTTTCGATGACAAAACATTTGGTTCTTAATTTAGTACATTTTTATATATATTATAGGAAAGATTTCCAATGCGGGATATACAGTTTTTTTTACCCATTTTGATATTTTGCAGGAAAATTTTGTTTTTGTTCGAATTCTTGTTTATTTTTTTATTAGTTGACAAGAATTTTGTGAATTTTTTTTTTATTATTAATAAGAAATGATGAATGACAAAATTTATTTTCGTAAAATATGCAAAAGAAGTTAATCTCTAAATTTGAATTAGTAAAATGTTTTACGAATTATCGTTATTGTTTTTAACCATATTAACTATAAAAGAACTTATTTTACTTCCGTTTGAAAAAATATTTTAATTCAAAATTTATTTTCGAACAGTAAAAAAAATTTTTGTGCAAAAATACCGAAAATTAATTTTTATTATTTGTAAAAAAATTTCTTTTAGCTAAAAAAGTAAGAGGAGACAAAAAAAATTCTATAACTGTTTTCAAACTACGCAGTTTTCATATATAATTATATCAGACTTTTCGAGATTTCTCATTCTGATTGCAATATAAATTTTATCATTTCTAGTTATATGTAATGTGTAGAATGAAAAAAATAATAAAAATTTTTTTTCAACTTTAAAACTGAAGAGAAAATTTAGTAATTATAGTAAAAAATATAATTGTATAATTTTATTAATTAACAGTTGTGAATAATTTATAATTTAATTATTGTTAAGTTGAAAAAAAATAAATTAAAGAAATTTTCCAATTTTAAACTTATTATAATTTTTGGTACGAGTCTATACAGTATAAGAATGTTTAGAAAGAGAAAGTATGTTATATAGAAGTAGGAAGATACAATTTATTTTTTTTCGGAAAAATGTGACTTTAGTGCTTTTTCTGATTTTCTAGAAGCCGCTTTTATAGTCATATTTATATATATATGCGCTGATATAAAATTTGATTATGTCTTTTCTACATTTAAGAGATATGTTTTCTTTCTAACACGCAAAAATAATACATAACACTTTACACTATCTAGTCGAAAATATTTTTGAAAAATAAAATTTAAAAATAAACTCTTAAGTCTATTTCAACAATTTTGTTTGTTTAATGAGTATTGGCTCATTACGTCATTAATTAATGACCAAATTAATTCAGAATCATTAAATTAGAGAATTACAAAATTAGTTACAGAACTAATTACAGAATTAGTTACAAAAAGAATTGCAAATCTTTTCAATCAAAAATGAATTTAAAAATATTTCACTGGTACTTTTTTTACCGCTTATTTATTATTATAGTTTACAATAATATTATTGTTGATATAAACTTGAAGAGATTTATTTTTAAATTACAAACTTTCAATATATAAACTAAAGTATAATATTTTATACAAACAGGAAAATATTTCTCAATTTATACTATATTCATGATTTTCTTTTTCTTTCTATATCAATGATAACAATTTATTAATTCACTTTTCTCATACATAACATAAAAACACACCCACACGAATGAAGACAGCAACAGTTTTTCAAATTCAACATTCAACTTGGAATTCATAATAATTATTATATTGAAGCTGATGGTGATCAATAAATTATTTTTGTTTTTCACTTCCCTAACACCATTTAAATTTAAAACTTATAATCTACATGAGTATTCTTATAGGCGATGAAATTATCAAAAAAAGAAAGAAAAACGGAAAAATTAAAATTACCATTTTTTAAAATTCTTTTCTAAATTTTTTAAAAATATTAATTAAAATTTCTGAACTATCTTCACTTTCGTTATAAGTTTGTGAGCAAGTGTTTTACATTTATATGAGTATTTAGAGGAAAACAATTAATTGACTTGAATGATGGTGACATTTTCTTTGAGAGGGGAAGGATTTTTGTAAAATAGTAAATCAATTCCAAATTTGATGCAAAATCTACGAAAATGAGGAATTCATAAAAATCATTTTAAACAATATTTAAAAGAAAATTTTAAATATTTAAAAGAAATGTAAAGTATAAAATTATCTATTTTAGATAAATATAATTTAAAATTAAAATAATCGTATTGATTTAAAATTAAAATTGACATTAAATTGTAAATCATTTTTACAAATTTAACAAATATTCATCATTTACCTAATCAAAATCAAATTTATGAATCAAATTTACCTAATCAAGTTTTAATCGCTTATGATCACTTTTAATTTATAAATAATTTAGGTAATTAAATGTTATTTTCATAATGCAATTTTTAATTAAATTTGATCATTAATAAATATAAAATATTTTATGCAATACTAACAAAATAAATAGTAAATAATAAAAAATTAAAAACATTGTTTTCAATATCAAAAGAAATTGATAAAAATTTTCAATAACAAAATAATAAATCTTGACATATAAGGAGACGAACTCTAATCGACTATGCAAATTAATGAAGAATGGTATTACTAATGGTAGCAGTGGCGTTTTCTACAATTTTTGGCAACGCTGTTGTCGTTAGATTTGTGAGACTGTTACTTAAAATATTGGTATTATTAAGAACCATTGATGTTGTCAATAGAGTTGTTAAGGTAGCAGCAGTACTTTTTACCTTTGGAAGCCTCGTGATTCTTTCAACACTCGGGAAGGTCGAAGAAATGGCATTTGTGAATAAATTCATCGTCACATTGCCAGCGGCGGCAATAATTGGCCTTCTTGGCTTGGGACAAATTTTTTTCGCCGACACCGATGGACCCAAACATGCGTCCAACATATATGCCAAGAGAGAGCCCACTGTCAGTCCAGTTGTATATGAAAGAGTCATTATATTTCCTGTGGGGAAGAAAAATTTCCTTAATGCTTTTTATTATAAAAATTTTCAATTTTTCTTTATGTTTTTTAATTATTTTAATTTTATTTCTTAATTTTTGTAATTATTTATTTGTCTACCGGTTAGTTCGCGATGCTCTTCGGGAACTTTGCTGGGAGCTTGAATCATGGGAACACTGCCAACGATGCCATTTGTGAGACCAAGTAATAAGGAGAATAACAGTGGATAACCTTCTCCCGATAAAATTGGTGACTTTCGAGGAATTGCACACAATAGAAAGAGGGGAATCAAAATTGCCCTTGCGACCGAAAAATATAACAGTTGAGTTCGTGTCCATTCGTAAGAAATTGAGGCCAGCATCTGTGAAATAAATTCATACGATATAAATAAATTGATAAATAAATTGATAAATAAATTGATGAATAAATCAATAAATTTACGATAAATTTATACGCTGTTAATTAAATCCAAATGTAATCAAAATTTTCTACTGGTTTCTTTTTTTCAAATTTTCCTCAAAAATTCTTTTTTCATTTTGTTTGGAAAAAATTTTTTTAACTTACTTTGCCTAATAGATCAGCAGCGTTGAAAGCAGCCATTAAAATAACCGGCATCCAAGATTCAAATTTACAGGAAATTATTTCAGACACTATTCCTGGATATAGGCATAATGTTACAAAATAAGCCACTCCAATACTGGCCATATAGGGGAAGATTAGTTTTGCAACTTCCAATCTCGCGAGCATTCCCCCTGTAAATAATTTTATTCCTTTTTAACATTTTTTCCTTTTAGACAAAATTCATTGTCAATTTTTTATTTTTGTACACAATATTTGAACCGGAAAAGAATATTTTCTTCATTTGAACACTACATTAGAAAAATGTATTCTAATAACAAAAAAAGAATTCAACAATATTTCCTGAAAATAATTGAATAATTTCCATAATAATTTTGATATAAAGCAAAAATGTTAGCAACGGAAAATAAATTTTATTCTGATTATTAATGTAGAATAACTATTTTGAATATTTTAGAGTATATTGAAAATATTCTATATCTTACTCTTGATTCCGGACCAGGGTTTACTACTTTGACTACTGCTGTAAGTTCCTCGCATCACGACAACGTCTTCAACTTTATAAGTTGGTCCCGCGCTGCCTGGAGGATTTCCTGATGGACCACTCGGCTCGTAAACTGGATTACTGAACGAAAACGCCGAATATTGTCCTGAGCGTGAAGGAAAACGAGAAAACGTGATTTTCTTTATTTTATTAACTATTTATTCATAGGCGAATTAAATTTCTATCGATCTAAAATCTAAAATCGATTTAAAAACTAATAAAACCTTTTTTTCGTACCATTTGCTAAATCGCCACTTCCACTCGCTGAATCATTTCCCAAAGGGCTCGTTTGTAATTTCAAAACTCCGTACTGTCCTTTTATGGGGTCACCAACTTGATCCAGAGGATCCATCTAAATAAAAAAAATTTATATTGTTAAAAAATAAATATTTACGCCTTATAAAGTGCTACTAAATCTATTTACTTTCAATATTTCGTATTTTTCCATTTTTTCTATTAAATTGTAAATTAAAATTAAAATGATTTAAATTTCCATCTGAATTTAAAAAAATTGTTGAAGCATTAACAGTTATTATTAATAACTGTTATTTTTAAATAAAAAATATGTTGTGTTAAAAGAAATATTGCAATGTCTATAAAAAAAATGCTACCAATCCTACGTCTTCAGTTGGCTCCAAAGTAATTCGATTCCGCTCTTGGCAAAGTGTAATATAAAATTGGACAAATTCCGTTTTTCGCACAAGCTGATGGAGAACGAAGCACATAACAATGGTTAAAATTGAAAGAACAAAGAACATTGATGTATTGCCACGTTCATCGTCCACCATTGATTTCGTTAGTATTCGATTGACAGACACCCAAAAACCAGCGGCACCTTTAAAAAGAAACGCGATATACAAAAAAAATATACAAAATAGTTAAAAGCATTTTGCTTTTTGATTTTTAAAATTAATTTAAATTTTCTTACTTTCCCCTGCCATGACAGCTTGAGTGTATCGACTAGGAAGCATCGAAGTGTATCCATAGAAGCTCGATTGTTGTACTTTATTCATGAAAACAAATGAATGTAAAAAATTAGTAAATGTAAATATGAAAAAATATGAAAGATAATTAAAAAAGATGATAAATATAAGAAATAATAACTATAAGCATTGTAACGTTAATAAACTTTGTAAAGTTAATAAATATTAATAAAGACAAGAATTTAGAAATATAGAAATTTACAAGTATGAAAGTTGAATAAGAACAAAAATTTTCCAATAGAAAAATTTACAAAATCAAAAATATACAAATATTAAAATTTACCAATGTAATAATTAACAAATGTTGAAAATATCGTTACTAATATTTTTGAAAATTAAAATTCGTTTACCTGTACATCCAAGTGAAACAACTGCAACGGCTATTAAATTAATTGTATAAGACGTTGCCACTCCAAAAAGTTCCCACCATATTTCACAGATAACGACAAAATTCAGTGTCACAAAGGAAACTAAATATCCTGCAATTTGCAAACGTAAAAATAAATTTCAAACTAATAAAATAACACATTGTAAAAATATTGCATTACTTCATATTTTTATTTTAAAAACACTTTTCAATATTAATTACATAAATATTGCTACAATTTAATTACTTTTATTTAATTTAATTAATCATTTTTATTTTCTTTTTAATTGGTTTTCTATATTATCATAAATTCATCAATATTTATAATTATCACTCAATTTATTCCATTTGTAATTTATTTATTTATTTATAATTAGATATATAATTGTAATTAATATTAAATTTACAAAAGTACTATTATAAAATTAAAATATAAATTACTATTCTAATTAATTATGAATAGTAATTACTATTAATTAGTACTATAAGTACCGTTTAGAATTATAAATAAAATATTGAAATAATACTGAAAAGATAATTATTGAAATTTCTATTGAAATTTTTAATTAAAAGGATAATGAAATTTAATCTCACCGAATGTTATCCTCGTGTTGAGGGACAAGGTCTCTACGAGAATATTATTTGCAAAGACTGCAAAGAATGCCATTGTAATATAGACAACAGACATGTCAAATATTACCGTCGTTCCTGGATACCTCGCTTGAAAATAATCCACTGCGATGACAAAACTAAAAAACCAAAGTCCTCGTTACTATACTGATTATTATAATCATTTCTATTGTTACTCCTAATTTTATTTTATCTTTTTTTATTATTACCATTATTAGCATTTTTAATCAATATTTTTATTAACATCATTATTATCATTTTTAATAATTGTTTTTATTATTAACATCATTATTAGGTATTAATATTAAAAACTCGTTAAATGATGAAAAAAATATAACCTCGAAATTTGCATGTCCTTTTTTAAACAATTTATCAGAATAAAACTCTTGAAGACAAATTAAAAAAATAGTAACCTTAAAAATTTACCAAAAAAATTAATGAAAAATTAATTAATTAACAATTACATAATGTTAATATTTAATTTTATCATTCTAATTTTACAAGAATTTAAATATTCACATTTACGCAGTATGTTTACAACGTTTGCAAGAAAATTTATTAAATGAAAAAATTAATTCTTGATAAAATGGGTAAAATAAATTGTACTACACCTGTCAAAAAATAATGAAAAGCAATTCTTTTCAACGGTGGAAAAAATAAAGACAAAAACGTAATAATCTGATAAATAAAACAAAATGTTTGGAAATAATGAAAAATCACAATAATGGATCAAGGGGATCACCTATTGTAGGGCATGAGAAAACCAACGCCGGCAAGCACAAGTGCAAAGTAAATAAAATTGCATTTATCAACTGGCGGTGAAAGATGACTAAATCCATCATTGAGTTTCAATTCATTTATTCCTCTCGCCTTTCCTAATTGCACATATCCTCGACTCAAATTTTCATCCATGTTGACACTATAATGTCCCTCACAGGAGGTTCACAATTTTTATTCCAAGTCAATTATTTTTCAAAAAAAAAATAATTATTATTTCATTTTGGGAAAATGAAAATAAATTTCTGCAGGAGCTTTTCGTCAACACTTTTTTTCCTTCTTCTTCTTCTTAATTACACTCACTAGACTATCTGTTTTTCTTCTAACAGATACAATTTTTATTTATTCACTTTTAAAATCACACGAATTTATTTCTTCCGATCGAGCAAATTACAGGGGACCAGGAGTGTAATTTCCTTCTAAACAGAATATGAAGCGCATGCTTTAAAAATATCACATTGATTTCTGCGCGCGCATTTATTTTTCAAAAGAACTAATTTATTATTAAAAATTTCAAGTTTTTTTCAAAAATACAATCTTTCTTCATAATACAATTCCTGAATTGTTTATTATGCGTAATGAAAACTTACACACTTTTTGGCGTACAAATAAAAAATAAATATTTATTGAACTACGTAGTGTTTTCAGTTTCTCTTATTTAAAATTATTTTATTTTAAGGAATTATAACTATAAACCAGACTATAACAAATTGTACACTATATACTACAGTAAATTACTAATTTTAATGTTAATTATAAGTCTCAAACTATATCGCTAAACTGTCAAATTCTTTATTTACATATTTAACTGACAACGATTGGCAACACTGATCGAGGGGGGAAGTACAAAGACAAATAATTATAAGAAGGTATTTAAAAAATTAGCAATAGTAAAAAATAAGTAACTAACTCAAATTTTGGGGGTAGGAATTAATATTCCAATCTTTTTTTAAGTGTAAAATTTTCTAGTTTTTCTTTTTTGTTTTAAAAGCGAGATTTCGAGATTGAAACATGGCGTGAGGCGCACTTCCGCTTCCGACATTTCGCCATATCCTTGTGTTAAAGATGGCGGCTTCTATCGATGGTGTTTTTAATGAAAATTTGCAAAATGCAATTCTTAAAAGCAAAATTCTTGTTGTGGGTGCCGGTGGAATTGGATGTGAAATCCTTAAAAATCTCGTAATGTCTGGATTCATGGATATTGAAATTGTAAGTAGATTGTATGAGAAATAAACGTACGCGTGACGCTACACTCAACATAACCTCAATTATTCCGCAAAGTTCCGACGCTTGTTTGGAAATTTCATGTATTTTTAGGATTTTTAATAAAAAATACAATATTCTAATTGAAGATATTGTATTATAAGAATGGAAAATTTATTTCAAGAAGCGTTTGAACTTGAACAATTACATGTAACACTGAATAAAATCTTAATTCTACATATTGACATTATTTATTTTTTAGATTGATTTAGACACTATTGATGTTAGTAATTTGAATAGACAATTTCTATTTCAAAAACAACACGTAGGAAAATCAAAAGCTGCAGTAGCACGAGAGACTGCATTAACTTTTAATCCGGATGTCAAAATAGTCCATTATCATGATAATATTACGTCGTAAGTAGAGACTATTTCGTATTTTTTATTTAAATATAATCCAATTTGTTTTCTAAACAATAAACTATTTTACAGGGCTGATTATGGATTATCATTTTTCAAAAAATTCACAATGGTAATGAATGCTTTAGACAATAGAGCCGCCAGAAATCATGTAAATCGTATGTGTTTGGCTGCCGATGTTCCATTAATTGAATCCGGCACAGCTGGTTATGAAGGACAGGTTGAATTAATAAAGAAAGGCCTTAGCCAGTGCTACGAATGTACGCCAAAAGCTGCACAGAAAACATTTCCCGGTTGTACAATTCGTAATACTCCCAGTGAACCGATTCACTGCATTGTCTGGGCAAAACATCTCTTCAAGTAAGTTTTTTCATTTCTGATAAATTTAGAATTTTTTTCAAATCTTTTTCCATTTCCGACAAATTTAAAAATTTTGTATATACAAGAATTAAGTTTTTGCTTTACGGATAGATTCGGAATTTTTTTTATGCAAAAGAAAGTGAGAATTGTCAGGAATGGAATTCAATTTTTTGTCCGCAAATGAAAACAGTTATTACTTTTATTGGTACTGTTTTTATTGAGATATTTTATTTATTTTTCTAATTGAAATTTTGAACGTTTGTTATGATTGTAATTTGTCGATCTTACGATAAATAAATAATGTTTATACTTTATTTAGCCAATTATTTGGAGAAGAAGATCCAGATCAGGATGTTTCACCCGATACAGCGGATCCTGAAGCGGCTGGTAATTATTTATTTCTTTCACCTACTCACCCTTTTTTTATCTATTTAGAATTTCATTTCTTACCGTTTTAAAAAATTACATAAATTTTGTGATGCAAAATAATTCAAAAAGAGTGAAATTTATAACAATTAAAGTGGCTAAAATTTCGAAAGTTCAAATGAGCGGAATTTTTTTTCACTTCAAGTATTTTAGTAAATTGCTGTCCAAAAAATAAAAATTAGTGAAATTAAATAATATTTAGTTTAAAATTAATTTTTTTTCATTTAAAAACAATTATTTTGTAAAGAAATACAAATTAGAGGAAGTAAAAAAAATGTCATTCATTTCAACGTTAGAAACTTTAGAAACATAACAATTACACAAAAAAAGGTCAGAATTAGAATAAAAATTATAATAAATTAATAATACATAATATAATAATAATAATAATACATAAGTAAACAATTAGATTACAAATTCATTGACTTAAAAGCCGTTTTTTAACTTAACGATCACTAAATTATATAGATTTTCATCTTCATTTGTCATTATAAATAATTCAATTGATCCAAGTTTCAATTTATCCAAATTGTTCATCAGTTTGAAATTTACTTAAGTTCAAATTTCAATGAATTTCAATTTACATTACATGAAGTATTTCTTGATTAAAACTGTAGTTGATCGAAATTTAAATTCATTTTAATTCTCATTTAATCTTCACTTTAATTAAACCGACAAAGTTGCCATAGGTCAGAAAAATCAGAGAAATATAGAGGAATTTTATTCAAAACGATATGAATTAATAATTCAATGTCTTAAACGGATTTTAAAAAATTTTTAATTATTCCGTTAAAGAATTCTGAAAAATTTGCTTCCTGAGACATTTTAAATCAATTTTTTAAGACACTTAAATTAAATAAAATTATATTAAAAAATCATCAAATTAATAGCAATTTTATGAAATTGAATAGAAAATAATAAAAAATTTATTAAATAATTTAATTTAAGATTTTCAAAAATTAAATTTTCTACTGAAAATAACTGAATTTATAAGCAAGTGATTAAAAAATTTTTAAAACATTGAACTTTTCAAAAACTATTAAAAATAATTTAATTTTTAAAATAATTTTACTGAAATTTCTTATTTTTAGCAGAGACTTTTAAAGTTTTTACTTAAAATATTTGGTTTTAAAAATTATCTTTTTTCATAATTTAATTCGAGTTAGAATTTTCTTTTTTAATGCATCATGAAAAGAGTTAAAATATTCTCTATAATCAGGGAAACATAAATTCAATTCAATATCAATAAGTAAATAAAATTTGTTACTTGTCCGAATGTTTTCGTTTTCATTTATTTAACTTATTTATAAAATATCTCGGACGTTAAAGATTATTTAATTAAGAAATTCAAATTTTTGTCTCAACTTTTTCTAATGTTTATCGAAAACGAATGGTAGTAATACTACTCTCTTGATTAAAATTTTTTGGTTATTATAATTATTATATTCAAATGTCAATTTATCCAAATTTTGATTATTAATACAAAATTTCAATTTTTAAATACAAATTAGTTACTTTGCACCTTAATTTTTTTTTTACTTATTTTCTTGTCGGCCTTTTTGCCTATTTTTAAAAAATAATTCACCTTTTCATTTATTTTAAAGAAAACAGATATTTCTGATATACTAAATTAGACATTAACGTAAATATTTAATTTTGTTTAGCCACTGCAGGAGAAGGTGCACTAGAAACAGAATCTAACGAGAAAGGAAATGTCGAAAGAACATCGACACGATCCTGGGCACAATCGTGTGGTTACGATCCGGAAAAATTGTTCACAAAACTATTTCACGATGACATTAAATATTTATTAAGTATGGATAATTTGTGGAAAAAGCGAAGACCACCCGCGCCACTTGAATGGTCCAATCTCCCCGACGGAGGTCTGTTTATTCATATGAAAATCTAAATTTTAACAAAAAAAACTTAATATTTTTATTCTTTTTTTTCTTTATTTTTTTCAGTTTTTA
Organism: Leptopilina drosophilae; assembly: GCA_032873175.1. Lineage (NCBI taxonomy): Eukaryota > Metazoa > Arthropoda > Insecta > Hymenoptera > Figitidae > Leptopilina > Leptopilina drosophilae. The sequence goes on from CM065478.1 coordinate 73,076,732, forward strand.
TTACTTTTTTAATTTTATTATTTTATTATCAACCTGACAATATTTAATATTTTTCATTTAGTTGCTGGATCCAGTAAAGATGTAAGCGATCCAGGATTGAAAGATCAACAGCGATGGAGCATCGCAAAATGCGGTTCAATTTTCGCTGAATCGATCAAGAATTTAAGTAAAGATTTGGCAAAGAAACAAGAAGTATCTCCCACCGATCATCTCGTTTGGGATAAAGACGAACCGAGCGCAATGGATTTTGTTGCTTCCTGTGCTAACATTCGTGCTCATATTTTCGGAATTCCCCAAAAAACCAAATTCGACATTAAATGTAAGTTTCAATTGCATTAAAATTAGAATAAATGGAAATTTTCGCAAGAAAATGAATTTCTCAATTTTTTTTTAAATAAAGATATTTTGTTCCTTATATAATTTCAAATTTTTCAACAGCAATGGCAGGAAATATAATACCAGCGATCGCAACGACAAACGCTATAATCGCTGGAGTTGTAGTACTTCACGCTTTCCGAATTCTCGAAGATAATCTAAAGGAATGCAGATCAGTTTACTTGCGACTAAAGATGAATCATCGAAATCAACTTCTTGTCGCTGAAAAGTTTGTAAATCCTCCAAATCCAAAGTGCTACGTTTGTGCGCCAATGCCACAAGCTACACTCGCAGCGGATACGACCAAAATGACTGTCAAAGAATTAGAGGAGTCGGTACTCAAGGGTAGAATGAATATGATTGCACCGGACGTTATGATTGACGGTAAGGGTGTCGTAGTTATCAGCAGCGAGGAAGGAGAGACGGAGGAAAACAACGATAAACTTTTGAAAGACATTGGAATTGTTGATGGCACAATTCTCAAGGTTGATGACTTCAATCAAAACTATTCTCTCACTGTGACGGTCGTTCAAAGAGAAAAGCCAACCGCAAAGAGCGAAAGTCCAGAATTTCTCATTGTTGCCGACGATGAAAGTCTCAAGCCCAAGGAAGAGACCGAAGAGAAACCTTCCACTTCAAACGGCCAGGTAAGTTTCTATTTCCATTTTTCTAAATTTATTAAATCTACATAAAGATCCAATAGTTTAGAAATATATTCGAATAATTATAACAAATTTTTTTCTATCAAACAAAAATTAAATTCGTGACTTTTATTTTTGCACAGCTCGAGACAGTCGATGACGATGCAGTCGAAATTGTGGAAACGGAAATGATCGTAGAAGTCGAGGCCAAGAAACGAAAGACCGAATCCACGGAAAATGAACTAATGCCGAAAAAACGAAAAGTTGATGTCAATAATGGTCACGGTGAAAAGGATGTATACACAATTGATAGTGGTGATTCGGATGACGAGCCACAAAATGATGTAACAATGGAAAAAGTAATTTCTAAAAAGCACAAAACTTCGAGTGATGATGAATGTTCAATTATTTATGACGACACAAACAATATGTCAAGTCCTAAGAAAGCTAAGACCGCTAATTAAAATCAATGAAATTTTGGATTTTTTGAGATATAATATTTATCCTGTCGTACTCAATAACGTCAACTCTGAGGTAATTATGCAACAGTCGCATATTATTGAAATAATTTCAACAACAACAAAAAAAAGTTTAACAGCTGGAGAGTACTTTCTTTCTATTATGGCCTCTTGCTTACCCAGCAAAATAGCCAAATTTTGAAAGCGCGAGTGTATATACTTTTTTGCAGCGATGTGAATATTAGAAATGATTTATTTAACTAATCGTTTCAGCAAATTACATTTCAAATTAGAATAATTAACTGTTCCTGTTTTTGCCAAAATGGTTTTTTTCTTTGAGTCATGAAAATTATTATAAACAATTTTGTTTGATAGAAAAGAGAATGTATTGTTTTTTTTCATATTTGTTCGTTTCTAATGTTGTCCTCTTTTACTTGACAAAACGATAAAAAAAATAGTGTAAAACTTTATTATTTGAATGATTAATTACAAGTTTAGTAATATTTATCACATTGCGCGTTTTCCTATACAAATATTTACAAACATAAATTTTCTAATTATAATTATAAAATGAACAATAAATAAATCGTTTCATTTTTTACAAAACAATGTTTTTGCGTATTTTCTTCTTTTTATTGCAACACTGTAAATACTTTTCCACTTTGTAGTCGAACATTTCAAAGTCAACTTTATATTTTTCGTATAATTGCAACATTGTTCTGCAGGATAATTTTTGGAAATATTTACACGTTCGGTGAAAATCAGTAGTTGCTTGATGATTTTGTAGAATTTCTTTTTGTAAATTTAATTTTGTTGATATATATTCAATTTCCTTTGGTGAATGATTGTCTAATTTTAAAATGAAATTATAATTTATTTCACACGGAGAACAATGTTTGTAGTATTGATTCCAGTGATGGTCGTAATTATCTGATGATTCTTGTATTAAATAAGTTATGAATTCTTGAAAAGTTGGCACCAGTTTTAATCTAAAATGAAAGTTACTAACATTTTTCAATTATTTTTCGTTTGAGTTTAGAATTTAAAATATCAAACCTTCTATCGTTGAAGAAAATTTTTTCCAAAGTGCCGCCTGTTGTTGAATTGGAGTGGAATAGTTTTGGTCTTGTTAAGTAGAATATTTTCGAAACATATATCCACGCTTGGGCGGTAAATTTTGTGTTGTCTTCTATACGATCTCTAAAAATTGATGGTTCGTTTTCATTAAATTTATTTGAAATCAAATTCAGTTTCAGATAATTATTCTTGAAACTTTTCACAGGGTTCACACAAAAGTTTAAATTTAATTTTTTCTGATAAAAGAATTTTGATTGTTTTCCTGAAAATTTCAATTAATGAATTAATAATTGAATATTTTCATTTTAAATTCGAGTATCTTCGAAAAATTACATTCAAGTTTTTTAGAAACTAACTATTTTGATAAGTTTAAGCAAAAATATTTATAACTTAAATAATTTTTTTTTTAAATCTCCAATTTATTATTAATTCTTGGTGGCAATTAAAATTTTGACTTGTAGGAATCCTGTATGAAATAAAGAGAAGAAAAAAATTGTTATTGTAAGCAAGTCTTACCTGTAAGAAGAAACCAATCTTTCAAAAGGATGTCGAACAATTAAAAATTTCAAAGTATTATTATTTAGATTTACAGAATTTAATAATTCTGTCGTAGGAGATAAAAATTCCACTTCCCTAAAAAATAATTTTAATTTTTAAATTATGAATTATTTAATTTTATTCCAAATCATAAATTATTCTCCACAAAAAATAAAATATTTCTAATATTAATAAGCCACGGATGGAATAACTATTTCAATTATTTTTTAAAGGAAGAATTGCACTTTCAATTACTAAAAAAAAATTTAATTTTTATTTTTAAGTAATTAGAAAATTTTAAATAAATTACTTTTTAAAAAATGTCAATTATTTTTTTTTTATTTTTAATTTTTGATTGAGAAATGTACAAACAATCGAAATTTAATAAAGAATTAAAATGAATTGAATTTGACTTGTATTTTAAATAAACTTTTTTTGAATAAGAAAGAATAATAAGAAAATTCTAGAAAAAAAGAAAATTCTTTAATTTTAAAAATTGTACAGTAGAAAGTCTTTTCTTTTGAATTACCTGTAAAATTCGTTCGTAACGCACTTATTTTCGATAGAAGAGAAAATTTTTGTGAAACTTGTTGAAGCTATTTTTCGTATCCAACAATAAAGTGCATCACTTTTAGCACTGTACAAAAAATGTTTTCTCTCCAGAATACTAGTTACATTGTACTTTGCACAAATTTTCTAAATTTAAAAAAACGGTACGTATTTAAAAAAATTTTAAAATCATGCAAAAAATTCACTAATTAAGAATAACAGTTACTCACCTGAAAATGAATATTTTTCAGATTTCTCGAATTTAAATTGTTATATTCATATAATTTTGGTGACTGAATCGCAGTATGTCTCGAATTTTCAATTTTTGTCTCCTCCAAATCAAACGAAAGTTTGCTACTGTCATTCTGTTCTTTTAAATAAATAAAGACAATTGTAATTCCCATAAACATTAATAATACATAATTTTTTAAACACACGTCGGAAACCATTATTTGAGCACTGCTATTCACGAAAGATCATTTCTAAATGAACTTCCGGTTGGAAGACAGAGCTTTGTAGGCGGAGAAGCTCAAAAAGAGATAAAAATTTATCTTCCTTGCGATAGAAAAATTCGTCTGACTGTCAAATTGATTACTAATCAAAACTTATAAACAAATTCGGGTTATAGAAGTATAAGTGAAAACTTCAGAAAATACTTTCTTTTCAAATAATTTATTAGTACAACAATTACTAATTCGTGTAGAGATAAAAGATCCCTAACGTAAGTATACATTTTCCAAATTTTAAGATACAGATGAATTTCATGTTTTCTTTTTAAACTATTCTTATACATAATTTCATTAAATTTATAGAACAATTGATAAAAAAATCATACTTTAGTGCAAAAACAAAATCCCAGTTTGCAAAATAGAAAATGTTTATACATCTTATAAGTGATCTTTCGTCTTTAGCACGACATCACATTGAAAAATTTTCATTTTCTTACAATAAACATATCTGCAAACAAAAGCAGTATATAAAGTTTTTTTTCCCATTATTTTCATTTTAATATTACTAAAACTTACGCATGTATTTTTCTTTTTTATTATAAAGTGCTGAGAGTTGCTTTATGGAATTTTCAACCCATAAAATCACGAGATCGGATATACTAATATTAGAAAAATGAAAATTTCTATCAACAATTACAAGATTACAGATTCCTTTGTCTATCACGTATAAAAGTCGTTTTTTTTTATCGAAATTGATAATATTCTCACAGATTGCGCGCGGTGGACACAGTAAATAGTACTGATGAAAAAAAAGTGAAACACAATTATGATGTGAATAAACTTTATCTTCTGTCACGATAACGATGATGATGATCACGCGATGAACGATGATCACTGTGTCGACTGTGACGTCCTGTTGTTCGCCACAAAAATTCATCGACACTTCGCTCGTAGCTTCTTTTTTCTAAAGCCGAACTTGCCGCTGTATAATCTGGTGGTAGTGGAAGACCATCATAATAACGTGGAGGAGGCGGCGGTGGAGGAAGTGAATCGTAAGGATGAGGTGTAACATACGGCGGAAGTGGTGGCAATTGATGCTGCATTGTTCGCATATAATCCGCTACATATGCTTCGGCAGCCGCTGCAACTCCCATTCCGGCTGATCCGTACATTCTGAAAAAATTTCATTTTAAATTAAATTTAAATTAAATTTAAATTAAATTCAAATTAAATTGATAGTAAATAAATTTGATTTAAATTAATTTTAAATAAATGGAAATTAAGTTAATAACATTAAACTAAATCCATTTAGAATTTGTGCGAGAATAAATTTATCAAGAGTAGAAATATAATTACTTTGAATAAGGAGAATCACTTCTTCCGAACCACGATTGATAACGATGATGATCCCTGGAACTTCTGTGATCAGGCAAGTGTCCGGCTCGTGCGAGCGACGCCAATCTCGATCTAGACGTGAGAAACAATCGACGACCTCTTCCACGAGATCGTAGAAATCTAGAACCACCGCCACCGCCGCCATTTCCAATTCTGTCTCGATAACTTCTCGAGGATTTTGAAACGTGTTTTCCCGCCTCTTTAGATTTTCTTAAAATCGGCGTCATTTCAATTCCTGCAAAAAATACATTTGAAATTTATACAGATTCAGGGTTGCCACAAATATTTAATTTCATTTTTCCCTGATTTTCAGCTAAAATTCTCACTTTTTCCCTGACCATAAAAAATATTCTAATTCACTCTAAAAATTATTAGGTACTCAAAAAATGTTCTATTATATTTATTTACAAATTTCATTAATTGTAAAATTATTCAAAAATATCAATAACTAAATTTTTAAATAAGTATTTAATTATTACTTTTCCACAGGAATTAAAATTCTTCAGAACATTCAAATTCAAACCTTTTTGAAAGTCAACAATTTATAAGAATATTATTACAAGACATAGAGAAGGCGATCACCTTCTTCATGTTTTGTTATAATTTAAATAACCATGAAATTTTTCAACAAAAATTTAATTATTTACAAAAATCCTAATAAAATCTTTCGCAAGAATTCAATTATTTTTAAAAGTAGTATATTTTCTATAAAAAATTCAATTATTGGAAAAACTTGTAATAAAATTCGTTGCAATAATTCAATTATTTTTATAAACAATAAATCGATTATTCGGTACTTTCTTTTTTTAATCAATTTTTATTATAAAATTCTAGAAGAATTCAATTATTTATATTGAATAATAAATAATTTTTTGAATAATTGAATGTTTGTTAAAATTGAATTCTCATAAAAAATTTTATCAACAAATTTTTAAATAATTGAATTCTTTTGACAAATTTTAATAAAAATTTTAAGAATAATTACATTTTTCGAGGAATTTGATTAAAATATTGTATCTAAAATTAATTAAAATCCTACGATGAGTTTTATTATTCATGAAATAATTTTAAAAAATTTCCAAAAATGATATTAAAATTTTTCTAAAATAATTGAATTTTAGTGATGAGTTTTATTATTTATAAAAATAATTCAATTCCTGTAAAGAACTTTGTTAAAATCTTTTTAAATAATTAATATTTTTCAAAAAATTTTATAAAATTTTGTATATTAAATAATTGAACTCACGTGAAAATTTTATTATTTATGAAAATAATTGAATTATTTCAAAGAAATTTATTAAAAATTTCATAAATTATTGAATTTCTGTGAAATTTTAACAAGAATTTTATTCAAGTTTTTAAATATATTTTAGTTTTGAAAAAGAATTGTATTATTTATAACAATAATTGAAATTTTGACGAGAATTTAAAAATTTTTTTAAAAATCTTTGAATATTGATGTATTTTATTATTTATAAAGATAATTGATATTTTGACAAAAATTTTTGAACACAATTGAATTTCTGCGAAGAATTTTATTACTTTTGAAAATAATTTAATTCTTCCAACGAATTTTATTCAAGTTTATAAAAATAATTGAATTTCGGTGAAGAATTTTTACTATTTCTAAAAATAATTGAATTCTTGAAAAGAACTTTGTTAATTTTTTTTCAATAACTGAACTCTTGCGACGAATTTTATAAAATTCTTTTTAAATAAATAAAAAAAAATAAAAATAAAAAAATAAAAATTGATGTTTTTCATAAAATTATTTGATTTTTTATATTAAATAATTGAATTCCTGTGAAAATTTTATTATTTACGAAAATAATTGGTTTATTTAGAAGAAATTAATCAAAAATTTTGTAAATTATTGAATTCCTGTGAAAGTTTTCCAAGAATTTTATTAAAGTTTTGAAAAATAATTGAATTTCGAAGAAGAATTGTATTGTCTATAAAGATAATTGAAATTTTGACGAGAATTTTTAAAAGAATTTTGTTCATAATTGAATTTTGGAGCAGAATTTTTTTATTTTTAAAAATATAATTGAAATGACCAGAATTTTTCTCAATTTTTGAATTTAATTGAATTTCTGCGAAAAATGTTATTACTTTTGAAAATAATTGAATTTCTGTAAATGTTTGTAACTTTTCCGAAATGAAACTGTTTTAGTATTTTTAATTAAAATTCTTTTATCAATCTAGTATTTATGAAAATTGTAAAAATTATTCATTACATAATTTATAAGTCATAATTTTATGATAGTTCTTTAAAAATTAAGTTATTTAAAAAAAATTATTGTCTGAAATAAAAAAAAATTCAAGGTTTTGTATTAAAATTCGTGGTGATTTTTATAGTTTGCAGGGCAAACAAAGAAACATCAATATTTAGAGTTTTTTCATGAATTTTTGAAATTCGATTTTTTCCAGTACTTCTACTAAAAATCCCTGACTTTCCTAACCAATTTTAATTTCGCTGACTTCTCTGACCTGTGTCAACCCTGAGATTTTATTTACAAATTAAAACAAGGTGAATTGTTTTCATTTCATTTTTTACGAAATTTCAATTATTTGAAAAATTACCATCATCTTCGGGAAATAATCGGCATAATTCCTCGGCAACTCGAGGCTCAATTTCCTGACCATCTCTTCCAATTTTCACTTGTTTACCATCATTCCAAGGATTGTAGAGGTGTAAAGTAGAAGTAAAGGGCAATTCTTTTCTGCATATCCAATCAACTTTAAACACGCCACCCAATGCTTTTGCCGACAGTCCTGGAGGGAGAACCTGGAAAGTAGATTAAAAATAAGTCACATTGAGCCAATCAATAATTCGATAAAATATATTTAGAAAAAAGTGACAAGTAGAACAAAAAAAAATTTTCAAAATATCGTGTGCAAAATAGTAAATATTTCTACAAAATAAAATTTCGAAGTTAGTTTCTATTACCCAAGATATTGGAGCCCCATCTCTTTTCGATTCAGTGCTCAGTCTCGCGAAACCAGCAAATTTTCCCGATTCCTTAACCGAAAAAATAAGAATTACATTCCGAGATTCTCTGTAGGCTTGATTTAGGTTCGCTTCATTTTGTGGTAACGTACTCCAAACGCCCTTCGCTTTCGAAAGCGTTATATTCTCTGCATTATTAGATTTGATGATAAAAAATCTGCGAAACAAAAAAAATACTTCCAAATGTAACATTTTTCTTTCACCAATTTAAATTGTGTTGGGCTTACGAATTGCAAAAGTATTCAAACAATTTTTCCCAGTTTGGAAAATTAATAAAAAAGAAATTATTAAAGCACCCAACACGAAGATGTAAATAATTTATAAAATCCAAACCTCGTGTCTCTAAAGAGATAATTTAATTTTGTGGAATAATCGTAATTTTTCGTCGATCCACTCTTGCTCTCTTTGGATCTGGCGCGTTTTGCTTCTGGACTCGAGGATTTTAAATCTCTCGATCTCGCACGTTTTCCCTTACTCTTTCTATTTCGTTTATTATCACCTCTGGACGATTTTGTCGATACAGAACTGATACTAGGTTGACTAGAATCCGAATCTGAACTACTTGAAGAGACTTCGCTGCGTGTATCGTATGTTTCATCGGCAGCAATTTTCAATTCATCGCCCATATCATTTTCTCCACCGCTTAAATTTTGATTATCATTTTCTGTACTATCCATCGTTCTCGAAATTCTCAGGTACTTGGCAAAAATTCAAAACAATAATTTCATTGATCTCATCCGCTTGTTCCTTGTTACTAAATTAATCAGGTTCTTTCATCAACAGCCAATGTTTTAAATTTCTCCTGAAATAAAAATTGAAAAAATAATATTAAACTTGTGTTTTAAATGCGGCGATTTGTGCCCAATGCCAGCAAATAGTGATGGGATTCACCCTTTGAGGTAACTAAACAAAAAAGAAAGTTCAGAAAAACCTAAAAACGAATCTTCAAACCTTAAAATAATTATCCTCCTTTTTAAAATATCGTTTAGACAAGAAAAAAAAATTATCAAAAAACAGCGAAAGATTTAAAATTATCCCTTACATATTTTTAAATACGTACTTAATGGAAATAAAAAAAAGTCTTAAAATATTTCAATTGCCTAAAAATAAGTGAAAAAATTATAAACACCATTAGCAATAAAATTACTATCAGGCCACTTTTTTTATTATTAAAACTACTTCATTGAAACGGAAATTGCTTTTTTCTTTTCAACAAATTTAATTTTCAATATCAATGCCATCGAGATAAAAATTGATGCCCATCACTAGGTAGTGGATAATACATTAAATTGAAACTCGTACATCTTACAACATTTATGAAGTCGCGAATTATTTTCTAATGTTCTATACATATCCATCAAGTTAAGAGTTGATACTACATTCAAATTTAAAACACTATATTCAAACTTAATAGTTTCTCTCCCGATCAATAAGTCCAGACACAAAATATTACTGGATTTTAGTTTCTCAGGAATAAAACTTTTGTGGAACATTTGAAACGAAGTTTTTGTAAAGTCCATTGTTATCTTCGAATAGCTATATATCATATACTGATAAGAAGTTTGAATTAAATTTTTTTTTCAAAAACCAATTAACATTTTTTTCTTTTGAAAAGATTAAAAATCGTCCATATTCTATATATCTAGAGAGGAAAGTAAATCTTGTGAAAAAAAAATTTGTGCACTTATTTCAATATAAAGAAGTCCTTTCTTTTGTATTTTTTGTTCTCTATTTGTTGATTGATAAGATTAACTGTGAATGAATAACTTTTCTTTTATTTTGCTTTGCTTTGGAATTTTTTTTCTTTTGTTTACAAATAAACCCTAATTTATTTTGGACTTTTGTTAAAAGACAAAACAGTCCTGATGCGTGAAACAACAAGAATATACACGAGTTCTATAAAACCTGTTTCGAAACAACTAAACTGAGTCCTTTTTTTGAAAACTCGTGCATAAAACTAAAAAAGTTCGTCCTCAAAGGGGGATTTAATTACGCCCCCATAACACTTAAAACATGCTTGAAATTCGTCGACAGCATTGTCATCATTTTCTAGAGAAAAGTTTGTTTGCAATTTATTTAGTCCTTGGATGTTACAAGCCCAAAAACCATGGCCTGTAGTCACTTACGTGCACTCGTATTTTCCACACTATAAACTTCACTTTGAACCTCACAAAGCACGACAAGTTGAGAAACTTATAAATAATAAATCTTTATTTTCAGTTTATAAACATAACAATCACAAAATATAATGCAATTTATTTAAATAAAGCCAGAGTAAACATTAAAGAGCAGTCGGAAAACAAGTGACCGAAGCGTCCATCATGTGACGTGACCGTCGATCGATACAACAGGAGTGGAAAAAATAACCCTAGAGACAACATAACCTTACTTTTTCCGGAACTGTCAAGTGCGCATAAAATCGAACAATCCAATTGGTCCGCCTTTTAGCGCGAAAATTAAATTATCCATCTTAGTTTATTTATTTAAACTAATAAAACAAGATAAATGAAATTAATTTCGACAATTGGGAATAAAACCTTAAAAGTCAGATGTAAACTTAATAGTTTTTCTGTTCAGTTTACTTAATTTTGAAGTTTAAACACAAACTAAGTATTTGCTCATGCGCACAAAACAATGTCCCGTACAGGGACATTTTTATTTATTTCACTAAAAAATACAGCGATATTACATACTAAATGTACTTGAATTATAAAATTATTATCAAAAGATACAGTAATTTTCTTATTCTAAAATCGAGAAATCGTCAAAAAAATAATTAACACAATTACTATTGTTTTCCTGCGCGAAATTACCAAAATTCCCTAGATTAATATTCTGTTGCCATCTTTAAAAAAGACCAGCAACCATCTTAGATCATTTTTCACGGGTTGTTGACACGGGGAGCTCCCCAGCCGGTTGTGAAAGTGTTTTGTTCATCAAAAATCGGTTTGCAATTATTATATGAATATTAATTAAGGCACAGTAACTAAATCACAAGTTAGCACCGATATCAGTTTAACAGAAAGTAATGTGACACGATTTGATAAATTTCTCAGTCCGTGAAAAAATTCGTGTAAAGGAGCGTCTATATCAGAAGCAACCGAGGAACAATTTTGTTCATCTGGTTTATAGATCTTGTAAATTTTTCAAGAGTAAGTTATTAAGTTTACGTGACACGCCTTATAAATTAAAAGAAACAAGAGTATAATTTGCAAAATGTCTATTGTGATAATGTTCTTGTGCACATGGTGACACCCTTAAGTGAGTTTAAACGAGTCTTTATAAACAATTTTTATAGGAATTTTGCCAGTGAAAGAAGTTACGATTCAAGGTCAAGAATTGTACATTATAAAGTAAAGCTCTCATATCCTGTGTGCAATCGATCGTGATGTTAAACTTTTGCCAAATTTACTTAATTTACTAGGTCCTTGAATTCAACGGTCAATGGCCTCCATTGGCGAGCCGAATACACTTTGCATTCGATTAAATGTCATTACCGCATTTGACAAATTTAAAGTCTAATGAACTTGTCTTGTTTTCGCCTTTTTTTGGGATTTAATTAAAATAAGGGTTCATCTTCTTCGTCATATTAATGAATTGGAAAAAAGATTCTAGGTTCTGTTAATTTTTCCCTAAAAAATGTTGTCACTTTTCATCTAAATGAATCAATATTGATTTACAAAATTTTATCATTTTATTGTTCTTTTGAGGAATTAGTCAAGCAGGAAATGAGTTTCTCGCTTACCTAAGTGGGAAATTGTTAAATTGTTTAAATTTTTTACTCTAAAAAGTTCGTACTATAAAGTGTAGGAACAAGTGTACAAATTTATAAAGTTTATAATGTAAAGTGTAATTAGTATAAGAAAGTTATTAATTGAAATAACATTTACAAATAAATTTAACTTTTCAGTAAATAATTTAAATTAAATTTAATACTGAATAGACTAATTAATGCATATAAAATTCTAGTTTGACGCACTTGAAAAAAATCGAACCTTTTTTAGAATTTAAAGTTCGACGACTTTAATCAGGTTAACGCTAATCGACTTATTGACTTGTTCCTGGTGAAAACTGTCGCAAATCTAGATTTTATATCCATGTGTACACATACTAATTTTCACCAAGTCTTAATTGTTAAATGACATGAAACTTAATTTAACTTTCATAATTGAAAGTTCATTTTAATATTTAATTATTCGATTCTTTAATTAATATTTTTTTTAGTCACCAATACTTTTCTTTCCATATTTAGTTTAATTTTTTTCGAAACTTTTCTTTATTTCATTTTCTTTTATATACATTTTTTTATTTAAATTTTATTCCAAGTTTATTGCAATCTTTTCTGTTACTAAATTATTAAAATTATACTTGTAACAGAAGACAATTTGCAATTCAATTTGTTAAACATTGTTTTATTTTATTTATTCTACATTTTACTATCTTATTTTTTATTAGTCATTTTGATTTGCAAAATTTTATTTCATGTTTATTTTTAACTCGCTTGTTTCTAAAATATTAAAATTAGTTTGTAACAAAAGTAAGAATTTGCAATTTAGAATTTTTACCATTAAGGTAGTGTACTTTTATGTACTTCCAGTCCTCAGGTGTCCTAGTTTCGTGTCACCTGTCCATTTGTGTATCTTACTACCTGTTATGAGCCTAATAAGGCTTACATTGTTTCAGTATGCTTTGCACTCTAATTCGAATAAGTCAAGTGCAGAAATTTTGACTAAAACGTCAAAAAGATTGCAGATAAGATAAATAAATTGTAATTATTTTTTTATTCTTAACTTACATTTATTAATTATGTAATTAATATAGAATTAATGAAAATTATAATTAATACGTGGCAACTGTAATTAATTAACAATATTAACTAAAATCTATATTAATAGTTCGCAATTTGAGAATAATTTGATTAATATTAGACTTTATTGTTTGTTACACAATTCTAGTGAATACTAATTAAGTAATATCATTTTCCTGTTGATTTTTGTAACAAGCAATCAGCTTATACCTGACTTAGATCTCTAGCTTTCAACAATAATGTTTTGCAATCACTTCCTGCTTTTCCATTATCTTTGATCTGAAAACAATTTTTATAAGCCTCTTTATTTTTTAAAGAGTCAAGAGTCTTTTCCCAATATTTGTCTTCTATTTTAATTTACATTTTTATTAATTTTTTTTCATTTTTTGTTTACTTTTTATTTACTTTTTGTTTACTTTTTATTTACTTTTTGTTTACTTTTTTTTAAACATTAAAGTCGTGCTGTTTTTTTTATCTATTTCGAGCGTCAAAGAAAGAAACATTGATAAGGTACTATTAAAGTAACAAGATAGTGAACAATTTCTGTTTAACAAATAGGTAATTTCAATTTTCAATGTCAATATATAGCATCCATTGTTCTACAAGTAATTTTCCTTCCGTTCAATTATTCTCTTTTTCGAAGTTTACTTTTCTTTTTATTTCAAAGTTTCGTTTCTTATTTTTTTTTTTTCAATAAAGTGCCATTTACGGTATTTTTTGAAAAGTAATCAATTAGCTACGATTAATCTAGATTGGGAAAATTACTGAATTATTGATCGTTATTAAAGATCTTTTAAACGATTTTAGAAAGTGAATTTTATTATTTAATCAACTCGTTAATTTTGCTATCTTCCACCTTTTGTTTTTTTCACTCGAGTTTCCTTGATTCTGTTTTTTTTTCTACTCAGTACTTTTTTTTGTCGTTTTATTAATTTATCGACTATTAATACAACATTGTTATAGGCTTTTTTCATAGAAAGACTTAAAGGTATTGTTTCGATTTATTCATGCACTAATTCTTTCCCTCAATAGTGATGTACTACTTTCTTTGAAATGATCGATTGGCTCATTAAACCCTTGTTTATTGCAACTTCATTTAATTCCAGTGATTCATTAAAATAGTGAACATTATTGATTTATTATTTATTCATTTACTGATTTATTTACTTGTTTATTTACTTGTTTATTTACTTATTTATTTGCTTGTTTATTTACTTATTTATTTACTTCTTTATTTGTTTGTTCATAATATTAAAAAAGAGTCATTTTAATTTTTCCGTTTTTTGAATTTTAGGTTTTTCGTTTTATTTTCTATGGAAAAAAATAAATGTAGCGGGGAGAAAAAAAGAGGAGAGCGAGGAAATAATTTCAATAAAGCCCTCTTGTATATTGAGATGAAGAGAAAAATGCAAATTTTCGGCATATAGGTGGATGGGTACACTCTTTTCGTGTCTGAACTGCTGCCACAGGATAGGATTCAAGTATTGATTGCAGGAGTCTACTGTACTCTGGCACATGGGTGGAGGGTTATCCCCAGACAAGAACTACCTCGACACACTCCGTCTTCCACTTGGCTCCTTCTCGATTTCTTTTCCCTTTTTTTTTAATTTTTCACTTTTATTTTTGCCCTAAAAAAGTGAAATTTCAATAATTTATAAAAGTTTATGGAAAAAAATTATTTAAAAATTCAAGAATTGTAAAACTTCCATCCAATATCGTTGGAAAAATATTTATCCTTCTCGTACATCCTCTTGAAGAGCAGAAGCACTTGAGCAACAGGATTAAAAATACATTCTATTAGGGGTCAAAGCAAAAAAAGCAAACAAAAAAAAAACGAATTGAATCAGCTTTATCATAATTAATAATCTTTATAAAAGTTTTTATATAAAACAACTGACCACTCAGGCGAGGAATTTTTTTAATAATTCAATTTGTTATTTTTATTAAAAAAAAAGAAATTACATTTTTCCTCTTTTTTCTAAAACAATTTTTTTCCTAATATTAATGAAAAATTGAAAGAAAAAATTGTTTAGAGACATTTTACATAAACGATCGAAACTAAAAGTAAACAAAAAAAAGTGATGCACTTACTTTCAAAGGGTATAAAATGTTTTTTTTTAAATAGAAGAAGAAATGTGGTTTTTCTTTCAGCGTGATAAAAATATTTCTAAGGTCAACAAATTCATTGGACTATGGTAAAGCTCGTTGACCAGAAAAATCTTATTATAAAGACTCTTTGAACTCAGTTTAAAATTCAAGGATCTTATACGATCTAGATATTCTCAATATATGGGAATTAATTTTTAACAGTGTTTTCATTTTTTTTGTTCGCAGGTTTTTTTTTAAATGACTGAGCAGAGGGAAATCGACGCGTTTGACAATGGGCTGAAATATTAAATTTTAAAGAGGAAATTATTAATCGACTATTTAGGAAGTTACCCAGGGTAGGTTTATCTCATTGGAAAACAAATTTTCTCTAAAATTCTAAACTAAAGAAAGTAATTTATTTCTTCTTTAAATGAAAATTTTTATATAAGAATTTTTTAATTACGCGTAAAAGAAAACTTATATAAAGTTTCTAAATGTTAAATTTAGATTTTTAATTTTCATTGTAAGCAGTAATTTTGAAAAATTATTCTACACACAAATTTAATTTGATTATTTTAATAATTTTCTTGAACATTTAAATGTTGGAGAAAACTGTATAAAAAAAATTCATTTGAACGTTCGAATCTTGATTATTAAATTGATTTTTATTTAATTAACTTCAATAACAATATTTAGTAAATAATAATAGAAACGAAAAGTCAACTCTAGAAATTTAACGAATTAGTTCGTTTTTGGTTATTAAATATTTTGAAGGCTATTTCTGCTACTTACTTTTGAAAAATGAAATAAAAAAATATACATACATAGATGAAATCTATTGTATTTTTTATGCTAAAAGCGTTACGTATGAGAATGTCACGTAACGACATAAATTTACATTCGCGTGATTTAAGTCAGTTTTTATAATATTTCAAAAGGAGTGTCACAAATACACGAAAATAAAAAATTTCCATCTTTTAAAAAGCAGTTTATTTAGTAAATTTCAAAGTCGTATGAAATAGGAAAATATTCGAAATTAAAACAAAATCATATTCAACCAAAAGCATTATTTTTTCGTAAAACTTTATTGCATTGTTTTTAAATATAATAATTCAGTCAGAAATATTATTATTGAAATGAATTTTTGAATCAGAAAAAATAATTTTTTTTACAAACTAAAATATTGAATTAGAAAATTGTAAAATTATTAAAATAAAATACGTTTTCCAGTTAATTTGAGATGTTGCTGAGAGTTAGACTTTCTTGAGCTAATTGCACGACGAAGCTTGTCCTCAAATTAAGTGTGTAATTACTGTAATTACAGTGATATCCTGGGGAAGTTGAAGATGGCTACAGTGGAAGAGAAAAAACGTGTGGGTGGAACTAAAGTGTCCGCTATCGCAAACATCTTCCAGTCAAAGCCACAATCGGAAAATTTCAATTATAGATCAAACGCGATTCTTACTGATGGTTTTAAGGAACCACCTGCTCCCCTCAAAGAGTCACCAACTCAAGTTACTGTTGTAAGAACAGAAAGCCATGTCGCTCGATTTAATAATGCTCGAGCACTCTTCGAGAAACTGGGCGAGGAAAACAAAACTAATCGACCGTGAGTATTTTTTCCATTCTGAAATTTCACATTTAAACAAAAACTGTTGACATTTTTTGTATTTTTTTTAATTAAAACGAAAATAAATATTTAAATAGGTTTTTAAATATTTATTTTGAAAAAATTATTCTATTTTTGAATTTAATTTTTGGAAATTGTGAAAAAATTTAGTCAAATTTAATTTTTCGATAACTATGTTCTTATTAATTTTTTAAAATTAAATTATCGAGTACGAAGCCTGATTTTGATAAAGAATTTAAATCGAGAATTGTCACGTTTCACTTGATTTATTGTAATATTTTTCGACTCGAGAAGAAACTAATGAATTTCATTTATGTTAAAGAGCGGAGCGTGTCTCGAAGCCAACCAATTTGCATGGGTTACGTTCAAGATCAAGTTCGGCGAATTCCGGGTCAGGCTGTACATCGCCAACTCGATCGCCCCGTCCTCTGTCACCTTCGCCCCCGGGTACAAGGGATCACTTGAGCAATTGGAGTGCCAGTGTACCAGCATTGAATGCCGAGCGACATTTCGAAAATGGACATTCAAACGCCGCCGACAGTATTACCGATAGACTAAGACCTCGCGTGGGTTTTAACAAGTTTGAAAAGCACAGTGGCAAGGAGAATCGATTAGACGATCGTCCAGAGAAACCCGAGAAGCCAGAGAGGCGATTAAATTCAAAAGAGCTCATTGAAAAGCAAAAGAATTGGACGAGTCATTTTTCAAAAGCACGTCCCAGTAGATATAATTCCGATCCAAATCGATCTATCGTTCAAACGTCCTTGAATCAAAATTCAAATAAAAGCGATGATTCGCAAAAGACAGGCAATCAAGGTAAAGATTCAAAAAGATCGAGCGACGGTGTTTCTATTTTAGCAACGCGCTCAGCCAGCTTTTGCTCCGTTAGACGAACACCATCGACTTCTCCGCCACCGCCTCTTCCACCGACCAGGAACTCTTCCACTAGTAATTCGAAAAAGGAAAGACCAGTCAGTATAGGCTCTGCCTCGTCGAGTCCCGATTACGAGAGTCCAGAATACGCAACAATTAATAAATTCACCGATTCCTCGCCCACAATACCCGAATATGCCGAGATACAAAAAAACATCACCGACAAGAAAAAGAATCAAGAATCAATCGACAAAGAATTTCAGACTCGCGCATCGAACGACGACGGCATGCCAGAATATGCCGTAGTACAAAAAAATGTCACGAAAAATGCGGCGAAAAATTCAAATAAAAATGTCAATTCACAATCGGAAAAGTGTCAAAAAGATAATGAGACTTCGAAAAATAATAAATGTGCCACTGGCTCGGATATTGTGATTGGAAACAAATCGTTTGCATCGTCAAATGAGAGAATCATGAATTCGAGTCCAATACGAAGCGCTTCCTTGGATAATGTGATTTCAAGTGGACCAGATGTATGTAAAGCGATGAAAGATGACTATTTGGACATTCCTGAGTATTCAAATTATCCATGTGATACAGCAATATCACCGCCTAAAACTTCTGAATGGAAGAATGAATGGATCGCCAAGAATGATGAGATTCTCAAAAGTGTCACTGATTTAACTTTATCGAGTGAAGCTCTTGCTCAAGAAGACTTTAATAATGAAGTTATTAGAACAGATTCAAGGCCTGATTGGGCCAAGCCTTGTATTGATACTATTAAAAGAAAGGAAAATGCCATCGAGGCGAAAAAAGAACGGGTTCGATCACCAGATAGTGAATTGAGACCTCCTTCAAGAAATACAGACAGTGCTTCCTCGAGTATGAGTTCTCCCAGTTCGCCGTCAAAAGACAGTAAGGAGGAAAAGGCCGAGAAGGAAGTGTCTGAGAAAATACAAACTGGTGAGTTATCTCTTTATTTTCTCTCTATCTCTAATTTCAAGGCGGCTTTTTTTCCCACCATTTTCTGAAAAGACGACTTTTTCCGACTTATTTTTGAAAAATGAGACCTTTTTCTCCAAATATTGCAACAAAATACTAAAACATACAAATTACTTGAATTTTTACAGAGTAAAAACAAATTTTTAAAAAAGTATCATTACCAAATTTAAAAAATATTTCAATATTTTCCATTAAATATTTCGAGAAAACAAATTACAATTATATGATCCCCAAGTTTTTAACGTTCAAATGAACGAAATATTTTTTATTAAAAATATTTCAATAAATTACTAATCATAAAAAATTTAAAAACTAAAATTTTACGTTTACAAACTCAGTAATTAATTTTTGTGGATAGTAAACTAAAATAATTGCAATAAAATTTAATTTTTACAAGAAATAAATAAATTTCTTTCATTTGAACATTCAGATCTTTAGGATCTTACAATTATCTAAAAAAATTAATTTTTTAAAAATAATTATTTAAATTTTGGAGAAAATAATTATTTTTAAATTTTTTCATTACAATTTTTCAAAAAATTGATTAATTTTTTAAATTGACAACAAATTTTTTAAGAAGTTTCATTTATTTTCAAAAAATTTTACCTTGAAAGTAGCAATTATTGTAAAATTATAAATTTTTTCTTTATATAATTAAATTCTCGAAAATCTTTCTAGAACTTATTAAAAATGAATGATTTAGAGAAAAATTTTAATTAAAAACTATGAAAAATAATTAAATTAAATTTTTAAGTTCTAAACAATTCAGATTTTAGAAAATTGTCAAATTAATTTTTTTTTAAATTACTTGAATCTTTGAATATATAAAATAATTTCCAAAAATTGTCGAATATTCGAAATTATTCTTAATTATTGATTAAGAAAACAATTTTAGTTAAAAACTCTAGAAAATAATTGAATTTTGAAAAAAAATTAAAACAAATAATTAAATTAGAAATAATCAAATTTTTCTTTTTTGCAAAAAAATAATTTTAAAATGTTTCAAAATAGAATTTTTGAAGATTTGAAAATTGCATGATTTTAATTAAAAATCCTAACAATTTGCTAACAATTTGATAATTGCAAATTAATTTTTTTTAAATTACTTTAATCTTTGAATATATAAAATAATTTCCAAAAATTGTCGAATATTCGAAATTATTCTTAATTTTTTATTTAGAAAACAATTTTAGTTAAAAACTCTAGAAAATAATTAAATATTGAAATAAATTTAAAGAAATAATTAAATTAGAAATAATCAAATTTTTCTTTTTTGCAAAAAAATAATTTTAAAATGTTTCAAATTAGAATTTTTGAAGATTTGAAAATTCAATGATTTTAATTAAAAATCCTAACAATTTGATAATTGCAAATTAATTTTTTTTAATTACTTGAATCTTTGAATATATAAAATAATTTCCAAAAATTGTCGAATACTCGAAATTATTATTAAGTATTGATTAAGAAAACAATTTTAGTTAAAAACTCTAGAAAATAATTGAATATTGTAAAAGTTTACAAGAAATAATTAAATGTTTATTTGTAAAAGAATAACATCAAAATGTTTCAAATTAGAACTGTTTAAAAATTTGAATATTGCATAATTTTAATTAAAATTTCTAAACAATTCAATCAATTTTTATTGATTGAATAAAATTAATTTCAGTGAACCTTTTTGTTTTACCTACATACGAAATTAACTTCTTTTATTTTTAATTTCAAATTCGTAAAAATAATAAAGAGCCCCGACTTCAACAAACAGAAAAATATTAATTAACGCAATTGTCCTTTTTTTATTATAAATGAAGAAGAAAAAAAATTCATGACTTAAAAGGGTTAATAAATGTTTTTCACCAGCAAGACCTTTATGAATGGACTCCCACACGATTGTATGAAAATAATAATACACTTGGTGTTAATTAAAGCGGAGGGCTTTTCACCTCATTGTTAGTCATTGGTAGTGGATATCAGAAAGTGGAAGTCTGCCAAAATAGCAAAATGTAAAAGTAAAGTGTTCAAGCCCCTCCTCAATCTCTTCCTTCGGGCCACCTCTCTTCTTTCTGATTTCAGGCCTTTTCCTCTTACCCATAGCACGACGAAATTATTTATAGAAATCAGTATGAACTCCATTTGGCATCTGTCTGCTTGTACCTAAAATCACTCGTGTTCCGCTGAGAGTTAAAAAAAAGAATTAATAAATAATCAATAAAAGAAAAAAAAATATCCAATTAATATTTTTTCAAGTGTCGAGAACATTTTAACAGTGTCAAATAAAAAAAAATTGATAAATTAACTAATTGTTAATTTTGGGTATTTTTCATGATAATTTTTGAGATATAAATAAGTTTTGAAGAGAGGATACCTCTAATAGGCTTCTTTAAATTTATTTTTACAGTGAAGTGTAGAGAGAAGATGAATAAGAATTTTTATTTTTTTCTAATATTCTTACTGTGATATCGAATTTTTGTTTTAAAGTTTACGTATTCGTGTAGGATTATTTTCTTTTTCAAGGATTAGTATTAATTAGTTGTCTAGTGCTATGTGTCTCCGTCTTCTTTGCATCGATTGTCGAGGTACTTTCTGTTTCTGTACCGAAACAATTGCTTACAATTTAACTTTCTTTTCATTTATATTCTTCGATATTTATTCACATTTTTTGCTAAAAATGATATTTTTGCTTTAAAGGACGAAGCAGTTATGACTTGGAAACAGAGGAGACCGAAAAATCCACAACCTACACCGAGAAGATTTTGGATAAAGACGAGAATGGAGAGAAGGAATATGAATTTTGTGAAACTGATACAGCAACAGTCATCAGACGATCACATATTCGTGTCGAGACACCTTCTGCTGGACTAGGCCAGCGACCAACGTCCGCGATAAGTTCCGATCAGGAAATTCCGCCCCTTGAGCATAAAGAAATTCCCGTGCCATCACCTTACGTGAAACGAGTGCAACAAACAACACCTGAACAAGGAAAGAATAAAACTCCCACTAAAAATGACATCAAGACAAGTGTGGACGCCAAGTCATCTGTCAAAGAGCAAAACACGCAAAATCTCAATTCAAAACTTCCCCAAGATGGTATTTATAGGTTTCAACAGGCAACAGTGACTAATACAGTGACAATGGAAAAATCAAGTTTTCCAGGAGAAAACAAAGAAATCGTTAAGGACAAACAAACCGTTGATCATCAATGTCAAAAGACAGTCGCCAATGCCAAGAATGATCAAATAAAAGTATCGGTACGCGAGAAAATCGCCAAAAATAAAGAGGAAGTTTCTGGTAAACGTGCAAGTTTCACCGATCTTGAAAATAAAACAGATTATGTAGATAAGTCTAATGCAAGTACAAATCAGTATTCAAGTAATCAGAGCAATAATTTATTTAAGGAATGCAACAATGATGAGAATAATATGACTGATAAACAATCGACGTTTGAGCAATTGTCGAAAAATAATACTGAAATTGAAATGACTGAACAGATTATGCCAAAAGTCAATTCAACAATAATTGATAAAGATGTTGAGGAATCAATTCAAACAACATGGGAACAGGAGAAGCAGAAAGCGGATCAAAAATTAAGACAATCGGAGAATAATTTAACAGCAATGCAACATTTGAATGAAAAAACACAAAGTGGAATAGCTTCGCCTATAAAAAAGGATTTGATTGAGGAGCACAAGTTATCGAATAATAGTTTAATTGAAGACAGTGATTCCAGTGATGCTAAAACTATAACAAATATTGAGAGTCTACCTTCATTGGAAGTACCGAGTTTTAATGGACCTTTGGAAACATCTGTGAAAACCGTTCCCGTTACTCCAGACACTATGACACCTGATGAAGCCGAAAATCTTCTAAGTTCTCGGTAATAAAACCTTTCTGTTTATTCCTTTATCAAGTTATATATCTTTGTGTCTATTCGTGAAAAAAGAAGTAGCATGTCCTGCTTTACAAGATAAATTTATTCATTCATCGGAGAATAGTTTTCTTTTTCATTTTTGGTATTTCGTAATTGTTTCTGTATTTCATGATTTACTTAAATTACTTACATTTCATAATTATTCTTCATTACTGTTTCAACAGTAAATATTCTCGATTCATTTTTTTATCAAATATCTTTTATTGTAATAGTTTTTCTGTGATATTTATCGTCAAAGTATTTTTCTTTAAACTACTTTTCCTCTGAGTAATTTTCTTTAGATTATTTTTCGTGAAAGTATTTTCCTTCAAACTATTTCTCTTCACACTATTTTTTCTTTCTTGTTTCTAAATATTCTTTTTTCAATTTACGATTCATTATACCATATTTTCGTTTATTACATCAGAATTTCTTTTGCATTTAATTATATATGTACCTGCAATCTACAATGCTTTGGGTTGAATTGTGCAGAATATTGGAGAAAAATATCAGGTGAGCTTTGTTCTATTTTACTCAAACATGAAATTTAAAATTGCTACATAATTTTATGAAAATACTAAAAAAAATATCAAATTTCTCGAATTGATGCAAAAATGTAGGTTTTTCGAGTTCAAAACTATTTTTAAAAAACTTAAAAACCTTAAATTCTTCTTCAATTTTTCTTCAACTTTTGAATAGCAGAAAATTAAAAAAAAAAGAAAAGGTTTAGATTGCAACTAAAATAATTTAATTTCGATACAGTTACGATTACAATTTTCATTAATTAAAAAAATCTACAAAGAATAAAATCTTAAAATTTGTTTCTAAAATTTGTAGTTTTAAAAAATTTTATTTCAATTTCTGAAAAAACATGGTTTAAAATATTTTTGTTGTTTTTTTAGATTTTTGAATTTTTTTAAATTTAAAAATTAAATTTTTTTAAAATTTTTATTTATATAATTTAAATTTAAATTTAAATTTTTTTAAAATTTTTATTTATATAATTTAAATTTAAATTTAAACTTTTTTAAAATTTTATTTCAATTGCTGAAAAAACATGGTTTAAAATATTTTTGTTGTTTTTTTAGATTCTTGAATTTTTTTAAATAAATATAGTAGAAATTTTTCAAAATAAATGAAATTTTTAAGAATTCAATTAAAAAAATTGTGTTTTTCAATAATTTTACTGAAATTTATTAAAGTAATTGAGATTGAAGAATATTCGTATGAAAAAGTCTAAATTGCATTTAAAATAACTTAATTTTAAAAAAGATGCAAGAAAATTGTTTATTAATTTATTAATTTTAAAATGATTTAAATTAAAACTTAATAAAAATTGTAATTTTGAAAAATTTTGATTTAAAATTATTTTAAATTAAGTTTGTAAAATATTCAGTTCAATTTTTAAAAGATTATTGAATTTTTATAATCGAGTAATTGAAAATTTGTAAAAAATTAAAAAATTTTAAGATTTCTGTTCAAAATAGTTAAGGTTTACAAAAACTTGACTCAAAATAATTGGATTTTTTAAAATAAATTTATTGCCATTGTTGAAAATAGTTATGATTAAAAAAATTATCATAAACTAAATTTTATTTAAAATTACTTAATTTTGAAAGAGTTATAATAAATTTTCTTCTTAGTTTGTTAAGTTTAAAAAGATTTAATTTTTAATTTGTTTCTAAAAATTGAAATTTTTTTTATAATTCTGAAAAATATTTGTTTTGTAAAATATTTATAAACTGTTTCAGTTTTAAATTAAAGTTTACTTTTTAAAGATTATTTTCCATTGATAATGAAGTGAAACAAAAAAATTGTAATTCTAACTTTTATACAAAGAAAAATAAATTTTGAATCGTGTAGCAATTTTAACGTTTCCGAAGTTCTAACCATTCGTGTAAATTTTGTTAATATTCGATCTAAGAATATCTATTTAGATCACAGTTATTTATAAAAGTCTTAAAAGTAATTTTCATCACTAAAAAAAATCCAATAATTGAAACTGGAAATAATACGAAAAAAAATAAAAACACCACAAAAAATATTACCAAAACACGAATGTTTAAAGCTTTAAGTATTAAAGGAAAAATTTAAACTTCAACTCAATGGTAAGTGATAGAAATTGGAATGAATGAAAACAAAAAGAAAATTGTAAATAATGAAATAGACAAGGCTCGGCGTTGCTGTCGGATGAGGAGGCACAGGAAATTGCAAGGTTATTGTTGCCGACGAATGCTAATGGAATAGCCTCTGAAGAGAAGCCTGATGAACAAGGAGACGATATCAAAGATAAAGAGGACGACAATGCTCCGGATTGGCTCTCGGATGTTTTGTCAGTTCAAGATTCCAGTGTCGTCAATAGCACCACTCAAGATTATAGGTGAATTGTTGTAGTTTATTAAACATTTTAATTTCAATCGATATTTGCATGATGTGTATTGTCGCTTCTTATGCTCCTTTTCTTTAAATAACAAAAAAATCTCTCAAAAAGGATGGAGTCCAGGTTTTCTATTTCTTGAGTATAATATCAATTAGTGTTGTCGGTATCAAATTTTCAAATTGTTGAATATTTTATTATTATTACAGTTTATTTTTTCATTGTAATAATAATTGTAATAATAATATCTAATTATAATATCTAATAATATTATATTGTATGATTACGTTTTAATAAGAGATTGGAAAATTATATAAAAAGAAGATTGAAAAATTGAATTACTAATGTTGTTTCTTTACAGTTTGTCTCACAGATCGCGCAGTGATTTAACGATTGACTCATTGACAGAGAGTCAAATTGGATCCGTGACCGGCAGCGAAAGTGGATTATTAGGATCGGTTAGCAGTTTAAATGACACTCATGGAACTAACGAGGATACCGAAACGGAGCAACAGGATGATTACACTCCTGTTCCTGGCAAAATTGTAAGTTTCGATTGTTAATAAATTTTTATCGATAACAAAATTTAATCAAGACCGACACGAAAGTTTAGTTTCCAAGTTGATGAAAAAATAAATTTTGTTTCATGTTTAGTTTCGTGCCAACTGAAAATTTAATTTTATGAACTAAATTTAAAAAAAAACTTTATTTAGAAACGAAAAAATTTATTTCAGCGCAAATCGAAAATAAATCTCTAAAAAACGCAAACAGTAAAGCAAAAATAATTTTGAACCTAATACTAAATATTTAAGTTTCGAGTCGATACAAAATTAATTTCTTTTTTAATTAATTTAAAAAGTAAATTGATGTAGATTGCTACGAAAGTAAATTGAACGTAAATTTTCAATTACGTTTTGTTTCAGCAACGGTCCTTGAAATTTAACTATAGAAAATGATTGATTTCCGTTTATAGTATAAACTTTTTGTTAAAAGAAAGATTTCAGGTGAATGAAAATCATAGTTAATTCTTTGATTTTATTTATATAGATCTTCGTGGAAAATGGTGTGCATTACTTTGAAGATGGCCACTTCTGGATGGAAGTTGCGGGTCTTCGGGAATCAGAAGACGAGGACGAAGAGCTACCGGAACCGATACCAGTAAAGAAATCATCAAAAATTACCTTTGACACTGGACCAATGCGAGTTTATTCAACTCATTCGGTTAGCGAGTACGATCGTCGAAACGAGGACGTCGATCCAGTCGCTGCAAGCGCCGAATATGAATTAGAAAAACGCGTAGCGAAAATGGAGGTAAGAATTTATTTTCAATTCATTTTTTTTTATCGTCCAGTGATCAGGGATTTTTATTAAAAATATAGAACAAATTTTTTGGAAAATAGTTTTAAATTTAATTGTACTGTAGTAATTTTTATGTATTTAATTTGAAAAATTATTTTTTTGTAATTGAATCCTATTGGCTATGTTTAAGAATTAAAATCGCCTTTACTTAATAGTACATGCAAAAAAAACCTGTAATCCCTGCTAGTACATTAATTTTCAATCTTGAAATTCTAAAATTGTGAATTTTTTCAGGTATTCCCAGTGGAATTGATGAAAGGTCCCGACGGTCTTGGTTTGAGTATAATCGGAATGGGCGTCGGTGCGGATGCAGGTCTCGAAAAATTGGGAATTTTCGTGAAGACAATTACGGAAAAAGGTGCCGCTGCCCGTGAGGGAAGAATTCAAGTGAACGATCAAATTGTCGAGGTCGATGGTAAATCTTTAGTGGGAGTTACACAGGCATATGCCGCCAGTGTTCTTCGCAATACATCAGGACTCGTGAGATTTGTCATTGGCAGAGAGAAAGATCCAAAAAATTCCGAAGTCGCCATGCTTATTAGACAGAGTTTACAAGATGACAAGGAACGCGAAGCAAACATGTGCGCTAATAGGTAATCCGATTATTAAATCTATTCCTTTTTTTAAAAAATATCCAGATTTTCATTTTTAAAATACAGTCCATTTTATTTCTCTTTTTAACCATTTTTTTCTTTATAATAATTTATATTCAATCACAAGATATTAAACTCTAGGATATTTACATTAACTTTTTGCAATTCGAGTGAGTCGAATGATTAGAACTTGACATAATTTGAGATCGATTAATTTGAAAAGGACAAAAAATGGATAAAGTATCTTAATATACCAGTACAATGTGTAAATTTAACTCAAAGGTTCGCATATCGAAATCAATAAAGCCTTGAGGTGCAAGGATTCTATATTTAGTTTGTAACAGAAAACGATAGTACGCAATTTTAGTTAAGACAAAGCGATCAGTGTTGCTTCTTCCATT
Organism: Leptopilina drosophilae; assembly: GCA_032873175.1. Lineage (NCBI taxonomy): Eukaryota > Metazoa > Arthropoda > Insecta > Hymenoptera > Figitidae > Leptopilina > Leptopilina drosophilae. The sequence goes on from CM065478.1 coordinate 73,104,257, forward strand.
CTGAGAGAAAACACATTCCGGTTGATTTTATTCCCGATGATGGTTTATCCTTGCTCGCATAAATTCTGTGCCGACAACAGTGGCTCCTCCAGTTGAAACCTGAGGTTCGCTGGAGTACTGAGGGAATATTTATCGCCAAAAAAAAACAATTACATTTTTGATCGAGGAACAAGAAGGAAAAGGCAATAAGATGACAATTTTAAAAATTGTGTGTATTGATTTAGGAGGCTGAATTTCTCGGACATGTCGCCTGATGATCGTCGAGGTGAAGATGACGTTTCATTAGGAACAGGAGGAATACCTGGATCGCCGGCTTTGTCCTCGTGTTCCGAAGGAGATCCGCCTCATAGTCCAATTGAGAATTATATTTCGCTTGGTGATCGTAGTAGATCGCCAATTATTAGTTCTTCTCAACCACCGTTGAATTCCGGTTCATCGCAGAGTGACGTCGACAGTCTCAGAATGCTTCTACAAGAGGTATGAATAGGTGTTTTTAAACTTTTTTTTAATCTCTGAGTGTTTTTGTACATAAATGTTCTTCTGTTTTAAAAGTTTATTATTGTCTATAGTTTCATTTTATTTTTTTGGTGAAGTTCACATGGTTGATAATAATCAACGATTATTTCCTTAAATTTAAAATTCTTTAAATTTTATTGAATATAATTGAATTCGTTAGAAGAATTTTATTAAAATTTAAAAAAACAATTAAATTTTTGTGAAGAATTAAATTTTTTATTAAAATAATTGCAATCCTACAAAGAAATTTATTATTTCTGAAAATAATTGAATTTTGAGTTGAATTTTACTAATTTTTTTTAAATAATTGATTTCCTTTAAAAAATCTTATTATTCATAAAAATAATTGAATTCTTGGTTTGAATTTTATTAATATTTTTTAAAACAATTAAAATTGTATTCTAAATAATTGAATTCTTATAAAGAATAATTATAATTACAATAATCAACGATCATTTCTTTAAATTTAAAATTCTTTACATTTTATTGAATATAAATGAATTCCTTAGAAGAATTTTATTAAAATTTTTAAAAATAATTGAATTTCCGTAAAGAATTAAATTTTTTATTAGAATAATTGCAATCTTACAATGAAATTTATTATTTCTTAAAATAATTGAATTTTGAGTTGAATTTTACTAATTTTTTTTAAATAATTGATTTCCTTTAAAAAATCTTATTATTCATAAAAATAATTAAATTCTTGGTTTGAATTTTATTAATATTTTTTAAAACAATTAAAATTGTATTCTAAATAATTGAATTCTTTTAAAGAATAATTATAATTATAATAATCAACGATCATTTCTTTAAATTTAAAATTCTTTACATTTTATTGAATATAAATGAATTCCTTTGAAGAATTTTATAAATATTTTTCAAAATAATTGAATTTCTGTCAAGAATTTAAATTTTTATTAGAATAATTGCAATCCTACAATAAAATTTATGATTTCTGAAAATAATTGAATTTTTTAGTTAAATTTTGCTAATTTTTTAAAAAAATAATTGATTTCCTTTGAAAGTTCCTATTATTCATGAAAAATAATTGAATACTTGATTTGAATTTTATTAAAAATTTTGAAAACAATTAAAATGCTATTCTGAATAATTGAATTCTTATAAAGAATTTTTAAGAAAGTTTTGAAAATAAAATTCTTTTGAAGAATTTTATTAAACTTTTTAAAAAGAATTGAATTTCTGAAAAGAATTTTATTTCTATTAAAACAAATGAAATTCTACAAAGAAATTTATGATTTCTAAAAATAAATAAATTCTTGGTTTGAATATCACAAAAATTTTAAATTTGATTGAATAGTTGAAAAGTGGTAGTAAAAAATCTTTGGAAATAATTTACTTTAAGAAAAATTTAACTCAACAATTTTTGAAAATTAGAAATTTAATTAGTTTTAAATAAAGTAAAAAAGAGAAATTTGTACACAAAAATATTGTTCTCTGAGTAGAAAAATTTATTTCTTCCCATCGTTGATTACACTTCATTGTAAACTTCTCCCAAGTATTTTATTACAGTATCTGTAGAGTGTACCTAGATTTTGTATTTAATCGTTTCATTCATTTTAATTCTACTTTTTGAAAATGTTGATCCAAAAATTTGTGTTTTATTGTTATTAGTGTTCACATATTTACAAACATGTCCTGCCTGTTCTTTTCTCTTATTATTAATTCCACGTTTATTTAATTTAGTGTAGATTTTGCTTATGCATTGTGTGTGTCGTTGATTGCTTGCAGAGTCAGTATAAACTTACTTTAGCGGATGAAGAGGTAGAAAAACTTAAGACAAAGGTAATTATTGAACGTTGTTTTCCATGTAAATTGTCCTTCAAGTTAAAATTAAAACTTTTTTCATAGACTGTCAAAATATTTTTAATTTCATCTGTAAGTTTGTAAAGTATAAATTTGTCCTTGAACTTCCAGTGAAGCTTTAACGATAGTTTGAAGGCTCTTTATATATAAACTGTCATTGTTATACTAGAGGATGTATTTGAAAAAAAATAGTTGCACTTTAAAATAGAAACAAATAGAAATAAGTAGAAGGTGCTTTAATGTTCAACTTAAATTTTTTTAGCTAATGGAACTGGAGAATAATGGAGCTGGCAGTGAGGAGTATGCGGCAAAATTGCGTGAATCTGGACTACGACTTCGTGAATCTGAAAGAACATTGGGTAATGCTCGACAGGATTTATCAACAGCACGTGAAATGTTGAATCAAGCGACGGCTCAGAGTTCAATGTTACAGCAGAAATATGCCCGTGCCAAAAGACTTGCTCGTGAATTTCGTGCCGATATTACTGCACGCGATGAATTCTATGAGCAATTATTGCAGGAAAAGGATACGGAATATAATGCACTTGTTAAAAGTTTAAAAGACAGGGTGATTACGTTGGAGGTTGAATTAACGGAAACCCAAAGGAGGTTTGGTTTGCCAGTGAGATTGCCTTACGATGGGGCAACATCGAAAATTGTCACGCCACAATTAACGAGACGTCAATTACCGCCGCCTCCTTCTTCATCGAGTTGTCAGCTTTCGGACACTGAGACTTCGGATCTCAGCAGTCCTGACGATGGTGATAAGACGGCAACGGTTGAAAGAAAACTTCCACTACCGATTCCCGTCAAGGAGGAACTTGACAGAGCTGTTCCTGCTCATCGACTACTCGATAATTCTGCTGGGAAAAGTAAAGCTGAATTGGCAAGTCGAGGAGGACTTGCCAATCGACAATTGCCGAAGAGATCTGGAGGACTTAGTAACAGCAGTTCGGTACGTATCTAAAGTTAATTAATAAATTAACGAGTGTAAAGTCTAAAAACAAGTAGAATTTTGTATTGTAAAAATTATTTATTTTCTTCTCAATGATGTCTTATCCTTGCTCGCAAATTGTTTTGTGACGATAATAGTGGCCACTTCAATTCGTGCCTGAGGCCGGAATGTCGTGCTGAGAGAATAAAACGATAAAATTAATTTCTCTTTTCTATTATAAGAAATTCTTCTCGTCAAAAAAAATATTTTTTTCCGCAGGATTATGGATTGGATGAATCGGGTGACAACACAGATGATGATTCGTCATCGAAGCATGCAGTGTCACAGGACAGTAGCAGTAGCCGATCACCAAATGATTCGGTAATATCGAAGCAATCGAATTCAAGTTCCTACTCGTTTTCGTATTCGCAGAAAAATAAAAACGTGGACTCGATACATTCGGCGGCAGTACGACAACACAGCACAATTAGTTCTCAAGTTCGTGCCATGACCGAGCAAAGTTGGCAAACATCACAAAAAGGTTTTTTTATCTCTTCTAAAATTGTTACTTTTCCATAACATTAAAAAAGAAAACAAAAATTAAGTAGAAAATCTTACGATGAAATTTTGTTTTTTGAAGCCGGATTGACTGGACCACCTGCGTCTTTGGCTGAACAATTGAAGCAGGTTTTGGCCGAACGAGAAAGACGACTTGGAGGTAACGACATGTCTTCTTCGAGAGAAAGCTCCGGGGACTTTAGCGATTTAAACAATCCGCATTCTAATGACCCAATCCTACTCACTCATAATTTAGTTGAGGAAATTAGACAAGCCGTGAGCGAAGCTAATCAAAGAGGTACGCAACAAAAAGGTATTTACTCAACAAACACTGTTATTAAGTAGAATTTTAATATAATTTTAATCGTTTTATTAGTTTAGTCATTGTATTCTTTTATAACCATTTTTACTCCTAGAAAAGTAGAACTTCTTTTCAATAGAATAGAAATAAAATAGAACTTATTTTTAATAGAATAGAAATAAAATAGAACTTATTTTCAATAGAATAGAAATGAAATAGAATAATTTTCAATTACAATAATAATAAATATTCATTATATTATAAATAACGAAGCTATATTTCCCTGAAAATTTCTTTACAAATTTTTGGCAATTTTTTGAAGCAAAAAAAGTGCCGATACCTACACAAACTTTAATGGGTGCCGGACATACTCCCTGGCATCATCCAAGCGGATCGCCGTCTAGTTTGTCATCTGGTGGATCTATTAGTCCAACAGCTGTTGATCCAAGTCCTTCAAAAAGCGATAGTGCAGGTAATTTCACTTTCCAACTATAAAAATCGCCTTTTTTGTTCTGAAAATTAGAAAATTTTGATTAACAAACCTTCAGTATTTTTTTTAAAATATATTTCATTGCAAAAATCTAACACCAGCTTCTTAAAAAGTGATATTTTCTTTTAAAGTAATAAAATTTATCTTCTTTTTCAATTCCTTGAATTTTTGACAGAATTGTTTTATTTGATTCCTCTTAGATTCAAGCGAAGTTTGGTTACCACCTCACGAATTTGGTTTGGGTGATAAAAGTTCTCATTTTTGGCAAAGTGCACCAATAACCGACTGGTCGAAAGAACAAGTCAGTATAATTGAATAAATATTAGTGAATTTATTTTTTATAAAATTAGAAACTCTAATAGAATCAAATTCAATTTTTTTATAAAGTTGTTGACTGTAATAATCAAATTTTAAAAGTCTGATTAGTTTGGTAATAACAGGGTTGTCACAGGTCAAGGAAATTAGGGAAAAGTTAAGGAGAGTATAATTAAATCGGAAAAACAGGAAAAAGTCAGAAAATTTTTTCAAAAGTATTGGAAAGAAATTTTATTTACAGTTCATAAGAAATTTTTGGATTTCCTGTTTCTGAAAAAGGTTAACTTTACAAAATTGAATATATTTTATATAATTTAAAATTTTTAAACTCTCAAAATGTTATTACATATTAATTACTTAAGGAAAAATATTATTTAAAAATAATTTAATTTACAAAAGGTTAAGTTTACAATTTTAATAAATCAATGGAATTCAAAAATATATTTGTAATCAGAATGCAATAAAATTCTTCATGAGAATTTAATTGTTTGCATAAATAATTAAATTCTTCGAAACAATTCGATTAATTACAAGAATTTCAATACACTTCTTCGTAAAAATTAATTATTTTCATTAATAATAGAATTCTTTGAAGGAATTCAATTATTTTTAATACAATTTCTCGAAAATATTCAATTATTATTAAAAATTTTTATGTTTTTTTGCAAAAATTCAATTATTTATAAAATTTATTATTAAATTATTCATATTTCAAAATATTTATAAAAATCTTAATAAAATTCTACTCAAGAATTCAATTATTATTTTCAGTACAATTTTTATTTAATTTTTCCAATAAATTTAAATTTTTACAAAAATTTGAATAAAATCCTGAAAACAATTTTAATAAGGTTCATTATAATCAAATTTTGAGTTACAAAAAATTACCAAACACGATTATTTTTAAATATTTAAAGAAACTCTTCTTAAAAATCTTTTCTTTTTATTAATATTTGAATTCTTTGCAAGAAAATTTAATTACTTTAAATATTTATATAAAATTCTTCATAAGAATTCAATTATTCTCGAAAAAAATGTGTTATAATATTCTCAACAAGTATTTATCTATTTTTGTTAATAATAAATTAAATATTCCAAGTAACTATTTTTTCTTTCTAGAATATTAAATTAAATTTACACAATAAACTATAAAATTTGGATTCTTGGATAATTCGGATTCAAATTTTCTTGAAATTAGTTCAATTTTTGAAAATGTATTAAAAAAAAAGAAAAAAGTGATAACTTTTTTCTTTAAAAAACATCATTCTAAAAGAATTTTCTCAAATATTACTAAAAATAAGTTACTTGGATATAAAATTTTAGTTTAAAATTCTGGAAAGAATTAAAATCTTCAAGAAATTATTAAAATTTGTAATTAGAAAATACTCAAACTCAGGGAAAAGAGAAATTAAATTTCTGTGGCAACCCTGAATAAGGAAAGTAGAAACGAAGACATTTTTGTCCAAATGTCCGTCTTTATTTTTCTTTATTATAGACTATAAATTTTCTATAGTATAAAATTGTAAGTTCTTGATAATATAAATATTCATTTTTGTACAAAACATTTTTTTAAAACAAAGAATCGAATTATTTCAGGTGTGTCAATGGCTGACGGGAATTGGTCTTGAGAGGTACGCGTCCCGTTTCATCGAGGCTGGTGTTTGTGGCAGTACTCTTCTAAGATTGGAGTCGCGCGATTTGAAAGCACTTGGCGTTTCACGTGAGGTAAAAGATCATTTAAAACGTAAATTAAAAGACCTGCGAGCACAAGCGGACCGCGAGCGTAAAGAGCGCAAGGAAAAGGAACGTATGCGACGAAAAGCAGAAAAAGCGGCTCGGAAAAAATAGCCCCACGAGAATGTCAAGTCAGACTCGTTTTACTCTTGAAGCGAAATTAAAACGAGTTTGCATTTTAGTCCACCCCATGCTTTGTACAAGTTTTGCTATGATCCTTTGTTATTTATAAAAACAATTTTTTTTATATTGTTGATTATTTTAATTGAATGCAGACAATTTTTCTTGTTGAATGCAGATTATTTTTAAAATCTTTGTATAGTGTTCGTTTAATTTAAAAAAAAGACTATTTTTTTGCCAACGTATCAAACATTCTTTAATTGATTACGTTCTCTTTCTTTTCTTTTCTAAGGAAGAAAAAAACAATTATCTCTGTTTTAGTTGTATTGTTTGAAATTCCAAGCAAAATCTGGGGGTTTTTGAAAGATGGTTATTTTCATAATTTTATATTAATTCATGGATGCCAGTGCATTTATAAAAATAGATGAAAATAAATGCAAATAATAATGAAAATATAAAGTGACGAGTACATAATATTGGTTTTAGCGATTGAATTCGCTTGAATACGTGTATGATAAACGTATGTGTGTGTATAGGTCTTTACATACGAAGATGTGTATATTTTAAAGTTGTAGCCATATATACCTATATAAAAATTGTAATTAAGGTATGATTTTTTTTTTACAATATAATACTCTCGTGGCACGTGTGTTCGTGTTTTGAGACTGAGACAAAAAACAAAATTGTCTAAAAAAAAATCATAAGAAAACATCGTTTATTTATTTTTTTGAATTATCACCGACCTCCAAAAAAGGTCGGTTTCTTTATGTAATTGTAATTCTACATTTATAATATAGTAATAATGTAAAGTTGCGGGCGTGCCTTTCATGGAATCGCCGCCAGTTACGAATGGCTGTCATTTTTTTTCCTAATTCGTAACATTTTATGAATTTTTAATTCGAAAAATGAAAAAGAAAAAAAAACAAAATATAGGCATAACCGAGCATTTTTTATCGGCTGTGTTTCATTTTATTTTAAATTTTGCTCAATCTTACATTTCATATCAACGACCGGCTGAAAATGAATTTTTAGCACTGGGTCGAGCCTATGAATTTTTAGACCCAGAAATGTCGTATCCAATTTTTTCCACAAATCGCATTTCCCCCCACACGCATTAATTAAAATAGTCGATTAACATTAATTAGTTTCAGACATTCCACTAGGACTGGAACAATTTTTCAGGCGTGTATGTAATCATTGTATACTTTTTAATCGTCGATTTAATTGTCATCCTGAAGACTTGAGATTCTGAGGAAAATTTCATTGCAAAACTTAATAATAAAGTAAATTCATTTACTAACTAATTAAATTAATTGAAACAAATTAATTAAAATTTGAAGGAGATTTTTATTAATTACGGACTTTAGACTCTTTTACTAAAACCAATTGTTTACTACTTTTTTTTTACATTTGATACTGTTCGGATACTTTTTTTTAAGATTTGTGACACTAAGAGCAAATTTTTTTCTTTTTTTAATGTTTGAGAGTTTACACAACTTTAAATTCGCTAAAAGTTGAAATAAATAAATTCTAAAAAATTTCAATAAAGTTTTTAGTAACGATTCAATTGTTTTCTAAATTTCTTTTGAAATTCAATTATTTTCGATATTTTAATAAAATACATTATTTTAGTAAAATTATTTTAATAAAATTTTTAAAAAATCCATTATTTAAATGAATTTTTATAAAATTCTTCGCAAACAGTCAATTATTTTAGTAAATAAAAAAATTTTCACAGAATTCAATAAGGATTCAAAATAAAATTTTTGTAAAACTTTTCGATCAAAATCAATTATTCAAACAAATTTTGATAAAATTTTTCGCAAGAATTTAACAATTTTCATGAATACTAAAGATTATCGTAGAATTTCAATTGTTTTTAATGCAATTTTAAATGAATTCTCCAAAAGAATTAAATTATTTAACAAAATTTTTATAAAATTCTTTATGAGAATTTAATTTTAAAAAATAGTCAATTATTCAATAAATTATTTATTTTACATTTAAATTTAAATAATTGAATTCTCCTAGAACTTTCTAATTAGAATTGATTTAAAAATGATTTTCATTAAAAAATTTTAGGTAATAATTGAATAATAAAGCTATTCTTTTTAAAATAAAATATCGAGTGCGAAGCCTGTAATTGACACGTTTAATAAAAAATGAATTTAATAGTTCTAATATACAAAAGTTTCTCTAAAATCTTCAAGTCTGTTAAATAACATCGTCGATTAAGAGAATAATCTAGTAGAAAAGAATATTTGCAAAAATATTTTCTAGTATAGAAACTTTGTGTGTGTGTGGGATATGCAAAAATCTGTTGTGTACAACTTTTTTCATTTAATTAAGAGAAAGTACGAAAAAAAATTGTCAAAGTAAGAAAAATAAGAAATATGAAGTAAGAAAAAAGAAGTAAGAAAAAAAATAGTTGAGAATTTAGAATGCGTACATATGTTTGTATCCAAAATAATTTCTCGACGTTGCAAAGTGTTTAAATCAATCGATTTCAAAGAAATCTTTAGTACGTAAGAAATAATCTCAAAAACATAAAAAAAAATTTATAGTAAAGTAAAAAGAAAAAAAAACACTTTGTACATAAGTTCGTACAATGCATGTTGATAATACTACAATTATCACTTTAAAAAAAAAGAAAAAAAACTGAAAGAACCTGTAAACGGTAGTGTCATATTTACTTCGTATTGTATTTAGCCTGATAATTCAAAATGTTGACAAAGTCCTCCATTTTTCTAATGAGAATGGTGTAAAATATGATTTCTTCAAAAAAAAAAAAAGAAACTAAGTACTTGATACTTTTTTTATTTGTTGCCAGGAAGAAGGAAAAGCCGCAAAATTGTGGTTCACTTTTCGATAAGTGACGTTTTTATCAAATTGAATAGAATTACACGATTCGCGTTGCATTTGTCCGATTGATTTAAAGTGAGAAGGCAATTGATAAAAACTGACTGATTTTAATGTAATAAGTTTTATAGTCGATTTTTCAACGAAGATTTTAGATGTGTAAATGTCATATTTAAACATGGATCAACTCTCAAGAATTTCAATTGAAGAATTGATGATAGAAACTATAAATTAACATTTTTCCAATGCACGTTTGTTGTCATTTTTTTTTTTATTGAAGTTTAGAGAATGTAATATTAAAATTGTGTTTTATTGAGATGGAATGATCTTATGTTTATTTAAATTTTTGTTTTAATTGTAAAACTTTTGTTTTTTTAATGTTGTTTTTTTTAAATAGGGAGACACGTTTGTTAAAATTTCGATACTGCGAAATGTTGTTTTTTTGCACTATTTTTTTTTTGTTTTTAATATTGTCAAGCATTTATTGAGTAACGTTAAAACAGATGATTGTTTCAACGAAGTTAAGATGCGCGGTTACTTGGCAGCTTTTTAACAATAATATTTACAAAAAAGTATTGTCACTACAAATACTCTTGAACATTTTAATTATAAACAATTCATACGTTAAATCTGGTTTTTATTTCTGCCTCTGTCCTCATTTCTCCAAAAGTTTAGAAATTAAAAAGCTTTTCTCAATTTTATCTTCTACAATTTAAGAAAACATTCTTTCAAATTATTTAAAGCGTTGCTATGGTGATAACTTGAAGTTTGATCAATATTGTGAAATCTATAAACAAAGAAGTAAAAATAATTGTTGAAAATAAATGTAAAACAAAATAAATGTGGATGAAAGAATAAATTCAAGGAAGAAAAATGCCATCGATAGTTATAAAAAATTACGAATGGCGTCAAACAAATACAAATATTATTATCAATGTGGAGCTTTTTGGTAATACGGGAAAAATTGATTTTTTCACAACCAACAAATATGTAAAGGTAATTTTTAATCACAATTTAGAGAATTAGTGATTAAGGAAAATAGTTGAAAAAATTAATTTATTTTATTTTTTCAGGCAAGTTATCCACCTTATATTTTCGAATTGTTTCTTTGGGAAGTTGTTAATGAGGAAGAAAGCGAGTGCACTTATACTCAAAAAGAAATGATCATTACTTTAAGAAAAAACGAGCCGGATCTTCAGTGGCCAAGACTTGAATTGGAAAATCTCAGCAAAGAAGTGAAACGCGAATGCAGAAAAATTGCTCAGGAATATTCTCAATTAGCTGCCGAACAGAAAACTAAAGCTAAAAGTGGTTAGTGTTTTTTGTTAAAACAAAATCAATTGTATTTGCATCGAAATTAATTTTATTTATTTAAAAAATAAAAGGAAAAAATAGTCAAAATGAAATATAGTTTAATTAATAATGATTTTTAGCAAAAGAGAAAATATTTTTCAGAAAAGCGACAACATATACAGAGGCAAGCAGTGAAACATCAAATCGATCTCGACACTTCGGATTTAAACAAAATAGAAAGAATTCGTGATTCTCACAGAAAAGAAGCTATGAGAGAACTTGAAGAATGGAGATTAAAACATGAGAAACCAATTTTGGGAGGCATTACTGGCGTAAAGCAGGAAAATCGAAAAGAATACAGGTGTCAATACTTTAAATACGCAATTAATATAAAATCTCTCGAAATATGACAAAAAAAAATTTTTTTGAATAAAATACAGAAGAAGCAAGTCAATTGCAGTATTTTTCTAATTTCGTTATTGTTCTTCCCTTTTTTTTTATTTTATTATATATTTTCACTTTTTAGAGTAAAATTGGTTCAACAATACAATACAAAAACGAAAAAGAATATTTTAAATTATGTTTTTATACTTTTTTACTCAATAACTAAAAGTTAAAACTAATAAACAAAATTTTATTTTTTTAAAATTCTTTCTACCCTTTAAGATCTCCATTAAAGTGGTTAAAAGGAAAAAATGAATCCTGCAGTAACGAACCAACTGATTTAAATAGCAAACCACAGAAACCAAAGGAACAAGTGGAAATTAAAGAATCAGTCGATGGGAAAATGACGAAAATAGTAAAAGATGGAATGGAACAGAAAGAGGAAGTGAAAAATAGAGACGATCCGCCTACAGAGAATAATAATAAAGAACTTGACAATAACAACGAAAGAGAAGACACAGAGGATTCAGATTCAGATTTCGAGGATAAAAAGCATTTTAATGATTCGAAAAGTTGTTTAATAAAGGAGATGAGTGAGAAGGATTTGAAAAAATTTTCCAAAAAGAAAGAAGAAATTGAACTAAAGAAGGAGAGAGAGAGAAAACGTGAACTAATTCAAAGATTTATTGACAGAAGATCGGTAATGACAAATGACATTTTCAATGATCCAAATAAATCTATTCCACTTCCAAGAAAGTGCGGGACAATTAAAGTTTCATTTACCGAACGAGCGTTCCCAACACCGGCGAGGGAGAGCTCTCATCTCGAGGAGCAAGAAGTAAAGTGTTTTAATTCAATAAAAGAATAAATAAATAAAAAAATTCAATAAAAGAATAAATAAGTAGAAAAAATTCAATAAAAGAATAACTAAATAAAAAAAGTCAACAAAAGAATAAATAAATAAAAAAATCCAATAAAAGAATAAATAAATAAAAAAAGTCAACAAAAGAATAAATAAATAAAAAAAGTCAACAAAAGAATAAATAAATATAAAAATATTAAAAATAAAAAATTTCTTTTTAGTGGCTAGAAAAACAGGCGAAAGCAAGACGACAAACTGGATTTGTTTCTGAAGACCTTCGCCCCGAGGAACAGAATCCTCAATGGCTGAAAGATAAAGGAGAGTAAGTTTATAAAAATTTCCTTCTTATAAAATAATATTCGTATTTTTTAAATTTAATTTAAATATTTTTTTAGTTTTTACTTATTTTCTATTCAAATTCAAGAAGATTAAATTCAAAATAATTGCAGTTCAATTTATTATTTTTTTATTTATAAATTTATTATTATTTGCAATTTTTTTCAGTGAATTTTTCAAGGCGGGAAATTATCTAGGAGCCATAAGCGCTTATTCGCATGGAATAAAGTTGAGCGAAAAAATGGCATCACTTTATGTTAATAGATCAGCGGCTCATTATGCTTTGGGGAATTTTCACAAATGTGCCGAAGATTGCTCAACGGTAATTTAGATCGTTAAATTCAAAAAATAATCCAAAAATCATAAATTACTTTTGATAATATTGATAATAAATCTGAAATAAAATTATTAATTTATAAATTACTTTTGTTTTGAAAAAAGTGAGAAAAATCTCAAATTAAATCATAAAAAAAAGAAACTTGAATTACTTTCGTTTAAAAAATTAAGAAGAGTCTGAAGTGAGAAAATTTAATTAGAATAAAAAATTTTTTACGGAATTTAATAAAATAAAATAAAAATAATAAATTAAATTTACTTTAGTTCAATTTTACAGTTAAATTAAATTTACGACTTTAGCTAAATTTAATAGTTAAAGTAAGTTTGACTTTAACTTTAGTTAAATTTGATAGTTAAATTACATTATAAGTTAAATAATAAAATAAGAAATTTAACAAAACAAAACCAAAAATTACAGGGCCTGGAATTAATGATTCCAAAATGTGAGGGCAATCGTGAATCAAGAGCCAGGTGCCATGCACGAAGAGGCGCAGCTCTCTGCAAATTATCAGTTCCTCAACATGGTGTTCCTGAATTGGAAGCCGCTTTGAAACTGGCACCGGACAACGAGAGCATTAAACTCGATTTAGTAGCCGCAAAAAAATGTTTCAAGCTCGAGAATTAGAAACTGTTCCCTAGAATTTACGCTCAATTTCCTTGCTCTGTGACCCTTGACAAAGCAAAGCAAAAGCAAGTCATTCGAGACTCGCAGAAAAAGAAGAAAAGTGATGAGTAAGTTAACTTAACAAAAATTTATTTTATTTTTTTTTCACATCCATACACAATGTAAGTGAAGAAAAAAGTTAAATAATATCACAGGCAATATTTTACTAAATGGTTTTTCTTCTTCTTTTTTTTACAAAATTTGCATTTTCTTATAAATTATTATAAACTTACAATTTACACAACATATTTTCAATTCAATTTTTAAACGGATTTTTTCATTCTTAAAAACGGTTTAAAACTTTTGCTTTCTGAAAATCTAATGAGTAGTTTATTTTTTTCACTAGAATATTTAACTAATTAATTAGATTTATTTAATATTTATCATAAATTTATTAAAAGCGAGAATAAATTTATCATAAATTTATTAAAATCGAGAATAATTTTTTTTTAATCGTAACTTAATCTATTTCAATTTGCATTAAAATTGCGAATAAATTTATTTACAGTTGATATTAAGAATTCGACTTGGTTCTTTCCCAATAAAATGAAAACAAAATAAAGATTTCAGAAAATAATTATAAATAAGATCTATTTTTATATAGCAGAAACGTTTTAATATTCTTTGGTAAATTATTCTAGTACATTAATGCAGGAACTTAATTACGTCAGAAATTATCCGTCAGGTAATTCCCAGCGGCTATTTTCATTGAAAACAAAATAATAATATGCAAATACAAGGGGAAAATTACAATGTTTCATAATACAACAAAAACTGATTATTTAAAAGTAAATTTTAATTAATTCCCTCGCAACATTTTTTTGTGATATCGATTTTTTTTTTGAAAATTAACTAACAAAAAATGCTTAAAAACGGAAAGATTTTAAAAAAATTGTAATTAGTTATTTTAATAAATAGATGATTCTTAATTTTTTTGTAATTTTGATGATAAATTGAATAAAGCGAAAAAAATGAAGTTATTCAAGTGAAAATTAATTCAAAGAGAATTCAAAATTTAAAACTCAATTTGAGTTTCGTGAAAACTTTGAAACTAGAAATAAATATTTAATTTCTAAAGGATAAAGTTTTAAACTGTTTAATCGAACAAATTCTCGTTCTACTTTTGGATGAAAGTAGCTTTCGCGAATGAAATCTATTCTTGCGCAATGAAAATTTTTTAATGCAATAATTACAAAGAAACGACAAGTTTCTCATCGACACAGGCGCATCTTGTGTGTTCCAAGGCATGTATGATCTCGTGATGTCGATCCCTTTGAAAATCAATTGCATGCTTTACCATGAAAACAAGACTGACATTTCTCGATTCAGCTGGTGCGCAAATTTGATTAATTGGACAACATCCGGAGCCTCCACATCGAGCCAACACTGTCGAGGGCGGATAAAAAATTTCATCAGCACTTGGTCCAACTGTCAGCAATTCCTCCACTGAAACAGCTCGCGGTTGAGGAAAGGAGCATTGAAATTCACGAACCAATTGCACGTGATTCAAATAACTGCTGTCTCTGTGAAATCAAGAAAAAAGGAGTTAATTACAAATTCAAAAATTACAAATTACAAATTTTTCTCCACTCGATTCATGAAAAGCAATAATATAACAAGATAAAAATAAAATAAATTAATTTTCATCTTCAGAGTTATCACAAAAATTTAATTCTGTTTTTCTCTGATTTCCAGATAAAGTTTTGACTTTTTGCCTAGCCACAGAAAAATTATAATTCACTCTAAACATTATTTGATAATAAAAAAATATTCTATTATATTTATTTACGAATTTTTTTAATTGTAAAATTATTCAAAATTTATTAATTATCAAAATAATTGAATTGTTTGAAAATTTTTATATTTATGAAAATAATTAAATGTTTGCGTAGAATTTTATTAATTTTTTTTTAGTGATTTAATTATTTGGACAAATTTTATTAAAATTCCATTAAAACAAATTGAGTTCTAAGCAGAATATTATTATAGTAATAGAATATTATTTTTTTATAAAAATATTATAATTGTTTCGAGTAAATAATTAAAATTAGACTAAAAATAATTCAATTCTTTGAAGAAATAATTGAATTTTTCTGAAGAACTTTAATTAAATAATTTTAAAATAATTGAATTTTTGCAAACGATCTATTAAACATTTTTAAAGTATTTTAATTGCTTTGAGGAATTTATTTAAAATTGTACAGAAAATAATTTTATTCTCAGGTAGAATTTTGTAAACATTTTTGAAAATAATTCCATTCTTATAAAGATTCTTATTCAAAATTAAAAAAATATTGAAAATAATTGAATTGTTTCGAAGAAATTCATTAAAAAAATGTGTAAATAATTAAATTCCTGTCAATTTTCAAATTTAAAAATAATAAAATGTTTGCATTTTCTTCATTTTTTTTTTAATAATTGAAATCTTTTGGAAAATTTTATCCTCTTAAAATTCTGAATGTTCAATTGATCCAAATATATTTATTTTTTCTTTAAATTCAAATTTTATTATAAAACTTTTGCGTCACGTAACGAAAAAATTAATTATCAAGTTTTTAGGTCCTAAATTCATCTTTACAAATTTTATTATTACAATCAATAATTTAAAAAAATATTTGTAGTTTAAAATATTCAGTTTATTTGATCGCTCAAAACTTGCAGATGACGAAATTTTTTTCCAATTTTTTAAAAATAATTACATTTTTTCGAGAAATTTTATTAAAATTGTATTGAAAATTTAATTTCTGCAAAAAATGTTTCTTTTGAAAATAAATGAATTGTTTTAAAGATTTTTTTTCGAGTTTTAACAAATAAGCTATTATAAACTATTTCAATAAATAAAAATATCAAAAATCGTAGATTTAAACATTTTTTAATTAATCAAAATTCACGTTTTCGTAAAAGGAAGAAAACATACAAAATTTCGTGATTAACTTTTATGAAAAAATACTAAATTCACCTTTGTCACTAAATCGAATAGAATTAACCAAGTTTTTCTCTTCAGGAAAAGTGAAATCAACACACGAAAATTATTCAAGACTAAAAATGTTTCCAAAAATTCAAATTTTGAAAAAATTAGTAAAAAAATTAGTAGAAAAATATTCTTACTTGAGATGCTTGCTAACGACAAGTGAAATAAATCCAAGAACGATGAATAAAATAATAATTCTCTTCATATTGTGTTTTCTTCCTCTTTTAAGAAGACAATTTCAAAACCAAGCGACAAAATGTAATGAATTACTTTATGACATTCAATTTTGAAAGCTCGCGCTTGTCAAGGAGCAGCGAGGACTCGAGACTTCTGTCTTCTGCGATCAGAATCCTCTCTCTGTATGTATATATATATATGTAACTTTCATCCTCAGAGAGTTGTGCCCCCACCTCAAATTTCTATCATCATCATCATCGTCATCGTCTTCGTCGGTCTCTTTTCCTCTTTTTCTGCTCCTTGCAGTCTACCTCTCTTATCCGTCTTTCTTTTTCCATTCTCAAGCACTAAGAAATCAATCCGTCCTCCTCTCACTTGGTTCTCAGTAAACTCAAGGAGGGGTCGAACAAACCGTTCCAAGAATATCACTAAGATAAGTATAATTACAACTTCTGGTCCTGCCTCCCATTCGAGAAATTGCGTTACGTCTCGTGACTTTGGATCGCACCTTCATTCTTCTCATTTATCGTCTTTCTTATAAGTTTGTCAACAGAAGCTCTCCCTCTCTTTCTTTCTTTCTCTCTTCCTTCGTCCTTTGTATCCGAAAGGGAGAAATTCGCCAAAAATAATGAGAAAACTGTAAAAAAGAAATACAGTCAAAATAGAAATAAAATTAAAACAAAGTCAATATGAAATAAATTCAAAGTGGAAAATCGTTCAAAAAAATGTTTACAATTTTCCACAAGGAGTTGTTGTAAAGTTAAATTAATAGATTTAACAATTTGATTGATTTAATTAATATTAATAATTAACTTGGAAAAATTTTGATTTGATTTCTTTTGTAAGATATTTTTTGGCAAGGAATTTAATTATTGTTCGATTGAAAACATTTTCTAAGAAAGGGAATTTCGCAACGGTCTTTGGGGGATAAATTTAAAGGGGTTCACAAATTAAATGCCTTCGGAAGATTCCGGTGGGAGATTGAGGAGAAAAAATGAAAGGGTTTTGATTGATTGTCGGCGAACGAAACGAATTAAATTTCTAAAGGAGCACAGGTTGAATATCTAAGTGATGCGACAGGTCGGTGTTGGGTGATTCATATCATTACGACCTCTTGTCTATGCCGTGTCTGGTTACCCACCAGGCTCGGCAACACTTTCCTGAAAAAAAATGCAAAAAGCATTAGAATCTAAATATTTTTTTACTTCAATTACAAATTCTCTTTTTCAACCTTCAAGCCTTCAGTTTTATTTAATGAAAAAATTCTCCAACAAATTTCTCTAATAAATTGTTTCAAAATTACCGAAAAGTCTAATTTTTTCTAAACCTTTTCCCCTTGATTTTTAATTATCTTAAAAAGAAGGTTAATTGTAATATTTCAAAAACATAATTTTTAAAAAATTCTTTTAAGATACAATTTTTGGAAATATAAAATTTACTTTAATGAGATTTGAGAAAAATTCCTATTTTTCAATTTTTTTAAATTATTTTCAAAATTTCAACTATTTTGAAAATAATTAAAAGTAATTTAATTACTAATTTTTTTTATTCAGAATTTCTCAAAATTTTCCAAATTTAATTAATTTTTGTTTAATAAATATTTGAATACTTATTGTTATTGATTTGTCCAGAGGGAATTAAAATTTAAAAATACTTTTAATATAAAACCTTTTGATATTTAATTATTTCTAAAAATTATTATTCGAATTGCAATTCTGCCAATTTTTAAAGTATTTTCTAAAATTTGAACTGAAAATGTTTGCAATTCTCATAAAAAAATTGTTCGTAAATTCAAGTCTTTAAATACAAAAATAAGTGATAATTGATTATTTTTAAAAATTAAAACTCCATTTGTGAATTTTTTTAATTTCAAGAAAGAAAATTCATTTCAATATTAAATTGGCAAATGATATAAAATTTAATAAATTGAAAATTAGAATTCCTGATTTAATTTCAAGAGGGAAATTTTTTAGTTTCAAAAATTACGATTACAGAAGAAATAGATTAATATTGAAATTAGAATAATTTTTTGCTTCTAAATCCGCTCCTGGGGACAATAATGCATTCGTGAATTTTCATCTCGCTCGTGTTAGACATTCTTTGAGGTCGAATTACACACCCTCGATCCGGGAGAGAGTCCTTACGTGAAATTTTTGAAGGTGAGAGAGGCCTACGTGACTTGTCTAAATTTTCGTCTGAGTGTGATGACTTCTGGACTTACTTTTTGCCACATCACTCACTTGATGATTAATGACTTTTTTTTGACAGTAAACCTGAAATTAAAACAAGTGTCATAATGTTGTGGTAAAAATTAATTAATTTTATATGTAAAAGGAAAAAAATTAATAATTTAAAATACGAATTCAAGTATTTTAAGGACGAATTGATCAGGAATTAATTAAAATCCAAGTTATTTTGAGAAATGGAATTTTGTAAAAATCTAAACCAATCTTTCGCAATGGGGAATCCCAGAATTGATTTTATCTTTCAATAGTGAATGAATTAAAACTCAAAGACAAAATTAGCGTTTAGATATACGTTTGCTCAATTTTTTTGGTTCCTCTTTTAAAAATTTTTTAAAGTAAAAGTTTTTTTTGTAGAAAATTTTCTACTTGTTTTTTTATTATGAATTTAGTTAAATAAATAATTTATCTCTCGAGAGAAATTAAATTCAAAACTGCGATTCAATTTTGATTGTTCGTAAATGCAGAGACTGCCGCACCTTTCTTGGTACTGATAAGAAGTCAATTATACAAAGTAAATTCATTGCCAAGAAAGATATTTTCAAGTATTACTTCTTAGTCGTAGTAATTACGAATTTATAATTAAAATTGAGTCAGGAGTATTTTCTCTCGATTTTAAAAATTTTTATTCTTAAAAAAAGAAATACTAAATGCTAACATTTTTGAAAATAGTAATTAAATACTGATTTTTTTATTAGGATCATTCGAATATCTTTTTGTTTTTGTTAACTTCTTTATAATTTATTAAATATCAATTATTGATAAATAAGTAAGCAATTATGCTTAGACGAAAGAAATTTTTTTTTTAATTAAGTCTTCTACTCGCAATGAAAAAGTATGAAAAAAATTGATTTCCTTACGCTGACAAAATTCATTTTGTTTTAGTTTCATTAAGTTTTATTCTATTTTCATAAAAAGGAAATTAGTTTTTATATTTTGTTGTAGTTTTCTTAGTATGCACCATAATACCAGTAATCATTATATGAAACATAAAATTTGAGTCTACAATTTCTTCAAGCAATTTCCTTGGTGGTTAGAAACATCGAGTGACTAGAAATAGTTTTAGTTTTTTTTGCTACTAATTATTAAGATTTGTAAGAAATTTATTTACAAACTGTAAGTTTAAATTTTATTTCTGCCAATTTGCATCTTGATATACTTCAAAATATTTATATTTTTTCTAATTTTAATTAATTTAATTCTAATTTACATTATGTACTTGAATTCTCTCATTATAAAATTCAGTTACAATTACAATTATAATATTTCCCTGAATCTTCATCGGCAAATAATGATTTTTAGGAATTACATTCATATTCGCTTCACGAACATCAATCGTGGGCAATTTTCGTCGACTTTCGGTAGTTCATTCACTTCACTAATTGTAGGGTTTGTTGCCTCCAAATATTTACAATTGCCAACTGAATTTTTCTCATTTGAAATCAAATTAAGAACTGTATTTTTTGCGAAATTCCATTTTCTAACAATTATTATTTAATTAGACGAAAAAAATATTAATATAAATTATTATTCTTTCTACTCGGCGATTGATTAGATTAGATTAGATTATTTTTTTTAGAATAATTAAAATGTATAAATATTTGACTCAATTAAATGTTTTTTGTTTTCTGACTAAATTTTT
The DNA here is from genome assembly GCA_032873175.1 of Leptopilina drosophilae. NCBI lineage: Eukaryota > Metazoa > Arthropoda > Insecta > Hymenoptera > Figitidae > Leptopilina > Leptopilina drosophilae. Next base: position 73,124,816 of record CM065478.1, read on the forward strand.
ATTTTCAAATTCTTATTTTTTCCTTCCCGACTTTGAAAAACTTGGTCAAAAAAAGTTTAAGAAATTTTTCTCAAAAAGTAAGTCTTGGATGAACTTTACGGCGCAAGAAAAGTTACTTTAGTCGGATAAAAAATAAAATAAAGTAGAAAAGTCCTTTATTTTCATTAAAAACTTAATTTTTTGAAGAATTTCAATTGCAAATTTTAAAAAAGATCGATTTGTTGAAAATTTTAATAATTCTAAAAAATTAAAATGTTTAAACACATTTTAATGTAATTATTCACATTTTTTGAAAATGAAACGAAAAAGTGTCTTTTTTCAACAAAAAAAATCAGAGTCTAAAAAGTCTTACAATTCGAGGCTTGAAAAAGTCAATCACAGAGTCAGAGTTGCGAACTCGAGAATTCTTTCCCCACTGTTCTGAATATAAAAAGTACAAAACTCTCAATCCAAATATTAATCGAAAAGAAAATCTAGCGTCGATCATGCGTGATTTCAGATTCAAGTAAATGCTAAAGTGGATACTACACTTCTCAAAGTATAAATACTCTGAGAGGAGGAAAGATTCAGCCACTCGTCTCACGATTCACTAAGAATACAGTTTGTCTTTCGAAAAACTACATTTTACCTCGTCATATTAAAAAAAAATTCATTCAATCGCAATTTTAGAAAAAAAAGGAACAGAAAAAAGTGAAAAAAAAAATAAAATTCTTTCTCACCTTACGTAAATAAAAAATGAGAATCTCTTTCTGGGAGAATTCATGTCTTCTTTTGGTCCTCATTCTTCCCACGTTTGCCGATCAAGATTTTTCCAGTACCACAGTGAAGAACATTGATCACTTGCCCCGAAAGATTTCCTTCAATCAAGGTATCAACTATTCGCGAGTATTTGCCTGCAGTGAACCCCAACCGCGTGCCTATAATCTTCAAGATTTGATGGAAGGTGTACACTTAAATCTAGCCGAGAGTCCAAGTTATCCAGTTTATATAATTTTGAAAAGATGCGATGTCCACACAGGATGTTGTCCCAGTTCTGATTTGAGCTGTTCGCCAGTCGCCAGTTCCAATTACACCGAGGAAGTTGAAATTAAAATCGGCAGCGTCGGCACGAGGAATAATAAGAGAACGTGGATCAGAGTTGAACATCACGGGAAATGTGAATGTAAAGTGACCAGTGTCAATGACAGAATCTGTCAGGAGGACCAAAGACCTCTTATTGTCTTTCTCTGACCTTCCATCTTCTTAGAAATTTTTTTCCGATCTCCTTAGAAATTTTCTTCAATTCTCCTCTTCGGGAATCTGAATGAAAGTGAAAGAAAGTGTGAAAAAAGTGATTCAATAACTCGGTGAATATTGAGGATAGAAAAGTGATTTAGGAGTGCAAACCTTCGGGAATGTTGAGAATCATTTCGTCACCGATCTGTAAAAAATAAAAAACTATTCAGTGATTAGATTATTGGAAAAAAATGCGTTAGAAATTAATTCCGAAATACCAACCACTTTGGCGTGTTGCGGAAATTTCAAGCCCGTTGAGAATCGTTGACATTAAATCAAAGCCATCTCTCACAAATCCAGAGTCCAGACGTTCTTGACGTGAAATTGCTTTTTTGAAAAAGATTGGACTTAGACTGTTTAAATGTGTATTCGAGGAAAATATTTGGCCCCACGCCAAGTGAAACTCTTTGCGGCGTCAGTAAATCGAATCATCAAGATTCATTTTATCGCCGGTGGAACATTTTCTCATTATCAATTGCTGCATTTCTCAATTGCTCTCTAAGTGAAGAATGAATTATCTGAAATGAAAGGAACATTAACAATATTTGTGATAACACATTTAGCTTAAGACAAAAGCAGTATTTCTCCACGATATTTATATTAAATTCATATATACATATTCTCAATATACAAAATTGTACAGTACTCACAAAAAAATATTTTTATAATTTAGAATTTAGTACTCCAAGTCTCCTTCTTGTTTATATAAATCCCCGTGTGATAAGTGATTTAGCTCCTGCTAGGGGTTAATCATCCAATAAAGACGCCCGAGACTAATTTTAAATATTTTATTTTATTACATACTTTCAGTTACAAAAAATTATTCTAATGAATGAAATCCAAATAAAATTCAACTACTACAAGAAACTATCTCTCATTTTCAATTGAATAACAAAAAAAACTCTCGAGTAAAATTTTTCATCGCAAAAAAATTTACTGAACATTTCAAAATATATTGACGAATATATTACAGTGCAAAAAAAATTGACATTTAGAAACTTAAACTAATTTACAGAGAAAATTGTTTTCATAAAAGACTCATACCGAAAGATTAAAATTACAATTTAAAGCAAAATATTTTTTTTTTCGGAATGTCGTAGAAATTTATTATAAATACCGAATTATTTTGACACATACAATATTATACTTTTTAGCCCTTCTTTTCGTTTCACAAAAATCCTTTCGGAATTTAATTTTAGAAATATTTATGATGATCGTATTCGATGGAAATATGTTTTTTTTTAAAATGATTTCTTGAAATATTTTTTGGAAGCTTATATGAAATTTTATGATAACATTTAATGGTTTACATGAAAAGTATTTCGTACTTCAATGTTTGACAATTGAGAATTCTTTCTATTCTCTTGTGTTTTTTTCTTTAACTGTAACTATAAGGATATTTTGCACGCATACGCCTTCCCCTAGCTCCTCTTCCTCTTACTGTAGTTCCGTCGCTGGCGCCTCGTGGTAAGTGACCACGCATCATGCCTGGCCCTGAATTTTGTCCTTAAATAAAATGCATTTTTAAGACCTCGACAGAGCGTTTTGAAATTAAAAAACAAAAAAAAAAAAAAACTCGTGATCAGTGTGTGTTTATGAAAAGCATGATGATTGAGATAATGCAATTTGAAATGGAAAAAGAAGAACGTGAATAGATGAAAAAAAGACTATTTTAACATTTCTTTTCTCTTCAAGAGAAACATTTTTCTGTCCAATTTTTATTAAAAGAACGTTTAAGGTAGTCGATTTACGACAGTCTGTCAAAAGTTAATGCTTGAAAATAATAAATTTTTCAAATAATAAATTTTTTTTATTTGAGATAAAATTTTGAAAATTATAGCATTCTTTTTTAAATTGTTTCGCCAAAAAATTACAATCGCAAGAAAAGTACTCTTTACGAAATTTTCGAAATAGAATCCCCGAAAAGTTTTCTAATTTTTCTAGACTATTGTCAAAATATTTGAGAATAAATCATTTTTTTTAAATAGAAGAATTATCAAATAACAAAAGAAGGAAAAATAAAGAAAGAAATAGAAAAAAAGCAGAAAGAGTGAAAGAAAAAAAATCAAAAAAATGTGCTATGGAATTAATTTTTATTTTGAAAATTATTTTGTAAGAAATAAATTTTTTCTCAGGTAGTTCTTTAACAAATTTTTTTTATGCTTTCAAACCATTTACTAATTCGTCATTTTAGTATTAACTTTTGTAAGAGGCTGTTGCATATCAAGTATCTTAATTGAAAAAAAAATTAACGACTTTTTGTTCTAAGGAACGTGAAATATTAACGTATTGACTTAAATATTAAGTTGAAGTTTGATTTTAAATTACTAATATCAATATTTTACAAAATGGCATTTAAGTATAAAATTTTAAGGCTAATTTTTAAGGATAAAATAAACTCCTATCTAGTATTTTTAATATAGGGAAAAATTTTCCAAATTTTTATCTATATTTTAGAATATCTCAAGAATATATTCTTAATATTCCATAAAATTATTCTTCCCGAAATTTTTTGTGAAGAATTCAATGATTTTCAAATAAAATGTGTCATAAAATATTTAAAATGCTTTTGATTTTTTTAATTTGCAGTTTTTGAAAATAACACGTAATTTTGTGGAAAATATTTGTTGTATCCACAAAAAATTGATAAATTGAAATTTGATTCTTACCATTTTCGAAGCATTTTACTTTTTTCAAAATTGCTCTCAGGCTGAAAATTCTAAAAAAATACAAGTCATTCAATTTTATTTGAAAATTCATTTCTTTAGTTTTCTCAGTTATTTTAAATCATATTTTTTATATAAAAATTAAAAAATATGAATTAATATTCATGTTAATTAATTTATTATTTAATTAATAATTACTAATAATAAATATTAATCAAAATTAATAAACATTTCAACATTATTTCAAATCATAATTTTTTAATATACGAAAAAATATTTTAAAACATTATAATCTGAAATTAGTTAAAAAAAATGAGTTTTCAAATAAAAGAATTAAATAAAAATAGTATTTTTTTAATAATTTTTGGCCTAAAAACAAATTTTTTTTGACATTCTTCAAAAATATCAATTAAGAATCAAATTTTTCGTTCGGTAATTTTTTTATGGAGAAAATCTTTTTATACAAAATTAAGCATGGATTCCAAAATCCATCAATTTAAAAAAACGAATGTCAATTCAATTGAGGGTCAAAATATTTTCTAACCAATTTTATTGACATTTAATTCCTCGCGAAAAATTACCAAAACAAAATTTGGAAATATTTAAAATATTTTCGTGTTATAATTAAAGATATCACTGTGCCCTCCCCAAAATTGTAATTATGGTTAAGCGTTAACTGTCCTTTCGTACTGTATCGAACAAAAACATAATTAACTTTCAACCCTATTAAAAATACTCGAATTATTGAGTTTTCTTCTACCCTTGAAACTAGACACATTTCTTTAATGCCATCTACAATTAAATTTTTGGTTTCAATTTTCTTTTATAAAATGAAAATTCTAACAAAATAACGAGATAAATTCTAATGACTATATTTTGTTTCCCTGAGCATGTAAATTAAACTCCTAATATGTTTTTATACAGCTTCAAAAAAAAACGAATCACTTTTTTAATAATCCTAAGAAATATTCTCCAAACAATTCACCCATGAAAAGAGGTATTACATTTTAAATTCGCTCGCTTGTTTACTTCTTAAAATCCTCATTGTAAATAATATAAAAGCATTTTACAAAGAAATAGCGCAAGAACAAAATAAAATATCACCTCCTAAAGAATAGAATTTCCTTTGTAAATTTTTTCATGCATTTTTTGTATGAAAGAGAAAAAAAAATAAACAAAACGTGAACATATTAATATTGTTCATTGTAAAATAATAAATAATTTTTAGAAAACAAATCACCAGGAATGAAAAGAAAGCTATGGAGAGAATGAGAAAATTTTTTCCTTTGGCGATAACGAGTTGTACGCCGTAAGCTAAGAAAGTAAGCAAGCTTTACATTATAAAATTTACAAGCTTTGCATCTCTCTCTTTTTTGGTTTTTCTTTAAATATAAAACTTATAAATTCTCCGCAGCTTTAATAATAGTAATCTAGTAATATAAAAATAAAAGCTTCTCGAAACGATTTCTAAATGAATCTGTGTAAGCTTTATGGGTCGGAAGTCTCACCCCTGTTCGACTGACTGTTGTCCCAGACGATGGGAGTTGGTCTTGCGCCACGATTCGCTCGGAATGGTGTTCTTGCCGCTCTTCTTGCAGTGCCTCCTCTTGATGGTAAAGCTGCTGCAGCTAATGCTACGGCTGCTGCCAACGCTCTTTGTCGAGTGTTCACCGAAGGTGATGCTTCAGCTTCACGATTTTCTTCTTTCGAATCGTCTTCAACTATTTCTAATCCAGATTCTTCTGAAGCGTCAACTCCTGTATCTACATTATCATCATCGCCAACTCCAGAGCCAGAGGCGCCGGCTTCTTCAGTTTGTTTCTCAGCTTCGGAGCCGACATCTTATAGGAAAAAAATAATGTAAATATAAAATATTTTGTGCAACCCCTGCTGGAAAAGAGCTACTTTCCTTTGACATAAATGCAGCAGAAAGTGGTAAATTTCTGCACATTTAAAAGTGTGCAGGAAAGTGTACTTTCCCGCACACTTTTGATAAAGTGTGCAGGAAAGTATACTTTCCTGCACACTTTTTTGTAAACAGTATAATATACACTATAATCAACATAAAACTATATTTATTGATTAGAAATGTATAAAAATAACTTTTTTCGGTAAACAGGTGTTGCACAAAGTACTGTGTGCAACACGTACGAAAGAAGATTTTCCGACTTCGTGCAAATTGCTGCCCTCGCTTCGCTCGGAGCAGCAAACTTAGCACTCGTCGGAAAACAGCTTCTTTCTGTACTTGATGCACAATATACTATTAAAAATTCTTACATTTAAGAAAACATCCTTTTCAGATTTTCCAAAAGAAAATTTGTTTATTATCAAAATGATAAGATCATTATTTTTATTATTTAAGGTTAACACGAAAAATTGACTTCGTTCTTCTTCGAATTTCAAACCGACTTTTAATTTTTTCCTGCTCTTAATAAACAAAATATTCAAAGACTTTTTAAATATAAAAAAAAATTTGTAAAAGGGAAAATTTAATATGAAACATTAAGAGTGTCTATTTAATTTCAAAATAAATTTTTTCTGTGGCAAACTTTTTCAAGAAATTTTTGAAAATAATTGAATTTTTAGAAAGAATTTTATGAAAATTTTAAAATCAAATTCTTTCTATGAAAATAATTAAAATTGTATGGAAAATAGTTGAATTATTGCAAAACTTAAAAAATCTTTTTATGAAGATAATTGAACTCTGGCGAAAAATTATATTATTTATAAATATAATTGAATTTTTGACAAATTTATTTTTTAAATAAAAAATTTCAAATCCTGCAGAAAATTTTATTATTCATAAAAGTATTTATCATCATCTAATTGAAGTCATACGAAGAATTTTATCAAAATTTTCAAAAAGAATTAAATTCTTTTTGGGAATTTTAATAGAATTATAATTTGAAAATAATTGAATTGTTTCAGAAAATTTAATTAAATTTTGACTGAAAATAATTAAATTTTTAGAAAAAATTTTATTATGAAATAGAAAAATTGATGAAAAAAACAAAGAATGAAAAAGAACAAAATTTATGAGAATAATTCAATTTGTTATGCAAATTACAAAATTTTTTATATTTAATTATTTTTTTAATTAGTACAATCTTTATAAAAATTCAATTATTTTTAAAACAATTTTATTTGGATTTCTCGGATTAATTCAAATATTTTAGAATAATTTCATAAATTTAATTTATTTCCTAAAATTTTAATAAAATCTTCGAAGGAATTAAATTATTTTTAATCCAATTTAAATAAAATTACACGAAAGAATTTAATTGTTTTCAAAAATTTCCATTAAATTCAATTTCAACAAGAATTTTAAATTCTTTAAAAATAATTCAATTATTGTCAAAATATTTATAAAAAAGAAAAAAAATTATTATTTGCAAATATTACTATAAATAAACTCTTCGAAACATTTCAATTATTTTTATAAATAGTAAAATTCTTTGCAATAATTCATTTATGTTTATAAATAGGAAAATTTAACAAGAATCTTAAATTTTTAAAAAATAATTTAATTATTGTTAAAATATTTATAAAAAAATTTATTATTTTCAAATATTTCTATAAATAAATTCTTCGAAACCTTTTAATTATTTTTATAATTAGTAAAATTCTTTGCAATAATTCATTTATGTTTATAAATAGGAAAATCCTTTACAGAAATTTAATTATATTAAAAAAAATTTTAATAGAATTTCTCGAAAGAATTTTAATCTTCAAATATTAACATAAAATTCATTTATTTTCTTAACTGTTAATAAATTCTTCGGAACAATTGTATTATTTTTATTAGTAGAAATAAAATTCTTTGCAAGAATTGAATTATTTTTATAAGTAGAAATAAAATTCTTTGAAAGAATTCAATTATTTTTAATACAATTTTAATAAATTTCTTTTTCGTAAAGTTCAATTGCTTTCAAAATTTTTAATAAAAATTTTTAAAAAATTAAAATGTTTAAAGAAACTTCATTAGTTTAAAAAAATTCAAAGAAATTCTTCAACAGAATTTAATCAGGATTTTAAAAAATTTTAATAACATTTTTAGAAGGAATTTTATTATTATCAAATTTTTGATAAAATTCTGTGCAATAATTCAATGATTTTCAATCCTACATTTATTTTAAAATTGAAAATATTTGAAAAGAAAAATAATAAAAAGTTAAGAAACAAAAAAACAAACAACTAACTTCAAACTGCGAACAAATTATCGTATCACAAAATTTATTACTATAGATAGAAGATAATAAATTAATAATCACGTTTTCCGCGCGTAATATTTACGAATTGGTAAAAATTAATCAAGACACTCACTTTCCATCGGTGCCACATTGTCAGAATCTGCAACTATTTCCGGTTGAGTACGATCTTGTTCTTCCGCAACTAGACGAGTGCTTGGAATTGTAGAATCTTCGTTGCTATCGACAGCCGCTGGTGTTCTTTCCAAAATCATCGACATGGGTGTTTCTTGCTCTTCAGATGGTTCGCTACTCGTCTGCAAATAATGGAAATAAAAAATTATAAAATTTATTTACAAATCATTTCGGACATAAAAATTTCAGTCTAAACTAAACGTTGTAAATTCCATAAAAATTAAACAGTTGATTATTTTATTATTTTACTATTATGGAATATTATTTTACTGAAGTTACAACGTTTAGTTAATACTTTTAAGGGAAGATTTCTATTAAAGTATAATTTAAAATGTAAGTCGAAGTATAATTGCAACCGTGGAAAAAAGTAAAAAAATAGTCGCGTGAGGCATGTGATTATATTTATGTAGCAATTAAATATTATATAGAAATAAAATAATCAAGAATTGAAGTATAATAAGAAATGTAGGAAATACTCACCGAAGGAGGCATATCCGCAGCCGGAGAAACCTGCAGCGGCGTAGTAGGAACACTTCTTCCAGTTCCGCCATCTTCCAATTGAGTAAGATCCATTCTCGTGTCATCCATACCCTCTTGAACAACTTGCGCTACACCAGGAGCAGATGAACCAAAAATCGTTCGGGCAGCAGTGCCAGAGGACGTCGTCAGCGATGGCGTTGAAGAAGCTGTCGCTGGAGCTGAAGGATCACCAAACGTGAATCGTCCCTGGGGAACTTGCGGTGAACTCACAGCTTCACCGAAACCGTCGCCTCTTCGTGGAACAAACAGTGTCGGTGTACTCGGAACAATGCAATCGTCACCCCCATCCTCGTAACCCTGTTGAGGAAGAAGAAGATGCTGCTGTTGCTGTTGCCTCGGCATCGGAGCAATTCCTCTCGCCGAGCGGGCAAACGAAGGCGGCTCACCTGAAGGACCAGCCGAACTAATAGCCTCCGACTGCTGTTGCTGTTGACTCGCAGCAATTGTCGGTTGCACTTGTCTAGGAACTTCCACGCCAGCTGCATCCTCCTCCATTATAATCTCCACTTCATTATTATCACCCTCTCCCTCGACTTCAACACCGTACGGCAATTCCTCCTCCTCCTCCATTTCCTCATAAGGATCATTCTCAAATTCCTCCTCCTCCTGCGCCTGATGATTCCCAGCTCCCTCTCCTTCGTCGCAATCCACAACGACGACACATCCGTCCTCGCCTTCCTCATCTTGGTCCCTCTGGCTTGATGTAGGCACTTGATATTCAATTTCGGAAGCACTGGCAGTGCCGGAAGGTGTCACCTCCTGCTGTCGACTTCTCTTCGCCTTTGGACTTGCATTCTGCTCCTGACGATGATCCGAAACACCCTCGACAACACCCGAACCCGATGCCGAGGAGTCTAAATTTCTCGGTCTCTTGTGACCTGTCGAACCTTGCGAAGTGCTCACCGATTGGGTGGAACTGCTCGCGACAGACTGTTGCTGCTCAATGGTGACTGTGATCTGTTGTTGCTCGACTCTTGGACTGACGAGAGCGACAGTTTGCTGTTGTTGTTGCTGCTGCTGTTGCTGACACTGCTGCTGCTGAACTGTCATGATCTCAAGGCTCTCTGGCTCCTCTCGTTGGGTCGACTCGGCCGATCCGCTCAATTGGGGCTGAACGGCGAGCTGCCTCAGACTGCTCGGAGCCGATTGGGATGACGAGCTGGTGCTCGCCGGTTGATAGTCCGTGTGGCTACTGGTCGGTGAACTTGTCTCTGTCGTGTGGACAGCTTGCTGTTGAGGTTGTTGCTGCTGTTGTTGGGGCGCGACCAGAACGGGCGCCGAAGCGGTTGTTGGTAAAACCGCGGCAGTTCGGGACTGGACGACAACACTCATGGGGCGAATACTCGCGAAGGGAGTCTCCGCTCTGGCCGACATGGGTTTGATGTTGGCGGTCGGTGGTTCTGTCGTCGCGCTCGCTCCACTCACTCCGCTCGTCAATTGTCTCTGGAGGAGAGTGATCTTCTTCTCCAGGGCTTCCTTCTCGGAGGTGATCTCCGATTTCTCGTGCTCCAGGCGGGATATTCTGGATTCGTGCTGGAGACGCATTGTGTTTAGCCTAGCGTCAAGTTCAGCGGCGGTGTTATTGTCATTCGATACGGAATCGACACGGGACTTGAGTTCGCCGATTTCCTTCTCGTAGTTCTTTTTGAATTCGGAAAGTTGCATGATTTTTGTTCGTGCGTTCTTGAGGACTAATTTTGCGCGTTCCTCCTTCTCGGACACGCTGCGATTGATGACGTCGATTTCCTTCTTTAGATTCTCGGATTCGCTCTGATAGGCCGTGGACTGGCGGGTCAACTCTTCGATTTGGGATGTTAGCTGATCGAGGCGTTCTCGTTGTTCTTGAATTATTTGATTGTCCCGTTCGCGGACTTGGAGCTCCTCGTTGGCGGCGTTGGTGCTTGCGACTCGTTGCTCTTCGGCTTTGGCCTTTTCTTCCTGATTCGCCTTGAGTAATTCTTCGTATTGCGCCTTGTATTTTCGGGCGAGTTTGCGAATCTGTAATTCCTTGTTTCTCAACTCGTTCAATGCGGCCTCCTTGTCGGCGAGTTCTTTTCTGAGGGTGACTAGTTCCTTTTCTCTGTTGCTCGATTCTGTGATTGTTTCCGTTAATTGTTGGCTCAATCTGCGTACGTCTTCGGTAGTTTTGGTGAGTTGTTCGCCTTGGAGTTGAACCTGCTTTTGTAGAAGTTCGATCTGTTCGTCGAGTTTCGATTTTTTCAGTTTGAGAGCGTTGAATTCGTCAGACATTTTGGCGTGAATTTCACGTTCGGAGGTTAATAGTTTGCTGAGATTTTCGCGTTCGGTTTGGAGTCGACGCCAGTCCTCGGGACTTGCTTTGTTTGCTCTTTCGACGAGGGTGTTGGCTCTCTGCCTCCAGCGGGTCGCTTCTCCCTTGAGACTCACGTTCTCTTGCAGGAGATTTTCGGTCTTTCCTTCTAAATCGCGAGCCTTTTCTCTCAAAGGCACGACTTCTTCCGAAAGGGCCGTGACTTGGACCGTAAGTTCCGTGACTTTCGTACTCAGGATGTCTCTTTCCTCCCTTAATACTCGATTCGAGTCCGTGATCGCATTTAGCGTCTCGACCTTTCTCAACAAATCGGCATGCTTCGTAGCTGTCACGACGTCGATTTCCAATTTCTCTCGCTCCGAATTGAGCAGAGCCTCAGTTTCCTTCAGTCTTCTCTCTGCCACTTCAGCCTGAGATTTGAGTGTTATAGTCTCCGCCTTTAAAACATCGTATCTTGCAGCGTTCAATGCTTTTTCCTTCTGCATCAGTTTAATCAGTTGAATCAACTGTTCATGAGATTTAGAGTCTTCCTCGATATTTCCGAAACTGCGGTTCAAATCCAAACTCGTGTCGGCGCTTTCATTTCCGCCGAATTTCGTTTGTTGGCTCTGCATCACAGCTGCTCGATCGCTCAACTCCTGGATTTGACTATGTAGAATAGCATTCTGCGAATTAAGGTCCTCGACTTGTTTCTGAACTTGTTTCATTTCGTCGATAACTCTCTGCTCTCTCTCCTTCCAGGTAGATTTTTCCAATTCCAATGCCTCGATTGCTGAATTTCTCTCCTGGGTGAGTGTGGCCATTCTTCCCGTAACGTCCTGCGATTCCTCCTTTAATTTCGCCAAGCACTGCAAATCTGCCGAGTGTAGACACATTTCTCGAACGTATTTCTCTTCAGCTTCTTTAGCAGCAACTGTCGCACTCTGTAGATCGGATTTCACGAGTTCGAGTTCTCCTTTAACCTCATCGAGTTCTTCCAATTTCTTCTCAGCGGCAGCGAGTTTCTCCCTTAAATCGAAATCAGTTTCCTGACTACCGGTCGAAATTTTCGATAATTCCTCCTGTAGGACACGTAATCTATTTTCGACATTACTCAATTCGTTTCTTGACTCCTTCAACAAATTTTCCATCTCCTCCTTCTCGCGATCGTGTTGCGCTGTGATTTCACGAAGTTGTGTTTCTGAACTCTCAGCAATATCGCAATATTGTTGACTTTGATTGCGAGCAGATTTCAATTGTTCCGAGAGCGATTTCGTTTCGGCTTGACTGCTAGAGAGTTGTGATTCCAATTCCTTGATTCTCTTGTTCATATTGTCGCTACCGGAAATTGGTTTCGAGAGTGAATCAACGGCGTGTTGTCGAAGTTTGTCGTTTAATTCATCGATGCGTTTCAAGTTTTCACTCTCTGTGATTCGTGCCTGATCCAATTCGGATTTCACTCTTTCGGCCAGGTTTCGTTCCTCGGCGAGACGATCCTCGGCATTGTTGACTCGCTTCTCGAGATGGGACGTGAGTTCCCTGAATCGATCCTGTTCCTCCTGGAGACGTCGACGAAGAGCTGCGCATTCCCTGGTGACGTCGTCCAATCTCTGCTCAGCACGAAGTTGACCCTCGACTTGTGAACGTTCGAGACTTGCTTTTATCGACTCGACGTCAGCCTTGAGTAGAGCTTGGGTCTGTCTTTCTCGATGAAGAACCTCACGTTCTTTCAGTAATCGATTTTCGGAGTCCTTCAAAATCTGTCTCTCCTGTCGCAGATTTTCCAATTGTACTTCCGCTCTGGAGAGTTTCGACTGGGCGGACAGTGTCTCGTCCTTTAGGATCATAATGCTCTGCTCGTGTTTTCCGATGGTGGTATTGTAGGTGTTGCATTTCTCCTCGAGAATCTTGATTTGCTCCTTATAGGAGACTACGTTCGCCTGGAGAAGATGGAAACGTTCGTTTGAAGAGTCGAGTTGTGCTTTTAGACGACAGCACTTTGTGGAACTGCTTTCGGATTCTTTTCTCAATCGGTCAATTTCCTCGCCTAGCATCTTTTCGTGTGCGGCCTTCTCCTTTTTGTATGTTTCAAAATCGTCAGTTATTTGCTTCAATCGTGTCTCGGCGTCGGATAACTTTCTCTCCCACTCCTTCTCTTTCTCCTCGTCCTTTTGTGTTTGAGCATTCTCATCGGGTTTCGTTTCGGCAGGTTTCTCGTTTGTTGTTTCGTTCTCCTTGTCCTGATTATTCGAGTTGGTGTAGCCTCGCGAAGCCGCTTGCATGAGACCCTGCTGATACATATTTTTGTACATATCGCGTTGTTTAACTAGGCCGTCGAACATTTTCGCTTGTCTGTCTTGTGAGGCTTTCATTTCCTCGAATTGCTCGATGTACTTGTCAAGTTTCTCCTTCATTTCCTCGCAGGTGGATTCACTCGCGACACGTTCGAATTCCTCTTGTCGGGCCGATAGGGTCTTGACGATGGTTAAAAGTTTCTGATTATTCTGTTGAAGTTCTTCAATATCACGGAATGTGACAAGTTTCTTGCTGATTATTTGTGAGGAGGTGAGATCGTCACTATCCATGGAGATGTCGTTTGAATGCATCACGTGTCCGGTGCGAAGTTCTTGAATTTCCTTCAAAAGGAAACACACTTGTCTGGCGAGATCTGACATTTGGGTCTTTAGGGTTTGATTCTCTCTCGTGTGAATGTTGGCAATTTTATTCGCTTCTTCGGTTTGCTCCTGTAATCTGTTATTCTCGTGGAGTAATTCTTCGAGACGGGACGAGAGTGTATTGACGTTGTCGAGCGCTGATTCGTAATCTTCGCGTTGCTGTTGTAGAATTGGTGTTTTCTCTTCGATCTCGTGAAGAATATCGTCCATGTGAATTTTCATTCTCTCGTTCTCCTCGCGTGCCGTCGACAATTCGTTGGTCACGTCAACCAATTGGGTGTAAATTTGAGTCAAACTCAAACCCTTCCTGAGAACTCGGCTGGTAACTGCTGCTGTGGGAGCCAACTGTTCGACAGCTTGATCCAATCTTTCTTGTCTCAGACTCGTGAGCAATTCATTAGCATGCGCCAATTCTGTCTTAAGATCCATGATTCTTTTGTCCTTCTCTGCATTCTCCTCCTCGCGTTCCTGTAATAGTTGATTGTGTTTCGATTCGAGTGTTCCGTATTGTTCAGTGGCATTTTCAATTAGTTCTTGCAGTTCTTTCACGGCGTTGGTGTATTCTTCAGCTTTTGCATTCGTGTCGTCGGCCATTGATTTGTAGAGTTCGGTTAATCGGGTTTGGGCGGCAACTTCCTCACGATATGAAGAGTGCATCGACAATTCGTGATTTCGTTGTTCTTCCAATTTTTGAGCCAATTCGTCGCAACGAGCTTGAAGTGTAGACTGAGCCTCGCGAAGTTGATTTGTACTTTTGATGGCAAGACTCAATTCTTCCTCGCGTTGACTCAAGCGTGTGTCAATTAATAGCGATCGGGAAGAAGCTTCAGATCTTGTAGTCTGTAATTCAGCAGTTCTCTTCGATAGTTCTTCTTCTAAACCGGCCATTTGTTGACTGAGAAGCGTTCGCTCTTGTTCTAAACGTTTTTCTCTGTAAAATTAAGAAAAAAAATAATGAAAAGAAGAATTTGAAAAATCCTACTTCGTTTGCTTAAAAACATAATAGATAGAGACTTATATACAACTTATAAAAATATTACAAAACATAAAGATGTTTTTTTTCATGTTTTTTTTTAGATTCTCTAGAATTTTTAACTAAAATTCTTCTCTAAATCAATTAATTTTAATTAATTTTAGAAAAAATTCTTTGGAAATTTCTCTAATTTTTTTTTGGTCGAATGTATTGAATGTAAAATAAAATATACGAACTTGAAATCCAAAGTCATTTCAAGACTGCGAATTTCCTCCATTTGCGAAAGTGCCTGACACTTGGCAGTAACTGCAGCTTGCAATTGAGAGCCAAGGGAATTGACTTCAATTCGCAATCGTTCCAAATCGCTGTCACGACGCTCGACTTGCATTTGTAATCCATCTCTTTCATCGCAAGCTGAATCCCTTTGTTTTCTAAGTTCGAAATTCTCCTTCTCTAACCTGTTAATTAAATATTCTTTCAGTAATTTCCATGACAAGACAAAATCTGCTAAACTGCTAAACAGTTGAAAAAAATAATAATTACCTTTTGACAGATTCTTGAAGTTTGTGAATTTCCGCTTTAGTTTCATCTAAATTTGTTTTTAATTCATTAGCATACTCTTCAGCTAAACTTAATTTTCCCTTACATTCTTCGAGATCCAACTTTTGCTCTTCATGTTCCTTTTGTACAGTATCTAAATTTTTTTCTGCATTTGAAAAAAATTTTGAATTAATTATATTTTATTTCATTATATTAATATTGATTATAACTATATAATATATTTTTTATATTTGTTAATAAGATTTTGTATTCAAATGTTAAAATGTCAAAGTATGAATAAAATGGTGTCATTTTATTTTATTTTAAACGTTTCGTATCTAAACACGTTAAAAGAAGCATTTGACTGCATATTTCTCTTTGACGTTAATATTAGTTTATTTATTTTCTTCCAGAAACTTGACCTCTTGAGAGGTCGAATTTTTCCATTGTACAAAACCGGAATGAACAAAGAAAATTAACTACAACCGGAAAAATTTATTTGTAAAAAAAATATTCCAAGAGGACAATCATTGTCACTATGGACTTTATAATTAATAAAACTATTATTCAAGAATCATTAATTTAAATTTATAGCAAAAAGTTTTTTTCTAGATCGAATAAGTTTTTTTCATTTTATTTTCAAAAAAGTAAGGTTATGTTAAATTACACGAGCTTGAAGGTTAAGAAACTACTTTAAATTTTAAAAAGCATTATGAAAATCTCACCAAGGTTTTGACGACTTGTTTCAAAAATTGCTTTGGCTGTTAGATATTCCTCAAATTTATCGTTGAAATATGATTGTAACTTCTTGAGGGAAGAGTTGGGAATTTGCGACAATTCATCGGTGGTCAATATTTCGTTAAGATGACCATGCTCATTTTCCTCCGTCGTTTCCATTGTTTCGTCGGAAATATTTTAAAACTAATCTAAGTTATAAAACACGTCTTTATTAAACACTTCCAGCGGCTTTTTTTCTGTCTTTTTTTTTCTTTAAAAAATCCGGTGAATCGCGTCAACAATTTTTACACTGCGTCTCCTCTTCCCATGATTCCCCATCACTTTTTTTCTCTTTATAACGTTTCTCTTATAACCCCACATCTCATTGGTTGAAAAATCAAAGTCGCCCATCATTGGCTCTCTTTTTATGTATTTTTCTCAATTCCTATTGGTAAGAAAATGGCGCGCATAACACTTTGAACGTAAAATAACGATTATTTTTAATATTTTTCGTTTTATTCACGAAACAATGGACAAGTTTCGAGAAAATTAGCATTGTAGAAAATAAAAATAGTTTGATAAATGAAAAAATTGGAGGGGAATAAGGAAATAAAGGTAATAATTATATATATGCATATTTTTGAGAGGTTTATGCGCATACGCGAAATTCTTCGGCGCGAAATTTTGAATATGTATAAACGGACTTATTTTTAATAAATTTTTATTAATTTTTTAACGCTAATTATTAATTTTTAGTATTAATCAAAAGAAAAGGAACCTAAATAAATAAAAGAACTTACAGAGGTATTATTTTTGGAAAACAAGGAAAAAAGGAAAGCACTACAAAAAAACGTAATACAATTATCATCGGCTTTATTTATTTTTGCACATGACGTCAGTTTTCAATAAATTATTCCTAAATACACTGGCTTACAACAATTTACACTATTTAATAATTTATGTATTTCCTGTATGGAAATAGTATTCTATCGATAATCAATCATAAATGATTATATCCCTAAAGCCATAAGGAGATAAAATTTACATTTATCACTTTTCATTATTTTTTTTTCTTTTTTGCGAAATATATACCTATATATAATTTATCCGGTACATTTTATGTACAAAAACTTATAAAAACTCAATAATTATTTTATGAAAAAATATTCACTTAAAATAACAGAATAAAAATTAGAATTTTTTTTAAATATATATACGAGATTGCAATGAGATTTTGAATTTTCATTTTCCTTTTTTTTATGAGCGTGAGGAAAATGATAATACACATTATTTTATGAAATAATCAAGTCTTATAAAAAAATTGTACAAACTACATCAGTGATTGAAATTAAGACTAGAAGAGAGTATCAGAGGGAGCTTTTCGTCTTACTTCTATACAGAGGCGATAGAATTTAATGTAAACGTATAGCTTAGAAGCAAGATCGATGGCTTAAAATTTTTTTTAAACATGCGACACAACAACGTTTGAAAGCGCATTGGCAAGAAGAAGAGAGCTGATTTCATCTTTCTTATTAATTTTTACGAATCATGATGTTCAACTTGTTTTTTTTATCTTCATCTTGTAACAATAAACGGACATCGTGCAGTCTCACTAAGTCGGGCACAAAACTGAAACAAAAATTAAATTTTATTATTAATTTGGAATTTTTCCTGAAATTTGATATCGATGAAGTTTATTATTTTACATTCGACAATTTAGGCAGAAAATGTTTTTCTACTTTTTAAAATATTTTTCACAGTGATTCCAGATGATCAACATGAGAAAGGAAAATTCGTAAATATAAAAAGTTATTCAGGTTTGCCATTAATAATTTGATTTTATTTTTTCACGATTTCAATTAAATTAATTCTAAACTAACATAAATAACTAGAAAAATTTTAATTTTATTTATTTTAACATTCATTTTTAAAAAAATTCTTCTCTAAATCAATTTTTAAAAATAATTTTTCAGACAATTCTTTAAAAATTCAATTATTCAAAAAAATTTATTCCAGAATTCACCAAATTTTAAAAAAAAAAACTATTTTCAGAAAGTAAATTTTTTAGAATTTTCAATTAAAATTATTTGAAATTCAATTTTCTAAAATTTCTTTACAAAAAACTTTAGAAATTCAATTATTTATAGTAATTGTAAACGCAGCTCTTATAAAAATTCAATTATTTTAGCAATTATAACATGAAATTATTTATAAATAATTTTTAAATCCAAATTTTTCAAAAACTGACAACTTCAGATATTCAATTATTCGAAATTCAATTTTTTTACTTATTTCTTCTTGAAAAATTTTAGAAATTTTCTAATTTATGAAAATGTAAACGCAATTCTTGTTTTATTTAATTGAATAAAATAAGTGGAATTGATTAGAAAAATTTAGAATTGAACTTACTGACAGTAAAAGGAAAGAAGTTAATTTTTTCTAAAAACCAGTGAAAAATGACATTTTAATTTCAATTTCAATTGATTTTTTCCATTTTAAAAATAGATTCTTACGTTTCTCGTGAACATTTGAAAATTGAAGATGAATTAGAAATAGAAAATAATTATGAGAGAATAGAGAACAAGGCTTGGTAAAATTCCTCCTTGAAATTATTTAACAGCGGATATACAAATATTTACCTTTCAATATATAGTCTGTGAGTAACGTGGGTACAGTTGGACTATCCTCGTCGATTGCTTTCAATACTGAAAAATAAAATCAACACTTTAATATTTATTTTTATTAAAAAATTATATTTATTTGATTTTTTTCTTAATTTTTAGTCCATTTTCTCCATATTTTTAATTTAATAAACTTACTTTTTATGAGGACCTGAAGAGCCTGATTATTCGGTGGTCCACTGTCTGTATGGTATGGAATGACTGTTGTTAAGTACTGAAAAAAAACGAGAAATTTAGAAAATCGTAAATTAGAGTACTCGTAAATGAAAATAAAATATATTGGTTGAATTACAACATCAATAATTAACGATATTCAAAAAATTTTCTGAGAAAATGTTTTAAGAACAGTTTTTACTCTTCAAATTTTTTTCTCAAAAATTTCTTACATCAGAGAAATTTACAACAATTGAGATCAACAATTGAAAGAAAAGAAAATAATTTTTTACCTGAAAAATAGATTTTTTTGTTTACAAATAATTATTTATTAATTTCTTGATTAAGAAAATAATTACATTCTACATAAACATAATAAATTTCTAAAAATTTCAGTAGAAAAATATTTCTTTTCAATATAATATTTTCAATATAATATTTTATTTAAATTTTATTTTTTATTTAATATTTTATTTATTTATTTTATTTTTTATTTTTATTTTATTTTAATATTTTATTTTAAATTTTATTTTTTATTTTATTTATAATATTTTATTTATATTTTTCAATATAATATTTCCTGATCTTTCTTTTTTTCTAAAAGTAATTTCTAATAAAATCAGTTTTCTAAAAAAAAGTATTTCTAACAAATTCTACTTTCTAAAAAAATGTTCCAAAAAAGTTTTGATTTCTAAAATTTATTTTCCAGATTCTGATAAGTTTTAAATTCCAAAATGTGCGAATAATAAAAAACAATTTCTGGAAATTCAAATTAGATAATTTAAGTAACATTAATTATCCGTATAATTGATTAAATAAATAAATTACATTTATTACTCACATATTTAAAAAAAAATAAACATATTTCTTAGTAGAAATCGATCTTGATTAGAAAAATTATAAATTTAATATTCTATTCGTTTTAGATGAAAAATTGTTAGAAAATAACATTTATTAGAAAAAAATGTTAGGAAATCACCTTTATTGAGAAAAAAGTTTTAAAATAATAAAAAAGTATTTAAAAAAATTAAAAAATGCATTTGAGAAAATCTGTACTCTATTCTTTTTTTAATTTGTTGATTTTAATCGTTGTAAACTTTACAGACGTAGGAAAATAAAAAAGTAACCGATTTATTTAATTTAAAAAATTGATATTAAAGCCAATAATATTATTTTAATTTTAAAAAATCGTTTGAAAATAATTTTTCAACGTACCTTCGACTCTTGGAAGGATCTATGTTGTGGCAATGGACTTGTACCATTCAATATCAATTTTTGTATATTTTGGTTCCTCTTTTTTGTGACATGATGAGCTCTCCGACGATTTTGTATGGCTAATACTAACGAGATAAATGTGTTCTTCAGATCTTTTTCGATTTGCAATTCATCGCGAAGTGCAAGTTCGGCAATAAGTGTTTCACTTAGCGCTCCCACTAATGACTCCATTTCGCTTAGGAGTTCAGTCAATTGGCCGGAAGTGAGCTGTCGCAATTCTATAATTGAACCAACAAAAACGAAAAAAAAAATTCTCATTAATAATCATCAAATTATCAAACAATGAAATTTAAATGAACGAAAATTATTCAATCTATTTTCTGCTCATTACACTTCATTTAAGGGTAAAAAAAAATATTTTTCTTTCATACTTTTGTCATTAAGCGGTGAACCCAAAACTTCTCTGCTTCTTTCTAAAGCTTCGTCAGTGTCCAGAAGAGAGTCCTCGGAATCGGGAGATCTTTCCATTGACGGACTTTCCTAAAAAGGAAAAAAAATGATTTAGAAATTTCTAGAAAATGTTTCGCTTTCCATTGGGTCGTTATGTTCGAAATTGAAATTAATTCAATTCATTAGAAAAGTAAATACAATTTTTGTTCAATTTTCTTGCCAATCTAAAAATGAATTTACAATTTTTTGAGAAATTAAATTCTTTAGGTGAATTTACAGAAATTCATAAATTATTCGTGGAAAATTCAATTCAAATTTTTTTTGGCAATTTTTGGAGTAACATTTCATTGACAGGCGAAGAATAAAAATTCAATAAAGTGGAAAATTTCTTGAAGAATTAAATTCCATTACCTGCATAATATCGTCGATTTCACGAAGAACTTCTTCTGCAGTTTTGAGAGGCTCTTCTGGACTGTGTGAGTCAGTACTGCTGGACAATATTAACGCATGCATATCCAAATCAGTCGCAACAGCTTCATCTTCACTGCTTAAGTCCTCGAGTTCTGGCCTGAAAATAGATCACAATGAGAATAATAATCATTAACGGAAATTTTTACTTTAAAAAAATATTTACTCCGATTTTCAATAAATAATTTCAACAAAACAAAAAAGTCTTCACAAAATTCTCTTCTTTTACAAAACGTTCAAAATTGTCCTAATTATGCGGACTTCTAATACCAACGAGGAGTTAATTAATACTTTTACAATTTAAATTATTCGAAACCTTTCCGAATTGTAATTAAATTAATCAAATTAAACTGTAATTAGGTAAATAAATTTTTTTTCAATTTATCAAAATACTTTTTTTTTATGTAAAAAGGACAAAAATAATTAAAAAGATTCCTTTCTGTTAAAAATTATTTTAACAGGAAGGAAATTTAAAAAATACGACCCTTTGTTCTATTTTGTTTGTTTGTTTTTTTAGAGAAGAGGTCAAGGTTTTTTTCTCTTGTAAATAGAGAGAAGGACGATTTTTATAATTTTCTTCGAGACAGAAAATGTATTAAATTACCTATCTAAGTTTATGGCAGCCTCGTTCAGATTCAAGGCTGGCATGTGCATTTTTCTCGCAAAAGATTTACTCCAATCAATTGGCAAAATATTTCCAAAAGTTCCAGTAATTGTCCACCACATTCTGTAACAGAAAAAAGAATTTTTTTTATTATTAGTAAATTCAATCTGTAATTTCACGAACTTTATAACAATTTATAGCAAATACAACAAATTTATAATTAAGAATAATCGTTATTATAATAATGTTGATAATTATAATAAAATATTAATTTTTACAATAAAATAAGTTCTAAACCACAAAAGAAATTTTATAAATAGTTAATTAATGCCATTATTCTATTTGTTAATACAAATAAATTTTTCAAAATTAAAAATTTGCAATTTCAAATTAAAAATTTTGCAAAAAATTAAATAATAAATCCGAAAAAAAAATTTTTATTTACAATCCAAATAAAGATAATCGCTATTTAATTAGCAAATAAATTTTCAAATTAAATCATGGGTAAAAGCGAGTAATCGAGATTAAAATGCAGATTACACACTTTTATGAATGCAATAATAAGAAAGGAGATTTCTGCTGAGATAAATTTTTTTTCCATTAAGGAACGAGTTAATGTGTCGGCATTTCATTAAAACTATACATTTTATATTTCTTATTTTTGCTCTTCAGTGTTCACACATTTTCTTTTAAAAGGGACTTCCGTTAGAGCACGTGTTTTGCAGCCGTGTTAAATCATTATTATTAAATCAGCGTCGCCAAGTGTTATATAATATAATTTTCATCCGACCAAAAACAAATGCAAAATGAGTGAAAATGGCACGTGATTGATTTTCCAATATCGATTCCATTCAGAAATAGTCAACATTTCCAATAAATTAATAATTTATAATTAATTAATTAATAAAATATTAATAATATTTTTACATTTCGACTAATTTATTATTTCAACAAAAAAATAATTACTCTTCACAAATTAAAGTACAATTTGTAAAATTTCTAGACAATTTATTTATTCAAAAAAATATCACGATTTGAAATTATTCACATTAACAGTTTAGTTATTGTTTTTAATCGTCGCTAATTGAATTAAAATTTTTTTGAGACATTTTAATAGTTTTCAGTCGTATAAAAATTTTAAAAGTTTTTATTGAATTGTTTTTAATTTCAAGCTTACAATTAATAAATATATTTTACTATTTTAAGCTTTCAACAAAGGGTTAAATATTAAAACCAGTCAATTAGTTAATTATAATAAACAGGTAAATTAATAAATTATTTACTAAAATTAATTTTCTCCAAGTTGTTTAAAAATATTATTTTTATTATTATTTATAGGTAATTTGAGATAATTAAAAAATTAATTAACAACTAAACAAATAAGTAAATAAATAATTAAATAAAATTAATTTCGATAAAATTGTTTGATATTGATTTGATGAATTATGCAATTATTTTTCCAGCTAATTATAATGCACATATAAAATATGAATCTCTGAAAGTGGCTTCTGAATGCTAATTAAGAATATTGTATAATTTTCTTTGAAGTTTATTTGTGGGTGGGAAGCCACAAGGAGAAAAGATTAAAAAACTGAGGGAGTGAAATTTCAAACTGTGTTGCTACACATTCATAGAAATTAATGCCTGACTCGAGAATTTCTTCATTTTCTTATCTCACGTGGTTAGGTAAAATGCATTTTCACATTTAGAAAAGAATTTAATAATGAAACGCGCTCTCAATTGTTTAATAAATAATTCACTATTAAAAAAAAATTCTACCAAGTTTTAATGACACATTTTTCATCGTTTTCATCATTTTTGTGAATTATCGTTGCATTCAATTTAATATACGACGAATATTAATTTCTTGCTAATTAACAAAAATTATATCATTTGAAAAGAAAATAAAAAAATTAGATACAATTATTATTATTATTATTACAATTATTATACTTGAAAAATGTTTATTTACAGAAAATTATAATAATAAAAAACATTTTACTTATTCAAATTAGAAATATTTAAATTAGAAATAGAAAAATGATAAAAAAAATTATAATATTTGAAAAAATTATGTTTAACAAAATTAAAATATTTGAAAAATTTTAAAACTTTGATAAAATGTTTAAAGAAATTAAAATATTGTTTTCTGTTGCCATTCAGAAGTTAATAGAAGTTAAATATTTTTTTCAAAAAGAGAGTTTTTTTCAAAACTAAAATTATTTTTTTATACGTAAAAAAATATATATCCCCTCTTGCACTTGAAGAAAAAAGAAAATGTCAAGTGTATCATTATATCGTCAACAACGTTAATTACTTCACTTCACACATTTCTTATTCTTCCGACAAAAAAAAGTGGATATTGTATATATATACATATAAATCACATTTGAAACCTTTTGAATGAAAATTTTTGTTTCTTCTTTTCAACTATACATATACAACAACACAATTGGAATGCAAAGTAAATTATGTAACATTTTATCAATATTAGATAATTTTGCATATTACGTGCTATTCGACTTAAAATATCTAGATATAAATTAAAAATTTCCTTTTGTCATTTTTTTTTCCAAGTCTCATTGTTTTCAATTCAAGGATACTTCAATGTTACTTGGTCTATTTTTCTCCTCGAACAATAAAAATTTTACAATACTGTTACGTGTTAAAAAAAAGTACAGGAAAAAAAATTCTAGATTTAGAAGATTTTTTAAAATTAAATTAAACTAATTAAATTAAATTTAACTAATTTAAAGTAATTCATTAAAATAAATTATAAGAAATTAATAAATTTAATTAATTTACTTAATTTATAAAATCAAATATTATTATTTAATTAAAGACTTTATCGAACAATATAATTATAACAATTACTACATAAAGGGTTCAAAAATAACAAATATTATTAGTTACAAAAATATTTTGGACCTAAAATAATTAAAAACGTTCGAAATTTGAAAACGAATTTTTATCTTAAAAAATTATCCAGAAAAAAAGTACTATTAAAAAAATTAAATTTGAATTAAACCAAATATTCTGAATCCAAAAATTTTCTGAATCCAAAAAATTGTTTCTTGGTGAAAGAAATAATCTTTATAGACTATTTTTTATTTTTACTGTATTTTTTGAATTAAAAAAGTTATTTAGGTTCTTTATTTATATTTTTATTTATAGTTACAATTATTTGATTGCAAAATATAAAATATGCAAACATTATTATTAACATTATTCTTTCGAATAATTTTTTCTTTTTGTAAAATTAAAATTTTTCTTTAAATATTGAATAAAATAGAAATTAAATCTTTAGTAAAAAATAACTGAATTATTTATTTTTAACTAACTCGAAAATTGAAAAAAAAGATTTATCAAAGAAGTAAATCTTCAGTTGAAACTATAATGAAATCCTGAGAAATCAAATTTTACTGAAGCAATAAAATCTTTCTTTTGTGCGAGTGGGTGTGAAATGTATTGTAAAAATATTAAAATACAACATTTTTTTCTATATTTAGAATTTGAATTAAAAAATTTTGATTTAAATTCAACATCTTTTTGAAGATTGTATATGAAACAGTGAAGACAAGTT
The DNA here is from genome assembly GCA_032873175.1 of Leptopilina drosophilae. Taxonomy (NCBI): domain Eukaryota; kingdom Metazoa; phylum Arthropoda; class Insecta; order Hymenoptera; family Figitidae; genus Leptopilina; species Leptopilina drosophilae. The sequence continues at coordinate 73,150,007 of CM065478.1, forward strand.
CCAAAGAAGTTCAGAATAATTTAATAATATTTGCTTTCTTTTTTCGAGTTAAATTTTATTTATCATTTATTTTAATGAAATTTTTCTCTGGAAAATTTTTTCAAAAATACAAATTTTTTCTATTCAAAAATTTGTTTTCTTAACACATTTCTTTCTAAATTGAAAAATAAAATTGTATACACTGCGAAAAAAATAAAAAAATGTTTTTTATTTAGAAGAAAATAATATTTATTTGAACCAAATAAAATTTCTAGTTGGGTGACAAATATTCGTTTATTTAACTGAAATAAAATATTTAAATCAAATTTTTCTCTGGCTGTTTAAAAATATTGTCAACTAAAAAATATTCTTGATAAAAAAAATGTTTAACAAATAAACCTAATTTTCGAAAAAATGAATATATCAATATTGAATATAAAAAAAACAATAAAAAATAGAAATCTCTGAAAAATGAATGTTCATAAAAAATTATCAATGAAAAAATATTTCAAATTTTCAAAAAAATCCACTTTTTCTAATTTTTAGTTAAATGTACTTTTTCTAATTTTCAGTTAAATCAGAATTTTCACGAATTTTTAAGTTAAAATCGTAGGATAAATTCGAAACAAAAAATAAAAGAAACGAATATTAAAAATGCATCAAAGCCAGAATAGGATTATTAGAAAGTGATCATGCATTATTGATTTGAAATATACGAAAGAAGAAGAAGAATAAGAAAAAATTTATGCAAGTGTGAAAAATTTGCATTTATCATGAGGTAAAATCTCAAAGGCGGTATTGTATGCACAGCAGGAGTCTTGAGATTTTGACGGGCCTTTTAAATTCGAATCTCATTTTGTCGATTAACTAAGCGTGATGTAGGTGTTTCGAACATATAGGATATAATAATATATATCGTGAAAGATCTGATCCCCAATAGGAGAGAACAAGTGCCTAACAGTCTACTGTTTAATTACTTCCTCTCGTAATATATCTTCATTTAGTATATTTCAAAAACGTCACACTAATTATCTTCTAATTGAAAGACACTCCATTTTAATTAACAAACAAAACTAGCAAATAAATTGTTTTATTAAATTATTAAAATTTATTTATTTATTTTATTCAATTTGTTTTTATTTTTACACAATTAAAATTTACTCCAAAGACTCACATATCAAATTGAATCATAAAACGAACCAAACCCATTTTTGTTAACAAATTTGATCTAAAATCCTAAAAGTTTAATTATTTACTCCGCAAAAGATATATTAATTTTTATAAATAATAATATTCTTTTCAGAAAATTTTCAAATATTTTCAATACAATTGGAATAAACTTAAAAAATAAAACATTTAATTATAATGATTAACAGACACGATTATTTAAATTTTGTTCTTTCATTCAAATTATTTTAAAAATTTTTCAATTAAAATTATGCTAAAAAATATATTATTTTCAAAAAGAATTAAATAAGTTGTTAAAAAAGAGTTTAATTTAATTGAAACAAATATTTATTTTAATCTGATTCAGTTAATTATAACATACAGTTAATTTCAACAAATATTCATTAAATTTAAACAAATTTTACTTTTTGAAAAATTCAATTATTTTGAAGAAGATTTTAATAAAATTCTTTAATAGTTTAATTATATTCTTTTTAGGATTTCAATTATTTTCAATACAATTTTAATGAACTTCAAAAATCAAACAATTATAATGATTAAGAGACAGGACTATTTAAAATTCTTTCTTTCATTCAATTATTAAAAAAATTTTTAATTAAAATTATTCAAAAAAGTATATTATTTTCAAAAAGAATTAGAGAAATTATTAAAATAGAAATTTAATTATTTACAAATACTCTATTAAAAAGTCTTTATAAGAATTTAATTTTAAATCAATATAATTTTAACAAAATTTTTATAGTAAAATTATTTATTACAATAATTAACAAAATTGATTAAATTAAAAAAATAAAAATTAAAGATATTTTTTAAAGAATTCTGTCATTGTAAAAATGTTTAATAATATCTTTAGTATTAAAAAGAATTTAATTGTTTTCTATAATATTTCAAAAAATTTTCTTGAATGAATTAAATTATTTTTGAAATAATACCTACAATTATGGGGAAAAATTAATTATTTTCTAAAAATTTTAATAAAATTCGATAAATAAATGTTGAATTTCAATTATTTAAAATTTTTGCAAGAAATTCTTCAAAAAAATTTAATTACCTACTTTGAAAATTTTCGATGAAAATTATTTTTAAAAAACTGCAATATTTTTAATGAGAATTTAAAGAAATTCTTCATAAAATTCAATGAGTTTGAAAACTTTTACAATTATTAAAAACATTGCAATATTTTTAATTCTAAATAAATTCTTTAAAACTCTTAAATTAAGATTTTTTTTTTAATTTCCATAAAATAGTTTGCAAGAATTCAACTATTTTCATAAATTCTAATTTGAAAGATTACAATTATCCTCAAATTTTTCGATAAAATTCTTTACAAGAATTCAATGATTTTCAATATTGCATTAATTTTAAAATATTGCACCTAGAGAAAATTTCTATTCGCAAAAAATATATTTTGTTTCGAGTTAAATAAAAGTATGTTTGTCTCAGAAGCAACGAGACTTTTTATTTGTTTTAAATATAAATTTTATTCGGCACAAAAAAAACATATATTTGAGTCAAATAAAATTGTATTTAAACCAAATAAAAGATTATTTGTCTATTGGCAAAAAAATATTTACTTGAATCAATAAATTTTTATTGGAGTCAATTAAATGGTTCAATCCATATTTGCTTCAAATACTGAAATTACTATGATTATGGTTTATTTTCAAAAAGAAATTTACTTTTATTTAAATAAACGATTTATTATCTATTATTAAATAAATATTCATTTGAATCAAATGTAAATTTTATTTAAGTCAATTAAATTGTATTTGAATCAATAAAATTAAATTCAATTAAATTGTATTTGAACCAAAAAATTCAGTATTTGAAGAAAATATAAATTGAACCATTTAACTAACTGCAATAAAATTTAAGTGACTGAAATAAAATTTAAATATTATTAAATTATTTAATTTAAATAAAGATTCAAATAAAATTTAAATTTTAAATTATTTGATTTAAATAAAGATTCAAATAAAATTTAAATTTTAAATTATTTGATTTAAATAAAGATTCAAATAAAATTTAAATTTTAAATTATTTGATTTAAATAAAGATTCAAATAAAATTTAAATATTAAATTATTTGATTTAAATAAAGATTTAAATTAAATTTAAATATTAAATTATTTGATTTAAATAAAAATTTAGTTGATCTAAATAAATATTTACTTGATAATAGATAATAAATCGTTTTTTTAATCAAATAGATTTCCTTCTATGCCAAAAAACCATATAATTATTTTGTCCCAAAATAGACAGTTACAACCGGTATTTAGCAAGTCGTTCTAAACTCCTATCAGGCACTCTTTATCTGAACCGATGGATTTTATTTTTACACTATAATACATTTTATCGATGATGGGTGTTACCATTTTTTTTTCTCATTGAAACCTTGTTTTTTTTTCTTATTTTGATTGAAATCTACATTATTCTCAGGGCAATTTGAAAAATTCAATTTATGTGAGAAATTAATTGTATATACAAAAAATAATTTCTGCAAAAGGGGGCATAAATTTTTTTTTATAAATGGGACTTGTGTGAATCACTTTTCACGTAGGTGTTTCCTCCGCGTTACGCGTTTACAGATAAATGACATCGTTTAATCTTTGGAAACAAACGAGTCATTGTTATAACAATGAGCTCTTCTGCAAACTATTATCCCAGCAATATTCTTGGCAAATTATAACAGAAAAAACGGTCGCTTCTTTTTTTTTCTTCGATAAATTCTAGTGCTAAAAGTATAATAATCAATGTTTTACAACTTTTTCAGACATTGTAAATTATTTATACAATCGAAAATCGAGCAAACGTTTCACGATTTAAGAGGAACAAAAAATTTATTGTCTCCTTTCTGGAAAATGTAAAAAAATAGAAATGAAAAAAAATGAAATTGGAATAAAAACGATTATGAAATTCCACGAGTTATTTTTTGCAATTATTTCTTTCTTTATAATTGGAAATTTTTTTATGATTATAAATTTTTATTTTATTCAAATAAAGATTTATTCTACTATTATTAAATAATTATTTGAAGTACAGAATTTTTATTTAATTATTTACTTATTTAATAATTTATTTATTTTATTTACTTCAAATATGTACTGAATTCATTGGTTAAATTAAAAGCATTGGTGAAATTCACGTTTATAGTCAACAATTTCTTAAAAAAATATTCTTAAAACAAATTTTTATAAATTTTTGTAGAGAAAATAGTACGTTTATTTTTTGAATATTGATTTACAAAAAAATATTTGTGAACAAAAAATTTTATTCTTTTTGGTAGGAAAATAATTTTTTTCTTTCAATCGTTGATCATAAACTTTTGCGAACTTCACTGACGTGGTTAAAATACAATTTTTAACACTGAAAAAAAAATTTATTTGTTTCAAATAAATGATTACTCGACTACTATCAATTAAATATTTAATTCAATGAATTTGAATTGAAATTCAGAGTGATTCGGAGAAAATTCTTTATTTGCAAGAAAGAAGTGACGAAAATAGAAAAAGAAAAAGTAAAAGTACAAAAGGAAGAAAGCATTTAGGAGAATTATGCATTTGTTCATATTGTATATAACATTGAGCATCTCGGGCGTTTATCGAGGTCAATTCTGACCACTTGAGTTGCTCGTTAATGTTAAATAGGTACATACGAGGGATATGACTTCATTGGTTAAATTTCACAGATGTCGACTACAATGACGTGTACAAATATGAACAAATAGTTTATAAAACCTCCCCTCGAGATCTATTAGTGTATTAAAATTGAATCATCTCTTTTAGTCTCAATTTACTGTGAGAAAGAAGAACAAGAGAATTTTTCTTTGGAAATCCATTTGGGAGCACTTTAAACTATTATTATTTATGAACTTTGAAAATAAGAGCAAATTTGTTTAGTCATTCTACAGTGAAAGAAAGACAAATTTTTAAATTCTATATTAAAAAATTATTATTCTTAATTATTATTTATTAATTATTATTTTATTATATTTATTATATATTATAATAATATTTAATTATTTACAATATATATCTTTATAACATTTTACTAAAATTTTTTATAAAATAATTAAATTTGCCTTACAATTGTATTATTTCAAAAATAATTTAATTCATTCAATAAAATTTATTGAAATATAGAAAACAACTAAATTCTTTTCAATTAATTTCTTTCCTCTTCTATACTTTGGAATTCTTTTAAAAAATGTCTTTAATTTTTATTTCTTTAATAAAATCAATTTTTTAAACAATTAAATTCTTTGAATACTATAAAATTTTTTTAAAAAAAATCTTTAATTTTTATTTTCTTAATTTAAATAATATTGTTAATTATTCTAATGAATAATTTTACTATACAAATTTTGTTAAAATTATATTGATTTAAAATTAATTTTTTTAAAAATATTTTCAATAAAGTGTTTGTAAGTAATTAAACTCTTTTTTAAGAATTTCTTTAATTTTTTTTTAAAACAATATATTTTTGTAGTTAATTTAAAAAATTAATAAATTAAAAATTTTAAAAAGCAATTAAATTAAAGAACAAACTTTAAATAATTAACTTTAAATATAATTAAATGTTTGATTTTTGAAGTTCATTAAATTTTGTATTGAAAAGAATTGAAAATTTCCAAAAAAAGAATACTATTTTTTATAAAAAAAATAATTCAATTTTTGCGAAGAATATTATTAAACTTTTAAGAATTTCAGTAAAATCTTCTCGAAAATAATTGAATCATGACAAAAAACAAAATTTGTTTAAATAAATAAACGTTTGTTGAAATTAACCTAATGTTTATCTGATTTAAATAAATATTTTGGTTCAGTTTAATAGTTTTTTTATTTTAAGAAGGAATTTAGTCACATGAAGCAAATTTCTAGTTAAATTAAACAAAGAATTTAAAATCATCTTGTTTGTTCATAATAATAATTAAATATCCGATTTTTGATGTTTAGTAAAACTGTATTAAAAGTAAGTGAATTATTGATCAAAAAAAATTTTTTATAAAAAATTGTTTAATTCTTGTATTGAATTTAATTATTTAAAAAAAATTAAAATGCTCCGAAGGAATTTTTTTTTTAGAAAATAATTGAATTTTATGAAGAACTTCTTTCAAAATTTTTAAATAATCGTATTCCTTAATAATAATTGAAATTAAACATTTGTTTATTGAATTTTACTAAAATTTTTAGAAAATAATTAAATTTTCCTCATAATTGAATTATTTAAAAAATAATTGAATTTTTGCAAACCATTTTATGGTTTTGTTTTATTTTTTATGATTTTTAATAATTGTAGTTGAAAATTTTCAAACTCGTTGAATTTTACGAAGAATTTCTTTGAATTTTTTTTAAATATTGCAGTTTTTTAAATATAATTTTCATCGAAAATTTTCAAAGTAATTGAATTTTATGAAGAATTTCTTGCAAAAATGTTAAATAATCGTGTTTCTTAATAATTTAAATTAAACGTTTATTTAGTAAGTTTTGTTAAAATTTTTAGAGAATAATTAAATTTTCCTCATAATTGTATTATTTCAAAAATAATTTAATTCATTCAATAAAATTTATTGAAATGTAGAAAACAATTAAATTCTTTTTAATACTAAAGATATTATTAAATATTTTTACAATGACAGAATTCTTTTAAAAAATATCCTTAATTTTTATTCTTTTAATTTAATCAATTTGGTTAATTATTGTAATGAATAATTTTACTATAAAAATTTTGTTAAATTCATATTGATTTAAAATTAAATTTTTTAAAAATATTTTCAATAAAGTGTTTGTGAGTAATTAAACTCTTTTTTTTAAGAATTTCTCTAATTCTTTTTGAAAATAATCTACTTTTTAGAATAATTTAAATAAAAAATTTTTATAATAATTGAAATAAAGAAAAAAATTTAAATAATCGTGTCTGTAAATAAATAGTTGGTTCAGTTTAATATTTTTTTCGTTTGAAGAAAGGAATTTCGTGGCGTGAAGAAAATTTTTAGTTTGAACAAACAATTTTTTTAAAGCAATTCATTTGTTTAAAAGATTATTTTATTTATTTGTTGTAATTAAAATTTAGTTGTTTCAATACAAATTTTTTTTCTGTGACTATTTCTTTCTTTTTCACTTAGAAAAATAATATATTTGACTAAAATACAACTAAACTTTTTATTTGTTTCAAATAAATTTTATTTGGTTTAAATAAAATTTTATTTTGCTCAAATATATGTTTTATTTATCTCGAATAAAAATTTTATTTAAAATAAATAATAAGTTAATAATAAGTTAATAAGTTAATAATAAGTTAATAAGTTAATAAGTTAATAAGTTAATAATGAAAATAATAGTAATAATAATAAAAATAATAAATTTAATGTAATCAATAAGTGTTTTGGTTAATAAATCGTCACTAGATGTTTTCTAATTAGTTTACTAGATTCTGTAATAAACAAAAATTTGGTACAATTAATAACAGTTAAGTAAATGAACGTTTGCAATTTCACTCAGTGAAAAACACCACCCACTCGTTCAGATTTATCACAATGACTCATTGCGCTTCACCTATTCTTACAATATATATATATAATCTGCAATCGATTTTAATTATTACAAAAATATTTTGCTCCCCAGCACGAAATCTAAATTAAACAAAATAAAATCCATACAAAAAAATGTGTTTTTTTTCTAAATAAATATGTCACGTAAAAAAAACTATATAGCTTTTATTTTTATAGTTCTTTTATCAAAAATAAATACTACTCTCGAATTGAACAATTTTTAAATTCCCCTATTCGTAATGTAAAAACGCCCCTTAATTAAATGAATCATATCTTATCTACAATAACTCGAATTCGCCTCACAGCCAAATTTATTTTTTTTTGAGGAGAATTTCGCAATGCGTCACTTTTCTGGAAAAGCAATATAGCACACGAAAGAGGTGTGTAACGCCCCAAAAGATATGAATCTTTTGAAAAGGTGAGCACACGATATAGTTGCGCATCAAAGTTTTCAAAAAAAAAAAGCAGGTGTCATCTCTTATAGGCCAAAGTGAAAATCCAGTCTTAAGATCCGCACACACTCACACATAGAGTATTTGGAAAGCCAAAAATGGGAAATGGAAGAGGTTTGAATAAATAATAAAAAAAAAAAAAAATAAAAAAAGGGAGTCTCAATATTTACAGTGAAGCTTGTGAGGGTGGTTTAGCGTTGGTCGAGCGCAAGCGCGTCTATATTGACGCGAGAACGAGTTCGTGGTTTGGTTCGATATATAGAAAAGGTAAGAACAAAACAGAGATGAATGTAATGAAAGAAGATTGCCAAAGAAATACGTGAAAGAAAGATGGAGAATTTAATGCTTGATCAAAATTTCATAGGGGTTGCGAAACAGAGAGAGAGAGAGAGAGAGAGTATCCATAATGTCAAGTACTTCCTGTCAAGAGGGGTGTCTTAAAAAAAGAACTTCTGTTTTTAGTTTTAATCCCCAAAAGAGGATTCAATTCCCCTTTTCTTTCTTTAATTCTTTCTTTAGAAGGGAAAAAAATAAACAGAAATTATTCCCTACTTTTTCATTACTCTTAGTTCTTGTTTCTTTTTTTTTTATAAAGCGAAGAAATGAGAAATTATTTCTGTTCGCCTTGGAGGAAATTTAATATACTTGATTTTCTATTTTTAAATTTCATCTCGCAGTGAAGAGAAAATTTGTTTGATTCAAATAAATGAATTCTTGTCTATAATCATATAAATATTTACTTGAATTTACATTACTGCATGTTGACTTATATCAAATAAATCTTTATTTAAATCAAATAAATCTTTATTTAAATCAAATAAATTTTATTTAAATCAAATAAATCTTTATTTAAATCAAATAAATTTTATTTCTATTAAATTTTATTGCAGTCAATAAAATGTTTCAATTCATACTTGCTTCAAATACCGAATTTATTGGTTCAAATACTAAACTTATTGATTCAAATACAATTTAATTGACCTAAATAAAAATACATTATTTGATTCAAGTAAATATTTATTTGACAATAGATAATAAATCGTTTATTTAAATAAAAGTAAATTTCTTTTTGAACGTAAACCATGATCATAATTATTTCAGCATTTGAAGCAAATATGAATTGAACCATCTCATTGACTCCAACAAAAATTTATTGATTCAAGCAAATATTTTTTTGCCAATAGACAAATTATCTTTTATTTGGTTTAAATACAATTTTATTTGACTCAAATATATGTTTTTTTGTGCCGAATAAAATTTATATTTAAAACAAATAAAAAGTCTCGTTGCTTCTGAGACAAACATACTTTTATTTAACTCGAAACAAAATATATTTGTTGCGAATAAAAATATTCTTTGGGTGCAATATTTTTAAATTAATGCAATATTGAAAATCATTGAATTCTTGTAAAGAATTTTATCGAAAATTTTGAGGATAATTGTAATCTTTCAAATTAGAATTTATGAAAATAGTTGAATTCTTGCAAACCATTTTATGGAAATTTAGAAAATTGTAATTTAAGAGTTTTAAAGAATTTTGTTAGACTTAAAATATTGCAATGTTTTTTAATAATTGTAGTTGAAAATGTTCAAAGTCATTGAATTTTATAAGGACTATCTTTGAATTTTTTTTTAAATATTGCAGTTTTTTAAAAATAATTTTCATCGAAAATTTTCAAAGTAATTGAATTTTATGAAGAATTTCTTGCAAAAATTTTAAATAATCGTGTTACTTAATAATTCAAACTAAACATTTATTTATTAAATTTTATTAGAATTTTTAGAAAATAATAAAATTTTCCTTATAATTGTAATATTTCAAAAATAATTTAATTCATTCAAGAAAATTTATAGAAATATAGAAAACAATTAAATTCTTGTTAATACTAAAGATATTATTAAACAATTTTACAATCACAGAATTCTTTTAAAGAATAACTTTAATTTTTATTTTTTTAATTTAATCAATTTTCTTAATTATTGTGATAAATAATTTTACTATAAAAATTTTGTTAAAATTATATTTATTTAACATTCAATGCTTTAAAAAAATTTGTAATAAAGTATTTGTAAATGATTAAATTATATTTTAACAACTTCTGTAATTCTTTTTTAAAATAACATATTTTTTAGAATAATTTTAATGAAAATTTTTTTTAAATAATTGAATTAAAAGAAAAAATTTAAATAATCGTGCCTGTTAATCATTATAATTAAATGTTTGATTTTTGAAGTTCATTAAAATTGTATTGAAAATAATTGAAATTTTTCGGAAAAGAATTTTATTATTTATAAAAAATAATTTAATTTTTGCGAAGAAAATAATTAAACTTTTAGAAATTTTATTAAAATCTTCTCGAAAATAACTGAATTTTTGCAAAGAAAATTTGATTAATATAAATGAATGTTTGTTGAAATTAACAAAATGTTTATCTGATTTAAATAAATAATTGCTTCAGTTTGATACTTTTTTTGTTTGAAGAAGGAATTTGGTCGCGAGAAAAAAATTTTCAGTTGGACCAAGTAAATGTATCAGAAAGCGAATTCATTTATTTGGTTGATTTAATTAAAACTTTGTTGAATCAAACAAATTTCTTACTGAGTTTTTACCTTGAAAAATAATAAATTTTACTCAAAGTCAACTTTTACTTCATTGAAATCAATTGTATTTGCTTCAAATAAAATTTTTCTTGGTACAAATAATTTTTATTTGGTCTAAATAAATTTTCCGCTACATCCAAATTTTTTTTCGGTTCAAATAAATGTTTTATTCAAGGCGAATGAAATTTTTATTTAAAACAAGAAAATAACCTTATTGGCTTTGAGACAATCTTGTATGTTAATTATAATTAATATACAAAAACTATCAAATTTATATTTAATAACTATTAAATAGATTATAATTTTTATTTAACTGAAATAAATAAAATTTTTCTATAAATTATTTTTGACTGAGTTTTTTTTCTATTAAATTGAAGATTGAAAATTAAATTTAAAAAAAAAATTAAATTAATTAAATTAAATTGAAATCAATTCAATTGAATATTTAAAATCAATGCATTTGTATATTTACAATTTGCTGATGTAAAAGGTGTCGAGAGAAGAATTATCGAAAATCTATAGTTTCAGTTTCAGAGAAACTGAAATTTTTTCTTCTGAATAAAAAAACAATTCTTCCAATGTATTTAGAGTTTAAATATAGTCTTTTTTTCAATTGCATATTCTCCAAAAGTTAATTTTTGATATCACGCCATACAAGATTAAATTTTATTTATAGCAACTTCGATTTTCTCTAATTAGGAAATATTGAAATGAAAATTTTTAAAACAGTTTTTATTTTCCGAGTTGAAATTAATGTAACGGCGAGGAGAAAAAGGAAAATCGATTGAATTATAATATAAGAAACCAATGAAAGTACCATATCACACGTCATTTGCAATTACTCTCCGCCATATAATCTTGATGCCACTCCAATTACCATCGGCTGCCACACGCGCGTGAGTGAGACTCGCGACGGTGATATGTCCAGACACATGAAAAATAAATCAGTCTCATGGAGTTCCCGGAAACTTCGCTCAATAATACCTATATATGTGCAGCTACATTCGCCCCATTATCTATAGTTTCATATTTTATATCAAAAGAAGCGAATGACCTTATATACACACTTTAGGATGTTATTGCATTTAAATGCTGTTACACGAGAATAATATCTATACTTTCTAGTTGGAAAACTCCATTTTTTGCTTTTTATTGAAATTCGATTTTCAATTATGAATATTTTTCTCCTTCTGCGCGTGTTTACGTGACCTATTTTTTTCCTATTTTACATCTGCGCAACTTTCGATCGTTATTATTTTATTACTAAAATTATATACGTGCATTGTTATATTTCACACGATATTATTGAATTTTGTTATTTAAGGACAAAAATTGCAGGCGAGTGTTATTGAGAAATATATATAATAATTATTGACTTATGAATATATTTTCAGTAAAACTCAGTAAAATCAACTTTGAACATAGAAAAATTTATTGATCCAAGAAAAATTAATGCAACAAAACAGAAAACAAAAAACTCCAAACATTTCATGTTTAAATTTGTAAAAAGTAATTTTTTCTTTGAAAAAATTAAAAAGAAGGATAAAAATTTACACTTTTATTACAAAATATAATAAACCAATCACTTTTGTTCACAATAAAAAAGATTATAAATTCGTTTAGATTGCAATAAGCTATTTATTTAATTTTTTTATAATATTAATAATAATAATATTAATAATAATAGTAATATTAATAATAATAATAATAATAATAATAATAATAATAATTATATTAATAATAATAATAATAATAATAAAAATAATAAATAACAAATTATTTAAACATTCCTGAATTTTGGCTTAATTTTAAATCTAGAGACTGTTTTGAAGACTTAAGAATGGTTTATTTATATTTCGAATATAAAAATAGAATTTTCAAAAAGACTTTTTAAGCTCTAAATACTTTGAAAGGTTTGTTTTTTTTATTCAGAAGAAAAAAATTTCTGTTTCTCTGAAACTATATTATTGAGCATTGATTTTCGATGATTCTTCTCTCGACACCTTTTACATCAGCAAATTGAAACAAATTGAACTTCGATTTTCTATCAAATAAATAAGTAAATATACAAATGCATTGATTTTAAATATTCAATTGAATTGATTTCAATTCAGTGGAATTTGGATAATTTTCAATTTAATAGAAAAAAAACTCAGTCAAAAATAATTTAAAGAAAAATTTTATTTATTTCAGTTAAATAAAAATTATAATTTATATTTATTTCAGTTAAATAAAAATTATAATTTATATTTATTTCAGTTAAATAAAAATTATAATTTATATTTAATAGTTATTAAATATAAATTTGATAGATTTTGAATATTAATTGTAATTAAAATACAAGATTGTCTCAAAGCCAATAAGGTTATTTTCGTGTTTTAAATAAAAATTTCATTCGCCTTGAATAAAACATTTATTTGAACCAAAAAAAAATTTGGATGTAGCGGAAAATTTATTTACACCAAATAAAAATTAGTTGTACCAAGAAAAATTTTATTTGAAGCAAATACAATTGATTTCAATAAAGTAAAAGTTGACTTTGAGTAAAATTTATTATTTTTCAAGGTAAAAACTCAGTAAGAAATTTGTTTGAGTCAACAAAGTTTTGATTAAATCAACCAAATAAATGAATTCGCTTTCTGAAACATTTACTTGGTCCAACTGAAAATTTTTTTCATGCGACCAAATTCCTTCCTTAAACAAAAAAAAATATTAATCTGAACCAAAAATATTTATTTAAATCAGATAAACATTTCGTTAATTTCACCAAACATTTATTTAATTAAAACAAATTTTATTTTCGGTAAATATTAAATTATTTTCAATACAATTTTAATAAACTTTTGAAAACAAACATTTAATTATAACGATTAAGAGGCACGATTATTTAAATCTTTTTCCTTAATGCAATTGTTTAAAAAAAATTTTAATTAAAATTAATCTAAAAAATATATTATTTTTAAAGAGATGTAAAGAAGTTATTGTAAAAGAATTTAATTATTTGCAAATACTTTAATAAAAAATGTTTTAAAAGTATTTATTTCTAAATCAATATAATTTTAACAAAATTTTTATAGTAACATTATTTATTACAAAAATTAACAAAATTGATTATATTAAATAATAAAAATTTAAGATATTTTTTAAATGAGTTCTTTCATTGTAAAAATCTTTAATAATTATCCATAGTATTGAAAAGAATTGAATTGTTTTTTACATTTCAATAAATTTTCCTAAAATGAATTAAATTATTTTTTGAAATAATACAATTATGAGAAAAATTTTATTATTTTCTAAAAATTTTAATAAAATTAAATAAATAAATAAATTTTTTAATTTCAATTATTAAGAAACACGATTATTTGAAAATTCTGACAGAAATTCATTATAAGATTCAATAATTTTTAATCAAAATCCCTCGAAGCATTTAATTTTTTTTTAAATAATTAAATTCAACACAATATTTAAACAATTTTGTATAAAAAATAATTTTTTTTAAAAGAATGCAATTACATTCAATACAATTTTAATAAACATCAAAAATCAAATATTTAATTTTAATTATTAACCTACAAGATAATTTTAAGTTCATTGTTTAATTCATTTATTTAAAAAAATTGAAATTAAAATTCTTCAAAAATTTTCTAAAATTTTAATAAAAATAAAAAATTTTTCTAAGCATTTTAACCATTTTTTTAAAATAATTAAATTCAACAAAGGAATTAAATAATTTTTTATAAAAAATTATTTTTTTTAAGGATTTAACTTACTTTCTCAATAGAATTTTAATAAACATCAAAAATCAAATATTTAATTATAATTATAAACAGAATATTTTATTATAATTATTAACAGACAAGATGATTTTATATTCTTTGTTTAATTCAGTTATTCTTAAAAAAATTGTAATTAAATTTCTTCAAAAATTTTCAAAATTTTTAATCAAAATCCTTCGAAGCATTCAATTTTCATTTAAATAATTAAATTCAACACAATATTTAAACAATTTTGTATAAAAAATAATGGTTTTTAAAAGAATGCAATTACATTCAATACAATTTTAATAAACATCAAAAATCAAATATTTAATTTTAATTATTATCAGACAAGAAAATTTTATATTCTTTGTTTAATTCAATTATTGAAAAAAAATTGTAAATAAATTTCTTCAAAAAATAACATTACTTTAAAAAAAAAAATTAAAGAAATAATAATAATAATCTTTTTTGCGATTTCCGCAATTATCGTAGAAAACGCAAAAGGATATAACGTGTGTTAATGCTAGGTTCATCCACCTACAATATGTATAGGTTTCTTGTGTATACCTGCGGCCCCTTAGGGAGAAGGTCAGGTCGTCCAGGTAAGTCTCCTTACAAGGGACGAGACACAACACTTTCAAGGTCTCGAAAGGATATTTTTACACACATGTATAAAATATTTTATATTTCTATATATGTGTATTGTGTAGTAGAAAAATTTTCAACCATATTTTTTTACCGTTGTTTCTTCTTCTTCTTCGTTTTTTTATTTAAACAAAACACAGGTACTCAAATGTCACGTATGATCGTAAATTTGTTCTGGAAAACGAAACTTCTTTCCCCCTGGGTACAATTTTGTCATTTTTTTTTTATTTTTCCTCTATATGAGCTCTGTTATGTTTGTGTTTGTGTATTTTTTTTTTTATTTTTTTATTGTATATCTATACAATGTATATCTTTTGGCATATGTATACATCTTAAGGAATATATATGCAATTGTGAGATGGCAGATAAAACAAGTTCTCTGCGTAGTATAAGTTGATCTAACGCGAGAAACTTTACAACTTCTTTCGAGAGACTATTTTTTCATAAACTATTTTTTCAAAAATTATTTTATTCAAAAAAAGACCCTAAATTTTGAACGTTCAAAGTGAACGAAATTTATTTATTTCTTCTAAAAATTAAATTTTTATTGCAATTATTTTGTCTCACTGACAAAAAAATTAATTAATGAGTTTGTAAATGTGAAAGTTTAGTTTTTAAATTTTTTTATCATTAGTTATTTATTAAAATATCTTTAACAAAAAATATTTCGTTCATTTGAACGCTCAAAACTTTGGGATCATCCAAAAAACTATTTTTTCCAAAAAAACAATTTTTGCAAAAAACAATTTTTTCAAAATCAATTTTTGCAAAAAAACTATTTTTCTGTTTTAATTTTATTATGGTTTTGTTGCCTTTATATTATTTTATAGAGATTTTTAATCCCTGGTTGAATTTTAATCTCTTTTTGTATTTTCATCACTTTATGTAATATTATGTGGCACTCAATTAACATCTGGTTTATTATTTAGTTTTGGTTATTACCAGGTAGGTTCAATTATTAAATTTCGGCCTTTCTAATCACAGTTCTGTAGGTTCGATATAATATCTTGTGAGGCTTCAATTATTCCCAGTAAATTGCCAACTATAGCTAAAATTGTAATTTATTTAAAAATAGCTATGAATATGACTAGAGCTTCAATTATTCGCTATAAATTATCAAGCACAGCTAACATTATATTTGATAAAAATTATCAACTATAGTTCGAATTGTTGTCAGTTGTCATTGAATAAAATTATTTCGGTGTTTTTAATTCCTACCGATCAATTATTTATAATTTCCATTTTATTCAGAATTTTGTTCTCAATTTTCAGTTTTGACTATTCATAGTCAGTTTTCGGTGCTTTTCCCTTTTAATCAGTTTTACAAAATTAAATACTAATTTACTGTTTTAAAAATCGTCGAATTTACTGAAAAAAAATTTTAATTCTTGTATAAATTATTTTAATATGTGAAAATAAATTACTTTTTCTCACAATGATTAATTTTCGTGTTGAGAATGAGATACAAAAGTAACACCAAATGGTTTCAATGTCAAAAAAATCGCTTAAATGGAATGTTTCTAAAGTTTCGAACGTTCAAATAAACGACAATATTTTTTTTTACTTCTTCTAAATTGTATTTTTTTACAAAAAAATATTTTTTAGATTAAAACAAATTAATTCTGAACTAAATATTGTTGAATTTCAATTATTTTTCTTTTTTAGACAGTAATTTTCTAAAAAAAAATTAAGGTGAATAAAAATTTCGTTCATTTGAACGTTCGAAACTTTAGCCACATTAAATGGAAGAAATATCATAAAAATTAATGATGGCAAGTCCTTATTCGGAAAGTATAACGATATTTACGTTAATAAAGAAATTATAAAGTATCATTCGCGGATTTTTTTTTATCTTTTTCGCACCTGAAGAAATCTAGTGTCAAGTTCTACATTGGGGAAAGGAAGAACCATAAAAGTCCATTGATTTTATATCGCATAGTATAGAGACTAAAACTTGTGATGGTAAAGTCTCTACGAGGGGAAAGCGATTATCGCTTCTATAGTGAAAAAGCACGTACGTGCACGCGCAAAAGCATAATATAATGCATTAAAATACCTCCTTAACGAATTTTGACCTAAAGTCCCCACGACAATCGTGAATTGCCATTTGTAACGCCGATATGAGAGGGAGAAATATTTTTCATTGCGAAAGAATAAAGACATACTTCACAGCTGTTTCAAACGCGATGTATGAAAAGATTTTTTTTCTCCCCTTTATACGAATTTACAATTCTGTATATATGAATATTAATGCATTCTCTTTTAATATCAAACAGCAATTAATAAAAAAGCAGTCAAATTTTTGTATATTTTTTTATAACATTTTATATTTGTTTACCATTCTATATTTATTTATTTATTTACTTATATTATATTTTTATGTACTATCTGTATTTGAATTAGTCGTTTTTACTAAAGAGCATAAATTTTTAAAATTTATTTAAAGAGCATAAATTTATTTACCAAATAAATAGTAAGAAAATAAAAAAAATAAATAGTAAGAATTTTACTACTCTCCACGCTGAAGCAAATATTTGATTCGCATAACCAATTAGTTGTGTATTATCAACTAAATATTTACTTAAATTAAATAAATTTTTTTAGTGTTAATTTGAATTAGTAAAAATGTTCACTAATTTAAATCAGCGACTAACTCTTTTGTTTAAAAATTAGTAAATTTAGTAAATAAATTTTTTTAGTGTTAATTTGAAATAGTAAGAATGTTCACTAATTTAAATCAGCGACTAACTGTTTTGTTTAAAAATTAGTAAATTTAGTAAATAATTTTTAATTTTGTAATAATTACTAAAAGTAGTAATTAATTATAATTATTTAATATAATAATGATAAAAAATAAAATCAAATACACTAATTCAAAAGCAAAAAATAAATACTAAATGCAAATAATTTATTAGTAAAATTTACTAATTAGAAAGGAAAAAGTCAGTCACTACTACAAATTTTTAAATAATTTTACTAATTCAAATTTATAGTGTAGTAAAAAACTAACAATTTAGCAGTAAAATTATTAAAAAATGTGCTTTCTATTATTATTTTTATTCACTATTTCAATTTCTTTTCAGTGTAAAATTAAAATTATTTTTTTTAAATTAGTAGATTCCTTTTACTACTTAATTAGTAAATGAATATATTTTTTAAATTATTCATAATAATTTATTATAATTTAATAATAATAACAACTAATAATTAATAATCCTTTTAATTTTTTAGTTAATAATTCTTTAATGAGTAAAAAACTACTAATTTTATAGGAAAATTAATTAAAATTCCGAAACTACTATTTCAAAATATTACTTTAATTTCCTTTTTTAAATTTCTTTTTGCTATAAAACAATTAACTTCAAATTAATAAGAAAATCAAAAAGCAAATTAAAATTTCAGTTTAAAATAGTATTTTCGCTGTTTTAATTAATTTTAATATGAAATTAGTAGCTTTTTAATAGTTAAAAATTTTTGATTCGTTTACTAATCCAATGGTAAGAATTTTACTAATTTTTAGTAAAAAAACAATTAATTTTCTACTCAAAATGAGTGGAATCCTTATTATTCGATTAGTAACCGAATCAAAAATTTTTACCCTTGTAAAAAATACTAATTTGATAGTAAAATTAATGAAAATGGTTAAAAACTACTAATTTTATTGAAAAACTAGTTAAAATTATACGTAAAATTGTGAAATTGCTATTTCAATTACTATTTTAATTTTTTTTAGTATAAAATTAATAGTTTTCTATTAAAAATTAGTAAATACCTTAATGTAGGATTAGTAAACTAATTTGTTGGAAAAATTAATTTAAATTGTTAAAAACTATACTAATTTGATAGAAAAATTAATTAAAATTAATTAAAATTGTGAAATTGGTATTTTAATTATGGTTTTAATTGTTTTTTTGTATAAAAGAAACAAAATTAATAGTTTTCTATTAAGAACTAAAAAATTTAGTAAATACCTTAATATTTGATTAATAAACAAGTCTAATTTGATAGTAAAATTATAATTTAAATTGTCAAAAATTACTAAGTTAATAGAAAACTTAATTAGATGAATACTTACTATTTTATTAGAAATTGAATCTAAATTGTTTAAATAGTAGAAAATTACTAATTTGACAGAAAAATTAATTAAAAGTTTTAATTAAATTAAAAAAAATTAATTAAATTAATAAATTAAAAATTAATTAATTAATTAAAATTGGAAAATTTTTATTTGTATTATTATTTTAATTTACTATTTGTATTATTATTATTTTAATTTACTATTTAAATTTTACTATTTTAATTTAATTGAACCCAAAAAAATACAACGATTCCTTTTTTTATTAAAAATTTAATTTATAATTATTTAATTAATAAAATTACTATTTACTATTTACTATTACTATTACTATTTTTTTCCATTTTATTAATTATTTAATTATTTTTCATTTCATTTAATTTAATAATTAATTACTTAACGAATCTTCTTTTACTTAATTTTTTATTCTATAATTATAATTCTACAATTTTTTATCTATAATAAAAAAAAATTACAATAAGAACCTAATATTCCTGTGCAGTATATATATGATTGAAAAAAAAATTACACAAATCCATCAATTGCGATTCCATTTATAGATTCGTTCCACTTAATTAAAATGAAATCAATTATATTACAGAACGAGGGTTTTTTTCGTTTAAAAATTATATAGAAGTGAGTAAAGAAAAGAAATTACAGGCGAAGAGAGAAAAATTGTGGAAAATAAAAAAAGAGAGAGATCCTTATTAAAAACCACTTTCTTTCCAGTGTGTAGGAGTGCTTAACAAGATTGAAATTTGACTGTCGAGAGAGCTACGTATAATTGCATTGTGTGCAGATGCACACTGAATACAAAAGTTATAATTTCACGGTTTAATGATCACTTCACCTGTCCATAAGTCACAATATTTTAAAAGCGCAGTGGAATTTTTAATTTCTCTTCTTTCATTATATTTATGCGCCGCATTATGGATATAAATTTTGTTTTTTGAATTTCGAAAATGAGAATTTTTTATTTTTTTTACTATTTCTTCAGTTTTTAAGAATTAAAAAATTAATCTTTCTTCATTCTTTATTTATGCTTTATTTATTTATATATTTTCTTAATTTATGCTTTATTTATTTATATATTTTCTTAATTTATACTTTATTTATTTATATATTATCTTTATTTATTTATTCATTTATTTTTCTTCCATAATTATTTACAGCTCAATTCTAGAATTGGAAAAAAGATCATTTCTGGTTTTTCTTTTCCTTTCTTCGCAATTTTTTTAAATCCGTTTGTTCATCATTTACCATTATCTCAATTTTTAAATTTCCCTTCATCTATTATTTGCCTTTATAGTTGAATTTCAAATTTCAAAAATGGTATTTTTTTGTACTGCACTTCAATTTTTTAATCTTTAATTATTAATTTTTGTCACGGTCTAAAGAAATTTACCCAAGATCATTACTTCAATTTTAGAAATTCGAATTCTAAATCTTCATAAAATCCTGAACGTTCAAATAAGAATAAAATTTATTTAATTTCTCGTAAAATTAAATTTTATTAACAATAATATTACCTGACGTAACGTCAGTGTAATTGCAGTGTTTCTAGTTAGTTAATTTTGTTTTTTCTTGTATAGCTGGAAATTTTTGAAAATATACAAATAGGGAAAAATTTTCGTTTACTTATGAATTTGGACATTAAAAACTTATGGAGCATATTTTTGATGCAAAATCGGTAAATTCTCTTCTCTTTCATTAAAAATAAAAATTGTGTCTTGACATAGTGATAATGAAAAATTGTAAACGAAGGAAAAAGTGTTTTAATTAAAATATTAATTTGAAGAAAATATTAATTAAAATACACATTTCTGATAAAACGTATTTGGTTAAAGAAAAAACAGAAGAAAAAAGAAGAAATGGAAAAAAAATGTAGAAGAAGAAAAAAAGAAGAAATGGGAAAAGAAGAAGAAGAAGAAGAAGAAGAAGAAGCAGAAAAAAGAAGAAAAAAGAACTTTTCGTCAAAAAATTAATAAATAAATATTTTTTTTACGCATTTATTATTACTGAATGCACAATATTAATAACATATATTAACGTTCAAAGTATGTACATACAAACGTATATCATTTCAAAGTCTCGTTGAGTGATTTCTCAGTCAAGCGTTAATTTCATGGTGCATCCTTGATTCAGCCTACATTACATCTACTCTTCCTGTGTTTTGACGCGTAATTCTCTATGGCTTTCCATACCATATAATTACCGCAAGTTCTTTAAAGTCTCGATTATCAATCATTTCTCTCCCGCGTTTACTTTATGATTTCATATTGCCAACCATAAATCAAATTAATTTACATTGCTCTTAATAAATTTCGACTGTACGTCAAAATAAACCAGACTCACTGAAATGAAAATTTATCCGATTCGCAATATGATCGGTCAACTTTTATTCTCCGCAATAAATATGACAAAATTATTTATACTCGAAATAATTTTCATCCAAAATGGGGAAAATGAATTAATAGTAAAATAAAAATTTTACTAAGTTCATTAAATGATAATTATCGTTCTTTCTAGATTTAGATCCAGTTTCACCAACTATATTAAAAGTTAGTCAATGATTAAAGTCAATCCGTTCATAACAGGTGACAGGATTGATTTAATTATTGATTAACTTTCAAAATGTTTTTAAATGTTGCTGAAACTGGCCCTTAAAGTGAAATGTTTAACATAAAATGTTTACTAATTTTAATTGGTTCCAAAAATACAAGTTTCTGGTTTAAATACAATTTCGTTGTTTAGTATTCAATTGTTTTCGTTCGGTTGATGTTGAAAATTATTTGGTTCGCGTTAAAGGTAGTTAATAATTATGGGACTTGGTACACAATTTTTTTTTTGAGACTATCAAATGATAATTTAATGGCAACTATTTTTTATTTTTCAGAACATATTTTTGTGAATTGTTAGATTGTTACAATAAGGAATGTGAATGTATTCAAATCCCTAAAGCCCCAAAGACATTTGTATCCAAAACATGTGACCCTAATCTTGATAAATGGATTTAACATTACTTTTCGCAATTCAGTGCCCACTACTTTTATTATCATGTATTAAATAAATGTATGTGTAGTATTTCAAAACAGATATGAAAAATTTTCATAAATCAAAGGATTACAAGAAGAAATTTTTCCCCAAATTTCACAACTTTTCGAAAGAACAATTGCTTTGGAGAAATTTTAACAATTATCCATCATAGTTAATATGATCTTAAATTGTTGCTTTCGGCAATAAAATTTTTGATATTTAACAAAATTTTGCATACTGCTTATACTGGAAGGTGAACCGATTTTTTGAAATCAAAGAAAAAGGTTTACTTATTTTTGCACCCAAAAAAGAATCGTAAGTGAAATCATGTTAAACTTCAAACGCGGATCAAAATTAACTAAATCGGAATTAATTTTGAACCTGTTTTTTTCACTGATTTTCGAAAATTGACAGCAAATTTGAGACTATTGGAAAATATAAAAAAGAAATTCTTGGCAAAATACAAGGAGCAGAAACACTGTGAGAAAAAAGTATTTGTGTCTAGCTCCGAAGAGGAAGATTTGAGGTTGTTTTTAATTTCTCGAGTGAAAGTATACAGAAAGAGATAATCTATTATTAATGAAAAATGATTGCTCTTCAAAGTCTTCCATGAGAATTGGTTTCAAAATTCAAATAATAAAAAATAAATTTTCAATCAAGATAAATCTAAAACGAACCTGAACTAAAATTCATTTGCTTCTTAGGTACCTTTCTTTGGAGTCTATTTTTGAACCTAGGTTTCTTCATTAATCCAAATTGCCAAAAAGCAAAACAAAACAATAAACAAAAATATTAAAACTGATTTCTGCGTCGTATTCCAATGAACATGCGAAAATTAAAAGCAAAAAATATCCGAGAGATCAGGGAAAAAAAGTGTGCCGCTCTCGCTATTTCCAGTAGGCTACTCTTCCGATATATATTACGGTGTTTTTTTGCAATGTTTGTGTACAGCTTTCTCTCAATAAATGGACTCAAGCTCTTGAAAAGGAAGTGCGAACGATAAGATTATGTAATACGTGTGGAGCACTTTACGGCTAATAACCAGTAATCTAGCCCGAGGTGTGTGTTTTTATGAGCACAACTCAAGTGCATCGGCACCATGTAGGTATAGATATAAGTTATGGACTTTGCTTTTGTGTATTCTCTTTATACAAAAGGGATGATCCATGCATGAAATTGATCAATTGTCAAACGAAAGCCCCATTACATCATCTTCGACACTTTAGATTTTCAAAAGGAAACACGATGAACTTGAGAGAGAGAATCCCCTTGTACCCTGCTCCTCCTCCTTTTTTCTCACTTTCTTTTTGAGCCATTGAGACTCCCCTCAGGTAGAAAAGAAGAAGTCATACTAACCCTCAATCATGTCAAGGTATACACACACAATACGCCCCTATATTCTTGAGAAGAAAAAAAAACGGAAATTGGAGAAAGCTGCGTCTTTTCATTGAAGAGAGACAATGATTTTCAGAAGCATTTCTCCGGATACATTTCCTATGTACTTGGAGTATAAACTTCACGTGCTCTCAAAAATTATTTTTGAAGTTGAAAAATTTTCAAGTTATTTTCAAATACATTTCAAATAATTTTCAAATACATTTCAAATAATTTTCAAATAATTTTCAAATAATTTTCAAATTAAATAATTATTTCCCCTAACATCACTCACGTAAAATTAGGGCAGAGTTGTAAGTATGCCAGAAAAAATTAGTTTTCTTCTTTCCTGACTTCCAAACAAAACATTTTCCAAAGAACCTTAAAAGTATTCTGATTCACTCTAAAAGTTATAGTAAATTAAAAAAAATCTTGTTAATTTATTTCTTCCAATGTTTAATAATTTTTTCATCGACAAATCACCTGATTTTTAGTCAAAACTGAGTCTTAAACACTCTTAAAGAATACAATATTTTATTTAAATTTTAAAAGGTATTTGACACTATACGCCACTCAGCGGACAATCAAAAAATAAAAAAAAAATTTTTTTCTTTTAATTTTGAGCATTTTTTTTCTTCGGCAAATCACCTGACTTTTAGTAGGGACTGAGTCTTAGATACTCTTAAAGGATAGAATATTTTATTTAAATTTTAAGAAGTATTTGACACTATCCGCCTCTCAGCAGACAATAAAAAAATTTATATTCCCCTTTCTTTTTAATATTTTGTTTAATGGCAAATCACTTTTTTTTGTATTCGCAAATTCAATTCTCCTTCGTAAGAGTTAATGCAAAAAAAGTAAAATAAAAGCAAAAGTTCAACTACAAAGTAAAACGACATGTGTTTGCCTGAATAGAATAAGAAGATGATTGGAAAAAATATATGAAAAAGTACTTTAGACATTTTATTTCTGTCTGAGATTTCGAGTTTTTGGCAAAAGGCCGCTGGACATTGAGCGAGGCATCTTTAAACTTTAAAGTGCACGAGGAGGGAGAGGGAGATAACGTTTGAGTCAGTTGCTGACATTCTGAAGACATTTTCAAATCTAGGCCTTAGATCTTTGACAAAATGTCATCAATCTTCTAAAATTAGAGATTATTTATATCAGCTTTTTTTAATTCTTAACTTTTATCGAACTGAAATTAGCGATTTTTGATGATCCTCAAGTTTTGAATGTTCAAATGAACGAAATTTTTTTTATTGAATATATTTAAATAAACTACTAATAATAGAAAAAATTTAAAATTGAAATTTTAGGTTTAGAAACTCAGTAATTAATTTTTTTTTTGATAGCGATGCAAAATAATTGAAATAAACATTTAATTTTTAAAAGAAATAAATAAATTTCGTTCATATTTGAACGTTCAAAACTTTAGGTTCTTGATTTTTGTACGTTAATGCAAATACATAAGAGAATTTTTTAAAGACCTTTTCTACTTTCGGTTCTTCTAATGCATATTGGATTTTTTTTCTAAATTATTATTATTATTATTATTATTATTATTATTATTTGTTTCAAATCATTTTTATTTGATTCGAACAGAATTTATTTGGTTCAAATAAGTCTACATTTGATTCAAAACAGAATTTATTTGGTTCAAATAAGTCTTTTGTCCAACGCCTTCGGGGAAATGGAGTCATTGTGCACTAGGCACCAGTGGAGAAATGTACCTCATATCTCCACTGGCCGTTTGTCCAGTGGAGAAATGTACCTTATATCTCCACTGGCCGTTTGTCCAGTGGAGAAATGAGCGGTGAAAAGAGTAAAGGCACATTATGTGTGGTTATTTCGGTTCCATATCACTATAAATAAATCATAAAAATCTATTCTAATTTGCTTTAACTTTGTTAAATTTTGTCCTAAATAAGTAATTTATAACTAAAAATTAAAATTTTGAAAAATTAATTGTATTATTAATATGTTAAGTTCTGACAATAAATGAATAAAATTATTATAATTAGTATGAAAAATTAATAGAAAGTGTTTTTCAGTTGTTGGACAAAGTAATATGTGCAATTCGTGTCGAACAGCGATTTTCGCTTGCTTGATTGCTGCTCTCGCTGCGCTCGAGCAGCAAACTTCAAGCTCGCGAGAAATCGCCCTTGTTCTCCACTCGTTGCACAATATACTATATTTGATTCAAACAGAATTTATTTGGTTCAAATCCTTTTTATTTAATTCGAACAGAATTTATTTGGTTCAAATAAGTCTTTACTTGATTCAAAACAGAATTTATTTGGTTCAAATAATAAATCTTTATTTGAACTAATTTATTTCGAATAATTTTTATTCAAGTAAATTTCAAAACAAATAAGAAAGAAATAAACTAATAAATAATAAAAGCAAAGCCAAGTAGTTCGCTTCAAGTCAAATACACTTTTATTTAACTCAAATGAATTATATTTCGTTTAAAAAAAATTTTCCCGCATATGGTTTTCACACATTTACATGAAATTTCAGTAAAAAATTACTGAAATTCAAAAGTTACGTTAGCCGTGGGGCGTAAGGCGCTGCATTTGTAATTTAGGGTCCAGGGTTCGAATACCACCTCGAGTGGGGAAAATTTCTACGAGCAAAAAACATGAAAAATAACCATGAGTTAGAGAAATAAACAAATGAATAAAATTCCAGAAATAAACTCCCAAATTTTCAGGAAGAAATTACTAAAAATTAGTAAAGAAATAGTAATTAAAATTAGAAATTTCTCTTATTTAGAAATAAAAATTGCATCTGCAAAAGTGGGGCAAATTTTCTTTTCCTTCTACTTTTACATTTTAATTTTTTCGAAAATAAGACGTCAATAATAACGAACAAAAATTGACAAGACTATATTTCAACAAAAGAGTGAAATGCAATTTGAAATGAAAAGCAAAGGGTATATATAATGAAAGATGAAATTAACGTGACACACTTTTGAAGAAGATAATACACAAAACGGGATTGACGATGAGGATAAGTAAGAAACGATTAAATAGGGACAGCTATAAACACACTTGAAAGCTCAATGAATCACTTGTTTTCCAGTTGTCCGACATTAACAAAGGGGGTAGAAAGTAGAAAATCGATGACACCAACGACAACCTCTTAAATCATTAAACGATTAAAACGATTAACGATCGTCGTTGTACCTAATGGGATTTTATTTCCATCACAATTTATCACTATCGACTAGAGTGCAAATGCAAAAAAATAATTCTCTTTTCCCATAATAATTTCTTCATTTCGCCTATCGCTCTAAATTTCAATTTTACAATAAATCTATTTCGTTGACACGGTTATTTTTTGTCGCGACATTGGCACACTGGGTCAATTTGACACTTTCATAGTTTTTCTATAAAGGATAATTTTAAATATCGTCATCAAGTTTTCTTGCGAAAGTATCAAAATTATTTCTTTATAAATGAACCAAAAAAATATGTTTCAATTGTACGACAATAATTTTGTATGGAAAAATAAATTTTTCATTTGTAGAAAATGAATTTTGTGTGGAAAAATAAATTTCTCATTTGAAGATCCTAAAGTTCAGAACGTTCAAATGAACGAAATTTATTTATTTCTTCTAAAAATAAAATTTTTATTGCAATTATTTTACTTCACTATCCAAAAAATTAATTACTGACTTTGTAAACGTAAAAGTTTAGTTATTAAATTTTCCTATTATTAGTAATTTATTAAAATACTTTCAATAAAAAATATTTCATTCATTTGAACGTTCAAAACTTGGGGATCATTTCATTTGTAGAAAATAAATTTTATATGAAAAAATAAATTTTGTATGGAAAAATAAATTTCTCATTTATAGAAAATAAATTTTGTATGGAAAAATAAATTTCTCATTTGTAGAAAATAAATTTTTATAAAAAAATTAATTTTTCATTTGTAGAAAATAAATTTTTAATTTGTAAAATAAATTTATAGGAAAAAATAAATTTTTCAATATGAAAAGAAAAATTATTTCGTCCCAGTAATTAATTAATTGAATTGAAATCAAAACTTACTGGCATTCGTTCATGATTTCCTCTTGTGTTCGAACTTGTACTGGCGCGAGGGACTCGACATCGGTTCCATAATCGCGGAAACAGGAAGTGATTTTCTCGTCGAAGGTATTCACTAAGTCCTCTAAACTTCCACTAAAGGGACTAAAAGTTCCCTCCTGAAGAATATCCGTTCCATTTTCATGTGTCGTCACTGGCTCGTTTGCATTGCAATTTTCACCGAAACTAGCCTCGAGGTTTGCATCCAACAATTGTTCTGCAAAAAGAATGGGAACAAAATAAAAACTGGGCCATTTCCACACTCTTTTGAATTGGGGAAAATAAAACACGTGAGTGCTAAATTTCAAGATGTATATAAAATACTTTTATTGTGAATATAGAATAAAAAGGAGAAAAAAAATAAAATAAAAAGGAAGAAAAATAAAATAAAAAGGAAGAAAAATAAAATTAGAAATAAAAAGAAAAAAATAAAATTAAAAATAAAAAGGATAAATCTTTGATTCAAATAAATTTTTATTTGGTACAAATAATCTCACTATTGGTAAAAATATTTGGTTCTATTCAAATAAATATTTATTTCTACGGAATAATTTTTATTTGCACGAAATAAGTTTTATTTAAGTCAATTAAATTATATTTGATTCAAATAGTGAAATTTTTGTTCAATTAGAATTTATTTGATTTGAGTATATAAATATTTGTTTCATTCAGCAATATTTATTCGATTCAATTAAATATTCGTTTGATTCGAGTAAATATTTATTCGACCTTAGTCAACGTTTCGGTAATTAAATTACAGTTTATTTAGTTCAGGTAAATATTTATTCTAGTCAAGTAAATATTCAGTTGATTCAGGTATATATTTATTCGTATCAGAAATATTTATTCGATTTAATTAAATATTCGTTTGATTCGAGTAAATATTAATTCGACCTAAGTCAACGTTTCGGTAATTAAATTACAGTTTATTTAGTTCAGGTAAATATTTATTCTAGTCAAGCAAATATTCAGTTGATTCAGGTATATATTTATTCGTTTCAGCAATATTTATTCGATTCAAGTAAATATTTTTTTGATTCTTACTAAATTGACTAAAAATTGACGTGAGTGAAATAAATTGTAATTCAATTTATTCCAATCAAGTCAATTTTTATTCGATTCAAGTAAACATTCATTTGATTCAAGTCAATATTCATTCGATTCAAGTAAATATTTATTTAATTCAATTACAATTTAATTAATTTAGTTAAATATTTATTCGATTCAAGTAAACATTTTTTCCTTTTAGCAATATTTAATTTACGTAAATATTTATTTGATTCTAATTAAATCGAACACCTGAATCGAATAAAAATTGACTTGAGTCAAATAAATAGTAATTCAATTTATTCAATTCACGTAAATATTCATTAGATTTTAATTAAATCAAATTCTTGAATGAAAAGAAATAAAATAAAATTGAGTTGAATCAAAGAGACTGTAGTACGATTTATTTTATTCGAGTCAATTTTTATTCGATTCAAGTAAATATTGGTTTAATTCAAGTCAATATGTATTCTATTCAAGTAAATATTTATTTAATTCAAATACAATTTATTTAATTTAGGTAAATATTTATTCGATTCAAGTAAATATTCACTTGATTCAGCAATATATTTATTTGATTCAATTACAATTGATCTAATTTACGTAAATATTTATTTGATTCTAATTAAATCGAATACCTGAATCGAATAAAAATTGACCTGAGTCAAATAACAGTAATTCAATTTATTCGATTCAAGTAAATATTCATTTGATTCAAATAAACTTTTATTTGATTACAATTTAATCAAACACTTAAATCTAAAAAACAATATAATTGACGTGAGTCAAAGAAACTGTAACAAAATTTATTTTATGCAAGTCAATTTTTATTCGATTCAAGTAAATAATAATTTCATTATGAATATTAAAATTTTCACTTGATTTAAATTGCCAAAAAAATTCAATTTCGAAAAATGTTTAATTTGTGAGATTAAAAAAAATATTCAAATTAAAAATTTTTAAACTGTGATAAAAAAAATCGTTTTCAGAAATAATTATCGTTGATGAATGATTGTTTTGTAAAAATTACCATAATTGGCTCGGATTCGAATGATCGGCATCATATTGTGTAATAAATTATGAAGGTGGAAAACGAAGAGAAAAAAAGAAATACGGTCACTGTGAAAATTTGCGATACTGAAACGTTTCTTGACCACTTGTTCTCTTATAGATGGTGTATATAAAACTTGAGTTGGTCGATACTCTGAACCCTTTATAGAGTCGAGTGTGCCGTTTTTGGCACAAACCGGTTATGACTGTATCAGCCGACCTAAGAAAGACTTCCTCCCTTAAATGTCCATCTTTAAGGTTCAATGTTCTCTCCTATTAATTCAATTGTTATACACAATTTACTATTTACCTTTTAATTACAAAATTAAATTGAATAATAAATAAAAATAAAGATAAATAATTAATTAAATAAACTTTAATTACTTTCAAAATTCATAAAAGAAATTTCATGGCGTAAAAAATGTACCAAGCAATAGAATTTTTCAGTAATTGTTGCATAATTATTATTAAATAATAAAAGTAAAAATTAATGCACTTTAATTACCGATTAACATGTATGAGTCAAAAAGTCAAAATAATTCCGAAAAATTTAAAAAGTTAGGAATTTTTTAATTAAAAAAGAAAAATGTTATGTATCTAAAAAAATAACTCCTTTTTTTAAAGACTATTTTTTATTATAATGTTTTGCATTTACAATTTTTGTTCTTTTCTTCATTTTTCTTTAAATAAAATTTAAAAGAAAAAACAAATTTTCTACTTTGTTATTAAAATGTATTTTGTAATTATGTAAAAAGACGTGTTTTCTTAACAATTTAAACAAGCGAATACTAGCATTTTTTTTTAGTTATAAAAATATTTTTGTTTCTATTTGTAGTCCATTATAATGAGGCTTATCTCAGTTACATAAACGATAAAAAAAGTTTGTTAGCAACAACTTTGTCGTTTGTATGTGCGATAACAAAATAATTATAATTAAACTTATTGCGTTACAAGAGGTCAACATTTATTTTGCAACATTCTTTCAAGATTAATTTCACTTGGCAAAATATTTCACAAAATTAAAAAGAAATTCTATTTGCAATAATTAAAAAATATTCCACAGTTTATTAAACTCACAATTTTTCCTCTGGATATGTAATTGAAACAAAAAACGTATAAAAATTGTTGCGAAGCAAAAATTTCAATTAAAATTATATTTGAATTTTTGA
The DNA here is from genome assembly GCA_032873175.1 of Leptopilina drosophilae. Classification (NCBI taxonomy): domain Eukaryota; kingdom Metazoa; phylum Arthropoda; class Insecta; order Hymenoptera; family Figitidae; genus Leptopilina; species Leptopilina drosophilae. The sequence continues at coordinate 73,181,024 of CM065478.1, forward strand.
TTCTTTTGGTCTCAATTTGATATCCTTAGAAATTGATAATTTAATTATACACGGAGAGAAATTCTGTTTTAATATTTCGTATTATTATATTAGTATTTAGTAAAACCGATTGCAATTTGGGGAAAACGTGCACTTTTATTAATTAATATTACCATTTTTAAGAAAGTTTATAATCAAATTATTACTTTGTATTATTCTGAAGTAACAGAAATTAGAATAGTCAGTAAGAAATTTTAATATTATAAGTAAGAAAGTCTACAATAGTAAAAAGTATTACTAGAGAATTATACTAAATACTATCGAAGAATTGCATAAATTGTAAATTTAGTAACGAATAGTGTTATCGACTATATTAAAAATTATGGCCAGCCTAGTAGCAGGCTTTCGGCTGTCAAAGAGCGGTTATGAAACTGTCCGAGATTAGCCGAACATTTTAGTCGAACAGTCCCGAAATTATCCGAGCCAAACTTCGTGGCATTTCAGACATTAAGTTTAATTTCTCTTTAAATATATAAATAAGTAAAAATTTTACGATTAGATTAGTGGAAACGTCTATTTATTAGTAAAATCTGCTAATTCAAAAGCAAAACGTCAGTTGCCAATTTAAATTAGTAAATATTTTTACTAATTAATTAGATAGTTTTCAATTATTATTTAAAATTTTAACTGAAATATTCATATTTAAATTAATTTTTATTAGAAAATTCTACAAAAATTCAATTATTTAAATACAAAAATAAATAATTCATTGAATAATTGAATGTTTCTTAAAGTTGTTGAACTCTCAAAAAATTATTTTGACGAATTTTAATAAAATTTTAAGAATAACTTCAATTTTAGAGAAACTTTGATGAAAATTATATGAAAAAAAATTGAATCTTTGTAAAAAATTATTGAATTCTTATTAAATTTTTATTATTTATGAAAACAATTAAATAATTGCGTAGAAAGGATAAAAACAATTATTTAATCATTGAATTCTTTTGGAAATGTTATTAAAGTACTGGGATATTAAAAACTCTTTATTTGAGAACAGTTTTTGAAAATAATTCAATTTTGGAGAAAACTGTTATTATTTATAAAAATAAATGAAATTTTGATGAGGAAGTTTTTTAATTTTTTGACTGTAACTAAATTCTGCGAAGGAATTTATTTTTTGCTTTGAAAAATAATATTAAATTCTTAAGACGAATTTTAATAATATATTTCTTTCTAAATAATTGGTTTCTTTTGTGAAATTTTATTGAAATAGTACATATTGAAAATAATTGGATTTTGATAGATTATTAAAATTTCTACGAAGAATTTTATAAGAACTATATAAAAATAATTGAAATTCTGTGATGAGTTTTATTATTTATAAAAATGGTTTTACTTACTTTGAAAATAATTTAATTTTTGCAATCATTGTAACTTCTTCAAAATTCAATTTCTTTTAGAGTTTTTAACTAAACTAGTTCATTGGAAGATATTAAAAAATGATTTAAGAAATGCTGCATTTTATATAAAATGCATAAAAATTCTTATGCCAATAAATTAAATGATGAGTTTTTTTTAAATAACGTAAAATTGGATGTAACTTTAATAGAAATCAGTTTCCAGAAACAAACAATTTTAAAAACAATATTATGAGAAACATTTCTCAATAAAATTTTGACCCAGCATACAACATTATTTATTTATAACTTAAAATAAATTAAGAACTTTGTTAAACAAAATATTGAGAAAATATTACTTTCTCGCAAGTTCAGAAAAATTTCTCGTGTTTAGTATATGAGGAAGTTGAGAACTGTATCTCTCACTGTACAGCGTGCGTGCGACATTGCGTTTATTTGTATCGGTTAAGTTTATATGTATATGTTTTTAGGGTTTTAACATATATCTCCGAAATTGTATATAGTTTGTGTTTATATGTATAGTATAGTGCTTGCGTTAACTCATTTGTGTGTATGTGTGTGTGTGAAATACTCTCGAAGCTCTAATTCTACCCTTCTTCTTCTTACGTCTTTTTATTTTCTATCCTTTTCGACTCACTCATAATTTTTAGTATTGGCTATATTAAAGGTATTCTTTCGATACTTTCCCGGACTATGATTTTAATATACTCAGTTTTAAAGATTATAATTCTTTTACTAATTTTTCTAAAATATATTAAGAGCTGCCTACTAATATGCACAATATTAATTTTTAATATAAAACACGATTTCCCTAAATTGAAAAAGAATATATTAAATTCTATTACCAATTTTAACAAATATTAATACAAAATCTCTCTCCGTGTAATTATGTGATAATTTTAATTACAATTATCATTATACATAACTATGATACAATTATTATAAATTTGTAATAAATAATAAAAAACAAAATTAATAAAACAAATGCGGGGAAATTTTTTTTCTTGCAATTTGAAAACTAAATTCCCTTCATTTAAAAAATCGGTAATCATGTCCCACATTTTGTTCTTTAATTAAGAAACTCTCTCATTAGGAAATAAATGGCGCCAAATGACAAAATGTCCTTGGGAGTTAATTAAATCTCCAATAAAAAATGAGTCAATATTGGTCAACTGCAATGAAGCCCATCGGAATTTTCGCACAAATATTTTTAAATACATTCAAGGAAAATTCGAATGTGTCTTTTTTTTTAAAGTGCAAAGTTTGGTAATTTAAAAAACTTCTTTATGTCAAATACCAAAAAAGTATTATGTAAACTATAAATTTTGTGAAAGAAAAAAGGATTTGCTATATAGTATATAACGTATTATATATAACGGTATACAAAATGTGTGCGAAGTATATAATAAAATATACACAAGAAGTATACAATACAGTTATCAATTTAGAGAAGAAATATTTTTCAATTTTTATTAGCGAGATTTATTATTGAAGGTAAACTGTATTTGATAGAAAACTTTATTTTTAGTAGTGGAATTTATTTTTACCATTGAAATGTTTTTTTACTAGACAAATTTATTTTTACTGCGGAAAAATCTATTTTTATATATTAGCAAAATTTATTTTCACCACTGAAATATATTTTGAATAGCAAAATTTGTTTTTAACATTGAAATCTATTGTGGCTAGCAACATTTTTTTTCACTGGAAATTTCTACTTTTACTAGCAAAATTTATTTTTATTAGCAAAGTTTATTTTTACGAGAAAAAAATTGTTAGCAAAATTTGTTTTTACTAATCAAATTTATTTAGTGAAATCTATTTTTACTAGAAAAATTTATTTACCAAAATTTATTTTTTCTAGAAAAATTTATTTTTTCTAGAAAAATTTATTTTTATTAGCAAAATTTATTTTTACTAGAAAAACTTATTTTGCAAAATCTATTTTTTACTAGAAAAATTTATTTAGCAAACTTTATTTTTTCTAGAAAAATTTATTTTTATTAGCAAAATTTATTTTTACTAGAAAAAATTTTTTTTGCAAAATTTATTTTTACTAGAAAAACTTATTTTGCAAAATATATTTTTACTAGAAAAATTTATTTTGCAAAATTTATTTTTATCATCAAAATTTAGTTTTACATGAAAAATCTATTTTTTTTAGCAAAATTTATTTCACTTCTATAACTAGTAAAATTTATTTATAGCACAAAAATTTTGTTATTACTAGAAAAATTTACTTTTACTTTACTGATATTTATGTATTTTCACTAGAAAAATTTTTTATTACTAAAAAAGTTTACATTTACCATGAAAATTTAGTTTTACTTTTGAAATTTATTTCTACTACTGAACTTAACAAATTTTACCTTTGAAATTTATTTCTACTATTAAACTTAATAAATTTTACCTTCGAAATTTATTTCCACTGTAGGAAAATCGATCTCTACTAGAAAAATTGTTCATTATAACTAAAAAAATTTTTTCGTTTCTAGAAAAACATATATTTTTGATACAAAAATCTTTTGTTACTAGAAAAATTAATTTTTACTATAGGTAGCAATATTTATGTTACCAAATAAATTTATTTTGACTAACAAAATTTAATTTTCACTAAAAAAAATTGTTTCTCACCAAGAGTTTATTTCTACCAGTAAAATTTATTTTCACTACTGAAATTTCTTTTTATGAATTTATTTTTCCAGCTGAAATTTATTTTTATGAATTTATTTTTCCAGCTGAAATTTATTTTTACTGGTAAAATATTTTTTACCAGCAACATTTATTTTTACTGGTAAAATATTTTTTACCAGCAACATTTATTTTTACTGGTAAAATATTTTTTACCAGCAACATTTTTTATTATAAAAGGAATTTTTGTTACTAGAAAATTGTATTTTTACTATCAAACTTTTTGGTTACTAGGAAAATTTATTTTTAGTAGCAAAATTAATTATTACTTCTGAAACTTATTTTGATTAGAAATATCTATATAATTTCACTATCAAAATATTTTGTTATTTTTATTATTATATTATATTATTATTTTATTTTATTTTGTTACTAAAAGAGCGTAATTTTAATTTTAATTTTTTTAGTAAAATTACTTCTTTATTGCTAAAATTTATTTTTACTAGTAAAATTACTTCTTTATTGCTAAAATTTATTTTTACTAGTAAAATTACTTTTTTTTACTGTTAAAATTTATGTCTACTAGTAAAACTTTTTTTTACTATTAAAATTTATTTCTTTTAGTAAAATAATTCTTTTTACTACTAAAATTTATTACTATTGGTAAAATTACTTTTTTTACTGTTAAAATTTATTTCTACTGGTAAAATTACTTTTTATACTGTTGAAATTTATTTCTACTAGTAAAATTGCTTTTCCACTGATGAAAATTTATTTCTACTGTAGCAAAATTTATTATCACATTAGTAAAATTTAATTTCATCCCCAAAATTCATTAAAAATAAATAAAACATATATTTACACGTAAGTAAAATTTCTTCCTTTCTTATAGCAAAAAAAATCAAATGAATTGCAAGAAATTATATAAAGAGTGACACTTGTCTATTTTCATTCTATAAGTGGAATGCTTTTAATCTTGTAGTGTATAAATTCCCGAGTGAATTCCAGATCTACTATATACTGTACAACTACTGCATTTCACGCTATATCACACCGCAGCATCGCATAAAATTTCCGTGAGATCTCAATAATTATTATACAGTTATACAAATATCTACAAATTCAAATTCAAATTTCCCTCTAAAAAACAGACTCGAAATTTTCCCAGTTGACATTTATGTATATATAAAATATTATTACAAACTATGTTTAGAATTCTTCCTTCAAGTTTCACATCTGTCTTGACATATTTTTTTAATTTTATTTTTGCGTTCCAAATATAGCAGAGCCGGAGAGATTCATAAATTGGAAAAGTACCACTCAAAAATTAAGAAAGTGCGCGACAATGTCGTGTATAATCAATCCATATTTCAGGTCAAATGATATTTTCATTTTTAATTTCAAATAGTATATTTTTAAAAATTTTTTATCAAAGAACTCTATACGTAAAAATTATTTTCCTTCCGCAAAATTCTCAATGTTCGAATAAACGAAATATTTTTCCATATAAATATTTTTGTAAATTTATTTTACTTTTTTTTATTTAAAAATTCCGAACGCTGAAATGAACGAAATATTTTTCACTCTATAATTATTCATAAGAATTTATTTTATTCCTATGTTTTATTATAAATCATAATTAAAAAATTCTGAACGTTCGAATAATTGAAATATTTTTGCACTCTAAATATTTTGGAAAATTTATTTAATTTTCAAGATGTTATAAAAATTGTATATTTCAAAAATTCTAAACGTTCAAATAATCGAAATAATTATTTACTCTAAATATTTTTTGATAAAAATTACTGACAATATGAAAAATAAAAAACATAAAGTAAACTTTTTGTAACTTTGTAAATTAACTTATACTTTGAGGAATATTTCTGTAACTTTGTAAATTAACTTTTATTTTAAGGAAAATTTATGTAACTTTGTAAATTCACTTATACTTTAAGGAATATTTCTGCAATTTTGAATTTGGAGAGTAAATTGAACTGAATTTATTTTTATTACAGTAAATCAAAAAAAAAAAATTTCTATATTTATTTTCTATTTATTTATTTCTATATTTCTACATTTCTATATTTTCTAATTTTATATTTTATAGTTGAAAATTTTACGAACAAGAAAATATTAAAAAGAGTATAAAAAATTAAAAAGAGTGAAAAGAAACGACTTAAAAATTTTGTATTTTTACTTTTTTTGTATATTGATTTACTTTCTTTAAATTTGTTAAATTAATTAAACTAAATTCAGTTAAATTTCCATTTTCGATTAAAAACGTTTTGCAATAATTATTTGTATTTATTATTGCAGAGTCTGTAATTTTTTCTGCTTTTGCTGCGCACGCGTCCGTTGCTTTCAGCACGAAACTGAAAATTGATAAATGTAGTTCAATGGGATTGATGTATTTAGTCCGTTACGATTTACAATAATTAATTATTTCTCTACCTCTCACGAAACTTGCAATTGCTTTCTACACCTAATTATTTTCTCTTAATCATTTTTCCTCACAGTGTGTAATATATATATAGCTTCAATGATACAACGTTCAGAATTTCACTTCATTATTTGTATCTAGCTATTATCACGCAAGAAAATTAAAAAAAAAATTAAAATTAAGTCTGCATAATTCGTTAATTTACAATTTTTGAATTACATTTCGTAATTTCAAATTGCAAATTTATGTACGTACGTGTTATACTTATTTTTATACTTTTTAACAACTAATTACAAGTGTAGTTAATTTATATACAATATTTAACAAATAGTAATTTACAATTTTAAATGTAGTGGAAATTTATAGAATAAATTGTAACTGGAGTACAAGTTTATAATTAATAATTTACAATTTTAATTTTTACGCTTATTGAAAATTTAGAATAAATTGTAATAAGAATACAATTTCTTAATTAATAATTTTGTAATTAATAATTTTTTAATAATAATTTAATTAAACTAATTGAAAAATTTAGAATGAATAATTGTTATAATTAGAAAATTTAAATATTGAAAAAGTTGATTTTTATTTACTTTAGAATAAACATTCAAAGATTCGTTTGTAGCATGAATTATAATTAATATTAAACATTTAATTTTAAATCCCAAAAAATGCAAAAACGAATAAAATTTTGTAAAATATCCCTAAAGTTATAATAAACGTTTAAATTATCGCGGCTATTTTTTTCAATTTTTAATTTTTAGAATTAATCAATTTTTTCAATAAACAGAGACTAAAAAAATTGATTTAATAGATAACCGCAATAAATGGTCTATTATTAAAGAATTATTTATTTCAATCAAACATTTATTTACTTAAATGAAATTAATGTTTTCTTGAACCAGATAAATATTTCTTTGAACAAAAGACAATTTTTATTTAGAAGTTAACATTATTTTTTTAGAATTATAAAGTTCCGAACGTTTTTAAATGAACCATATTTATTTATTTCATTTTCAAATCGAATTTTTATTGCAATCAGTTTGCAATATTCGAATTATTATTAAACTATCAAAAAAATAAATTAGTTTGAAAAAAATGTTAAAAATAAATAAAAATGTCAAAAATAAATAAAAATGTCAAAAATAAATAAAAATGTTATAAATAAATAAATATACAAAAAAAGGGAAATAAATATCGAATTTTGTTGAAAATATTTTACAATTTGGAGAGAAAATAGAATAATGTAAAATTTTGATATTTAAAAAAGGCAAAAATTTGAGGGAAAATAAAATATTTTTTTTTTGTTCAAATGAACGGAATTGATTCATTTCTATCAATTGAATTTTTATTATAACAATCTTGAGTCACAATAATAAACAAAATAATTATGATGGTTTTTTTTATGTAAAATTAAAATTTCTAATTTTTACAACAATCAATAATTTCTGAAAATACTTTCAATAAAAAGTATTTTGGACAATTTAACGTTTAAAACTTGTGGATCATTGAAGCTTAGTCATTAGAATTTTTTAATAACAGTAAAAAATTAATTTATTATTTGATTTTTATGTTTATTTTTTCATCAGTTAATTTTTAACATTTCAAAAAACTACACAAATTTCAGTATTTTTTATATTAAAATTTCGCTTTGTCGCATTTTTTCTCTAAATTATAAAATACTTTCATGAAATTTAATATTTATTTTCCTTTCATGTAAAATTTATACTCTTAATTTTTTTTGCAATCAATAATTAGTGGAAAATAATAATAATAATAATAATAATAATAATAATAATATTGATAATAACACTAATAATATTGATAATAATAATAATAATAATAATAATAATAATAATAATAATAATAATAATAATAATAATAATAATAATAATAATAATATTGATAATAACACTAATAATATTGATAATAATAATAATAATAATAATAATAATAATAATAATAAATTAGTGGAACTATTTTAAATGAAAAATATATTATTCACTTAAACGCTCAACATTTGTGGATCAATAAATTGTAACTGAACGAAAAATTGAATTTGCCTTAAATTTTTGTTTAAATAAAATCCGATTCCACTTAATATTTGCTTGATCGAAATTAATATTTGATAACAGGCAAGCATTATTATTGATTTCAATCAAATAAATATTTTCTCAATGACAGTATTTTTCGGAAATATTCAACGACAAATTTCCTTTATCCAAATGTTCAAAATTTGTAACTGAACTAATTTATTCTATTTATGATTTACTAATTTTTTAAACGTAAAATCTAATTTTGTTAAAATTTTCCTTCTCTACAATCTAGAAATTTGACTGTTTACAAAATCAACAACTTATTTAGAACAGAAACTCCAAGGAAAACAATCATTCATCAACAACGGAGCAGAAGCAAAATAACGATTTTGCGTAATGAGAGAAGAGATGATGTCTGGAATCTGTAAATTATGTATGTTTTCTAGCTTGACCGTATATCCGATTATGGAATGACCGAAGCCGTGACACAGTTTTAAATAAGCAGAGTATTTTATTCAAGCGACAACCTTTTATGTATATATATATATATAAAAAAAATATATATATACACACTCACATGTACAAAAAAAGGAATTAAAAAAAAAGAAAGAGAGAAAAAAATACACCAAAAAATAAGAAGAAGAATTTCGCACCTGTCAGCAGGTTCATATTCTTGATACTGGCCGTGTCCTCCTCTTCGAATCGTGCCAGGGGTGCCTCGAATTTTAATTCGGCAATTTTGCCCGCCATGTCCCTCATTATCGAATAGGTCAAGCCCCCTGGCAAAACTCAACTATTCGAATAATAAGAGAAAAAATTTCCTGTCTTTAGTATTTTTTTTTTTTGAGTTTCTCTAATATTTTTTTCTCCTTTTTTTTAGTTTCTATTCGAAAAATTAACGAGAGCCCGCGGGCACTCACTTTTTCTTTGACGATGTCCGAATTTAACACCCCCGGGGAAAATTTGACACAAAATGTATATATATATATATGTATATGTGGGAGAGAATAATCCGAACGAAAGAACACACAAACCTACTCGTTTGACTGTCGGAGCCGAACTAGTGCGTCTGAGTCAGAAAGGGACTCGGGACTTTGTATAAGCGGGGGAAGATGATTGGACGTTACCATGGTGATACTTGGATGAAAATAAGGGAGTACTGTGGCTGAAAAAAAAACGACAACGACTAGAACGATGATGACGACCTAAAACTGCATTTGGCGCTCGATTTGAAAGGACATTTTTTTTTTGCGAAATTTGAAGAAAAAAGTCAAATTTATTTGAGATGAAAAAATTTCCATATTTGGTTTTTTTATTAACTAAATGAAGATATTATAATATTAAAGATATTTTTTTCGATTTTTCCTTCATATTCTGTATTTAAATTTGTATGCAAAAAAAAGGGGAAAAAAATTATTTGTCTAAATTGAGCTTTATTTGAATCAATAAAACAAAATTTAACTATAGCTTTAGTTTTATTTAATTCAATAAAAGGTTGCTTGACTAACTTGAACTTTCTTTATGCAATATTGCGTTATTTAGCTTACTTGGGCTATACATATTTTTCTACAATTTTTTAATGGCTAAATTGAACTTTATTTGACTCAAATAAAAAAAACAGACTTCTGTCAAAAAACAGACTTTTTTTGACTCAAACAGACATTCTTTGACTCAAACAGGCATTCTTTGCTTAAATTGACTTTCTTCGACTAAATTGATTATTATTTGACTCAAACAAGAATTTATTTGACTAAATTGAGCTTTTTTTGACTAAAATGTTCTTCATTTTACTCAAAAAGAACTATATTTCGACATCTAAAGCTTTAGTTGACTCAAATGAGCATCACCAGGATAATTTGAGTTTCATTTAATAAAAAAAGTTAATTCACTTAAAAAGGGCTTTATTTTAATAAATTGAGCTTTATTTGACTCAAATGAAACTTTATTTAGCCAAGTTGATCTTTATTTAATACAAAAAGAACTTTACCATGATAGTTTTGGCTTCATTTGATTTTAAAAAAACTTCATTTGATTTAATAGAACTTCAATTGTATAAATTAAGCTTTATTTGACTCATAAAATACTTTATTTAGCTAATTTGAGCTTTATTTGATCGAAAAAGAACTTGATCAGGATAATTTGTTCCTTATTCGAATAAAAAAATTACTTGACTCAAATATTAGTTTATTTGACAAAATTGTGCTTTATTTGACTCATAAAATACTTTATTTAGCTAATTTGAGCTTTATTTGATCGGAAAAGAACTTGGTCAGGATAATTTGTTCCTTATTCGAATAAAAAAATTACTTGACTCAAATATTAGTTTATTTGACAAAATTGTGCTTTATTTGACTCATAAAATTATTCATTTAGCTAATTTGAGCTTTCTTTGATCCAAGAAGAACTTGATCAGGATAATTTGTGCTTTATTTAAATAAAAAAATTACTTGCCTCAAATAGAACGTTATTTGACTATATTGAACTTTATTTGACTCAAATGTTAGTTTATTTAGCCACCTTGAGCTTTATTTGATCCAGAAAGAACTTTAGCAAGATAATTTAAACTTCATTTAATTCTAAAAACTCCATTTTATTCAATAGAATTCCAATTAGATAATTTAAGCTTTATTTGACTCATATGAAACTTTATTTTTCTAACTTGAGCTTTATTTGATTAAAATGAGCTTTCTTAAGATAATTTAAACTTTATTTGATTAAAAACTCAATTTTATTCAATAGAACTCCAATTGGAAAAATTGAGCTTCATTTCACTCATTAGAAACTTTATTTAGCTACCTTGAACTTTATTTGTTGCGAAAAAACTTTATCTAGTTAATTTGAGCTTTATTCGATTTGAAAAAACTCCATTTGATTCAATAGAATTCCAATTGGAAAAATTAAGAGCTAAATTTTTTAAAGCTCTTTATTTGATTCATTAGAATCCTTATTTAGTTAACTTGAGCTTTATTTGATCGAAAAAGAACTTTATTAGGATAATTTAAGCTTTAATTGAATATAAAAAATTTAATTCGATTCAATAGAAATTAAGCTAAATTGAGCTTAAATTAATTAAGAAAAACTTTAATTATCAAATTTATGATTTATTTGACACAATAGAACGTTATTTTATCTATTTGAATATTACTTGAATTAATAATAATGTTTTTAATTAATTAATTTAATAATGTTTAATTTATTCGACTAAATAGAGTTTATTCGATTATATATAAAAAAGCTTTATTTGACTTATTTAAACAATATTTATTTTAATTTATATGTTTGATGGAATTACTAGTTCATTTGGCTAAATTGTGCTTTTTTGACTCAAATAAAACTTTATTTGACTAAAATGTTTGAAAAGAACTTTATTTAGCTAATTTATGCTTCACTTGATTCAAAAAAGATTTTTCGGAATAATTTGAGCTTTATTTGATTGAAGAAAATTTGATTTAACTCATTTATTTAATATTTCATTTAATAGAACTTCATTTCGAAGAATTGAAAATTATTTGGCTAATTGGAGCTGAAATTAATTAAAAAAGATCTTCAGTTAGCTTTAAATTCAATTGAACTTTATTTAAGACAATAGAAATTATAATTTGGCTAAATTGAACTTCCTTTGATTCAATAAATTTTTTTATTCAGAACTTTGTTCTACTAACAAGAGCTTTATTTGATTCAATAGAACTATTTTTACATATAACTTCTTTCTTTGAATCAAAAGAAATGAATAAAAATTAGAACATTTTTTGCTAAATTCAGCTTCATTTGACAAAATTGAAATTTAATTGGTTAATTATAACTGCTTTAAGTAAGCTTGAGCTTTATTTTTTCTAAAAGAAATTTAATTTATTTAAGTCTCTAAAACGTAATCTGAGTCAATAAAACAGTTTTCTAATTTATTAAAAACTTATTTTACATTGCTGCAACAATTTGACTCAATAAAGAACTTTTTTTAACCCGACAAAATTTTCTTGATTCTCTAATACGTTTTTTATCCTAATAAATCTTTATTTTTAATTCTATAAAGCTTTTTTTATTCATTAGAAATTTAAAGTTTACTCAATAAAATTTTATTTGACTAAATTAAGTTAAATTATTATGGATAAGCAATTAAACAATTTAAAATTGCCCATAGAGTGAAAAATGACAAAACATTAAGAAAAAATATCTAAAAAAATTTTTTTTCCAATCATAAAAAAATTATTTTTAAATTATTTTATTATATTCAATACTTTACTTTTGCAAAAAGTTTAAAACAATTGAAAATTGCAAATAAAAGTAAATATTTCTCCATGTAAATATAAATCAACGTAATAAAAATATTAATATTTAAAAAGTTACAATAAAAATAATTATGAATCAAAATAAAAAAAAATTGCAAAAGGTAAAATTTTTGACATCAAAGAATTTAAAAAAAGTATCAAATTCCAATTTTGCCGCGCGTAACATTTTAGTTCAGTCAGAACTTGTTAGAAGTCAGTAAAAGCAGAATTCTAATTTACTGAGTAAACTTTCCCTTCTACAATAATTTCTATTCTCCCTGACGGAAGAAAACTGATTGTAAGCAGTTGTTGTTTAGAAAAAAAAGTCCCAGAAATAATGAAAGCATTTTATTTATCCACGAATTTGTAGTTATTTACAAAACAATTTTATTAAATAATTACTTCAATTTGAAAACACGTAAGTTTGTGATTTTATTTTCTAATATAGTTTCAGTGCTTTATTCCCTTTTTATTTATATATCCTCTCTCAAGAATGCATCTACTTTTTGTACAACAAAAATAATTTGTTCATTTCCAATATGTAAATCTGTCAAATTGACAGCTTTTTCAAAACAAAACATTGGCGGGAAATTTGTCAAGTTGTAAAGTTTTTTGGTTTAGAATTGAAAGTTATTTATGTAGAAATGACTTTTTTTTTATTTTTTACTACATGTAAAATTTTTTCACTTTTATTTTTATTTTATTTTTAATGTAACACATTTATTCATTAACAATTTTAATAAAGATTTTTTTAATTTTCCTTATTCCAATTTTAATGTCTAATATTTTTAACAATATTTTTAACAATTTGTTAATAAAATTCTTCCTTTAATTTTAAACTAAAGGGACAATTTTTCTTAATTTTTAATTAAGATTTTTTCATTTTGTATTTCTTTTCGGTTATTAAATTATTAACAATTTTTTTATCAGAGCCTACTAAATTATTTATTTCTTTTAAATATAAAAATTTTATTTTATATTCTTTTATTTTTATTTTCGACAAATTAATAATATCATAAATAATAATATAATTTCCAATAAATAAATATTTACATTCTTAAATTAAAATTTTTATTTTGGAAAAGAAAAAATATTTATTCGCAACAATTAAAATTGTTTTGAAAATCAAAACAGTTAGAAAGTTTAGTTGGGTTTGAATTAAAAAAAAGTAGTTAAAAATTAAGAAAAATTATCCCTTTAGTTGGCTTTGAGTTAAATACATTTTTTCTAGTATATTGCAACGAAATGGTAGTTTTTATTTTTAAATAAAATAATAAATGAGAAAATTTTATACTTTGTTAATAATTAACTAAATTGAAATAGGGTTTTAATAATTTTACAAACTGTTGAATTTGATTAAAAACAAATTTTACATTTTCTGCTTTTTATTACAGAAAATTAAAAAAATGGAGAAAGAAGTAATGGACGTTAGTAATGAAACAATAGAAGATAATCAAGAAAAACCTCCACCGCCACCTCTTCCCCCACCACCTATTGTCAGGGTGCCAGTAAAACACACAAATCTCGGAATTCGAAGCCATGCAATGTAAGTATAAAAAAAAAAATATTTTTTCTAAAAGAATTGTTTCAAGACCATGTTGAAAAAAAAGTTTCTTATCATTTTTTGTCTCTATCTTCCGGTTTCGTTGTTTTGAAATCGATCTTGAATAATATCTTCAATGTTTCCTGTATTTTTAAATTTAATGTTGATTAAAAACCTAAAGAAAAAAATTAAAAAATGCAGAAAACAGGGAAAATATTTTAGAGTTAAAGTTTTTTGAAGAACAAAATGACAATTGTCGCAAATTAATTTCAGGGACATGAGCACAATGGTGGAGCTAACATCCTTCAGTACTCTAGGAAAAATTCAACCTTTTTTAGTGACAATTTCCGCAACTGCAGCACTTCTTGTTGACCTACATTGTCACTTAACTGATAAAGAAGTCTGTGGTTACTTAGGAGGACACTGGGACATCAATTCTCACAGTAATTTTTTTTAATTAACTACTTAATAATTAATACGAGAGGTCATCCAAAAGAAACCAAAGAAAAGTTTTATTTTCTCTATGAAAAAGAAATTTATTTGATTCAGTTTTTGATTTATTATTCACATTTTGATTCAAATAAATATTTATTCAATTAATTTTCAAGAAAATCAGTAAAATTTATTGGCAATAAATTAATTTTTATTTAAAGCAAATAAATTTTATTGTTAGCAAATAAATTTTTATTTGAATCAAATAAAAATCATTGGCAACAAATTAATTTTTACTTGAACCAAATAAAATTGATTAGTAACAAATTAATTTTTATTTCAACCAAATAAGTTTATATTTGAAACAAATAAGATTCATTGACAATTTTTATTTGAACTAAATACAATTCATTGAATTTTTTTTAACCAAATAAAATTGATTTAATTTTTATTTCAACCAAATAAAATTCATTGGCAACAAATTAATTTTTACTTAAACCAAATAAAATTGATTAGTAACAAATTAATTTTTATTTCAACCAAATAAGTTTATATTTGAAACAAATAACATTCATTGACAATTTTTATTTGAACTAAATACAATTCATTGAATTTTTTTTAATCAAATAAAATTTATTTAATTTTTATTTGTACCAAATAAAATTCATTGGCAACAAATTAATTTTTATTTGAACCAAATAAGTTTCTATTTGAACCAAATAAAATTCATTGGCAACAAATTAATTTTTATTTGAACCAAATAAGTTTCTATTTGAAGCAAATAAAATTAATTGTCAACAAATTAACTTTTATTTGAACTAAATACGATTCATTAAATTTTTTTAACCAAATAAAATTGATTTAATTTTTATTGTAACTAAATACAATTCATTGAATTTTTTTTTTTTTTGAACCAAAGAAAATAGATCGAATTTTTATTTGAACCAAATGAAACTGATTGAATTTTTATTTCATTCAAATAAAATTTATTGGCTGTGAGACAAACATAAATTTTCTACTCTCAGAGTGAATAACGTGAAAATATTTTCAATAATTTTTAATTTATCACCCAATTTCGATTTTTTTTCTATTTTCTTTTTATTTTCTCGAAATAAATTTCTAAATTCTTTCAGCCCTGTCGATATTGGGAGCATTTCCGTGTCGATACGCGGGCAAAGATAAAACAGCAGCGGCTGTTGTTGAAGCGGAAATAGCGAGGGCTATGGAATGGAAAAGAATGATTTTGGTCGGCTGGTATCATTCTCATCCCCGGACACATGCATCACCATCACTCAGAGATGTGGATTCTCAGCTCGATTATCAAATTAAGATGAAGGGCCTCAGCGATAATAGTTACACACCCTGTGTCGGTCTCGTATGTTGTGAGTATTTTTTCCAAAAAATTTTACTGCTTTAAAAAAAGATAAAAAAGAAATATTTTTTTGTACCAAAAAATCCAAAAGTTCAAATGAACAGAATTTATTCTTTCTTCCTATTTAATTTAATTTTCAGATTTAAATATTTTCCTAAAAATTTACTAAATAACTAAATTAC
Source organism: Leptopilina drosophilae (assembly GCA_032873175.1). Lineage (NCBI taxonomy): Eukaryota > Metazoa > Arthropoda > Insecta > Hymenoptera > Figitidae > Leptopilina > Leptopilina drosophilae. The sequence goes on from CM065478.1 coordinate 73,197,322, forward strand.
TAAATTTACTAAATAAAATAGAAAATAATGTAATGTGTAATCACTTTTTTTACAGCTCCCTACAATACTGATGGCAATTGCTACGAATCGAATTTCAACATTTTCTGGTCTCTTCCACCGCCGGAAAATAGACCACATGAATATCCACGACCGATGCTTTTGAGTTACACTTTGTCTCAGGAGCAATTTCTCTCTCAAGACGCCTTAGAAGAGATTGTAAGTGCAAATTTTTGTAATTTCAAATAATTTTCTTTTTTTCACTTCTGTTTGTTGCTTAAAATCCCTGTAATCTTTTATTTTCTTTTACGTAAATTTTCAATAATCTATAAATATTTTTAATTCTTTATAATTTCCTTATCTAAATCATTTTCTTTCTTTTAATAAATTCTCTTTTTTCTGATAAATTTGCAGTTCGAAATTTCAATACATTTTTTAAAAAAATTATGAATACAAGGTTAAAGAACAAAAATGTTTATTTCTGGTGCAAAAAATGTTCTTTAATATTTTACATTGAAAATATTTAAAAACATTTCATTCTTCTTGAAATTTTTATGAAGAGCCTAAAGTTCTGAACGTTCAAATGAATGTAATTTATTTATTTCTTGTAAAAATTAAATTTTTATTGCAATTATTTTACTTCACAACCAAAAAAATTAATTACTGAGTTTCTAAACGTAAAATTTCAGATTATAAATTTTTTTATGATAAGTAACGTTCAACACTTGAGGATCATTTTTTATGTTTATCTTATAAATTTTAAAATTACTTTGAATTTTCCTAAAAAATAAATTTTTTAGTTATAAAAATAGAAGCAATATATTTTATTATATAACATAAAATTATTTCGAATAAAGTTTTAAATTGGTAAATAAATAAAATGAATTTTGTTCATTCGAAAGTTCAAATCTTTATGAACACGTAAAAGTTTTGAAATAATTTGTTAGAAATTCTACTAATTTTAGTAATCATTTTAATTTCTAATTTGCAGAAAAAATGTATCGACTATTACAAATTGGAAGGTGGGATCGACTTCAAAACCATATTCAATGGCAATACGACTTATCTCGAAAGGTTGAGGGTAAGTAAGATTAAAATTGATAAAAGAAAAAAATGCGCAACGCGTCCTTGACAGTGCTTGTAGTTCTTGAACGTGAAAATAAATAATTAACTTCTCGGGATATTGTCACTTACGCTTATCGCTATATGTACTTCAGATAACTAATCGGAAAAAAAGTCAATCGCATTAATTGCAAACAAAAATGTTAATTCAATTACAGGATTCCCTCTTTTAGAAAGATAAAATAAAATAAACAAAAAGTATTTCCTATTTTGTACAAAGAAAGTCAATATTTCTTTCTTTTCAATCTTCTACTGAAAAAATTAAATTAAAACATAAATAAAAATTAAATTTTTGACATATTTTTAATAAACTTTCCGTATTTTGAAATAACTAAATTTTCAAATAATTCCACAAAATAACTAATAATGATTAACAGATTAAGTAAAAAATTTAGTTACAATTAAAGAAACAAACAATTTTTTTTGAGAATTAAAGTTGTAATTTTTATTTTTAGAAATAATTAAACTTCAGAAGATTTGAGATTGTAATTTTTACAGGATTTATTTCTTGTGTAATAATAAATAATAAGTATTTAAAAATAAAGTAACAAAATTACTAAAGATTAAGACAATTTAATGTAGAAATTCAGGAAAAATTCAATTTCTAAAAAGTTTTAATTAAAATTTCATCAAAATAATTCTCGAAAATTAGAAGATTTCCAAACAATTCAATTATTTTTAGAAATTTTAATAAAATCACTTTATCGGAATTCAAGTATTTTCAATAAAATTTTAATATAATTTCTTGCAATTATTTTTCAGGAATTTCAGTAAAATTCTTCATCGAAATTCAATTGTTTTCTGTATACAATATTTATAAGAAGTCTAAAAAATGGAATTACTTTACACATTATCTAAAAAATTCACTTATTTTTAATAGAATTTGTATAGAATTTAACAAAAGAATTAAAAATTAAATTATTTTCAATGCAATTTTAATGAAATTCCTCAAAATGGTAAATTATTTTCAAAAATTTTAATAAGATTCTTGAAAGAATTCAATTATTCGCAAGAAAAATTTTTTTCGAAATCAATAATAAAATTCTTCCCAGGAATTCATTTTTTTAAAACAGTTTTAATAAAATTCAATAATAACAATAAAACTCAAATTTTTAATTACAATTATTTGTAAACCGATACGATTATTTTGAAAAGTTGAAACAAATTCCTCGTTTAATTCAATTATTTTCAAAATTATCAATTAAAATTATAATTAAAGAATTTATTATTTAAAAAAAAAAATTGACGAAGTTCTTCAAAAGAACTGAATTTTCTATCAATAATTTAAAAAAGATTAATCGAAAATTATTAATTACAATTATTAACGAAATCATTTATAGGTATTAAAAAAATTCAATTCAATTATTTACTAAAATTTTAATAAATCCTTTGAAACAATTCAATTATATTTATAAATAGTAAAATTCTTTGTAAAACATTCAATTATTTTTAGAAAGAATTCAATTTTTTTCTCGATTCGTTATAAAATTTGTCAGAAGAATTCAATTATTTTCTAAAATTGTAATAAATTCTTGGAATATTTCAATTATATTTAGTAAAATTCTTTGCAAACATTGAATTATTTAAAAAAAAATTCCACGAAAGAATTGAATTTTTTTCTTGATTCCTTTTAAAAATTGCAAAAGAATTTAATTATTTTTAACAATTTTAATAAATCCTTTAAATAATTCAATTAGTTTTATAAATACTGATATTCTTTGCAAACATTTAATTTATTTTTAAAAAAAATTCAACGAAACAATTCAATTTTTTTCGATTTGTTATAAAATTTGTCAAAAGAATTCAATTATTTTCTAAAATTGTAATAAATTCTTGGAATATTTCAATTATATTTAGTAAAATTCTTTGCAAACATTGAATTATTTAAAAAAAAAATCCACGAAAGAATTGAATTTTTTTCTTGATTCCTTTTAAAGATTGGAAAAGAATTTAATTATTTTTAAAAAATTTAATAAATCATTTTTAAATAATTCAATTATTTTGGTAAATAGTAAAATTCTTTGTAAACATTTAATTATTTATCAAAAAAATTCCACGAAACAATTCAATTCTTTCCTCGATTCGTTACAAAGTTTTCCAAATGAATTCAATTACTTTTTTAAATCTTAATAAAATTCAATGATTAAATGTTTAATTTTAATTTTTTAACAAACACGAATATTTCAAATTTTTAAACATTTGAAAAAAAAAATTTCAAAGAGAATTTAATCAGAATTTTTAAAATTTTAATCAAAATTATTCAAGAAACTTACTTCAAAAAGAATTTGATTAGAATGTTCAAAAATTTTAACAAAAATTTTTACGAGATTTCAATGATTTTTCTAAATAATAAAATTCTTCGATGGAATTTTATTATTATCAAATTTGTTTGCAACAATTCGATGATTTTCAATAGATTAATTTTACAAGTAAAAATATTAAAAACGAAAATTTTTTTTAAAAAGTTAAGAAACCCAGAGAAAAATTTTATTTAAACCAAACATATTTCATTTAAATTAAGTAAACGTATATTTGTCTCGAAACCAGCTAGGATTTTTATTTGTTTTAAATAAAAATTTTATTCGTCAGAAACAAAACATATATTCGAGACAAATAAAATTTTATTTAAACCAAATAAAATTTATTTAAACGAAATAAAATTTATTTAAACCAAATATAATTTATTTAAACCAAATAAAATTTATTAGAAACAAATAAAAAGTCTAGTTGGTTCTGAGACAAAAGTACTTTTTTTCTGGGTGTATTATAGATATTAACAGAACCAGAAATATATTATAGATATTGATTAGAAAAATTGAAATCATTAAAATTTCAATTATCAAAATCTAAACGAAAAATTCAAACAAATAGCATTTAATCATTAATATTTTTTTTCAGAGTTCATTGCAGTCAAAATTACCCGGCCGAAATCGAACGAACGGATCATATTGGGACGCAATTCGCGAAATGATATGTCCCGGTATGGAGGGGCCATTTTCAAATTCACTAAATCAAATGGATCCGTTCATAATGAAATTCCCCTTAGTTCCCGAGCAATTATTAAAACCAAATGCAATGAACGCGACGGGAAATGTTTTCCTCACACCATTAAATTTCAAACCGGACAATTCAAATTCCATTGCCTCAATAACAAAACAATTCGGCTCGCATCTTCATCAAGGAAAAGATTCCCCCGACACTGGTCTACTGAAAACCGATTTACTAAAACAACAATCACATCTTCTTCAAGCCGATTCAATTCCCACCTTCAGAGCCGGTGAATTGACCGTGTCTTTGAAAAATACAAAAAACGAATTCGAATACACACCACCGGACTTTACGAAAACACTAAATCTTCCAGGTCTCGATCCAGGTAAATCGAGAACATCCGATTATCCCCTAACCGATTGTCTCACGCAACAAATGACTAAATATCCAGATCTGTCGAAATTAACAAATTTCTCGCCCAGTGAATTGGCGAAAATTTCCGGTTTCTCACTGAATGACTTTACAAAGGCTTCGTCGTCGTATATGCGAAATATTGCCAGTCTCTTTGGACCACTTGGCAAGGCACCGGAAATTCCTGAAATCAATGACAGAAGATCGAGTGATTTTCCAACGGCGGACATGATACCGAGTCCCTATAAAATCTCCTCCTCGCCAACATTGCAGGAACCGGTGAGAAATTTAATTGAGGACTTCGGCGGCGGTGGCGAGCGAAAGAAGGAAATGGGCGAGACTTCAAATTACAAATTAATCGAAGATTTGGCAATGTCAAATGTGAAAAGTGATTTTAGCGCAACATTGGATATGAGTACCAAGAAACATCATTCGGATTCTGCGGACACTTTGAATCTTTCGATGGACCGTTGATCCTTAACTTTTATTCCGCTGCGGAGTTAATTTTAAATACATAATATTCTTTTTACATTCTCCTAAAAAAAAAAATGCCTTGTTTTTGAAAATTTTCCTACAATTTTTTTTTCGAAAAAAAATTATGTATTTAAAAAAACATTCATACATTTTTTCTGCATTATAATTTTTGTCATACTTCACAAAGTCTTAATTTAAAGTTCTCACGATCTTGAAGTTGCCGTAGACCCCGAGGGTCGTCGAAATATTCTTCGTGAAACCGAAAAGAATAAAATAATTTTTTTCGAACAATAACTCGGAAAAATTTTCTAACTTTCTACACTCGAAAAAAATTTGATTTAACAAATAATCAATTACTTGAGTATTATCAGTTTAAATCAAAATCAATCAAATATTTTTAATTCGAGTCAAATGGTTCAATTCATATTTGCTTGAAATACGGAAATTATTGGTTCAAAGTCAAACACAAACCTAATAATTTAATTTGTTAAAATTTTATTTATTTTTTAAGACTTCAAAAATTTTCGTGCTAATTAAACGCGACTAAAATAAAAATTATTTAATTCAAATAAATATTTATCTAATAATAGACAGAAAAATTGGTTATTTGAATAAAATAAATTTTTTCAACAAGGGAAAAATAGTGATTTTTTCATTTCTAAAAATGAAAAATAAAAATAATATTCAACGCTGGGTGTCGACGCCAACTTCCGGGTACAATCTAATTTCTCATTAGAAACACTAAGTATTATTTTTGTTCAAAAATTTATTTGAAATGTTTTTAATTTGATTGATTTAATTATTTAATTATTTTTAATATTTTTAATTAATTTTAGTAGGTTCGTTACTCTAAGTTTGTATACTTATTTGATAAGTAGTGTTTTCTATTCTCGATTTTAGAATAGAAATTTTGCCACGTTAAAATTAGAAAAAATAACACGTTCGTGAAAAGTTCATAATGTTTATAAAATCAATAATTCAGAAGGGAAAATATTGCAAATTTTTGTTTGAAAAAAATATTTCTTTTTTATATTTAAATAAAAAATCAATTTAGAAAATAGAAATTTTTAAACCAAAAATGTTATTTTTTTTAAAGGAAAAAATTTTTCTTCTAATTGTTGATCATTTAAATGTTTTGAACTTTTCACTCAAGTGAAAAATGTGTTGACAAAAATTTTGAACGTTTAACTTTAAATGAACGAAATATTTATTTTAATTTTAAATTCAATTTTAAATTCAAATTTTATTATAAAGTCAGGGAAAAATTTTATTTAAACCGCAAATATATAATTATTTTATTCGATTTAAATAAAAGGATATTTTTTTCAGAAGAGTCTAAAGTTAATTTTTTTCTCTAAATGAAAATTTTATTTGACACAAAATTTCCATTTAAAGCAAATAAGAAATAAATTTTTTTACTGAACTAAATAACAATAAATTAAACTAAATAAACAGAATTTGAACCAAATAAGATTTATTTAAAGAGAAAAAAATTGATTTGAAACGAATAAAATAAATGTGAACCAAATACAATTTTTATTTCAACCAAAATAAAATTTAAATATTATAAACTGAATAAATTGAATTGAAACCAAATAAATTTTATTTGAAACAAATAAAATTTGTACTCGATCCAAATGATATTAATTTGGTCCAAAAAAATTAATTCATAAAGATTGAAAATAATTGGAATAAAAAAAAATTTATTTAAAACAAATGTAAAAAAATGAAATTTATTTGAATCAATGAAAATTTATGCGAGGTGAAAAAAATTTTAATTGAAACGGATAAAATAAATTTGTTATTAGTTTTAAAATTACCATCTGGAATAAAATCAAAAACGTAAGTTTCAGTCAATAATTTTCGAAAATATTAATCTTGCCATAAAATTTCGTCCATTTAAATTTTTAACGCTCAAAATTTTCACACCATTAAAAAAACTAAAAGATCTCTTAAATATTTTGTGTGTCTAAAATATTCCATTTTAGTTATAATTTTTTTTTATAAAATGTCTTGGAATTTTTTCCCCCAATTTTTTCTCGACTTCTTTCCAAAAAAAAGTACAATTCTGATAAAGAAATTAAACAAGTATTAATGGAAAAGAAAAAAAAAAAATAAGGAAATAAAAACGTAAAAGAAAAATAACGAAAAAGAAAAGAAATTAAAAAATTAAAAAGAAAACAAATAACGATTTGCGAATGTGAAAAAAAAAATTTTTTTGAAGTGTGTAAAGCATCGGAAGTGCAGAATAATCTGATAATTCTAATCTACTTTAGATTAGAATTTATTTTGTATTAACACTCCCTCATCTCGAAATTAATTAATTTATTCGGTAAACATAATGACTATAATTAATTTAATTAAAATTAATTTAATGTTCATTAATTAATAAATTAATTAAATTTTTACTATCGACGACTATCTGGCATACAAGTGTTATTTAATGTACTGCAAAATAATTTTGACATTTGTCACCAAATTTCCGTGGCATGAAATATTTCAACTGTGTTACGTTTGTTTTAAAGCGTAATTGAAACGGAAAATTTTTATATTAATAAACTAAAGAGCTGATAAGGTTCCTAAAATTGTGTTTTTTATTCTTTCCCCTCATTACCGTTAGTTTCTAATTTAATTTCACACACGTAATAATTTAGTTCAAAAAATGTACAGCGTTCATTAAAGAAATACCTTTAATTTTAATAAACTAAAATTTCGATTAAATTGAAAAAAATTTTCAATTAAAACTAAAAAGAAAATGTTAATTACAGTTGTTAGAAAGTTTAACTAAAGCTTTTAGAAAGTTTAATTACAAACTTTGTAAAAAGTCTAATTATAAAGTTTGTATATACATAACTATATAAAGAAAAGTTTAAAACTTTACAAAGGAAATTAAAATTAAATTTTTTTTCACTTTAACCAACTTTCATTTGCAATTTTTAATTGTAATTTGATTGCACCTTAATTTTAATTAAGAGAAGTTTATTATTGCTTTTTAATTAAAGTTTCAAAGGTCAATAATATGCGAGAGAAGAAAGAGAGAATTAAAAATTTTCTTTTGAAATAAATCCTTCATACGATGATGTTTTAAGAAATATAATTTATACAACAAAGTAGTAAACACTATATTGATTGTTTTGTTAATTATTCAGTGTGAGAATTAGAAAAAACGTGAAAGATAACATCCAATCAATGCCAATAATCACCACCTGCACGTTATAATTAAGTAGAAAATGAAAATGTCAAATGTTTTATTTTATAGAATTATTATTTATCATCATCTCAAATATATATAATTAGCATAAATTACTTTGCTCTGACGTTGTTTTTTTTTCTCGCACTGCGGTGAGCCATAAAAGCAAATTTCATTTCTTTAGTTTCAAATTTCATTTTATTCACTGATTTACGTAAAGGAATTACAACATTTTTTTTTATAAATCACAGTGTGCATCGAGGGCAAATTAAATTTAAAAATTGAGTTTGAAAGAATTTTTTTACGTTAAAAAAATATAATTTCAAAAAATTTCAAATTTAAAAAAAATGTTTTATATTTAAAAAGTTTGAAAACCGATTTTAATTAAAAAATAATTTCAGTTAAAAAATATTCCTAACAATAGGAAAAAAATTTTCACTTTTAGAGATTTTAATTGAAAATAATTTTAATTCGACAAAATTTTTAATAAATAACATTCAATTTAAAAACTTTGAATTATAAAATTTTAATTACGAAAAATTCCAATTAAAAAAGTTTCAATTAAAAAAACTTCGATTAGACAAAATTTCAATTAAAAATAATTGCGGTTAGACAAAATTTCAATTAAAAAATTTCCAATAAAAAAATTTCAATTAAAAAAATTTACAATTATAAAAATATTCCGGTTAGAAAAATTTTCAGATAAGAAAAATATTCAATTAAAAAGATTTGAATTAAAACAATATCAATTAAAAATTTTTTGTTTATAAAAATTTAATTGAATTGATAAAAATTTTCATAAAACAAATGTTTGAATGGATAAATATTTCTGTACATAAAGAACAAATATGTAATATATTTGTATAGTTAGTTTCAAAATAAATCGACGGAATTTATAAGTGTGGCAGTGTTTTTTGTTTTTTCTCAATATTTAAAGAAGAAGGAAACAGAAAAGAGAGAAGAAGTAGGTAAATAGTTCAGTAGCACTGGGAACAAATATATGAACCTTGTGCATACACAACTGTAATATGTACTCAGCGCACATTCAATAATTATGTAAAATATGACAACAATTTAAACATTTTCTTCTACTATTTACACTTTCTGTAAGAGTAAGTAAATTAAACAAATTTTCCAACTAACTTTTAAATCTGATTAAATTATTTTACAACTAAATAACAATTTATTTACGATAATATATGATGGTTCAAAATAAAATGAAATTTTGTTTTGCAAAAAAATAGGGGTAAATTTATTTGTCTTAAAATTAAAATTAAATTTTAATGCGACCACAATAATATTTATTTACTTGGTATAACAATAGAATAAAATTTATTTGATACCAAATCAATTTTATTCGATAAAATCTATTTGGTACCAAATCACTTTTATTCGATAAAATTTTTTTGGTACCAAATCACTTTTATTCGATAAAATTTATTTGGTACCAAATCACTTTTATTCGATAAAATTTATTTGGAACCAAATTGATTTTATTCGATAAAATTTATTCGGTATCAAATCAATTTTATTTGATTGTGTTGGTAAATAACTTTTATTCCATTGAGATACTAAATAAATTTTATTCGCTTGTGGTGTTGAAAAAAATTTTATTCCCTTGTGATATGAAATAAGATTCTTTCAATTCTGGTGCCATAATAATGTTATTCTATTGTGGTACTAGATAAATTTTATTCGATTGTGGTTCCAAATAAATTTAATTTGAATATGGTACCAAAAAACATTTATTTCATGTGGTATCAAATCATTTTTATTCAATTGTGTGATCATATAAATTTTATCTCTTTGTGAAACCAAATAATTTTTATTCAATTGTGAAACTAAATAAGTTATATTTGGTTGTGGTACCAAATAAATATTCTTTGATTGTGGTACCAAATAAATATTATTTGACTGTGGTACCAAATAAATATTATTCGAATATGATACCAGATAAATTTAGTTCTGTTATGCAAAGGTACAAAGTTTAATTTATTGTGGTACCAAAATAATTGTATTTGGTTGACGTTTAGAATAAATTTTATTCGATTATGATACCAAAGAACTTATATTTAATGTGGTACGGAATAATTTTCATTCGATTGTGGAACCAAATAAATTTTATTTTATTGTGGTACCAAGTAAATTTTATTCTATTGTGGTATTTAATTTTATTCTGTTTGGAGAAAAAATAAATTTTACTTAATTTGTTACCAAATAAACAATATTTAATATGATACAAAATAAATTTTATTTAATTGTGGTACCAAATAAAGTGTATTCGATTGTGGTAGGAAATAAGTTTTTTTTTATTCTGTTACCAAATAAATTTTATTCTATTGTGGTGCCAGGTAAATTTTATTGTACTTTTTTAATTAACCACTTTTATTCTATTGTGGTACCAAATTAATTTTATTTTACTGTGGTATCAGATAAATTTTATTTCTTCGTGGTACTAAATGAATTTTATTCCTTTGTGGTAAAAATAAATTTCATTCCTTTGTGGTACGAAATAAATTTCATTCCTTTGTGGTACCAAATAAATTTTATTCCTTTGTGGTACTAAATGAATTTTAGTCCTTTGTGGTACAAAATAAATTTCATTCCTTTGAAAAACAAAATCAATTTTATTCGATTTGGTACCAAATAGATGTTAGAGTAGTACCAATAGCTTTATCAGTAGATCCAAACAACTTTTGTTGTATGACAATAAAAAATTTAAATCAAAGACACAAAAAATGGTATTTTGATAAAAATCAGAAAAATTGAAGAAAATAAAAAAATTATTTACGCAGATAAGCACTAAAATTGACGTAAAGTATCCAAATGCTAAATAGACATAAATATAGTAGGAATCCTATGAATCTAAGGTCACGAATCTCCCCATAAGTTGTGTACACATATAAGTGTCATAATTTATTTCCCACTTGATACTTCATGCGCCGTGTGTCTCCACAGCGAGAAGATAGATATGAAAAATCGCTTTTAATGGAGAAATAAAAGTCAAAAGAAGACAAAAAAATTGTTTTTTTCTCAAAAAAAACATGAAAATTGATATAAAACAGCAAATTTATATATGTACCCGGGTATTGATGTTCCGTTACCATATATATGAAGGCAAGCTTCGGTCTCGTTTGATGATTCGTATTTTTTTCTGGATGCTGGTAGATGATAGGGTGCATTGCTAAAAGTATAAAGGTTCTCTCGTGAGAAGGATTTGATTTATGATATTATAAGATGTGCTTGAATGTTTCTTGTATACGGGGGAATCAGTCCGGGTGGTAAGATATTGTATATCGTGGGTGTTGTGTGTGCTTTCATCGCGAGACTTCGAATATCTTATTCGTATAGAAAAAATTCAATTGATGGCGAAAATTTTGCGATCACAAAAATATTGTTCTTATATTTTTCTTTGTCTTTATATATTTGGTTTCGTTTAAATTTAGAACAAAAATATAATTATAGCACCGAAAATAAATTTTATTCTGTTGTGGTAATAAATAATTTTTATTCAATAATGTATCAATTTCGTACCACAATAAATTTTATTCTGTTTTAGAACGTTTTAAATTCTATTTAATCTGGTGTCAAATAAATTTAATTCTATTGTGGAACCAAATTTTTATTCTATTCTCGTAAGCAAATTCTGGTCTCGAACTAATATTTTTTGGGATCACTTTGGTTTCACATTCGACAAAAAAATTATTTGGTGCCACAGTCGAATAAAATTTATTTTGTACCGCACATTAAATGAAAGTTATTTCGTTACATAACGGAATAAAACTTATTTGGTGCAACAATTGCATAAAATTTATTTGATACCACAATGAAATAAAATTTATTTTGTACTAAATTGAAATAAAATTTATTAGATTGCAATCAAATAAATTTTATTTATTTTATATAAGTTCTTTCGTCTCACAGTAGAAAAAAAATTATTTTAGACGACAATCAAATACAATTATTTTGGTACCACAATAGAGTAAACTTTGTGCCGTCCCACAACAGAATTTAATATCTTTGCTACCAAATTCGAATTATATTTATCTGGTACCACAATAAAAATATATTATTTGTCATCCTAATTGCAAAAAATGTATTTGTTACCACAATCGAATAAAATTTATATGGTACCACAATCAAATAGAACTTACTTGGTACCACAATGGAAAAAAATTATTTGGTGCTACATTAAATAAAATTTATTATAACATTATAACATTGAATAAAATTAAGTTGGTACCACAATGGAATAAAATTTACTTGGTACCACATTAAATACAATTTATTTAGTACCACAATGAAATAAGACTTGTTTTGTACCACAATATAATATTACTGATTTGGTACAACAAATCATATTAAACATATTTGCTTCTAAAATAATATAAAATTTATCAAGTACCACATTTAATTACATTTACTTGGTTCCATAATAAAGTAAAATTTATTTGGTACCATAAGATAGTCTAAATTATTATATTGTGGTGCCAAATAATTTTACTTTAATGTGGTACCGAAGAAAGTCAATTAAATGTGGTGAAAAATAAATTTCATACTATTTTATACTATAAATTCTATACTGTTACCAAAAATGTTTCTTTTATTTAGGTTCCAATGTGTTGTTAAAACAATTTTATTCTACTTTGGAACCAAATAGAATTTATTCTACTGTGGAACCAAAAAAAAAATGTTGTTTTAATGTGGTACCAAACAAGTTATATTTTTTTCGTGTAATCAAATTTATTTGTCATCACATTAAATTAAATTTATCTGGTAGAACATTAATTAAAAATTATTTAGTACAACATTAATTAAAAATTGTTAAGTACAACATTAATTAAAAAATATTTAGTACAACATCAATTAAAAATTATTTAGTACAATAATGGAATAAAATTTATTTGGTACCACAGTCGAATAAAATTTATTTGGCACCTCAGTGGAATAAGATATATTTGGTACCTCAGTGGAATAAGATTTGTTTGGTACCACAATATCTTACTTATTTGGTACCATAAAATACGTCAAATTTATTTGTTTTACAACGGAATTAAATTTACTGACACATTAAATTACACTCATTTGTTACCATAAGATGATATAAGTTTATTATATAATAACGCCAAATAATTTTACCTTAATATAGTACCAAATTTATTAATTTTGTTGTGCTACCAAATAAATTTTATTCTATTACGATACTATATTAATTTCAAGGTGGTACCCACTAAATAAAAAATTCGTTTGTGGTACAAAAGAAATTTTATTTTGCTACCGAATAAGTTTGTTTCTAGTGTAGTAGGAAACAGATTTAATTTATTGTGGCACCAAATTAATCTTTATTACCACTTTGCAATAGTAAACTGGTACCAATGCTTTTTTTAGCAAGACCTAATAGGATTCAAAAGCGTTAAATACACCCGAATTGTGTTGCTAAAGGAATTTTATTATATGCAGGAGTGAATCGTTCATAAACATATCACAATAAATAAAATTTGTTGGGTACATCTTATTCGACATTTAATGATTCCCAAAGCGCGTCTGTGAAAAATTATCCCAACCGACTCCAACTTTGAATTATTTTTTAACAAAGATTTTCGCCGATTTTGCTTTCTTAAAAAGCATTATAATTAAAAAGAGCGTTTAATTAAAAAATTTCCTAAAAGCGTCTGTTAAAAATTATTCCAACCCACTCCAACTTTACAATTTACACTCCAACTTACATGAGGGAGTGAATCGTTTATTACATATCACAATAAATAAAAGTTGGGTACATCTTATTCGACACTTAATGATTCCTAAAAGTGTTTGTTAAAAACTATTCCAACCTACTCCAACTTTAAATTATTTTTGAACAAAGATTTTCGCCGATTTTTAGATAATAGAAACCGGGAAGAAAAATTGTTCTCAAGTGGAGACTATAAAAAGAATGAGATAAAATGCTATGCTCTGTTTTTGTGGGACGATAAAATTTATTTCATAGTACAATAAAATTAATTACACACAAAAAAATTCTTTGTAATTTTGCCTATACTTTTTAACTACTCTCCTTAGTTCAATAAGTCGCCAAAGATATTTAAAAACTTATGTTAACCATCAAAAAGTAGTTAAAATAATTAAGAATCTTATTGGTGCAACAAGATTTTGTGGTTATTTTTAAAATTTAACTACTTTTCTTAGTTGCTTCGATTGTAAATTTTTATCTACATGGAAGTAGTAATGTTTACTATACACACAGTATTAGATTAAATGAAAAAGTAATTGAACTACTTGTCACTCTACTATCCAATAATAGTTGAATTTCTCCAACAAAATTTTTTTCAGTTTAGGAATCAGAATACAAGATTGATCTGTCAATCATACATGAAAGGTTCAAATTCCTCGATTTCAAGAAAGCCGTCATTCAAATGACAAAGTGCTTCCTTAAAATTACAAACATTATGCAGGATAGAAAAAAAAAATCCCCCTCAAAAAGACAACTGAACGAAGAACTCGTGTCTTTTCGGTACTTATGAGCACGAAATGGTCAGTGTGTGTATATATCCGAAAGAAACGGTACTTGCACCGCTGAGCTCGTCTTGTAGTACAAGTCTCCTCGCTGCTCGACTCGATTCTGCCCATTCTGCCCGTCCACCGGCACTGTTTGACTCTCTTGTGAAAGTAACTTGTGGAAATTCAACAGAGAGGGGACGGATTCGCTCCTACCTTGTCGCCGGTTTCCTTCTGACGGTCCCTCGAATCGGCTGGATGGCTGGCTTGGCCAGTCGCTCTTCTCGGCTTTCACCTAGCCGATATACACTGATACCACAAGCACTATACCGATCGTCCCATGCTTTAGAAAGAAAGAGAGAGAAACCTTTGACAGCACAACTTCACCAGCTGTTTAGTCCCGACCCCCTTTTTCAGTTACCTCGGTAAACAGTTACCCTCGTTTCATTCCCCGTCATTATTTTAATTTTTTGTTCTTTTCTTTTTGACTCATGGAATCATCCCTCGGTTAACGAGTGTGACAATAATAATAATGATTATGATGGTGATGATGATCATCCCATGAAATATCGCGAGTGAATCAGTGTTTTTTCTTGGTCCAGGAAGGCAAGGCGCGCAAGGATAGAAAGTGCAGAGAGACAATAACAACGGAGCCAACAGCTGGTGAGTCCTATTCTTCAAATTGATGAGAGAGAAAGTCGTGAAACCCTTTGCTATCGAAGCAAGACATCCGATCATCGATTTCACCGTTAGGCGCGACATGCCTCACACGTGTGATGCCTCTCATTAACACCGATTTAACGGAAATATGGGGGAGGACAATTTCAAGGAAGTCCAGGATATTGACAGTCTTGAATATTAATTTCCATGGGTTGTTATAGCTCTCTTCGTGTTTCACTCGCGATTATCATTCGCCTTTTTCTAATTACTATTCTGCACTTCTTAATTGCGGAGAATATTTTTTTCGCGGTCTAATAGATTATTCATTTAGTCGAAGGGGAATGGTACCACTGTTTTTAATTCTTTGCCACCACTTCTGGAATGTAGCAGAAAGCAATTGGTAGCATTTCTGAAAATTTAATTTTCAATTTTAATTTTTAATTTTCAATTTTAATTCTCAATTGAGGCTCCGGATCTTAAAAGGGCGCCTTCAGCATTGCTTTTAAATGGTGAAGGTGCTCTTTTAAGATCCGGAGCCTCAATTTTAATTCTCAATTTTAGTCGTCAATTTTAGTTTTTGAATTTAAATTTTCAAATCAAATTTTCGTTGTCACGAATGGTAAAATGCTTCTAAGTGGATATCACTCTGATACCAATTGTCACCATAATTTTGATTCTTCAACTCTTTTTAATATTACTCAAAAAGTTTCTTTGTGATATTTAGTAAACTTCTTGGAGTAATTTTGTAGTTACGATGGTACTAGAGTAGCACTGTAAAAATTCTCCGATGGATTTTTGAAACTTTTTGTTGAAAATTAGAAAGTTGCTTGGTTCTGGTTCAGAAACTAAAGTGTCGCGGAATTTATTCGGTAATAAGTGGTAGCACTAGTAAAAACCTACTTTTAGTATTAAAAGTGCTACCATATTGTAGTTTCTGATACGACTTCCATGTTCCTACAGTAGTACTTTTAGTTTTTTTTTCAAACTTTTCCTTGGTACCAAAAATTTAAAAAGTAAAGTTACTTGGTATCATAATCAATTTTTTAGGAATCGTAATAAAATTTTTTGGTATCGTAATCAAATTTTTTGGTATCAAGTATTTAAATCTTAAGTAAGTCTTTGTAAATACTTTGCACGAATTACAAAGTGGTACTAAAGATTTTTTTCAGAGATCAATTTAAAATAAAAAAAGACTGGTATTGTTGTGGTACCAAGTTCAGAGGTATTTTTAAAGCTTTAAATATTGTTAGATCAAGGTAAAGTAGATGTTGGTTCCACATTTTCTAAAAAAAAATTTGTGTCACAATAAATTATATTCATTCAGAACAACAAAGGAATAACATTTATTTGTTAGTGAAATGAAATTCATTTGGTACCACAGGGGAAATAAATTTGAAAGACGCCCCATTTAAATTTATTTATAACCATAAAAGAATAAAATTTACTTGTTACCGGAAAAGAATATAACTTATTTGGTACCAGAATAAAACACAATCTATTTGGTACCAGAATAAAATTAATTTACTTGTTACCAGAATAGAATACAGTCCACTTGGTACCACAATAAAAATAATTTATTTGTTACCAAAGTAGAATACAATCTATTTGGTACCACAATAAAATTAGTTCATTTTTTACTAGAATAAAATAAAATTTATTTTTGAATCACATTTAATGAATTTTCTTTGGTACCACATTAAAGAAGAATTATTTGGCACAACAATATAATAAAATTATACTATATTATTGTACCAAACGAATTCTACTTTATTTTGAAAAATGTGGTACTCAATAAATTTTATTCTTTTGTAGAAGCAAATAAATGTAATACATTTTGTGGTACCAAATGAGTAACATTACATTGTTATACCAAATAAATCTTATTTCACTGTAGAACAAAATAAATTTTATTTAATTTGGTGCTAAATAAATTAAATTCAATTGTGTAACTAAACAAAGTCTTCTCTAGTGTGGTATCAAATAAATTAAATTTGGCTGTCGTTACAGATAACATGTATTTCATTATGGTATCAAGTAAATTTTATCCCATTGTGGTATAAACTAAATTTTATTCCATGTTACCAAGTAAATTTTATTTAATGTGGTACCAAATAAATTTTTTCCATTGTGGTATCAAGTAAGTTCTACTTGATTGTGGTACCAGATAAATTTTATTCGATTGTAGTACCAAATCAATTTTCTTTCCTTGTGATACCAAATAAATTTTATTCGATTGTGGTACCAAATAAATTCCATGCGAATTTGGTACAAAATACATTTTATGCGAATTTGGTACAAAATAAATTTCATGCGAATTTGGTACCAAATAAATTTCATGCTAATTTGGTACCAACTAATTTTTATTCGACTGTGTAATCAAATAAATTTCATTTCATTGAGGTACTGAATTGACTTTATGTTATTGTGGAAGCAACTAAATTTATTGTAGTTTGTGGTACCAAATAAGTAATATTACATTGTGGTAACAAACAAATTTTATTCAACCTTGGTATGAAATAATTTTTAATCGAGTGTGTAACCAAATTTATTCTATTGTGATGCCAATTAAATTTTATTTCATCGTGAAACCAAATAAGGTTTATTCGATTGTGGTACCAAAGAATTTTTTTGTAGTACCAATCAAGTTTTATTCGATTGTGGTACCAAATAAGTCTTATTTAATTTGGTAACATACAAATTTTATCCCACTGTGGTATAAAATATGTTTTATTCGATTGTGGTACCAAATTGTTACCATGAAATATTAACTCGAGATCAGAATTAATTATTTGCATTTATTTGGTTTTACAGTTGAATAAAATTTATTAGGCACCACAATAAAGTAAAGTTTATTTTCTATAGCACAAAGAACTAAAATTTGTTTCGAATCACAATGTAGTACAAATTTCTGGGTTCTATAATTGCGAATACATTTTTTTTGGTACCAGAAGAATTTAAATTTATTTGGTGACACAACAGAATCAATTTTACTGTCCACTACATTAAATTAAACACATTTAGACATTTAATACCATATTGAGTTTTGGCAATTTAAAATTAAAAAGTCTATGAATATTGAAAGTTCTTTTTCATTGAAGTGAACTCCGCTATTTTACTCTCTAAATTCCTTCAAGTGAGTTTCCATTCTTCCTTGAGTAGATCTAGATCTACAGTGAACTCTTTGATCTACATGTGCGATGATAATTATAAATTCAATTTTCAACATGAAAAAAAAAGAATGCCTGGAATTATAAGAGTAAGAGTTTCGATTACATATTATAGAGTCAAACTCCAATATAGATTTTCCAAGGAGGAAATTAAGAATTTGATATACCGGTATATCAACTACATTTACATCAACTACATATGTGTATTATTTAATTACTTTCATCAATTGCTATTCGAAATATTCTCCATATATTTATTGCAGTAATTTGAGAATTTCCTTGAACTTTTTGAATGTCAAATGAGAAGTTGACATAATATAGTAACTTTAGATGTTGATTTTAGAAAGTTTCAGAATATCAGAAAATTCATTGAAAACTTATTGGTATTAAAAATTACCAATTAACGAAATTTCCGAGGAATTTGGAAAAATTTTTGTATTTTTTTAATTTTTAACATATACAGATATTGCTTGGGGAAAAAAGAGTAAATATGCAGGAAGTAATTTTCAAAAAAAATTTTAAATACCAGTTTGACAACTTTTGAACGTTAAAATATCGGTTTTCCAAAAAATTTAATACACTAGCTTATTAATATGGAAATTTTTACAACAACGTGATGAAGATTTAAATTATCAAGACGCGTATTATACATGAAAGTTAAAAACTTGTTCAGATACTTTTTAATTTTTAGGAATCTTGATTTTCCATAAAAACGAATACTAGTTTGACAGATGAGGAAGTATTGATGTCACCTGTTAATGTAATGCTATATCTTAAAGCAAACAACAATTTTATGTACCGTTTGAATAAAAAATTAATTTTTTAATCATTCTATTTAAGATAGTAAATTAGTAATACAGTTTTTATTTATTTTTAAAGATAAAAGAATAGCTATTTATTTATTTTTATTAATTTATAAACAGGACAAGCCCCTTTGGTTATCTTTTTATTTAACTTCAAATAAAAATTATAATACATTGAAAATTTACTTTCTATCTAATTTAAAATAACGTATTAACAATTCGATTTTTATTTAATTGCCAATTTTTTAAATTTATTTAATTATATTAATCAATTAGTTAAAACTGTATAGTTATAATAATGGAAGCTACAATCGTTTTCAATCGTTATTATTCAATACTTTCCTTTTTATTCTCTCATACTTGCAATAAAATTTATTATTATGGTAAAATTATCATTATTTAGAGCTATTATTGAAAGTAATATTATTCGAGGTTATAATTAATTGCAACTATTTTCACTTAATGGAAGTCTATATTCATACTATCGATTATTGCCATTGCCAATATTTAAAATTCCAATCAATTTAAGTTTCTATTTTAATGTACTCATTATTGAAAGCCTGAATAAATTTTAACTTTAACTGTCTATATTTGAGTTTGTATCTAAATTTAAAAATAAAAGTAAACTTAACGATAAAACAAAAATTTTTTAATTAAAAAACAGTGTTCTTTATTAATTGTTACAAAAAATGTGAAATAAAATTTGTTTGTGCCACAATAGAATGAAATTTATTGGGTACCACATTTTATTAAATTTATTTGGTTCTATAATGAAATAAAGTTTATTTGGTACCACAAATAGAATTTATATTTTTTTATTGGGGTTGCCAAATAAACTTAAAAGTTTATTTTATTCTGGTACCAAATAAATTCCATTCGATTGTGGAACCAAATAACGTTTATTTAATGTGGTACCAAAAGAATTTTATTCAATTGTGTTATCAAATAGGTATATATTTTTCATGGTGGTACTAAATTACTTTCATTTTGTCGTGGTACCAAATGAATTTTACTCGACTGCACCAAATAAATTAAATTATTTCGGTACCAAATAAATCATATAATTTTCTGATACCAAACAAACCTTATTTCACAAATAACTCTTATTCGATTGAGCTGCCAAATAAAATTTATTTAATGTGGTATCATGTCAATTTTATCCATTGTGGTACCAAATAAATTCTATTTGATTGTGCTACCATCTAAACTTTATTCGATTGTGGTACCAAATAAATTTTTCTAATTGTGGTACCACCTAAATTTTATTCAATAAATTTGATTTAATGTATAATCAAAGTTATTTTTTTCATTATGGTACAAAGTAAGTTCTATTCGATTGTGGTACCAAAATCAATTTTTCTTTCCTTGTGATACCAAATAAATTTTATTTAATGCAGCACCAAATAAATTTTTCTAATTGTGGTACCAACTAAATTTTATTCAAGAAATTTGATTTAATGTATAACCAAATTTATTTTTTTTTCGATTGTGGTACTAATTAAATTTTATTCTATTGTGGTACCAAATTAATTTTCTTTCCTTGTGATACCAAATAAATTTTATTTAATGTGGCACCAAGTAAATTTTATCTCATTGTGGTATCAACTAAATTTTATTCAATTGTACCAAATAAATTTTATTTAATGTGTCACCAAAAATTTTTTTCCGTTGTGGTACCAACAAATTTTTTCCGTTGTGGTACGAAGTAAATTCTATTTGATTGTGCTACCATCTAAACTTTATTCGATTGTGGTACCAAAATCAATTTTCCTTTCCTTGTGATGCCAACTAACTTTTATTTAATGTGGTACCAAATAAGTTGTATTCAATGTGGTACCAAATAAGTTGTATTCAATGTGGTACCAAATAAGTTGTATTCAATGTTACCAAATAAATTTCATTCAATTATGGTGTCAAATAAGTTTTTTTTATTCTGATACGAAATTGATACTAAAAAGCACTAATTTGAGTCTAGAATGAGAATATTGATACCAAAAAGTTTGGAGTGGTAATAATTTATTTGGTAACATTAAATAAAGTTGGAGATCATAATTAGTTAATTGGTACCAATAATATTAAATTAATTAGTATTAAATTATACCAAAATGTTTAAAATTCGAATTGCAATTAATGGAAAAAAATGGAAATATTTTCGAAATAAATAAATTTTTAAAATAAGAGCAAATTTCTGATCTTCAGTGAATAGTGAATAGTATTTAAATAAGTAAAGAAGATGTTTACACATAAAAGTATTTATTTGAATTCTTTATTCGTCACCCCACCAATTGATTGCGGCACACCGGATTATGTGATGATCATAGGATACCAGAAAGTAGGAGCCCTTGCGCAAGATCCGAGAAGATCTAGGTTCACGTGAAGAGGAATCAAGATCTTTTTTCATTAACGCCTTCCTATTTTTTCTTTCTAAATCTCTTCATTTACTTGTGATTTTTATTCATTTTTTACTTCTACTTTTTCTACTGTTTTTTTTATTTGTTCTTTTTTCACTTTTTATTTCTAAACTTGTAATTTTTCTCCTATATTTATTTTTCTACGATATTTTCTACTTTTATTTTTCTACCATATTTTCTTTTATTTTTCAACTATATTTTCTACTTTTATTTTTTTACCATATTTTCTTCTTTTATTTTTCTACCATATTTTCTTTTATTTTTTAACTATATTTTCTACTTTCTTTATTTCCACTCTTCATCCTTTTTCTTAACAGTATTCTATACTTTTATGTCCCATTTGAATAATACACTTATTATGCAACATTGCGTCGTTGAACTTCACAATATTTATGATCAATGAATGAAAAAAGAATTATTCGCGTGTAAAACAATAAAATTTGTTGTTTATATACCAATTCTTCTTTTATGCATCGAAAAAAAGTAGTTATGGAATTTTATAAAATATTTCTCAGGGAAAATTTGTTGAGAATCAAAAATTTTTATGTTCAACAGAACCTCTGCTACTTCTTGACCCATTATTTCTAAATTGTGTAACACTTTAGAAAAAATTGCTAACTTTCTGTGAACTCAATAAAAAAAAAAAAACAATTTTGTAAAAACCCCTTTTTTGGTAAAAAAAAAAAATGATAAAAAGTATCGAAAATTTTTTGTACTAAATCGTCGATCATAAAAGTGAACAATATCTCATTTCCCATAAACTTTTTTTTACCACTAAACTTTAATATTTGTCATTTTCTATATTGTGTATATTTACACTTTTAGCACAAAAAAAATTCATTGAAAGCATTTTTTTTTTGCACTTTACCAAATGTGGAAGCAGAGATATTTGTTATTTGTAAAGTTTACATTTGTAATTTACTAAAAAGGTTTTTGGCGAACATTTTTCTCGCAATTCTCTTTTTGCCTTTCATTCTCTTTCTTTCTCTCTCTCGTATGTGCGTTGTACGTGATTCCTTCTGGACCACTTTTTACAACGTTTCCGCTTATGTTCTCTCTTTCATTTCACGCAGTTCATTTTTTTCTCCTGTCATTTATTGTCGGACACTTCTTCGTTTCTCGGTTTCTCGCGTTTTAAGTGTGAAAATTTTTCTCCTCCCCCATAAGTTCAGTTATATACTCCCATTATCGGAGTCTCGTATATATTACCCTTTTACTGACGAATAGCCGTAACTCTCTTCGAACGTGACATACTATTATTACGTAGGCGTTTTGTAGCTTCAACATTTTTTTCCTAGAATTCTCAATTTTCCAATAAACAAGCTTCTTTCACCCTGGGGCACATACAGGACGAGACAACCGATTCAAAAATGAATTCAATATTAAATTTCCATTTCAAAAAAAAAAAAAAAAGAAAATAGATTCGCTGCTATTACGCTCATAAAAATAATTTCTTTTTATGATAATTACATTTCGTTTATTCGTTTCCGAGAAATTTGAGATTTTCTCTATTTTCCATTTGATTTGATATTTATTTCTCTGCTTGAATAAATAATAAATATTCTATGGGCGCGTTAAGAAAGTATAAATATAAAATATAAAAATATATCTCGACTCTTAGTTTAAGAATAAAAACCGTTTTGTTTTATTATTCGAGTTATATCACAGTTTATACTGAAAAATATTAACTTGAGAGTAAAAATTGGTTTCTATTTATAAACAAAAGGGTCAATTTTATTACATTAAACAAATTTACTATTATTTATTCCATTTATATTTATTATATATATTTATATTTCATTTTTACTTCCTATTAAAAATTTATTATTTATTAATTTATTAAAAAAAGGAAATAAAATTTGAATCGAAAAAAGAAAGAAAGAACGTTAATTCCATTTTCTTTTTTCTTTAATTTAAAAAATGTTTTTTCTACCCTTAAAAATGATTTTTGAGTTTGGAAAATGTTTCCTATTTTATAAAAATAACTGTAAAAGTAAAAAAAATACTTCTAACTGTAAAAATAAATTGCTGGAGAATTCTTAAAATAATATCCCAATAGTTTTCTCGCGATTTTTTTAATAAAACAAAAATTATGTAAAGAAAAAAATAATAAAAATGTCGTCGTTCATTTAAACGTTCAAATTTTAAGGCATATTTAAGATAAGATTCGAGAAATTTTCTTGAAATAAAAATAAACTTAAACATTACTTTATTTCCTACATTTTATATTTGTGTTAATTAACAGAATATTTTTTTAAATTTTAAAAGAAGGTATTTTTGTTAGAAAAACATAATTTTTGGTAACTTTTAAAATTTTTCATTCTTTTAAAAAAATTTATGGGAATTTTCGAAAGTAATAAATTGTGTTAAAAAATTTTATCACTAATTTGACAATGATTAAATTTGTTCCAAGAATTTTATGAAAAATTATTTTGAAACTAATGAGAATTCAATTATTTTCATAAATATTCAAATTTTTTAGAGAATTTCAGTTATTTTCACTAAAAAAAATACATTTTATGTCAATAATTCAATAATTTTTATAAATAATAAAAAAAAATTGTATTCTCTAGAGTGATAAGTAAATTTTGAGTAAATTAAAATTTTAAAAACAAATTTTTTCTAAGAATTTATTTAAAATTATATTGAAAATAATATAATTATAGCGAAAATTAAGATTTTTTTATAAAAAATAATTTAAATCCATCGGAAAAAATTGTAGCCTATAAAAATAATTAATTCCTTACAAAAAAATTGTATTTTTTTATAAAAATAATTGAAATTTAGCGAAAAATTCTATTTCTTATAATAATAATTGAATTCCTAACAAAGATTTTATTTTTTTAATGGAAATAATTGAAATTTAGAATAAAATGTATTATTTATGAAAATAATTAAATTCAGAAGAAGAATTTTATTAATATTTTCAGTAATAATTGAATAATTGAATTCCATTTTAGAATTTTAATAAAATTGCATCAAAAATAATTAGGATCCAGCAGAAAATATTATTATTTATAAAAATAATTGATTTCGTGCCAAAATTTTATTATTTTATGAAAATAATAATTGAAATCTTGCAAAAAAATTCTAAATAATTGAAAATTAATTGAAAATAATTAAAAATAATTAAAATCTAGCGAAAAATTTTATTAGCTATAAAAATGAGAAATAATTGAATTCTTGACAAAGATTATATTTTTTTAAAGAAAATAATTTAAATGAATCAAATCATAGTTTGTTATTCATGAAAATAATTAATTTCAGACGAAGAAATTCATCAAAATTATCAAAAATAATAGAATTCTATTCGGGAATATCAAAAAAGTTGCATTGCAAATAATTGAATTGTTACGAAGAATGACATTTAAACTTAAAAATCTAATATTCTCTAAGACTTTAAATAAAATTTTTAAAACTAAATTCTTTCGAAGAATTTAATAAAAATTGTATTGAAATGAATTGAATTCTTGCGAGAGTTTAGATTTTTTATGCAAATACTATTTAAAATCCATTGGAAAATTTTATTATTTTAAAAAATCATCATTTCTAAAAATTAGAATATTTTAAAAATTCAAACTTTAGAAGATAATTTTTTTTTTTAAATTTAATAATATGAAGTTTTTTAGAAGTAATTTTATCGAAATAATATTGAAAGTACTTTGAATTCCTTCGAAGAATTTTATCAAAATTTTTGAAAATTTAATTATTGAATCCTTTAGAGAAATGTTACGGAAATTGTATTAAAAGTAATTGAATTTTTGAAAAGAATTTTACAAAAAATGTTGAAAATTATTAAATTTTTCCGAAGAGTTGTTTTCATATCTTTGAAGATGACAAATAATATTAATACTAATTTATTTATTAATTAGTTGTTTAGTTAAGAAGTGGATTTTTTTGAAATTTTGAATCCAAAATAATATTTGCATAACATTCAATATGATTAATAAAAAAAATAATAATATTAATAATGATAATAATAATAATAATAATAATAATAAATGTAAATAAATAAATAAAACTAATAAAACCTAAATGAAATAAAAATAAATAAATACTATATAAATAGTACGTAAAAAAATTGAAAACAAACTTTTAATAGTTTTTCCCCAAATAATTTTCGTAGAAATATGATTAAAAAAAACTAATTTAATATAAATTAGAAATAGTCTCGTAATAGTAAATTATATAATTTGTCTATATATTATAAAAATACACGAGTATTCTCCTAATATAGAATTTTCTTGTACACAAGAAATTTTTACAAGAAAATAAATACTAAAGTTTGACCTAATTCAAGAGCTCTAATTGTATATTATAGTAAGTTAATGCAATAATTGCCTCTTATTGCGAGTTTAAAATCTTTTGTATTTAAGTGAAAGAAAGGATCTAGTTTTATCTTTTATGCATGTATTCTTATACATATACATATACATTCATATACATGTAAACACAAGGCAAGGAAGTGAATGTCGCACAAGAAATGATCGTTGAACTTCCTGTAATGTTTATACTTGTCCCATTGACTAAGACAGAAAGAGAACATAATGTTTATTCAAACAATGTAACATGTTTCTTCGAAATTTATTGACTCTTAAACATTCTCAAACACCTTTCTTTTTCGAATAATATAAAGAGGAAAAAAGAAGAAAAAGAAGCTCAGCTACAAATTTACAAATATATACATAATCTCTTCTGGTATTCAAATCTTTTATTTATTTTTTTTGTTCACTTCAAAATGTCAGTGTCTATAGAAATTTAACAGCAGAACAAATTGATCACACTTTTACTGCTTGTACATTTGACTGTGTATACAAATGTATGGGAAAATTTTTTTCCTCTTTTTTTTTATATCGAAATAAATCTCGGATGCGGAAGAATAGGTGGAAGAAATTTCCAAATGTAAACATAGATTAGAAAAATTTTACTATTTAAATTTTGAAATGTTTAAAAAAAATTATAATCATTAAAATTAATTTGAAAATTATAAATTACAATTTTTGAAAATTATAAATTACAATTTTTAAAACTTAAGAATTAAAATTTAAGACAATTAATTGCAAACAATTAACCATTAATTGACGATTCATTATTAATTAATTATAATGAAGCAATAGATATTAAACAATAATTAATTATAATTTTAAAAAATATTCAGAAAAATTTAAACTAAAAATATATTTAAAAAGATTACATAAGAAAATTACAATAATTACCTATTGCAATTTTTTTATGAATAATCTGCAATTTCTTATTTGCAACTTTTATAAAATTAGAAAATTTTTAATTAAAAACATTTTTAAAAAATACTGTAATTTTTTTGAATGAAATTTAAACAATTAACTATCATTTCTTGTTTATAATTAATTAATTAATCTGCAATTTCTTGTTTGCAACTTTTATAAAATTAGAAAATTTTTAATTAAAAACATTTTTAAAAAATACTGTAATTTTTTTGAATGAAATTTAAACAATTAATTATCATTTCTTGTTTATAATTAATTAATTATAAACAAATAATGATAGTTAATTGTTAATTAATTGTAAAAAAAAATTTTATACACATTTAAAAAATGTGTAAATTAAAAACATTTCTAAAATAGTTACAAAATTACTTGAATTTTGTATGGAGTTTAATCCATAACTAACTGTACACAAAATTATGATAAAAATTCATTAATTAATTATATACCAAATTTTTATATTGTTATTATCAATAATTAATTAATAACAATTATTAATAGATAGTTAATAAATTAAATATTAATCAATAAATTAATTATTAATAAATAAATAATTGATAATAATTATTAATAACTAATTAACTAATAATGATTAATAACTAAATAATTAATTATTATTAATAACTAGTTAATTAATAATTATTAATAAACAATTAATGAATAATTATTATTAGTAAACAATTAATGAATAATTATTATTAATAAATAATTAATTAATTATTATTATTAATTATCAACTGATTAAAGTGAGAAAAAAGCAAAAATTAAAAAAACTCAGTACCTATAAATAACCAAATTGAAAAAAGAGAAAAAAAATTGAAAATACGGAAAAAAGAATTGATATCGAAAAGTAATTACTTAGCGAACAATATAAAGTGTTAATTGTTAAATGAAATAGCTGAATTTCTCTTTCTCTATAATACGTGTATATATAATAAATGTTGTAACATTGGCTAAATGGATTATAAAAAGGTACGCCGTGTTCTTCCTGCGTAACGCACTATAAACTTCAAATTAAAATTGAGATGAAACTATCTATTTATAAAATATATAGTGTATATTATTTAAAAAAAAACTTTCCTTAAACAATTTACACCAATTCTTTAACCAAATCGTATCGCTTCTTCCGTATTCGAGTATTTATGGAAATTGCTCCAATTGAAGGCACACACAGTCTACTAAAGTCAAGCTCAAAGCCGTAGACTTTCACCTGGTTCGTCCCATCGGAATAAACTTTCGATTATTCAATCTTGTGCCATAACAAAAGAACTCTTTTCTTTCCTTTTAAAATCTCTATTTTCTTTTATTTGCGCACTTTACAAATTGGTTTGACAACAAACTTCTAATAGACGAAAAACTACAATTTTTTTGCACAAGTCATTCATTGTTTTTAAGGGAAAAATTATAGAACTATAGTTACATAATTGTAATTTTAATTAATGATTACATAATTATTACTTTAATCATAAAAATAAGTAAAATTATAACTATAATTATAAAAATAATTGTAACTATATAATTGAAATTTATATTTATTTTTGGTACCACAAAAATTTAATTTTCACTTTCCCTGACTTTTTCAAAATTTTCAAGCAAATTCTGATTCACTCTAAAAATGATTAAATACTAAAAAAAAAATTCTATTACATACATTTACGAATTTCTTCAATTGCGAAATTTATTTATTTTCTTTAAATTATAATGCTTTACAGAATTACTTCCTTTATAAGAAAAAAAAAGAAAAATTATTCCAAAACATCTATAACTTCTATTTTAAATAATTTTTTTATTTTTTAAAATGAAGATTGTCAAGAATTGAAAATTCACACCTTTGTGAAATTGAACAACTTAAACCAATATTAATAATTATAAAGTAGAAATTATCGATTAACTCGAGTCAGAATATTATTATGAAACAAAAATAAATAATTTGTTAAATAATGAAATGTTCCTTAAATTTGAATTATCATAAAGAATTTTACCAAGAAATTTTTAAATTAATGAATTCTTATGAAGGCAATTATGAAAATTTTGGAAAATAATTTAATTTCTGCGGAAAACTTTATAAATTTAGAAAAGACCAGAATTCCTTCGAGAAATTTTATTGTTTTGAAAACTAATTCTATTCTTATATTTCAAAGAAATTTATAAAAGTTTTTTAAAAATAATTTTATTTTATACTAATAATGTACTCATTAAATAATTTAACAAAATTTTTAAAAAATATGAATTTGCTCGAGAATTTTATTGTTTAAGAAAATAATTGAATTATTATTGCGAAAAAATGTATAAAAAATTCGTCAACAATTTAATTAACAGTGAAATTTTTAATATTTATGAAAATAATTAAATGTTTCAATAGAATTTTCATCAATTTTATTTTAATAATTGAATATTTTTGGAAAATCCTGTTAAAAAAGAAGATATTGAAAACTGAAGGAGTTTTGAAAACTAAGGAAAATTTTTGAAAAAAACTAAAATTTTCTTTTTTAATTTTTGCGAAGAATTTTATTACAATTTTTGAAAATAAATTAAAATTTCGGAGAAGAATTTTATTACTTTTGAAAATAACGGAATTTCTGCTGTAATTTTTTTTAAATAATTATTATTTTACATTTGCTTCGTACACTGAAAAAAATTTCTTTGATTCGAATAACCAATTATTTGTCTATCAAACAAATATTCACTTGAATCAAATAATTTTTATTTCGATTTTTATTTAAGTGAAAAAAATTGTATTTGAAGCAAATACCATTTAATTGATCATTTATGACTTTATTATTTGATTAAAAAGTATTTATTGTTTTATATTATAGATAAAAATTACATACTTGTAATTATCCTAATACATAATGATAATTATCTATAAAAAATGTCTACATATATATACAATATTATATTTTATATTTTATAGATAATTATATATTATCAAAGTACAAAAAGATATACATAATGATATATTTTAATTATATAATAATGATTGTTGTATGAAATAATTACAATAATTATGTAATAATCGTTCTAATTACAATTATTATTACCCTTTTTTGTACACACCATTATTATTTTTATTATTATCTACTTCATGTTAATTAACGTCTAGCGCACGAGAAGATATAAAAAAAATTTTCTAAAACTTTCAACCCGAGATCATTAATTGAAGCTATCTTAATTAGACTGACATTAGCTGATTCTGCCATTGACTGTTTCTCCCATGAATAAATTACTATCAACTTGTAATATCTATTAATGAAGAATACGACCCATGTCTGTAAATTACATTAACTACATTAACTACTTGTAATTAATTTCATTAATTGAAGCTACCGCGTTGTTGTCTTCATCATTTTCATTGTTTCCCTACAATTTTCTCAAACTTTATTTTTATATTTGTAACATTTACATAATGATAAAAATTTACCCGCAATAAGTTACCATATTGTTTAAATATTTTCTCAAAAATTTATTTTAAATTTTTATAAAAAAAAGTCTATGATATAAATTATAAAAATATAAATAATAAGCAAATAATAATAAATTATAATTAAATTAACTAGAAATATTGTTAGTAAAGTAATTGAAATTATATTTATTAAAATGGTACAAAAGAAATTTTCTAGTTTTATTGAAACAAAATTGAAGCTATATTAAAAGTGGAAGTAAGAGTGAATTTTTACTGCGATGATATAATTGAAGATATATTATCGATTGAAATTATTGAATTAAATTTATCTACTTCCACTGACAGTAAATTGAAGCTATTAAACTAAAACAACAGTCGATTTCAACTGTGATCGATTTCTTCCTACGAATTCAAGCTAACAATTGTTCACAATTACTGTAAATTGAATTTGTAATCGATGATAATTATCATCAATTGAAGCTAATAGTAATTGAAATTACTAAAATAGTAAATATTTCATTCTCTTATTATTATTATTATTATTATTATTAGGAAATATTATTATTATTATATTATTATTATTATTATTATTATTATTATTATTATTATTATTTTTTTTTTTTTTTTTTTTTTTTTTTTTTTTTTGTAGTCGGAAGTGGAAAATCTGCGAATTCAGATACCTGAGTAATGAATTCCCAGGTTATGTGGGGATGACCGCTCTTGTTCTGGTCGACCCACTAAAAACCACTCCCGTCTTATTCTGGGACATCTAATCCACTCGCGGAACTACCTATTGGCTTTACTTCGCAAGTGGAAGTCCTCTCTCTTAGTCCTCCCTGTCCGTCGTGTTAGACAATTATATACCTTAACCACCGCCAGGGGGAGTCGCGGGAGTTGGGAGGAGGAACTAAAACTACTTCCTCCTCCCCTCCGCAAATCGCCCCCGGCGATTTCTCCAGGTTAACCTCTTCATTCCATCCACATCTTTTGTCTTCATTACCGAAGTAATGAAAGAACTCGATGTGGCGCAAGAGTCCGCGCTTTGGAGCATAACCGAGACCATGTTATCAGCGGTGAATTGAGTTTTCACCGCGTCAAACATGGCCCGTCTACCAGCTCACTCCATTGGCCCGCAGGAGAAGAGAGTGTGTTCCGCGTCGTCAATTTTCAGCTCCGCAATACACACATTTTGCCTCTTCTCTGATCTTAAATCTGTGGAGGTACTGTCCGACGAAGCAGCCGTGACCAGTCATTGCATGCGTAAGGGTAGTAGCCAACCTCTCCGTGCTTTCTTTCTAACCATGTGGCGAGGTGGGGAATCAGGCGGTAAGTCCACCTTCCTTTGGATTCCCCATCCCATCTTGCCTGCCAACTGTCGACGAGTCTGGTTCTTGCCGCTTTGCGGATAGCCATCTTTTAGACTACCGCTGCCCTGTTGTTCCCGCGAGGACCGCCCGTTCTTTGTTGATCCGAAAGACTTCTGTCTTTCTTTTGCCAACAAATCTGTAGGCGGTGTACTCGCAAGAACCAGAGCAGCGCAATCAGACACCGTCCTATAGGGCTGAGATTACTCTCCGTGAACTCCCTGTTTGTACAGAAAGTAACCTATCCAAGATGATGCTGCGGGTCGTTAGGGCGTCGGCCCATGCAGGGGCAGCGTAAAGCTGCTTTTGCTAGACCCACAGTCGCCACTAAGCGCCGCTTTTTTTCCCTGGGACCACCAATGTTGGGCATTAAACCTTGATAGGTTACCCATACATTCGGTGGCCTTGAGCGCTGTGATATCCACATGTTGGCCAAAATTTAACCTTTGGTCCAACGTCGCTCCCAGGTACTTAAGCTTTTTTTTTCCCCATGAGACTTCAGTTCCACCTATTTTCACCTTAGGGGCTTCAAAAGCTCTCCGGACTGTAACGAGCAGAGCCTCGGTCTTCTCTAGGGCCAATTTGCAGCCCATGACGTTATAACCAACGCTCTACTCGCCGCAGACTTTCATTGAGCTTTATCTGAAGAAATTTGGTTTCCCGTGCTCTACACACCAGAAGTACGTCATCTGCGAAGGCTTTCAGGGTTGTGTCTTCAGGCAGTTCCATTCTCAGGAGTCCGTCGTACATGACGTTCCATATAAATGGACCCACCTTCGACCCCTGTGGTGCCCCGCAGGTCATTTCTTCCTTGAGACGGCACACATTGCTTTCGTACACGACCCATCTGTCGCTAAGATAGTTGTCCATCATTCGCAACAGATAAGTCGGTACTCCTTTTCGTCTTAACGCCTCCAATGCAGATGTTCCATCTCGCAGAATTAAACGCATTCCGTATGTCGATGGAAACAAGAGCACAGAAACCCTTCTTCTTCCCCTGATTGACTTCCTTTGCCAGGTTCACAACAGAGGAGTAATTGCATCAACTGTTGACCGGCCTTTCCGGAAGCCAAACTGGTTCTCCGATAGGCTTTTTTCGCTACCAGGATTCCCTGAAGTCTTTCTAGAACCATAGCCTCCAGAAGTTTTCCCATCGTATCCAACAGACAAATTGGTCTGAACGATGATACTTTCATCTAGAGGCTTATCGCCTTTCTAAGAAGGACCAACTTTGCACTTTCCAGTCGCTGAAGAACTCTCCAGCTTTTAAACATGCATTAAAAGACGTTGAGAAGCAACTCCGGATACACTGCGATCACCTCTTTTAGGATCTCGCTCGGTATTCCATCATTACCTGGCGCTTTGCCGTTCTTCAAGCGTCCCTTGTGCCTTTATAGTTCTTCCTGCTTGAAGAGTTCCTCCATCTGTACTACGCAAGTATAATCCTCCTTGGGGCTCGGTTTCCACGTGGGGGAAATAACGCTTTTATGATCTTCTGGACCCATATCGGATTGCCTAGACCGGGGGTTTGTTGCCTTGTTGATACTAATTTCTTAGTAACAATTTTAAAAACGCCAAACCCCATGGATCGGTCTCGGTCGTTCCGATTAGGTCCTTCCAGCACTTGCGTGGCTACTCCTTATAGCCCGCTTGAAGATGCCGTCTGGCTTTATGCCATTCTTCTTGCAGCGCGATGGTCTCCCTTAGAATGGGTATATTTCCTTATTATTATTAATATTATTATTATTATTATTATTATTATTATTATTATTATTATTATTATTATTATTATTATTATTATTATTATTATTATTATTAATTATTATTATTATTATTATTATTATTATTATTATTATTATTATTATTATTATTATTATTATTATTATTATTATAATTATTATTTTAATATTTTTAATATTTTTAATATTATTATTATTTTATTATTATTATAATATTATTATTATTATTTAATTATTATTATTATTATTATTATTATTATTATTATTATTATTATTATTATTATTATTATTATTATTATTTATTATTATTTATAATTAATATTATTATTATTATTATTATTATTATTATTATTATTAATTATTATTATTATTAATAATTATTATTATTATTATTATTATTATTTATTATTATTATTATTATTATTATTATTATTATTATTATTATTATTATTATTATTATTATTATTATTATTATTATTATTATTATTATTATTATTATTATTATTATTATTATTATTATTATTATTATTAATATTATTATTATTATTATTAAGTTCTATTATTATTAGTTTATATTATTATTATTATTAGTTTCTATTATTAATATTATTATTATTAATATTATTATTATTATTTATTATTATTATTTATTATCATCATCATCATTATTATTATTATTATTATTATTATTATTATTATTATTATTATTATTATTATTATTATTATTATTATTATTATTATTATTATTATTATTATTATTATTATTATTATTATTATTATTATTATTATTATTATTATTATTATTATTATTATTATTATTTTATTTTATTTTAAAAGAAAACTTTTTTTTTTAATCGTAACTTTTGTAATATTTACAATTTTTAGTCTCAAATAGTTTAATTGTTTCCAAGAAATTTATTAAAATTTTGAAAATAATGAAATTCTTTTGAAGAATTTAATTGAAATTATAAGGAATTTTTTTCAATTATTTTTAAAAATATTAAAATTTTTCCTAGGAATTCAATTATTTTTTAAAATTCTAAAGTTCCTCGCAGAAATTCAATTATTTCCAATTTTTATATAGAAATTTTTTCAAAAGAATTCAATTGTTTTAACAAATTACAACAAAAATTTTCGTCATAATTTAATTACTTTCACAAATAACAAAATTTTAATAAAGAATTTGATTATATTCAATAACATTTTTATATAAAACTTATCAAAATAATTGATTTTTTTAAATTAATAAAACTTATTGCAGAAAATCAATTATTTACATGAATTTATGTACAATTATTATTCAATTATTTCCTCAAATAATTAAAAAATTTAATTGTTTCTAAGAAATTTATTAAAATTTTGAAAATAATAAAATTCTTATTATAAAGAATTTTATCAAAATCGTTTAAAATAAATGAATTTCATCGAAAATACTCATTTAAAAAATATTCAATAACTGTTAGGAACATTTTTATTTTGAAAAATAATTAAATAAGATTAATAAGATTCGTTCATTTGAACGTTCAGAATTTTAGGGGCTTAATATATTTGAATCCTTTTAAAGAATTTTGGCAAAATGTTTTGAAATAATTGTATTTTATCGACAATTTTTAATAAAATTGCGTTAAAAATAATTTAATTCTGTTAGAAAAAATTAAATTTTGTTATAAAAATAATTCAATTCTGTCAACAATTTTCATTTAAAATTGCATTGAAAATAAATTTTGTGAAGAATTTTTTTTAAAATCATTGAAACTTTGAAAGTAATTGAAGTTTTTTGAGAATTATATAAAAAATTTTAAAAGTCATTAAATTTTTACGAAAAATTGCTTTTATTTTGAAATATATTTGAATTTCCTTGACAAATTTATCTATTTTTGTAAATAATTGAATTCCTGTAAAGAATTTTATCATCAGCCATGATTGAATTCTTTTGAAGAAATTTAAATAAAATATTATTGAAAATAATTGAATTTTCGATGAATTTAATTAAAATTATATTGCAAATAATTCAATGCTTTCGAGTAAATCAATTTTAAAATTGTATTGATAATAATTGTATCTCAATTAAGAATGTTATTAAAAAAAATTTTAAATAATTGAATTCTTACAAATTTTATAAAAAATTTCAAAAATAGTTCAATTCTTCAGAAAATAATTGATTTTTTGAAGAATTAAATTTAAATTTTGTGAAAAATAATTGAATTCTTTTCAGTAAATTTATTAAAATTCTTTTTATAATATTTGAATCCCTAGGTCTATAAAGAATTTTATCCAAATTTTTTAAAATATCATTAAATTTTTGGAGAAGAATTTTAAATAAAATATTCAAAAATATTTCAATTTATGGGAAGAATTTGAACAAATTTAAATAAATTTCTAAAAATAATTGAATTTCTTTGTTGAATTTTATAAAAATTTTCAATAATAATGTAATTCTTTCGAGAAATTTCATTAAAATTCCATTGAAAATAATTGAATTCCATTGAAAATAATGGAATTCCTTTAAAAAATATTATTTATGAAGCAAAAGTTAAATATTTTTATTAAATTAATAATAATAGGTTCCTATATTAAAATTATTATTAATTTTACTTTATTCCCAGATAAATTGAGGTGTAAACTTTAAATTTATCGACTTCTTTCACCAAACGTGCAATTACTGTACAAATAAATTTTGAACCAAGCATTTCTTAAATTTTTCGAAGCAAAAATAAGTAAAAAAAAAGAAGAAGAAAAGTAAAGTAAAGACGAACATGACGAGTAAATTTTCTCAGGCCTCTCTCTCTCTATATATATAGTATAAAATATTGGAACCGCAAAGTATAGCAATTTTTCAGACTTTCAAGGAAAAGTGTTGCCCTTGAAGGGAATAAAAATTCAAAGTAACTTCAAGACCTACCAGGATTCTCACAAATTAACAACATTGCACAAACCATAAAATATTCAAGCCCAACCCATTTATGGTCTTCTTACATTAATGGTTTTTGGTTTTAAACAAAATAGAATAGCCACAATCGTAAAGTATATAGACGTTAGCGTTACACCTACGTCCCTCAGAATAATAATTATTATTCTCCATAGTTTCTTATTATGTACCATCCTCGACAACTATTTTTTATTTTTTATTTTTTTTTCTTCTTCTATTTTTCCTCTTTTCCTCCTCGCACTAAAACCACATACCAACTTTTGTCTTCTTTCCCTACTGCTCCTGCTGTGCCTTAAACTATATGCTAATAATGCAAAATATTATTACGAATACGCACATAAATTATATACAGAAACGATTTTGTCTACATTATTTTCTTTTTCGCTCAAGTAACATTCATGTGACTAGAAAACGATCCTCCTACTTGCGAGGGTGGAGAATATGAAGTTACCCAATATATAAATAAAGTACTGCTAGTTGCTCTCCTGTAAAAATTAAAATCATAGCACACACATAACGACTTTTTAAACTCGAATGTATTTGCTTTATTGTGTAACAAATTCCTGGCATAGTTGCTCATTAGACGCTGCTATTGTTAGGATAATATTCTCAATAAAAAAAATAATAATAAAAGTATGATACCTTTCACTTTTATATATATTACATATTTTCTTTTTCGATTTGGATTCTTTTTTTTTTATTTCGATATTTATGTATGTCAACAAGTATTAGATTTTTTTCTATTTTCATTGGAATTGATTTCAATATGAAATTATGAATAGTAAGTGGCAGTCGAATTTTTATGAACACTCTATTCAGAATTCAACCAAATTTAACTAAAAATACAAAATCTTTTAAATTCTCATCTCCTACACAGGTTTTAAATTATTTTTTATTTATTGAATAGCAAAATATATAATTATTAATTTATTACTGTATTAGGAAATTACAAACTTTTTTTATCTTCTGGATATCAATTTAACGAGTTTTTCAATAAATTCTTAGATTCAAAATATCTTTTTTAATAAATAATTTATTACAACTATTAACTATTTTCAAAAAAAAATTAACAACATTTTTAATAGAATTCAATTATTTTCGTGAATAATAAAAATCTACGTTGGAATTCAATTATATTCCTGATACAATCGTAATGAAATTATTTAAAAGATTCAATTACTATCAAAAATCTTGTAAATTACTTTATAAAAATTCAAGTATTCTTCAAAATAATTAAATTTTTCATCAAAGGATTTGAATTATTCTTTAAAATAATAAAGTTCCTTACAGGAATTCAATTACTTCTAAAAAATTTCTCTAATTTCTTTATAAGAATTCAATTATTTTTAAAAATAATAAAAAAATTCTTCGTCAGAATTTTACTATTTTTATGAACAATATAAAGTTTTCCTAAAGAACTCAGTTATATTCAGTACAATTTATTATAAAAATTATCAAAATAATTGAATTTTTTAATAAATTTTATAACATTATTCGCAGAAATTGAATTTTTTAAAATTTATTCATATTTTTAACTAAAAAAATTAATTATTTACAAAAATAGTAAAAAAATTTTGATTAAATTCAATTATTTGTAGAGGTAATAGAGTTCTTAGCAAACATTAAATTTTTTCAATGCAACTTTAATGAAAATTCTCAATAAAATTCACTTGTCATTAATATTTATCAAACTTTAAAAAAAAGAAGTTTTAAGTAAAAATAGTTTCAAACATTTTTTTAATTCTTTACAAGAATTTACCTTTTTGTATAACTTCTTCAAGTAATTGAATTATTTAAAAATATTAATAACATTCTTCCCTGGAGTTCAATTACTTTCAAAATTTTTCACGAATTTCTTTATAAAAATTTAATTACTTTTCAAAATAATTAAATTTATTGAAGGAATTCAATTATTCTTTAAAATTATAAAGTTCCTCGCAGAGATTCAATTATTTCCAAATTTTTTTATAAATTTATTATAAAACTTCAAATACTTTTAAAAAATATAAAAAATATTCTCCGACAGAATTTAGTTATTTCTATAAATAATAAACTTTCCCTAAAAAATTTAATTATTTTCAATAAAATTTTTTATGATTATTATTGAAATAATTAAAATCTTTGAAAAAAAATTAATAACATTTTTGCAAAAATTCAATATTCTTTAAAAATTTATTCATATTTCTACCAAAGAAATCAATTATTTTCGAAAATAGTAGAAATTTTCTAAAATCTCCAATTACATTTAAAAATAATAGAGTTCTTAGCAAGAATTCAATTTTTTTCAATGCAATTTAAAAAATTTCTGACAAAATTAATTTTTCCCATTAAATTTCGTTTAATTTTTTATTGAATAAACTATAAAGTTTTAAGAAAACTTACTTAAATGAAATTTCTAAAATTCATTACAAGAATTTAATTTTTTTCCTAACTTCATAAAGTAATTGTATTATTTAAAAATACTAACAACATTCTTCGCACGAATTACATTTTTTTGAAAAATTTTCATAAATTTCTTTATAAGAATGAAAATATCTTTCAAAATAATAAAATTTCTCGAAGAAATTCACTTATTCTTTAAAATCATAAAGTTCCTCGAAGGAATTCAATTATTTACAATTTTTTTTACAAATTTCTTTATAGAAATTCAAATATTTTTAAAAATTATAAAAAATGCTTCGCCTGAATTCAATTATTTTCATTTATAAAAAAATCTTTCCATAGAATTCAATTATTTTCAAAACAGTTTTTTTTATAAAACTTCTCAAAACAATTCAATTATTTTTACAAATAAATAAAATTTTTCTCAAAAATTAAATTTCTTACAAAAATTTATATACAATTCTTATTTAATTATTTCCGAAAACAATTAAACTTGTCGAAAGAATTCAATTTTATGTGAAAATATAAGAATTCGTAGAATGAATTTAATTATTTTTAAAAATTGAATTAAAATTCTTCATAAGAATTAAATTAATTTCAATTCAATTTTTTTCGAAACTTCTTAAAGTAATTTAAGTATTAAAAAAATTAATTACATTCTTTGCAGGAATTATATTATTTTCAAAAAATTCCATAAATTTCTCTACAGGAATTCAATTATTTTTCAAAACAATTAAATTTTTTTGAAGGAGATCAATTATTTTTCAAAGTTGTATAATTTAATATATCAAGACATTTTTTTTTACAAAACTTCTTAAAATAATTGAATTTTTTTCAAAAATAAATATAATTTTTCTCTGAAATTCAATTTCTTACAAAAATTTATAATACAATTAATTCTTATTCAATTATTTTCGAAAATAATTAAACTTTTCGAAATAATTCAATGATATTTAAAAATAAAAGAGGCTCTTTACAAAAATTCACAAATGTCTTTTAATGAAGCTACAAATAATTATCAAAAAATCACTCCTTTCTTCTCCGTCGACAATAAATAATTAACCATAATTAAAATTTTACTTATATAATAGCAGCTGATTTTTGGCTCATTTAGCGCAATATTTGTTATTCCCCGTTGTAATAATTACAATCAATATAACCTTAATTACAAACTGTATAATTTATAAACCTAAAAATTCACGCAGTGTAATTAACAAAAGAAAATTAATAGCCTCTATAAATAATAATTATAAAAAATAAAGGCGAAAAATAGTGTCGATTTTTTTTTTGAAGGAAACGATTATTATCATTGTTTTGTTATGATTATCTTTGTTTTGTTCGATAGAGTCTAGTGAAATGAGAACTTTCGAAATATGCTTTAGTACAGTTTTTAGTTTCCGAAATGGCTCAACTCTGTGGAGTTGCAAAATTCTGCGAGAGAAGTTTTAAATTGTTTTCATTGTCCCTAGGCGAAGAAAATAAACGACCTCGACGGCGGCAACTTTCACAAGTTCACCCGATACCTTTTAACATAAGACGCGCATTTACGTGCGAGTTTAAAGAATAACGCGAGCACTCAAACAATGAAAATGACATTTAGCAAACTTTTATTATTCATAAAAGACAAATTATAACCACACCTTCATCAATAATAATTTGAAGCTGCTTTTCTTTTTTTCCTCCTTTTTTCCTCTTTTTATACAGAGAGGGAAAAATAAATTCTAAAATTAATTAAATATTAATTGAGTTAATTAAATAAATTAATAAATTAATTATTAATTAATATTCATTATTATTCATTATTTATTATTATTATTATTTATTGTTATTTATTCTTATGCATTATAACTATTTCTTGTTTTTTATAATTCTTTATTATTTATTATTATTTATTCTTATTCATTATAACTATTTATTGTTTTTTATAATTCTTTATTATTTATTATTATTTATTCTTATTCATTATAACTATTTATTGTTTTTTATAATTCTTTATTATTTATTCTTATTCATTATAACTATTTATTGTTTTTTATAATTCTTTATTATTTATTATTATTTATTATTATTAATTGTTAATAATAAATTTATCAACTGAATAAATATTCATTTAATTAATTTAAGAATAAATTTCAATACATTTCTAATTTTCAAATTCAATTTAAATTCCTAATAGTCGTAATACATTTTAAATTTTCCAATCCATGTAATAAAAAATAATTATAATTTTCCTCTATCGTAAATAGAACACAGTTTTATATTTAAAGAAATAGACTCGGAACTTTATAATATTAATAATTCAATTTTTAATTAACGACTCGAATTCTTCGCGTCGAGTGTGTATTCATAAATATATTTTTCAGTGAAATAAAATCGATATGTAAAATAGTTTATTTATGTGATCGTATACTTCTTTTTAGATTAAAAAAAAAAAATTTCTTGCCGGATTTAGTCGGACTTTATTGCTCTATACTACTTGAATATGGGACGCGATGTCTGACCATGCGCAGCTACTACTGAATTAGAAAGTATAGCGTCAATTATTTCAGGGAAACGAAAAAAAAATCAGACTCGCTTATTATGCATTAACATTTCATGTGGTTGTTCGGAGTGGAGAAAAGAAATTCTTGAAATATAGGAAACTCATCATTTTCATAAATATAATACCCGTATACAAGAACATTGTCCATAATCACAAACGTATATTATATTTGTTATAAAAGAAAAGTAAGGTGCAATTTTTATTAACAACATTAAGAGAAAAGAAAAGTTTGAAAAAGGAGCTATTTCTTGTTTTGTAGCTTTTGAAATATGGTTTTTAATGCATATTGTCGTCAAGTAAATGATTTAGTTGTAATTTTACTTATAATTAGTCATTTCGAAATTATAATAAATTATAATTCTTATAATTAGACATTTTTATGGACTCTACCCGATTTTTATAAGTAAATTCACTATTATTTATTATTACTTATTCATTAATAGTTAGTGAATTTTTATTAAATTTCTAAAAGAATTTGACTACACTGTTTTTCTAGAAATGTCAAAATAATCCCCAAATGAATTAAAGTGATCCAAAAATTGAGATTAAATAATGGTTTGATCCACTTTTTGAGATCAATTCGTTGCAAATTGATACTTTTTAGGTAACAGTGTAATTATTAGTCAATTGATACACTAAATAAATCAGTAGAGCTGGTTTAATACGTTTGATAAAATTAAAACTAAATTATTTAGAGACGCTTTTTTGTTACTTCAAACAAAAATTTTGTCAATATTATTCTACAGAAAAAAATTTAATAGCAGTTAACAAAAGTTTATTATTTTTGAAAATAATTTAATTCTTTCGTAAAATAATTAAACATACTTATAAAGAATTATTCAATATAATTGAATTCCTGTAAGGAAAGTTATATAATATCATTTTTTTCGAAACCTCTTGAAGTAATTGAATTATTTAAAAATGTTAATAACATTCTTCGCAGGAATTAAATTATTTTCAAAAAATTCCATAAATTTTTTATAAGAATTAAATTATTTTTCAAAATAATAACATTTCTTGAAAGAATCAATTATTTTTCAAAGTTGTCTAACTTTAAAAAATAATTCAATTGCTTCAAAAAGTTTCGAAAAAATGTAATTGAAAATAATTGATTTTCTTCAAGAAATTTTATCCTTTGAAGAATAATTGAATTCCTATAAAAAAATTTATAGAATTTTTTGAAAATAATTTAACTTCTGCGAAGAATGTAATTAATTTAATTGAATAATTAAATTACCACAAAAAGTTTAAAAAAAAGTTGAATTCAAAATAATGGAATTATATATAATTTTGAAAAATAATTGATTCTTTCAAGAAATTTTATTATTTTGAAAAATAATTCAATTCTTATAAAGAAATTTATGGAATTTTTTGAAAATTACTTAATACATGCGAAGAATGTTCTTAACATTTTTAAATAATTCAATTACTTTATGAAGTTATAACTTTAATTTCGTTTATATACAAAAGAAATTAAATTTTTGTAAGAAATTTTAGAACATTTTTTAAGTAATTTTACTTAAAACTTCAGTTTATTCAATAAAAAATTTAATAAAATTTAATGGAAAAAATTATTTTTGATAGAATTTTTTTAAATTGAATTGAAAAAAAATTGAATTCTTTTAAAGAATTTTAGTTAAATTTAAAAAAAAAATAAATTCTTTCTACGAATTCTTATATTTTTAAATAAAAGTGAATTCTTTCGAAAAGTTTAATTATTATTTTCGGAAATAATTAAATAAGAATTCTATATAAATTTTTGTAATTGAATTCCAGAGAAATATTTTGTATATTTTTAAAAATAATCCAATTATTTTGAGAAGTTTTATAAAAAAAACTGTCTTGAAAATAATTGAATTCTATAGAAAGATTTTGTTTTATTGATGAAAATAATGGAATTCAGACGAAGAATTTTTTATATTTTTTAAAAATAGTTTAATTTCTTCGAGGAACTTTATGATTTTTAAGAATAATTGGATTTCTTGGAGAAATTTTTTTAATTTGAAAATTCTTATAAACAAAATTTATGAAAATTTTTCAAATAAATTTAATTCCTACTAAAAATATTAGTAATATTTTTACATAATTCAATTACTTCAAGAAGTTGCGAAAAAAATTAAATTCTTGTAAAGGACATTAAAAAATTTTTTAGGAAACACAATTATTTCAATAATTTTTATAAAAATTGTCTTGAAAGTAATAGAATTCATCAAAAAAAAGGTTTTGGTATTGATGAAAATATTTTTGGAAATAATTGAATTCCTATTAAGAGAAATTATGGAAAGAATTGAATTCCTATAAAAATAATATGGAAATAATTGAATTCCTATGAAAAAAATTATGAAAATAATTGAATATCTACGACAAATGTTATATTGTTTTATTTATAAATTAATTTTTAAATTTTATTTTTTTAAAATAAAATTTTTAAATTATTCAATTTCTTCAAGAAATTTCAAAAAAAAATTGTGTTGATAATAATTCAATTCTTGTGAAGAATTT
This sequence comes from Leptopilina drosophilae, assembly GCA_032873175.1. Lineage (NCBI taxonomy): Eukaryota > Metazoa > Arthropoda > Insecta > Hymenoptera > Figitidae > Leptopilina > Leptopilina drosophilae. The sequence continues at coordinate 73,241,141 of CM065478.1, forward strand.
TTTTTAATCCTTTGAAAATAATTAAATTCTTTTAAGAATTATATTAAAATTTTTGTAAATAATTGGATTTTTCCGGAGAACTCTTTTATTTTGAATTTAAAATACAATTGAATTATTTCCAAAAATTTTATTATTTTCAGAAATAATTGAATTCTTAGTAAGAATTGTATATAGTTTCTTGAAAAAATTGAATTCTTAGTAAGAATTGTATATAGTTTCTTGAAAAAATTGAATTCATTCGAAAAATTTTATTAATTTTTTTAAATAACTGAATTCGAGAGAGAATTTTATTATTTTTAAAAATAATTGAAATTTTGACGAGAATTGACAAAAATTTTAAACATATTCAAATTTCTGCAATCAATTTGTGACTTATCCACAATTTAATTTTTTTTAGTTTTTAATTTTAGTTTGAAATTTCTATTTGAAGTATTTGATCTAAATAAAATTTACTTTTAACGATTAAATATTTTACTAGAGAAAATTCGAAGTAAAAATAGAATTCAAAGTGTACCAAACAAAATAGCAAAAATTTACTATACAATTTAGTAAAAATTCTCTCTAATTTACATAAACGAGTTCTATGCTTTCACGTCTAGAGAATAAAAAATAAATTAATAAATAACAAAAAAAAAAAGAAAAAAAAATATTATGATAGTAAAAACAGCTACATCGATTACACAAAAAGGAGGAAGAAATTAAAAAAAAATTCTCAAATGCCTTGAAATTGAACTCGGATTCTATTCTCAAGTGCAAGAGCAAATGAGCTTTTATCTCTAGACGCATATCTTGTTATTAGCGAAAAACTATTATCATTGAAAAAATTATTGTCTTGAGCAATAAATCGATAATCCTACACAATTGATTCGTAAATGACGTGTTCAATTATTATAATCCCCTTACAGCAACGGTCTTTTTATAAACATAGTAGGGAAAAAAACATTGCGAAAAAAAAGAATTCGTAATCTACTTCTTCGCGACATCATTATGCTTTCACGGAACGAATAAAAAAGACAACAAATATAAAAAATTTAAAGAAGCAAATAAAGAACGGGAAATTAACTAATCTTCAAGACTCAAAACACACCTTGTGTCGTTCCTTCACTACGAAATCAATAAAATTGAGGTCACACCTATGTTAGAAAATTACACTCAGGATGATGATGATTATGATGACGAAGACGACAACGACGACCACTATTCAATTATTCCGTTTTCTAAATTTACATATTAATGTTTATATGTTTAAATATCGGAAGTCGTGAGAAAATAATGTTAATTTCATTTACGGTTAAATCTTTTTTTTTTTTTTTTTTGAAAAATTCATACGCAATTCTTAATAAGAATGACGGGAAAAAAATTTACCTGGGACAACTACAAATTTCGCCAGATTAGCCAAATGTCTACTTATTTCAGATCAGACTTTCGCTATTTTAGCAAAACTTATCGAAAAATTTTTTCCGTGAATTATTTTCTATTTCTAATTGAGACAAAAATGTTATCTCGCAATGCAACAATTTTTATACATTTTTCGCCATTAATTTGATAACCTAAGAAAAAAATTATTTCCTCATAGTGAAGTTTTTATTTTTTTTTGTAATTTTTTTTTTTTGTAATTAATAAGAAGAGACGCATAGGCTAATGAAGATGTCTATATACGCAATTATAATAATATACGAGGGAATGGATTCTGAAATTTCTGTGACATTGTTGTATTGTAAATGAGTTGTTGTTTTCTAACAATATAAAAGAAAGGAGTAGGCAGGAGAGCAATAGAGAGTGGGTGAGTGAATCGTCGAAGCAAAAGATCTGATTAAATGCGGTCATATACATCATTCCATTCAAATATTCTCTTCTCGTTGTTCAATGTGAAAAAGAAACGATTTTCTATCGCACGACGGAAATCTCCGGCAAATAAATCGACGCTATCAATAAAACCACTGCAAAGCTAGCTGTATTTATTTACACATGTATCCCTTATATTTTCAACAACTCCTCGAATATAAATCTTCAAATTTTTTTCGTTTCCTTTATTAAGATTGTGATTCTTTTTATTTCTATTTTATATTTCTACAAAGTTATTTATTATTTATTTATTTATTTATTATTAAATAAACAAAGAAAAAAGTAACTATTTATATATTACTAAGTAAATTTAGACATTAACTAAATATTTATTATTCAAGGTTACCAAAAAAATTTTATTTTATTTTTCCCTAACTTTTCTCTGATTGCCAGACTATTTTCTAAATGATTTTGACCTTTTCCCTGCTCTAAAGAATATTCTAATTCACTCTAAAAATAATTAAATATTCAAAAAAATTTTCTATGACATCTCTTTAAAAAACTTCTTCAAAAGTAAAATTATTCGAAAACGTCAATAACTTCTTTTTTGAAATAAATATTTAATCATTATTATTTTTCCGTAAGATAATTGAAATTCTTCAAAACATTCGGATTCAAACCTTTTTGAAATTCATCAACATCTAAAACTTTCTACTTCAAACTGAATCTTTAAAGAAATTTTCATTAAAAAATTCTACGAGAATTCAATTATTTAAATAAAAAAACAGATAATTTATTAGATAATTGAATTTTTAAATAATAAAATTCTTGTAAAGAAATTTATGAAATTTTCTGAAAATAATTGAAAATAATTGAATTCCTTCAAGAAATTTGATTATTTTGGTAAAAAATAATTCTTATAAAGAAATTCACCTAATTTTTTGAAAATCTACGAGAATTCAATTATTTAAATAAAAAAACATTAATAATTTAACTTTTAAATAATTAAATTCTTATGAAGAAATTTATGAAATTTTATGCAAATAATTAAAAATAATTGAATTCCTTCAAGAAATTTGATTATTTTAATAAAAAATAATTTTTATAAAGAAATTCACCAAAATTTTGGACAAAAATTTTATTTAATACTTAATAAATTCAATAAATAATTTAGCCAAAATTATTTAAAAGAAAATTAATTCTATTGAGGGTTTTTCTAAAAATTGCATGGAAAATAATTAATATTTTTCCTGAAATTTTATTATTTCTAAAAATAATTGAATTGTTTGTAAAATTACTTAAAAATTTTTAGAAATAATTGAATTCTTTCTAAAAACTCTTTTATTTTGAAATATAATTCAATTCTTTCAAAAAATTGTATTATTTATAAAAATAATTAATTGCTTGTAAACAATTTTATTATTAATAAAAATAATCGTTTGATTGTAAACAAATTTATTATTAATCAAAATAATTGAATTCTTGTAAAAATTTTACTATTTATGAAAATATAATTCAATTATTGCAAAGAAATGTACTAAAGAGTTGTAAATAATTAAATTCTTAGGAAACTTTAATTTACATTTTTGAAAATAATTAAATGTTTGTATAGAATTTTACTAAATTTTTTTGTGAATAATTGAATTCTTTCAGCGCATTCTAATAAATTTTTGAAAAAATAAAATTACTTTTCTTGTCAAATTCGATTAAAATTGTATTAAAAGTAATTGCAATTTTTCAATAAGATTTGTTATTTATAAAAATAATTGAATTATTGGAAAGAATGTTAAAAAAAGTTTCAAGCAATTGACATTTCAAAAAAAGAATGTAAACAAATTCTATTTTAATAATTAAATTTTAGTGAAATTTTTATTATTTTAGAAAATAATTGAATATATTCGTGTAGAATTTTGTTACAATTATTTTTAAATAATTGAATTTCATATTAGGGAACTTTATTAAAACAATTGATATACTAATTATTGAATTAAGAAAAAATTGTTGAAAATGATTGATTTGCAATGAATTTCATTAAAAGTTTTGAAAAGTGATTGAATTCTTGTGATGAATATTGTTTTTTTTTAGGAATATTTTACTTCCTTCGAATGATTTTATTATTTATGAAAATAATTGAATTACTGCAAAGAATTAAATACTTAATTTTTAAAATATTTCATTTTTTAAAAATATAATATGCAAATTATATTTTAAATAATTGAATTCCTGTGAAATTGTTATTTTTTGAAAAAAAATTAAATTTTCTTGTAAAATTTTATATAAATTTTTGCTCAATAATTTAATTGTTTGAGAAATTTGATCAAAATAGCAGAATATTGAGAATCATTGAATTAGGAACAAAATTTTTGAAAACAATTAAATTTTTGTAATGAATATACTATTATTTTTGAAAATAATTGAATTTTGTCGTAGAATTTTGCTATTCATTTATAAAGATAATTTAACTGTTGACATTTTTTTTTAGTTTTTTTTTATAATAATTGAATTTTTGTGAAGAATGTTATTAATTTGAGAATAATAACTGTGGCATCGTTGTTATTAAATAAATATAGTCATTATTAACAATTTACTCACTAATAATTACGAGAGAAATTTTTCCTATTTTGAATTTGGCGCCAAATAGTTCATTCAATTCCCGTCTAGAGGGCATGACAATTCTCTCACAAACGAAATAAACCGAATAGAGTACTAAATGATACTAAAATTACTAAATACTAAAATGATACTAAAGTTACACCAACAAGTTTTGTCGTTCAAACATTTCAAAAAACCCTACAAGATAATAAAAATAAAGTTCCGAATAAATTCCCCTCGAGGACGTTTCTCCCCTTAATGAGAGACACTTCTAATTAATAAAGGAATTGATAAAAATTTCCAGTCTTAATTAAGGAAAAAAAAATTCAATAAACATTAGTACATTTTTAAGACAGAGAAGAGAGTTCCTTTTCCAAGACCCTCACCTTTTACGACCTTCTCGTTTAAATACTTTTATACTCATATTATACAAGTTTTACCTTGAGCAATTTTAACCGGCTAATTTATTAAACTTAATAATCTCCGCCCTCCTCATAGTCTACATAATATATTAAGAAGAAGAAGAAGAAGAAGAAAAGAAAACCAAACAGATATCAAAGAACAAGAAATACTCTCAATAAAAAAGGGATTAGTTGTGCGCACAAGGGACATTAATTTTTCCAAATATAAGTGGATTCCGAGGTTCTGTCGAGGTTTTATGTGGATCTTTCTTCTTTCTTTCCTTCTTTCGTTCTTTTTTAATGGTGGAATGAAGGGAAAAAAGAAGAGTTGAAAAACAGGTGAAAAAGGTTGGGTGAGGGGTGAAAAAAATGCAACAACATGATGCCTTTTTTTTATATTGGGGGAAAAAAAAGAAGTGCGAGTGGTTTGTAAGAATAAGACGCTAAAGGGTATAAAGATGAAAGAAAAAAGAATGCCAATTCATGGCCAAGTCACGACATCGAGTTCTGGAATCCGGGTGACCACTGTATATACTTCCCTTTGTGCAATCTTGTTTCACTCTCTGCGCCTCGCCTTTACTTCGTCGTCCTTCTTTCACGGCACTTAACATCCGTCGTTATCGCAATTTTCTCTTCTTAAACGGTTCTTCATTCGTCCAAATCGCTTGTAAAGCGCGCAAAACAAAAGGACAACTCACAATCTCGACGTATGTCTCTTCATTTTAAAAAAAAGAAAGAGAAACGAAAAAAAAATTAAAGATATCAAATTGAGACAAAAAAAAAGTTTACAACTTTTGATTCCTTGTTTGCCTCAATTTGATATCCTTAATTTTTTTCCTTTTTTGTCTCAATTTTATATCCTAATAGAAATATGTGACGCGATCTGAAGAAAGGGACGTTAGAAGCAAAAAATTATAGGTTATGTTTGGAATTTTTTAAACGAAAATACAAAAAAATTATCAGCCCTTAATGTGAATCATTAATGTTTAACTTTTCATTATAACTGAAGTATTTAATAAACACTGGGTTTAATTTAAAAAAAGTAAAAAGAAATTTTTAATCAACAAAAAAGCAACACTAACATAACCTTAAAGTGATTTGCTTCTAAGGTCCCTTTTTTCAGATCGTGTCACATATATTGTTTGCGAAAGGAAAATAACGAAGTTGAAAATATTCGATTCCTTTTTCGTCTCAATTTGATATTCACTTAGAAAAATTGTTTGAGAAACGAAAAGAAGAAAAAGAAAGAAAGAGAGTGTGGAAAAGAAAAAATAGAGAAAAAAAGACAGTGAGGAAAAAGAGACAGAGAGGAAAAAAGAGCCAGAGAAGAGAAAGAGTCACTTTATTACTTACAACAAAAGTTATTCTCCCTGCCTCCTATATAGAAATTCAATTTATTTCGACATCCAGCTGTTTCATGTTTCATATTATATTTGATACAACGCTTATTATATCTTTCTAATTTATTTATTACCCTTACTCGTCAACTTAATACGATATCGCTTGTTAAACATGCGCATGTACTATGCCAGACATTCGCTACCTTCAATAAACAATTACATATTATTTCCAACTCCTCTGTATATATATATATATATATATACATTGATCGAGAGTGTAAAATACAATTGCACCTTTGAAACTATTTATTGTAAATTAAAAGTTGCCAGTGATTTCTATTGATAATTACCATCCGAATAGAGCAGTGCTAGTACCTACATTTAAATTTAAATTGAAACAATATCATATTACGTATGGAATTCCCCTTTATCATAATAAACTGCCAGTATTCTAACGAACATGTTTTGAAGAAATAATCAATTCTGCATGCAATCGATTGAAGACTGTTAATTGAAAAAAAAAACGGAAAAATAAATTTGAAACCAATTCTTATGATTTTTTTTAAATGTTTCTTTTGATTTTTAGTGTTTACAAGTTACAACCCAAAATTAAAAGCATAATTAATGACAATTGGTAGTTTAAACTATCAATAATCTACGATGCAAATAATTCAAACGATCATATACATAAACCCTACTTGCTTCACTTTGTTTATGAGAGAATTTTCATGCCATCTAGGCGGCGATTTAACGAACCTTTTGGCGCGAAATTCAAAAATTTGCCTAAGAAAACTTGAATAAAATTTCGGCTACCATTCTAGTAAATATTAAATCAAAATTTCAAACAAACATGATTGATAAATCCAAATGTTCGCTATCAATTTCATTCACTTTGGTATCAATTTGATAAAGTTAAAAAAATTATGGAGTAAAATATTCATTTTGTTACACTGAAAACAATAATAATAAAAAAATAAATAAAAATAAAATAAAAAAAAATGTTTAAATAATAGTAATAATAAAAATAAATAAAAAAATAATAAATACTTCCTCTATATGAGGAAGCAAAATAAATAAAATAGTAAACGTTTAAATAATTTAAAATAATAATACTTTGCTTTTAACTCAGGCAATTTTTGTCTAAAAACAAAAGCAATACACGCAGAGCAATGCTTTCTTTAAAAGTAAAATCATTTTTTCCTTAACTAAGGCAAAAATTGCCTTCTTTCAAAAAAACTATTGCTTTTATTTGGAGACAAAAATTGCCTGAGTAAAAAGCACCTTCTGCTCAATTTTTTTTCAGTGTATGAATTTAAGACTTCGCAAAAAAGTTGTAAAAAGTATCTTTCAAGCTAATAAAAAAAAGAAGTAAAAGAGTATCTATCGAAAAATTAAACTCGACGACCGAAAAAACTCGTTTTAAACACTTCACAAATGTGACAAAAAAATTCTATTCTTTATTTTCCTGACTTTTTTTCCCAATTCTCATGAAAACATATTCACTTCTTTCTTATCTTGCTAATAAATTGAATTCCAACAACGACTTTTGTTATTCATGATAAAATTTAAATATTTATAAAAATAATTTCATTCCTTTCTTGCGAAGAATCTTATATACAAATTTTTGAATAATCGATTTCTTTTGACTAATTTAGTGCAAATTCTAATTGAAGTAATTAAATACCCTGAGGAACTTTAATTATTCATGAAAATAGTTAAATTCATACGAAGATTTTTATGAAAAATTTCTTCAAATAATTTAAATCTGTTTGGAAATTATAATTAAATTTTAAAGAAGAATTGTATTAAAATTTTTGAGTAATTAAATTTAAAATTTATTTGAAAATAATTGAATTTCTAAAAAACATATTATTATTTATGAAAATAATAAAATTGAATTATTGTAAACGACTTTATTAGAATTCTTTTAAATAATTGAATTTCCAAGAAGAAATATTTATTATTTTAAAAAATAAATAAATGTTTAAGAAGAAATTTATTATTATAAAAAATAATTGAATTATTGTGCTGAATATTGTTATTTGTGAAAATAATTAAATTTTGCAAAGAATTTTATTAAAATGTTTCAAAATAATTGGATTTTTTGCGAATAATTTTGTTACTTTTTTTTAATAATTCAAATCTTTCAAAGAATTATTTATAAATAGATCATTGAATTCTTGAAAAGAATTTTATTAAAATCTAAAAGAATAATTGATTTCTTTCAAGCAATTTTATTGAAATATTTGAAAGCAATTGAATTCATGTGAAAAATTCTCATTTTTTTTTGTAAATAATTGAATTCTTCCAAAGAATTTTAAAATAAAACTTTATTAAACAATTCTAATTTTTTAGAAGAAATGAAATTTAATTTTCAGGAATAATTACATTTTTCGTGCAATGAAAATTGTATTAAAAATAATTGAATTCCTGCGATGAATTATGAAAATAATTTAATAGTTACTAAGAACTTTATTATAATTTTCAAAAATAATTTAATTCCTGAGAAGAATTTCATTATTTATCGAAATAATTGAATTATTGCGAAAAATGTTAAAGAAATATTTGAAAAAAAGAATTGAATTTCTGTAAAAAAATTTGTTACTTTTATAAAAACAACTGAATTCTTTATGAGAATTTTATAAACATTGTTTTAAATAATGTTTTTTTTTGAAATATAATAAATATTATGGAAATTTTAATTTACATATAATTGAAATTCTTCGACGAGTTTTATTATTTATGAAAATAATTAAATTCTCGTCTAGAATTTTACCAAATTTTTTTTTTTTTTTTGAATAATTGAATTTCTATGAAAAATGTTATTATTAGTGAAAGTAATTGAATTATTGTGAAGAATTGTATAAACATTTTGTTAAATAATTGATATTTATGAAATTTTGTAATATAATATAATTATAATTGAATTTCTGCGAATATTTTAATATTTATTAAAAAAATTGAATTTTGGATGAATTTTTTTAAATAATTGAATTGTTTTTGAGAAATTTTATGAAAATAGTAGATAATTGAAAGTAATTGAAATTCGAATATTTTTCGAAAGTAATTGAATTGTTTTAAAGAATTAGTCTATACACTGAGAAAAAAAATTTTTTAATTCAAAAATATGTAGTCAACCAAATAAAATAATATGTTTGAATGAAACAAATTTTATAATTGAATTAAACATAATTTTTATTGAATCAGAATTATTATGTATCGAATCAAAATCATCATATTAAATTCGAAGATAATTTTTTGTTGACTGTATAACAAAGGTTTCATTTTAATTTATTTTAAAATTATGTTTTATTCAAATATATTGTTTTTTCAGTGTAATTGTTGAGATTAGTTTCTTTAATACGAGTATTATCGAATTTAAAGTTGTGACAATTAAAAAAACAGAAATAGTAGCATTTAGTGGCTGAAAATTTTAAAAAAGTATCCAAATAGTAGCATTTAAAAAAATTATTAAATAGTAGCTCCAAGTAGATGAATGCAAAGCCTGGAATGTAATAAAATAAAAAAATCGGTTCTGTTTGTTATTAATAAAGTCGAAAAAACTGCAGGGGGAAAATATTCATTTTCTTTGGTATAAATTATTAATAAAATCAAAAAACACTGCAGGAGGAAATTTTTTATTCCCTTTGGTATGGATTTAATAAGAACATAAAACACTGACGGGGGAAAACTTTCATTCACTTTGGTATCAATTTGACGAAAAAAATACCTGGAACAGCATAAAAATTTCCCTACATTACCGAAATTACTAGTTGTCTCAGTTAAAACTTTCGCTATTCGAAACAAACATATAACTGTTCCAATTAAAAATTTTTTTACCGTTCGTGTTTTTCTGCGAATTCTTCTAAAAAAATTTCTTCGATGACTGATGTTTCCCTCAAGAGAAGAAGTTGTATAAGAATAGAAGAAACAATTTAGTATCTGAATTACCTCATATGGAAGTGCGAATGTCATTCTTTATGTAATTCTATTTCCTGATTCGATTGGCAATAGACGGAATGTAAACATGCAAGAATGCTTTCTTCATTGAATACATACAGTAACTAAAAGAGAAGAGAGAAAAAGAGAAAAAGCTAGAGAGAGAGAGAGAGAAGCTAGAAAGAGAAACGACCTTGCAATTTCATCTCATGACTTATAGGAGCGCATTGTGAATACGTCAATGGAAAGTTATGAAATTAGAACAAGGGTGGTGAAGGGCGCGGTGAGGTATTATAGAAAAGGTTGCATAAAAAGGGAAACGTCATTCGAATTCCGATTTTGCAAGGATCGACTCACATCCTGGAACTTCCAATTTTTTTTTCTCTCTTCCAGAATCTATGACTCACATATTCTGGTATTTCGTTCTTCATATATATATAATAACTATTTGTTATTTATTTATTTTTTAATTATATTTTCAATATCGACATATTTCTCTAGGATGATTATAAATTATATATATTATTACATTTTTAGAATAGAAAAGAAATGTTTTATATCGAAAAGGTTTTCGAGATAATAATGCATCTTTTAGTAATGTTGAAATTATTCTCTCTCGTTATATATGTATTATTAACAGTCTTTCGGTGACAAGATTCAAGCTAGATAAATGTCAGGGTCTTTTGTCAATGTACTTTTACATTGTACATTACAATGTTTTATATATCTATTACTTACATATACTTAAGAAAGATGCATCTTATTTATTGTTCGATAATTACTGTTGAAGATGAGTACATTTTTCTAAATGCCAATTTTTTATGGAATGTTACAATTCCCTCTTAAGAAGAAATAGGTTTTTTTTTTATCATCTTCCTTACTAATATTTTATAATTTAAGAAATGTATGTAAGAAATATTTCTTTTAATATTTTTATAATTAGTTTAGGAACTACTAATTTGATCAAAATTGAATTAAATAAATTTAAGTAAATAAATTCAAATTAAATAAAATAAATTTAAAATTGAATTAAATTTTGAAAAATGAGAATATAAGATAATTTGAGATCATACATTTTTTTATCCTAACAATTCACAATTTTCATGAATAACTGTTCAAACCCAAACAAATTTTATTATATTATTATTATTATAAAAAATAAATTTAAAAAAAATTAATTTAATTAATTTTAATTATAATTATTTTTATTAATTTAATTATTATTATTATTATTATTATTATTATTATCATTAATACTATTATTATAAAAAGAATAAAAAAATTAATATTGAAAACAATTTAAATTACCGAAATTCAAATATTTCTAGAATTTTCAACTAAAATTGTTCGATAGTTAAATTACTTTTAATAAGAATCTTTAGAAATTTCATTAATTTTTATTTACAATTTTAATCATTTCTAAATAATAAAATACAACAATTCTAATTTTCTAAAATTTCAATAAAAAACCAGAAAAATTCACAGATTTCTTAAAATTGTTATCACAAAAAATTTTAATTATCAGAAATCAATTATTTTTTTTTAATTTTTAATAACAGTTATTCCATAAATACATTATTTTTTAAAAATAAATCTAATTCAAATTATAAAAAATTTCATCTTAAAAACGTAAAAAAAATTCATTTCAAAACTCCAAAGAAATTTAATTATTTGTCAAAATTACTATTACAAAAATTATGGCGCAACCCATTCAAAGTTGAAATGTTTTTTTAAATTTTTTATTACAATTGAAATTTTAGAAAGTTTCAGATTTGAACTTCAATCAAATTTGATTAGGAATATTATCAAAAATTTCAAATTTTACCAAATTTAACAATTTTAAAAAAGTGCTTCGATAATTAAATTTCTTAAAAACTATAAATTGGAAACAGAATATTTTTAAAATTCAATTAAATTATTTTAAATAAAAATTATGAGAAAGTTTTTCGATAATTGAATTCCTGAAAAAATAGTAATTAAAATTCAACTAAAATTCAATTATTTTAAATAAAAATCTTCAAAAAAAATTCTTCGATAATTTAGTTCCTTAAAAAATGTAAATTCAAATTCGTCTGTATTTCAATTATTTTAAATAAAAATATTGTAAAAAATCTTCGATAATAGAATTACTTAAAAAGATGTCAATTAAAATTCCTCTGAAATTCAATTATTTTTAATTATAATTTTTAAAAAGTTCGTCTATAATAGAATTTCTAAAAAATAATTTAAATAAAAATTCGTCTAAAATTCAATTTTAATTTAAAATTTTTAAAAAATTCTTAGATTATTGAATTTCTTAAAAAGATTTAAAAAAATTCTTCAATAATTGAATTTCTGAAAAACATTTCAATAAAAATTCGTCTGAAATTTAATTAATTTTAAAATTCGATTATTTTTAATAACAATTTTGAGAAAGTTTGTCTATAATTAAATTTCTAAAAGAATTTAAATTAAAATTCGTTTAAAATTCAATTATAAATATAATTTTTGAGAATATTCTTCAATAATTGAATTCTTTAAAAAAATTTCAATAAAAATTCGTCTGAAATTTAATTAATTTTAAAATTCAGTTATTTTTAATAATAATTTTGAAAAATTTCGTCTATAAGTGAATTTCTAAAAGAATTTAAAATAAAATTCCTCTAAAATTCAATTTTAAATATAATTTTTGAGAAAGTTCATCAGTAATTGAATTCTTTAAAAAAATGTCAATTAAAATTTGTCTGAAATTCAATTATTTTTAATAATAATTTTGAGAAAGTTTGTCTATAATTGAATTCCTGAAAGATGTTAAATCAAAATTCGTCTAAAATTCAATTTTTAATATAAATTTTCAGAAAATTCTTCAATAATTCAATTCGTAAAAAAATATAAATTCAAATTCGTCTAAAATTCAATTACTTTTAAAATTCAATTTTTTGGTTTAAGAAAAAGTTTAAGAAAGTTCTTCGATAATTACATTCCTTAAGAAATATAAATAAAAATTCGTCTAAAATTTCATTTTTAATAAAAATTTTGAAAAAATTCTTCAATAATTCATTTCCTTAAAAAATATAAATTAAAATTCGTCTAAAATTCAATTACTTTTAAAATTCCATTTTTTGTTGTAAGAAAAAGTTTAAGAATGTATTCTTCAAAAATTATATTCCTCAAGAAATATAAATAAAAATTCATCTAAAATTCAATTTTAAATAAAAATTTGGAGAAAATTCTTCGATAATTGAATTTTTAAGAAAATTAAAATTAAAATTGGTCTAAATGTCAATGACTTTTTAAAAAAAAATTTGAAAACACTTAAAAGAGAAAAAAGAAGAATCAATACAGAACTAATAAATTTTGTTTGTTATTTTTACAAAAAATATTATATTACCTCAATAGATTTACAGCTATTAGAAAAAATTTTGAATTGTTAGAACAACAAAAGAAATTTCTTAGTTCTAAATTAACAATCTTTTCGCTAACGTAACAATCATTTTTCTCCGCGTTGCTTTTGCCAAATAAAAGAAACAAAAGCAGAAATTGTCGAAGAGAGCAAAAGTATGGAGGAAAGAGAAATTTAAAAATTCGTGACCACTCTCGTCAAGTTTGAAGAAAACTAAAAATTCTAAAGTGAAAGGCTCCAGAACGTGTTTTTAGCTGTCAAGTCATGGTCCCAAGGTAAAAGCTTAAACCGATTTGTGTGTATGTGTTTCTCTCTCTTTTTTAAAATTCCATCGCGAATTCGATGGTCACCGAAGAAACAACAAAAAAAAGAGGGATGGAGGGTGGGGATGAATAAAATCTTTTTTTTCGTTTTTATCTCTTTTTTTGTGTCCTTTACCTAAGACCATTCAACTTTGTTAAGGACAATGTCCGCTGCAGTTGTCGATCTGGCCTTTAAAGTTTCCTGTGAGGCCGTGTCATATATGTGAAATTCCTTTTGTGAAATGTTCCACCAATGAATTCGCCTTTTTCTCTTAGCGGGTCATATAATTTACGATGTTGGCCATAAAACCTAGGCAAAGGTCCAGTATGTGTCTTGTGTTGTTGTGTGCATATATATATATAGCGAAAGGTTCAAAGTTCATTGAACGATGAACGATTACTGTCTTCTCTTGGCACATAAAGTTCTCTTGACACAAAGCTCGCTATAATTAGGTTTAAACATTTTTTTTAACCCCTCGGGAACATGTGAGTATATATGTATGTATATAATACTGGTTAGTGCAAGTCAAGCAAATCCGGTTGGTTAAGTAAATAGGATCAGTGTTCCTTTTTCATTTCTTTCCGCGAGGTAACAAGCTTCCAGTAGGGCAAACATGATTTATCCTTTGCTGAATTGCTTAAGAGTTACTATAAAATTATTATACGACTTGGTAATTGACATTAACGAGCGGATATATTGAATTATAAGAGACGAAAAAAATTTTCGTTGCTTGATTTAAAATCGTCGTATACCGAATATGTTTGTATTTACTGGTTCTGTTTCTTTGTGAATTTGTGATGCAGACTTTATTGCAAACTTATATCAAGTCTGTTTTCTAATAGGCGATAATAATAACAACAACAACAACAACTATTATTATAATTATTTACGGTTGTCAAATATCAGAAAAATTACCGACCTAACAAAACTATTCTATTACAACTACTGCCAAAATTTAAAATTTCTAAAAATGTTCCAGAAAAAATTCTCAAACACCATTCATAATATTAAACAAAATCCCAAGTTCCAAAAAATTCCCAAGTTCCATTTTAAACATCCACTAATTTCAACAACAATAATTATTATGGTAACATAAATTTTCCCTTAAAGTCAAAAAATTGAGCCTCACAAAACATTGTAGTAATATTGAGTTGTTACATCCACACTTTCGTCTTTACTCTCAAGTGAAGATACAAAATTACTGTAATCAGTACATGATTTATTTTCCTGTACAAAAATTAACTTTTTAGCCTCTTTCTCTCTCGACTGTCGAATATTGTAACTATTTCAGAAGAAGTGTCGAAATTAGTAAGAGGAATGAGGAGAGAAATCTGACTCGGAACAGAATCCAGTAACATTTTTTTCTTTCCGCCTCAGGGGAACCGCTATACGAGTAAGAATTTTTATTGAGTAAATACAATCGTCATTCGAAGCATTTTTTCTAAATGAAGCAGAAATTAAAACTTAAATGCCCTCGTGTTGGGGAAAAAAAACCCCACAATAATGATTTTCAAGAATTCGAAGAAACTCATATAATGTGAACGCAGCCAATTTGTAAATTCTATTAATTTTATAAACTCGATGTACTTTTTGATCGGAAACAAAATGAAAAGAGAAGAAAAAAATAAAAAAGAATGGAAAATAGAACAAGAAAAAATAAAAAAGAATAGAAAAGGGAAAAAGACGAAAAGAAAAAATAGAAAAATAGAAAAAGAATATAAAAAGAGAGAAAAATAATAAAAAATAAACAATATTCAGCTTAAAATTAGTTTGTTTTAACCTAAAAAATAATTTTTTTCGGAAAAATACAAATAAGAAATACAAATTACAAGAAATAAAAAAAATTTGAACGTTGAAAACTTTAGGAACATGAAAAAAGAAAAAAGAATAGGAAAATAGAAAAAGAAAAAAGAGAAAAAATAATAGAAAAAGAAAAAAGAGGAAAAAAAGAAACAGAAAAAAATACCGAATCAAAATAGAAACAAGTTTAGAGACATAAATTTCCACATCAAAGATTAACAAACTAAGTAGATTTATTTCTCATTCTTCCACGAGTCTTTTTTTTAAATAATAAACTTTACATTCAAAATTACAAAAATAAATCAAAAGAAAAAACTTTACAGAGATACAAATGTGAAGATTAAAAATTATACAAATTAGCTGCAACATCTCTTAGCCCGCACAGACAAGTTGCGGAGGAGAAAAAAATAAGACAAAAGAGTCAGAAACCTTTTATTCTAATGAACCCGGGAGATTAAAGATTCGAGTGCGCTTGAAATTTCAGGCGCTCCAAGAAGAATCCAAAGTATTATCGTCACTTAAACGTCCGCCAGTGTATACCAGGTGATACAAAACTAATTCCCTTCACTTTTATCATATCAGAGCGCACAGTTTGGAAAAAAATACGAAGCGCACAATTTTTTTTTTTTTTTCAAAGGACAAAAGTTTATAGCGAACGATTTTCAGCATTCCAAGGATAAGGTCATAATTTATTGCCTTCATTTTGACTCAATGGGAAAAAAAAATTTTTAGTGATAAAAAAACCAAAAATTAGAGATTAAATTTTTTGCTCATATCTGCTTAGTATTTTTTACTAATTTTGGATACAACTTAAATACTTTGAAATCAATTAATTTTTTCTTGACCAAATTTTTCTTTACCGCCGATTCTTTCATTGAATTTGAATTTCGCGCCATTATAACTCGCCAAGTTGCCGTCCAGATGGCATGAAAGTTCTCTCACAAGCGAGATGAATCCTCCAAATGGAATTCTTTTCTAAGTTCTCTATTTCAACTCCTAAAGCAATAAATTAAGAACTAATAGTAATTAATTAATAATGCAAAAGAAATAATAATAATTACTTAAGTTTCTATGATATTAAAATCAAAGGTAGATCAATTTTAAAAAATTTAAATTTAATGTTTAATTTTTAAATTTAAATTAAATATTTAAATCTTTAATTCAAATTAAATGTTTAAATTCTAAATTTAAATTAAATATTTAAATTCTAAATTTAAATTAAATATTTAAATTCTAAATTTAAATTAAATACTTAAATTTTGAATTTAAATTAAAACTATAAAATCTAGTCAGTAAACAGCACCTAATTTTCATTCCCTATTCCAACTAACTGTTTTTAAAGTGCCCTCGATATTAACAATGCAACATTCCGAACGTTGCACTGCAATATAAAGACAATAATTGAGCAATACATTATTTGCACTATATACTTGAAATCTGTTTTCAAATCGAATATTTCCTTCACAATATATCTGGCGATAAACTGTATATGACTTTGTTGAAGAAAAGAAAAAATATTTTATTGACGCATGTTAAACAAGCATATATCGGTGATTAAAAAGTGTATCACAAGAAGTACTTTAGAGAGGAATGTTTTCTCCATAGTGAATAAAGACAGCCACACCCAACAATGGTTTCCCATAGGAATGCTGGACATAGAAATTTGCAATATGTGAGAACCCAGAAAGAGTTTTTCACCGCATTTAGAACCTGCCGCAAGTCATTGTTTTTGATGATCATATATATTTCCATGTTTCATCCAACTTAATCACAACTTTCATCTACTTTACTCAAATTAGACTGAAATACATTGTGTTATGTAAAAAAAAGAAGAAATTTTCTTTTACTCAACAAATCACTTCATTTATTTGTAGGTAGATGAACAAGCCAAATTACATTGATGTAGGCGAAAAAAAGTTCAATTTCCCTCTTTCGACTCCTGCAGTAGTGAATTAATAATTAATGATAAAAATTGAATAATAATAATAATTATAAACGTATAATTAAATTTATAGCTAATAATTATATATAATTAATTTATAAATTACTCCAACTTTAAAATTATATTTTTAACACTAAAAATTCTATAGTTTTAATAAAATTCAATTTTTTTCATAATTAATAACATTCTTGGTAAGAATTCATTTATTTTTAGTGCAATTTTTGCACTAAAAATAACTTCTTGACAGAATTCAATTATTTTTTTAAATAACAGCTTCTCCGGAATTCAAATATTTTAAATATAATTCTAATATAAATTTCTGGACAGAATTCAATTATTTTTTAAAATTGTAATAAGTATAACTAAAAAATTTCAATATTTTCAAAAGTTTTGATATAATATTCTAGAAAAAAGTCAATTAGTTTTATAAATAATAAAATTCTTTGCAGGATTTCAATTATTTTCAATAACAATTTAAATACATTTTTACGAGATAATTCAATTATTTTTTAAAACATTTTAATCAAATTCGTCGAAAAATTTCCATTATTTTCTAAAATCTTAATAAAATTCTTCGAAACAATTCAATTCTTTTCAAAGGAATACAAATTTTATAAGAAATTAAATTGTTGTCAATTCAATTTTAATAAAAATTTTGGAAATTTTTATTTTATTATAATTTTTTTTATTTACTTATTTTTAAAAATTGTATAATAAAATTTTTCTAAAAAATTGAAATATTCTCAAAAGCTTTAATAAAATGTTTTACATGAACTCAATCAGTTTCATAAATGATAGATTTTTCCCATGAATTCAATTATTTTCCGAACAATTTTTATAAAATACTTTTCTTTAATATTTTGTACAATACTTGGAATTTAAAATAATTCATTGAATTAATTCAATTATTTTAAAAGATATAGTAATAAAGTTCCGAGAAGAATTAAATTATTCTATAAAAGTTTGAACGAAATTCAATTTAATAATAAAATTGTTAATTACAATTATTAACAAAATGGATTATCTTGAAAAAATTAAAGTAAATTTTTATTTAAAGCAATCAGTTTGGAATTCATCCGAATTTTCTATTAAAATAAAAAAAATTCTTTTTTTTAAAGAATTACAAAAAATTCTTAAAAACATGTCAATTGTTTTCAAAATTTAAAAATAAATTCGGTCAGGAATTTAATTATTTTCATACATTTTCATGGAATTCTTTGAAATAATTTAAATATTTTTATAAATAAAAAAAGTTCTTCGTGAGCATTCAATTATTTTGATCAATTTGTTAAAATTATTTGAAACAATTCGATTGTTTTTATAAATAATAAAATCTTTTGCAAGAATTGAAGTATTTTGAATATATTTTTAATATTTAATATTAGTAATAAATATTTTTATGTACCTTCTTTAAAGAATTTAATTATTCTTGAAGGATAATAATTTAATACCTAATTATTAAAATTTGTTATCTTTAACAGTCATAGTTTTTGAATTTCGCGCCTTAAATTTCAATAAATTGCCGCCTAGATGACATGAAAATTCTCTCATAAACGAAGTAAAGCGTATAGAGTAGATGAAGTTTAGCGATAATAAGAAATTTATTTCCTTTTAGTTAAAAAAGGAATAATATAAATTAGAATTTTATAAATAAATTGTCATTCTCATTAATGGACAAAATTAGAGAAAATAAAGCGAAAGAAGAATTACATTATATTCTATTTACATAAATCTATTTTTCTTTATGTTTGCTGTTTTTTAGTTTTTTAACAAAATGTTTGCTAAAATTTAACTGGTTTAGAGAAATTAATAAAAAAAAATAGGTAAAAAAATCTATTGTTTTTCTACTTTATTTTATTCAACTTTATCCATTAAGAAGAATTATTTAAAACTCATTTATTATATTATAATTTATATTATTCATTTTAGAACAAAATCGAAATAATTTTTGCATCATCACCAAATTTCTTGTACTCAACTTGCTTCATCTCGCTTGCGAGCGAGTTTTCATGCCGTCTAGGCGGCAATTTAAAGAACTATATTGGCGCGAAATTCAAAAATCTTTCAAGAAAATTCATTAATACATTAAAAGTAGGAATATAAAATTAATTAACTGCTTTATTTAAGCAAAAAAAAATTGAAATTGAAAATACAGTTACTTAAATAGTTAAATTTTGATAATTAAAACTCCAATTACGTCAAGAAGAAGTCAAGACATCTTTCTCCGATAAATCACAATCAGAAATATACAATCACAAATAATTAAACACATCAATTCAAATCCACAATTAAATTAAATAATGAAGAATGACTCTTCCTCAACAAAAAATAATACAAACAATTAAATGACTATAAAAAACGCAAATAGTAGACGTGATAAATCTAAAAGCTCACATTGCGTGAAGTAATAAAAAAAAAAGAAAATTATGAATGAAGAGACTAATTGTGAGAGAGAAAGAGAGAGAGAGAGGTGTGAATGTTGATAATTGAAGAAACACCCTCTATACATTGGCGTGTGGCGCGATACGCTAAAAACAGTTAAATAATAAAAATGAAAGGTTGTCAGGTGGGGGGAATGTGTATGTATACCGCGAGGGGCAATATAAAGAGAGGAAAAAAAATAAATAAATAAATGAGAAGAAAAAGAATGAAAAAACGAATGGCGAGGGCGGCAACCGACACGGCCGGTCGCAGTAGACGTCCTTGCACGTTATCTCCGCGACATACGTACCTTTCACTTTCAAGACTCCAGGAACCAGAAACTCTGGAGCTCATGAACAAAGATACGCTCCTGAGACACTATATGTATATATATATATATATATATATGAAAGAAACGAGTGTCCATATGGGACAAAACTTGAATCTGACTCAAGTCGAACGGTAGTTTTTAATCGTCATTTACATTGGCGTAGGAATTAGGACCACCTTACTTTTCATCTATATATATATATAAATGAATTTCTTGTCTCCTTTCACTTTTCAGACGAAAACCGAACTTGTTTCGAAATTGCTCTCGCATTGATTACTCATGAACGAATTTTTGTCCCCTTTCTATACAGAAAATATGATTATTAATATATTATACGTTTAATACACGAAATGTGTGATTCAACTTGATCTAGATGAAGGTCATTCTATATGAAGAAATTGTGTCGATGAAATTTCACTTTACGTAAAAGAAATCTTTATACAAACGTATAGTATTTTATTCTTAAGTGATTTTAAATTTAAATTCTTTTTTTGTGGGAGAAAATTCTACTCAAAGAAGAAAAAGAAGAATTTCTTCTTAAGCTTGCAATAATTTTATACACATTATAAAAGAAGAACATAAAAAACATAAATATAAAAGAAAGAACATAATTCATTGCCGAATATTGCAGAACGTTCTAGATTGGCTGATACTGACCTAGACGAGCCGGAGTTCTGCAAAAAACTAAATTGACAATTTATAAGATTATAATTTAATTTATTTATAATAAAATTCACAGGATAAGCTGTAGAAGTTGTAGAATAAATAGCTAAAATTTCTAAACATTATTATGCAAATTGACCATATTTTACAGAACTTCGTTTTGAATACGTCTGTATCCGCTGATCCAGAACGTTCAGTAAAATTCGTTAACGAATCATTTTTTTCATGCAATGAAAAAATAAAATCTAAAGTCAATTACAGTTTAAAATGTTTTTTTAAATACAACTATTATTTTCTCTCCTTTTTACGATATAAATAAAAAAAATCAACTTTGGATCTTAAAATCAATTTTCAAATCTGAAATTGAAGCAGTCAATCTTCTACAAAAATTTAATTTTATAGAACCCTGATTTCCAAACAAACTTTTGACTTTTTCCCAGGCAGTATTATTCAGATTTACTCTCAAAATCATTAGATACCCAAAAATACCATTATTTATTTATAAAAATTAATTCATAATGCTTTTAATATTCAATTATCTAAATTTTTAATGAAATTCATTTTCAATTCCATTTTTGTTAGAAAATTCTACGATGATTCAAAATTCTAAACAAAAAAATAATTCATTAAATAATTAAATGTTTCTTAAAATTTAATTTAATTTTTAATGAAATTCATTTTCAATTCCATTTTTATTAGAAAATTCTACAATGATTCAAAACTCTTACTACAAAAAAATAATTTATTAAATAATTGAATGTTCCTTAAAATTTAATTTCATAAAGAATTTTATCAAAAATTATTAAATAATTGAATTCTTTTGACGAATGTTAATAAATTATTTAAAAATAATAACATTTTTCGAGAAAAACAATTTTTAATTCAGCGATGAATTTTATTTATGAAAATTTGAAATCCTAAAAAGAAGTTCATTATTAAATAATGAACCCTTAATTTAATAATAAACCCTTAATTAATAATAAATTAAAAAAAAATAACTGCATTATTGTCAAGAAATTTATAAAAAAAAAATTGTAAATAATTGAATTTCATAGGAAAATGTTATTAAAATAAATATTGAAAGTCATTAATATGAGGGAAATTTTTGAAAATAATTCAATGTTGCCAAAAATATTATTACAATTTTAAAAATTCTTGAAAATAAATTAAATTCTCTCAAGAAATAATGTAATTAAAATTGCATTCAAAATAATTGAATTAATTTAAAAATTGTTATGGAAATTTTTGAAACATAATTTAAATTCTGTAAAAAAATTTATAATTTTTATAAAGATAATTAAATTCTTGACAATAATTTTAATAAAAATTTATGAAAATAATTTATTTTCTAGAAAGAATTTCATTATTTGAAAGAATTTTATTATTAATTGATTTGTTGACGAAACTTTTAAACTAATTTTTGAAAACAAGTAAATTCTTTTCAAAAATGTTATTAAAATTCGTAAAAATGATTGAAATTTATTTAAATTTTTACATACAATTAAATTCTTAAATTCTTATGGAGATTTTACTTATAAAAATAATTAAATTTTATGGCAATTCTTCAAGAAGTAACTTATTTATAGTTCAAAAAGAAACAAATTATTGGCACAAACAAAAAATAATTCTGAATTTTTTTTATAAATTCCAACAATTTCCCTTTTCTGCAGTTACCAAATTTTCGGTTATTTTTCAATTGATCCAATTAAAAAAATGGAAAGTTAATCTTTAATTGGCAACTAATTAAAATTGTCTGACCAGAAACACTAAAAATCAGTCAATTTCACTGAAGGAATTCCACTGATTTACTTTTAGAGAGTAAAAAAAAAAATTCAAGGTCATTTACTGCAGAAATTGTATAGTGATGAAAATTAATGAAGTTCCTTTCAGGCTTATTAAAGACCGTAATTATGAAAATCAATCAACTACAATATCGAACTAAAGAATCATTTTAAAAATTAATTGAGTATAAAAATCAGAACAATATCGATCAAATATAAATTGAGAATATACACCACATACTTGGATGAATTTATTAAATCTATTAGTGGAATTCGCTTCAGGTAATAATGGACTTTATTGCGAATTAAAGGAATTTTTATGGAGAATAAATTACAATCACTAACACATAAGACAATATTGTGTATACGAGATACAAAATTATTGCACGATGAAAACTATAACGAAATACTTAATTCATTTTTCGAAATAACTAAAAAAAAAATGAAACTGAAATATTGAAAAAAATGATCCCATTATCGTAAATAATAATAGATAAAAAATAATACTTACAATTATAATAATTATTATAATTATAATAATTGTAATAATTATAATCCAATGTGTACAATTTGGAAAAATCTTCAATCTTTAACGAAAGATGATGATTATACTTCATACATATTTCAATGAAATTCAAAAGTATATTATAAAGAAAACCGTCACGATCTGAAAAGATTCTAAAGGAATCGATTTTATAAATAAGTTTCCCAATAAGTATGGAAATTGATATCAGATGAGTATAAAATATTCAAAGGTCTAGAAGGTTATGTGAAAGTTCGGAGGATTCTGACTGGAAAATTGTAGAGTACAAATATACTTTGCGAAATGAAATAGAATTTTCAAAGACCCTTATATATGCGTGCATCTCGGAATAATATTCAAGCAAATAAAATAAAAATGAAATAGCGACAATTATTTAACGTACATTCAATATTCAAGCTTCATTAAAATTTAAATAACTATACTTTCCACCATTAGTTGCCAACGTTGCAAAGTCATTTAATTAATTAATAATTACTAATCAACAAATACGTCTAAAGTCTTAATTAGACGTTTGGGAAAATAATTTTTAAAACACGTCTTATTCTTACACTAACTTCCGAATAATTAATTACAATTATTCATCCACGAAAAATATATATTTATTGTAAAAAAAATGTTAAACCAAAAATATTTTAATATCATTAAAATTTAATGACATTGATATTTAAACGAAAAAAAATTAATCGATTTAGAGAGGAACTTAAGTAAAAATTGTAGAAAATAATTAAATTTTGAATATTTGGAAAAATTCGAGGGGGCAATTATTTTTTTTTAAATTTGAAAAAAATTCTTTGAAAGAAATCAATTATTTTTCAAAAATTGAATTAAATACAATTTTCATTCAATTCTTGAAAAGAATTTATTTTCAAGTTCACAGAAATTCAATTATTATCAGAAATTTTTTTAAAATTGGAAAAATTCCAATTATCTTCAACAGTTAAAATAAAATTATTCTCAAAAATTCAATTATTTTCAAAAAAATTTAATAAAATTTTGTCAAGAATTAAATTACTTTGTTAAATAATGAAATTCTTATTAAAAATTCAATTATTTTGATAAATAATAAAATTCTTCTTATGAATTCAACTATTTTGATGAAAAATAAAATTCTTCTTCAGAATTCTATTATTTTTAACATTTTTAATAAAATTCTCGGCAATAATTCAATTATTTTGAAAATTATATTTAAATTCTTGACAAGAATTAAAATCGTTCTAATTATCAAAATTCTTCGCAGAAAGTCAATTATTTAGAAAAATTTTAATAAAAGTTTTTGGAACAATTCAATTATCTTCAAAAACAATTAAATCCTTCTCAAAAATTGAATAAATTTCTTGCCAATTAAATTATTATTAATAATTTCTATGAAATTCTTCAGAAGAACTTAATTATTTTCTAAAATTTCTATAAAATTCTTTTAAAAAATTCGATTATATTTATAAATAATTAAATCCTTCTCAAGAATTCAATTATTTGTCAAAATTCAATAAATTTCCTGACAATTAAATGATTTTTAATAATTTCTATGAAATTTTTCACAAGAACTTAATTATTTACTAAAATTTGTATAAAATTCTTTTAAAAAATTCGATTACCTTTATAAATAATTAAATCCTTCTCAAGAATTAAATCCTTCTCAAAAATTCAATAAATTTCTAGCCAATTAAATTATTATTAATAATTTCTATGAAATTCTTCAGAAGAACTTAATTATTTTCTAAAATTTGTAAAAAATTCTTTTCAAAAATTCGATTATATTTATAAATAATTAAATCCTTCTCAAGAATTCAATTATTTTCAAAGAGTTTGATTACATTTTTTTATAAGAATTCAATTACTTTTAATACAATTTGAATAGAATTCTTGACAAGAATTTCATAATCTTTTGTAAGTACTAAAATTCTTCCTAGAACGAAAATTATTAATAATTTTTTTTTCAAATTCTGTTGTCAAGAATTCAATTATCTTCATAAAGAAGTAAATTCTTCTAAAAAAATATCCAATTATTTTCAGAAATAATAAAATCGATTTGTTATTATAATTACTATTGTTATTTCTATTATTATCTTTCTTGCTGTTATTATTATTATTATTATTTTATTATTACTGAAAATAATAAATTAATAAACGAATAAACTTTATTGGCAAAATGAATAAAGATCCTGAAAAGTTCATATACATTTCTCCAATGACTCACGATCGCAAGTTTCTCAGTTATTGATTCTATATACAGATTGCTACATAACGAGAGATGTAAAATGTCATCACACTGCATAAAGAGCAATTAAAATCATTCAAGAAAAATATTTTTTCAAAAAAAAAAAAAATTATTTCCGTTTTACTAACTTCTTTAATTTTTTTTGCCCAATGAGAGAATTATTTATCGTTCATAAACTTCAACTGCTGTCTAAGCCCTTTTCAGCATCTCTTATAAAATGTCCTTGCGCCTGCTATAAACTTTACCCCCAAAAATAAAAATTATACTTCAAAAGTCATAAAATACGTATATACATATATGACGACAACAACAAAAAAAAAAAAAAGAAAAATTGTCTGGTGGGAAAGGAACGATCATTAAAAGCTGATTCCTTAAAACCAGTTTTAGGTTTCCCTGCAACGAAGGTCTTATCTTTTCCTGAATTCTAATTAAATATTTATAGGACGGTAGAGTTCAACTGCAGAATCAAGTATTATATCTGATATTGGATATATTTCCTAGCGGCGGCATTTAAATTTTGTTTTTAATATTCAGAAAAAATGAGGGGAAAACAAATTTTTTCGCAATTGATAAATATTCTTGCAGTGTTTGTGTATATGTATGTATCGAGTGTTAGACGTAAATTGCTTACAAAATTAGTTGACCGCAGGTTCTGGCGTCGAGTTATACTACTTTCTCGCGATCGATAATGACGTATTGAAGTTATTTCACATGTCCATAACAGTAACGAGGCAACATTTATACGCAAACCTAACGAAGTACACCCTAAAGCTGACATTCGTTATTCTTAAACGACACTTTTATATTTTCCCTTCAATAAAATTCACTTTCGAACACTCAACAATATTTATATCAAATTATTTATTGCCTATTCTTCCAATTTAATGGGCAGTGGATTTATTTTTTAATTCAGTTCTTTTTTCTTTTGAGAAAACGTTTTCAAAACGTAGAAATTAGAATTTTCAAAAAAATTTTACCTATTTAAATTTTTATCTTTTGAAATTTAATTATTTCTATGAAAACTGCAACTGCGCCTTTTTTAAAATTTAATTATTTTCAGGTTTTTTTTTACATTCGTTTAAAAACATTTCAGGGAAATTTTTTAAAATAATTGAATTCTTGAGAACAATTTAATTAGTTATATAAAAAATTAATTGATTCTTGTGAAGATTTTATAAAAATTATAAAATTGAATTATTGAAAAGAATTTATTTATTTTTTAAGAAAATTGAATTATTGTCAAGAATTCTATCCATAATTTAAAAATAATTTAATTCTTGAGAAGAAAATAAGAAATTAATTATTTTTTAAGATAATTGAATTTTTGTCAAGAAATTGTTTTTAAATTATGAAAATAATTGAATTTTTTACAACGATTTTATTATTTTTTTTAAATAATTTATTTCTTCAAAAGATTTTAATTACTTTTTTAGAAAATTGAATTATTGTCAAGAAATTTCTTTAAGATTTTGAAAATTGAAAATAAAATTGAATTCTTGAGAATTTAACTTTTTTTAAAGATAATTAAATTTTTGTCAAGAAATTTTCTTAAAATTTTAAAAATAATTGAATTTTTGTCAACAATTTTATTATTTTTTCAAAATAATTGAATTCTTCAAAAAGAATATAATTATTTTTTAAAGAAAATTGAACTATTGAGAATTTAACTATTTTTTTAAGATAATTGAATTTTTGTCAAGAAATTTTTTTAAAATTTTGAAAATAATTGAATATTTGTCAACGATTTTATTATTTTTTCAAAATTGTATTCTTAAAAAGAAATTAATTATTTTTCAAGATAATTGAATTTTTGTCACGAAATTTTTTTTTATTTTTGAAAATAATTGAATTCTTGACAACGATTTTATTATTTTTTCAAAATAATTTATTTCTGGAAAAGATTTTAATGATTTTTATAGAAAATTGAATAATTGTCAAGAAATTTCTTTAAGATTTTGAAAATAAAATTGAATTCTTGAGAATTTAATTTTTTTTGAAGGATAATTGAGTTTTTGTCAAGAAATTATCTTAAAATTTTAAAAGTAATTGAATTTTTGGCAATAATTTTACTATTTTTCAAAATAATTGAATTCTTCAAAAAGAATGTAATTACTTTTTTTTAAAAATTGAATTATTCTTAAGAAATTTCTTAAAAATTTTGAAAATAAAATTGAACTCTTGAAAATTTAATTACTTTTTTAAGAAAATTGAATTTTTGTCAAGAAATTTTCTTAAAATTTTGAAAATAAAATTAAATTCTTGAGAGTTTAACTATTTTTAAGATAATTGATTTCTTGTTAAGAATATTATTAACATTTTTTTAAATAATTGAATTCTTGCAAAGAATTTAATCATTTAAAAAAATAATGGATTTTTGACAAAATTTAATAAAAATTTTTGAAGATTATTAGATTCTTCTCAAGAATTAGAAGAAAGTTTTAATTTAAAAACTAAAAGTTAGATACGAATTGAAATTGTTTAATCTAAATAATAAAAATTAAAACTATTTTTATTTTATTAAATTAAAAATTCCAAAAAATGAAATTTATTACAAAAATTAAATGCAAACTACGAAATCCTTTAATTTAAAAAATAGCAATAAAAAATTCCCATTTTGAAAGTAATTCTTAGAGTTTAAACTTTTAAAGTAAAAAAAAGAACGTGTGGAAAGGATAAATTGCTTCTTGGAGAGATCAATTGCTGATGAAGGTGTCGATACATACGAAAGGAAGAAGATAAAATATAAAAAAAAAGTTAAGGTTGGCGCCTATGATTGTTTGAGCTGAGTTTGTGCCACCTTTCTCTCTCTCTCTCTCTTCTTTTTTTATCTCTTATTTCTTCCACCCGAACAACAATCTGGCATCGAGATTTTATTGTCCGATTAAACTTCTGATTCGCGTTTGTACTTGTACACGCAATTCTACTTTGCTTCAGGATACATATTATGTTTTTTAAATCTCCACTCGACACTTTTCAAGTTCAGAATGATTTAACTATAGAAAATATAAACGATTATTTAGACGATAAAGAAAAAGTAAATCGCAATTACCAATGAATAATTGCCTCATTTATATTTCTTTCAATCTTTTTTTTTCTTGTATAATATAAAATCAAAATGAGGCTATCAGGCTTCGCACTCGATAAATAATTATAAAAAAAGGAGCTTTAGAACTAAATAAAAGGTAATAAAAACGTGGCTATCGAAAAATTAAATTTGACACCTAAAAAAAATAGTTTTAGTCGATCTGTACAAATTTGATTTTTTCTTTTCCTGACTTTCTCCTGATCTCCATAAAAAATATTAAATTTTCTTCTTAATAAGTTCAATTCTAAATTTTTTAAAAATTTAATTATTTCTTAAAATTTAATTCTTCTAAAAAATTTTATCAAAATTATCAAAAATAATTTATTCGTCTATGAAGAATTTTACGAAAATTCTTTTAAATAATTAAAATATTTTCAAAAATTTGATTACAAACGAAGAAACTAAAAATTATTCAAGTCCTGCAAATAATTCTTTTGTTTGTGAAAATAAGAAAATTATTTCGAAAAATTGTGTTCAAAATTTAAAACAAGTAATTGAATTCTCGCAATGAATTTTTATTATTTATGAAAATAATTAAATTCTTATAAATAAATGAGTGCGAAGCCTTAGCTATTTAATCACTTGCAAAACTTTTTTTTCATTAATTAAAAATTAGAAAATAAATTCAAAACGTTCTTAATTTTAATTCTGATTTTAAATCCTCCTAAAATCACGTAAAAAGAAACGGAATTCATAGAAATTCCTCCCCTTTGAAAAGTGATGAAAAACAACAAATAAATGAAATATGGCTTTCAATTATTATTTCAGAGAAGAAATCTTGGAATCGAATAATATGCAAGACTCATTGTTAGTACAATGCGATTTAAAACTGTGGAAAGTTGCGCAAATGAAAATAGCGTAACACTTATCTGCAATGCTTTTCATAGTTATTCATTTTTACACTTCTGTGGATACGAAATCATTCAACATCCCTCATTACTGTGATTACTCTTCATTACTCCCACTGGATTTATTTATCATATAATTTCACCTTTTTCTCATGCAAAAAGCTCATTCATCCAAAGTGGAAATTATAGAAAAAAAAATCTCACTAACCTTATAAGGAGTCATGAAGAATTCGATTTTCATATTCACGCCTTATCTCCCTTTATATTTTCATCAATGTCCCATTCTCAATTGAAAAGACCAAGTAATATTATATATTCTGCAACTTCTTTTGTGTTTCAAGGTTTCCTTTCGTCTCTCTGAAAAAGAAAAATTACAATTATTATTAAATTACAAAACTCGGTTTCATTTACATTGTTATGTAGAATTGTATTTTAACATTCTCATTTTTTTGTAATACTCTCGTTGAGAATTTATTTGCGAACAATAAATACAATTTCAACGAGACAAATAGTGTTTTTAGTAGTCAAACATTTAGAGAAACTACCGTTTCGCAAATAGTCAGGAAATTAAATAAAAGGAAAAAAAAAGTTCTGTAATAACTTGAATACTGCAAATTAAAATAATTTCTCATTGAAATGACGCATTGAAAATAGAATATGCTTTCAAATAAACGAAAAGAGGAAAAGCGACTTTTCTTATGTTTCACTTATTTAAAAATTTATCGCTAAATATTTCTATTCAATATAAATAATTAGGTAAATCATAATTTTATGAATTTTTTAACTTCTTATCTAAATTGACAATTTAATTTAAAAATGTTATATACTTTCCCGCGGGTCAATTTAAAATTTCTGCCTAAAGAATATTTATTTTAAAAAGGAAAAATCCTCAAAATATAGAAATTAGCAGAATTAGTTTTTCGAAAGTTTCTTTTACTTTTTACTAAAACAAAATTAAAAAAATATCCGAGGCCTGATTTTAATTTTCGTTTCTTTATGTGAAAAAGAAATTTGACCCAATTTACTAAAATTTTGAAATTAAAAATGTAATTTAGTACAGACAGAAAAGAAAAAGAACTAACAAGAAATTTTCTATTTCAGATATTGATTTACCAAAATGGCCAAAATTCAGCAACAAAATGGAGTGGTACCCGGAGGAGGAGGCACAGGGGTCGATGACTTTTCCGATGACGACAGCACACCCTTGACTCAAGATTACGCCGGAAGGTACAACTGAAATTAAAATAAAAATAAAATTAATCTTTCCGCAAAAAAAAATCTTTCTCAATTAAAAATACAAAGTAAAAGACAATGAAAAATAAAAATCCTTTTGAATAAACTAAATCGAAACGCAAAATCAAAATAAATTATCAATTAACAGAAATTTCTAATTAAAAAAAAACTTTTATAAATTCGTTTTCTATATCAACCTATATTCATCTCACAAGACAGAAAATAATTCTTTTTAATTAAACTAAACGAGCGTACATTGTCAATTCAAGCAATAATTCAACTTTCATCATTTAGAGCAGACATCAGAAACTTAGATGAAGATATAAGGATTGTTTCGTAAAATAAGAGTGAAGCATATAATAATCAGTAAAGACAGTTTAAATTAGCAATAAACTTGGATTCTGTCTTGAGGTTTGAAGTAATTAGATAAAAATGTTGTCAGCAATTGATCACTCAAGTGAAAATTCCCACAGTTAACATGACAGACACACACACATACACATAAATTTAATGTGATAGTTGAGTCATTTTGTATCCTTCAAATCAAAAAAGAAAGGTTCTAACAACAACAACAGTTTTAGATTTTAAACTTGATTGAGAGATGCATTTCTGATAAACTATCGTTCAAAGTTATTTTACGCAACAATTTTGCATACCATTTATTATAAAACCATTGAATTTATTGTCTCGAGTTATCACCACGTCTTTTGGAATGCAAACTATTCCAAGGAAAATGTGCCTCTTATCTTGACTCCTGATTAATCGGCTATTAAAGTTCAAGTCCTTTTTCTAATTTTCCCACTTATTTCATATGGCAAATTTTCATTTATTCCAATTAACAAGAAAAATATGTTTAATACCAAAAAGTTTTTGGGGAAAAAATCATTGTTTGCTAAAAAAAATTTTTTTCATTCGAATTTAAAAATGAATAAAGAAAATACAGGGATCGCAGAATCATTTTCCCTTAGAATAGATAAAAAGATAAATTATTTTCTGTAAAAAATGTGATTCTTCATGGGAAATGAATTATCTTTATAAATAATTAAATTCTTTTTTTTGAACTCAATTACTTTTTAAAAATTTCAATCAAATTCTTGACAAAAATACAATTATGTTCACAAATTACTAAATTCTTCTCAAGAATTCAATTATTTACAAAAATTATGATAAAATTTTTACAAAGAATTCAATTCTCTTTATAAATAATCAAATTTCGGTCAGAAATTAAATTATTTTCAAAAAATAAAATTTTGGTCAACAATTCAATTATTTTTATGAAAGTAATAAAATTCTTCGCAAAAATTTATTTATTTTTAAAAATTTTTATAATAATCTTTAAAACAATTCATTTCTTTTTAATACAATTTCAATTAAATTCGATAGAAGAATTTTAATCTTCTTCCACACATTTGAATTATTTTCGAAATATCTTAATAAAATTCTTTGAAAAAGTTTACTTTGTTTTAAAAATAAAAAAAATTCTTCAGAGGAATTCAATTATTTTTAATAGAATTTAAATGAAATTACTCAAAGAAATTACATTATTTTTACAATTTAGTATGAAATCTTTCTAAGGTTTGAAATATTAAAAAAAAATTTCATGAATTTCTTTTATAAGAATCAGGGACTTACACGAACACGAATTTTCTTCTTTTTCGTGTTCGTGTAAGTCCCTGATAAGAATTGATAGTTTTTAATCTTCATTCATTAAGTTATAAAAATTTTTCCAGTTTGAAAATTTAAAATATCTATGAAAGTTTCGAAAATTTTGAATTTAAATTTATTGAAATTTAAAAAGGGTAAAAAGGCATCAATCTGTGATCCCTAAAAATAAAAACAAAGACTAGAATATCTTCGTTATTATTTTTTAAATAAAAATTCTATAAATATTACTAAAGAAATATTTTCCGAATGAAAAAATATTATCCAAGTAAAAGATATTCTTAGAAAAGAAATTTTCCCTCAACTAGGAAAATTGAAGAATCTTTTCTCCAACCATAAACATTCTGCGGTTTTAGAAAACGATGAAGTAATTCTTATTCTAATTTCCAGTCACAGGACAATAGTCGAAACAAAAGGATGGGACGTATTCAGGGATCCACCTCCAAAAATCGATTCAGGATCGATGGCAAATCAAAGATGTGCCGAAGTAACTGTTCAAATTACAAAAGTAATTGTTTATTTACTAGTCTTCGTCATAGTTCTAGGCAGTGGGGTCATCGCCAAGGGAACCATACTTTTCATGACTTCACAGCTGAAAGCTGGTCGGGAAATAGTCTATTGCAATGTACAATTAGGTAAGAAATTCATGCAATTATCGGATAAGTGGTATAGATCGATTCTTAGATTAGTCAACATTTTTTCTTTCATTTTTTTTTTTCATTCTTTTTCTCTTGTAAGTATGAACACTTCAATTTCCTTTTTGCCCTAAAAAAGAAACCGCGAGATAACTTTAAAACATTTTAGATTCCTGTAGACAGAAGAAAAACTCAAGTTAGTTCCAATTCCCACAATTTTCTATAACATACAAATTATTTCCAATACTTTAGAAACATATTATTCTGTAATAAAAAAGAAAAGAAAAGAAAAAAGAACACACAATTATTCCGCTCTATAAAATTGATTGCAATTATGAAAATTGAAACCCCTAACGAATGGATCATTACTATCTATCATTGTGAATTACCTGCAAAAATGTAAAATAGATAAAATTGAAAATTATTTTCATTGAAAGAATTTTAAGTGTCTTATCAATAATAAGATACCCAATATTTTTGTTCTTTTCCTATTTGTCTATAAGTATCGTTCTTATTTTCTTTCTCAAGTCTATAATTATCATTTTTTTATCATTAGAAAAAAAATTACAAAATCACATCAATCCCTTAATCAATTGAAAATAAAAATCTTTTTTATATTATAAGAAACTGTTAAAAAAATAATTATTCTGGATAAAAATAAAATTCATGTCTGTCATTAATTTTCAGGCCGGGAAAAGCAATTTATAGTTACGTTACCCGAAGAGGAGAGAATAGCGTGGATTTGGTGCATCATCATAGCCTTTTCTCTTCCCGAATTCGGGACTTTAGTTCGTAGTATTCGAATGTGTATATTTAAGTCTTGGAAGAAGCCGTTTTCTTCCCATTTTTTTCTCATCTTTCTGATGGAGACCCTTCACGTTGTGGGTTTGGCTCTCATGTTCCTCGCAATTCTCCCCGAGCTGGACGTCGTCAAGGGAGCGATGCTGACAAATTGTGTTTGTTTCGTTCCCGGACTTCTTGGTAAGTTTCTCTTTTTCTTTCCTATGCGACAAAAAACCCGTATGGCTAAGTGAACATTGCATCGTGTTACAAATTCAATTCGAAAACAATTTACGTCTCAAATTTCGTATCGAAAATAAAAGAAAGTAGAAAATAAAATAAATTACATCTTTTACAAAATTAAGTAGAAGAAAAAGTAAACATTTTATTGATATTACTATAATTAATAAAATCTATAGTCGTAGTAATTTATTTCAATTCATAATATTTGAAAAAGAAAAAAATTTTGTTTATTTTAATTAGCACTTTATTTCAATTTTTAAAGTTGAAAAAAATTGTTTATTCTTCTCAGGAAATTTCTCTCTATTCTTGTTGAAAAAAAAATCTTACTTTTTCTTGAATTAGAACAGTAAAATAGATTCAATTAAATATATGTGGAAATTTACTGACTCCAATTCAGATTGGAATTGAGTTGAAGTAAGAAATGTACTGTTTGAGGATTTCAAATAACTGTGAAAGTCTATATGTAAGATTTTGAAATAAATTAGACTTGCATTACCATTGAATTCCCTTTCTCGTCGTAGGTCTTCTCTCGAGAAATAAGAACAAAGACGAGTCAAGGAGATGCGTTCTCGTTCTAGTGGATTTAGCAGCTTTGGCTGCCCAAGCAACGGGATTTGTAGTATGGCCTTTACTCGATAGTTCAAATACTTCATTATGGCTAATTCCGCCGGCACTTATTATGGTATCGTGTGGATGGTGGGAAAACTACGTGTCCGTAAGAAGTCCAATAAGTACGAAACATGCAAATTTCACAATTAATTTAATTATCGTTACCAATTTCTCATTTCGTTTAGGAAAATTCACTTCAATTGTCCTCTCCGTTTATTTTTCCTGAAAATAGAAAAAAAAGTTAGAATGAAAAAATACTTTAGAGAAAAAAACTAAAAAACTAAAAAAACTAAAAAGGGAAAAGAAAAACTAAAAGAAATAAAAAAGACAAAAAATACAGAAAAATGTTTACGAAAATTGCAATTGTCTGATGATTTGAATTCACTTTTAGGTATAGTGAGAGTGTTAGGGAGAGTGAAGAAGGAACTCAGGGTGACGAGATACTTTACCTATGTATTTGTATCCATTTGGAAGATAATAGCCTTTTTCATTACTTCGCTTCTGATTCTCCAAGCTCAAGGCCAGAATGTCGGTCATCTTTTTTCAATGATGGGAGCGGCTTTCAGCGATCATAAAATAATTGTCCACGCCGTTAGACAAGCAGGATCCGATAGGATAACCGATCTATCGGAAATAATTCGAATCGGCGAAACTGAAGTCGTTAATGCCGACTACAATACACCGATTTACGTTCTTCTCTTGCAAATTTTCGGTGCCTATTTCGCATACGTATTTGGTAAGTACAATCTGATTCTCCGAAACAAAAACAAAGCAAATACATTCTATTCTTCTAAAAATGGTATTCCTATTCTCTCTTTTAAAAAGCTTCCTCCGCGCAGCTAAGCAAGTTATTCTATTCAGTGAAGCCGAAGAAAGTTAATTTTTTTGTTTGCCCTTGATTTTCTATTCATTTTAGAAACAACAATTTCAAGTAGTCTCAACTTATATGCGAATTTGAATAAATAATCCTCCCATTTCAGGAAAGTTCGCGTGTAAGATCCTGATTCAAGGATTCAGTTACGCGTTTCCAGTGAGTCTGACAATTCCAGTTTCCATATCGTTACTCATAGCGGCTTGTGGTATTCGCAATAGTAATCCTTGTTTCCTCCATGGGACAATACCAGATTATCTCTTTTACGAATCGCCTCCTTTGTACTTACTTAACGATTTTATTTCCAAACAATACGCCTGGGTTTGGTTGCTCTGGCTATTATCGCAGACATGGATTACACTTCATATTTGGACTCCAAAATGCGAGCGTTTAGCCGCTACGGAGAAGCTCTTTGTCGTGCCGATGTACGATTCCCTGCTCATTGATCAGTCAATGGGACTTAATCGAAAGCGGGACGATCAACCAGAAG
The DNA here is from genome assembly GCA_032873175.1 of Leptopilina drosophilae. NCBI lineage: Eukaryota > Metazoa > Arthropoda > Insecta > Hymenoptera > Figitidae > Leptopilina > Leptopilina drosophilae. The sequence goes on from CM065478.1 coordinate 73,277,039, forward strand.
TCAAGGTCGAGGTGAGAATTCTCTTCTTATTCACAGATGTTATCTAAAATAGCAAAAAATATTATATAGTAAAAATAAAAAATAATATAACTTTAATTTTTCCCTGGCTCTTAATTTAAGAAATTTCTAATCATTTTTAATTGTATTTTAGAAAAATTCAATTATTTCAAAACCAATAGGTTTTGAATTAATTATTTTTGCTGTTAATTAATTGAAATCGTGTTTTTCAGGACTTGGCGGAAATAGAGAAAGAAAAAGGAGACGGCGATTATGAAACAATTTATGAACAAACCGATGGCACTAGTACTCCTCCGTCAGTGGTGAAAAATAGCGATCATGTCACGAGGATATTTGCTTGTGCGACAATGTGGCACGAGAACAAAGAAGAGATGATTGAATTCTTAAAGAGTATTTTGCGATTAGATGAGGATCAGTGTGCAAGACGCGTCGCTCAAAAGTATCTGAAAGTCGTTGATCCTGATTATTACGAATTCGAAAGTAAGTGTCGAAGTAAATTTTATTATTAGCTTCAAATTAATATTCATCATACAATAAAAGCTATTTCAGTTTTAATTCAATTATTAATCGATTAAGTCGATTATTCCGCGTCAAATTGAGAGAGAAAAAAGTAATTTTCCTTCTTTACAATAAATATAAAATTTAATATTCGAATTTGTCACTCGCTGGCAATTTGTATTTTTTTTTAAATTAATTTACTCACTTTTAGCGCATATATTTTTCGATGACGCTTTCGAGCTCTCTGATCATGATGAGAACGAGAGTCAAGTGAATCGATTCGTAAAGCTCTTAGTGGCCACTTTGGATGAAGCTGCTTCAGATGTTCATCAGACTCGAATGCATGTGAGAGCTCCGAAGAAAATACCCACTCCATATGGAGGTCGATTAATTTGGACACTGCCAGGAAAGACCAAGATGATTGCTCACCTAAAGGACAAAAGTAAAATTCGTCACAGAAAACGTTGGAGTCAGGTATAAAGTTAATTAAAATATGATTTAATAATAATTTAACAATATTCAGAATCAAATTCAGAAAAACTTGATTCAAAAAAAGAAAATAGAATCAAATTCAGAAAAAACTTGATACTAATTAAGAAAACAGAATCAAATTCAGAAAAACTTGACATTAATTAAGTTTTCAGAATTCAATTCAGAAAAACTTGATACGAATTTGCAATTATTTTCAGGTCATGTACATGTATTATTTACTTGGACATCGATTAATGGAATTACCAATCAGTGTCGATCGGAAGGAAGTCATTGCAGAAAATACCTTCCTATTGACTCTCGACGGCGATATTGATTTTCAACCGGCAGCTGTAAAATTACTAGTGGATTTGATGAAGAAAAATAAAAACCTCGGAGCCGCTTGTGGACGTATTCATCCCGTTGGATCCGGTACAAAAATCATTCTATCATTATTTTCCGAATAAAATGAAATCAATAGAATTAATTTAACTTAAATAATAATGATAAATTAAACATCATTTTAATTTCTACTAAATTGAAGAGAATATTTACAATAAATAAAAATTGAATTTAGGTCCAATGGTGTGGTACCAGATGTTCGAATATGCAATTGGTCATTGGCTGCAAAAAGCAACTGAACACATGATTGGATGCGTTCTCTGTAGTCCTGGATGTTTCTCTCTTTTCAGAGGAAAGGCACTGATGGATGATAACGTGATGAAAAAATACACAACCAGATCTGAAGAAGCTAGACACTACGTTCAATACGATCAGGGAGAAGATAGATGGCTTTGTACTTTGCTTCTACAAAGAGGCTACAGGGTTAGTAAACCTTTTATAAATTCGAGTCAAAATCTCTCTCTTCCCAAAAAAAAAACAAAAATCAAAAGCTTACAAAACTAAAATACTAATCAATTCATTGACATAAATTTAATAAAATTAATTGTTTATTCAGGTTGAATATTCAGCTGCAAGTGACGCCTATACACACGCTCCTGAGGGTTTCAATGAATTTTACAACCAACGTCGTCGATGGGTGCCTTCAACAATAGCTAATATCTTGGATTTACTAATGGACGCAAAGAGAACGATAAAAATTAACGACAATATTTCCATGCCCTATATATCTTATCAGATCCTTTTGATGGGTAAGACAAATTGATTTAATTAATTTCTATCTGGGTTGCCACGATAATTTAATTTTGTTTCTCCCAAAAACAAAATTTAGACTTTTTCTCTGATCCTAAATAATATTCTGATTCACTTGAAAAATTATTTGATAATAATAATTCTCGAAAATAAATAATAAAACATTCTCGAAAGAATGTTCTTTTATATTTATTTACAAATTTCTCTAATTGAAAAATCACTCGAAAACATCAATAACTTCTTTTTTAAATAAATATGAAATCATTATTATTTTTTCAGAGTAATTAAAATTCTTCAAAAGATTCAAATTCAAACCTTTTTTAAATTCAACAATTTATTTATAAAAATATTTTTACTATAACTTATTCAAAATTATTCTTATCATTTCAATTCAATTACTATTTTCTAGGTTTTTAAACTAAAATCCTTTTTTAAATCAATTATTTTTAATAATTTTTGAAAAGGTTCTTTAAAAATTTTTAAATCCATTTGTTTATAATTTAATTTTACACGAAATTACATCGATTATTACAAAAAACCTTCAATTAAATATTAGAAAATATAAATTTCAAACATGTTTTAAAAAATTCATCTAAAGTTTTTCTGAAAAATTAATTGTACAGAATTATTGTTAGTTAAAACTATGAGAAATTCAGATTTTACTATGAAACCTTTTAAAAATTCAATTACTGCTCAAAATTTATGCTACATCATTAATTAATTATTTAATTATTATCTACAATTTTAACTAAAATTCGTTTTTAAATGAATTTTTATTAGAAAATTCCCACAAAGAATTTTATCAACAAATTTGTAAATAATTAAATTCTTTCGACGAATTTTAATAAATATTATTATTTTAATTGATTTCTATCGTAATTTACGTGAAAGAAACAAAATTTTCTCCTACACCTGAATATTTCAGAAATAGAATAATTCTGCCCATTTTCAGGTGGTACGATTCTTGGACCCGGAACTATTTTCCTTATGTTGGTGGGAGCTTTCGTCGCCGCTTTCAAAATTGACAACTGGACCAGTTTTTACTACAATATCATTCCAATTCTCTTCTTTATGATTGTTTGTTTTACATGTAAATCGAATATTCAGGTAAGTTTAGTTTTTCCCAAAATTTTAAAATACGTTCCTATTTTTTAATAATAAAAATGTTACGTATTCGAAGTCCATAACGTAGATCAACGAAAAAAATTTATTTACTGCATTTAAATATTATTTTTAACTTAATTTTTAAGTATACCACAATTATCATTAAAACAAGAACATCAATTTTTTCTAAATATTTTTTGTATTTTCTGTTATGGTAATAATGCTGCGTTATTTATAATTAATTTATGTTTTTTTCGTCGATCAACTCTTGTTTAATGTTTTTCGTATTTTGCATTTTAACTTATTTAAATGTTTGTCTTATTTTACTGTTTATATTATTTTACTGTTTATACTATTTTACTGTTTATCTTATTTTACTGTTTATCTAATTTACTGTTTATCTTATTTTACTATTTATTTTATTTTACTGTTTATCTTATTCTACTATTTATTTTATTTTATTGTTTATCTTATTTAAAATTTAAATGTTTGTCAATATTGTACCTGCTTGAATGTCGATTCGAAAAAATTGCATCAGATGTGTTCGTCCTTTTAGCTATTATGTGCGCAAATATTGTCAACGGCTTACGCGATGATAATGATGGCTGTGATAGTTGGTACAGCCCTCCAGCTGGGGGAGGACGGTATGGGTTCTCCATCGGCAATATTCTTGACATCACTCTCGACTTCGTTCTTCATAGCAGCTTGTCTCCATCCTCAGGAATTTTGGTGCATAGTCCCCGGTCTCATTTATCTCCTCTCGATTCCATCCATGTACCTTCTCTTGATCCTTTACTCCATCATTAATCTAAACGTCGTCACCTGGGGCACGCGTGAAGTCCAAGTGAAGAAAACCAAAAAGGTTCGTCTGCTTGCTAGCGTTCTCTGTAAAATAAATCGGTGCTGGTAAATAATGGACAAGAAAAAAAGTAACAAGAAAAAAGTAACAGAAAGTAACAAAAAGAAACAAAAAAGTAAACAAAAAAGTAAACAAAAAATAACAAAAAGAAACAAAAAAGTAAACAAAAAATAACAAAAAGAAACAAAAAAGTATCAAGAAAAGAAGAAACACACATGAATGATAAATGGAACATTGGTGATGGAATTTAATTTTGCACTTGCTTGTGACACTTTTTTTTGATAACTAATTCTGATGAAATAGATTCTAGCGGCTGCGGTGATAAGTATTTTTTATGGATTGGTGATGGTTGCGGTAATAACGGCGATATCGATTAACATTGTTGAAGATGGTTTATTCTCGCCATCTCCACTCTTCCTTCTAATGGTAGTTGCTCAATTAACAGTGGCTGCCCTGTTACATCCACAAGAAATTAATTGTCTCTTTTACGGAATTATTTACTACATTTCTGTACCTTCCATGTATCTGGTTCTAATTATATTCTCCGTCTACAATCTTAATGATATTACTTGGGGCACGAGGGAAGTGCGGAAGGAAAAAAATGATGCGGTAATCCCCTTGCGGATTTGTCCTTCGCTAACTTTCAACTACATTCTTTTCTTTTTACACTTTTAATATTAATTCACTCTCCTCATACTAATTTACACTTCTAACACTTATTTGCACTTTTTTTACTATAATTTTATTAATTGACGAGCTCTGAAGAAACGGACTTGTTCTTTGCTTAGTTCCTCTCTTCACAATGCGTCACAATTTTTAACGATTATTATTATAACTAGCAAATGTTACACAGTATTTCAATTATTACTATCATGGTGCAATTTTCAATTCAACTATTTTCGTAAATAATAAAATTTATCAGAGAAATTGAATATTTTTTTAATTTGAATAAATTTAATATTTTTTAATTTTAAAAAAATCAATTTTAAAACAATTTTTTATAAAATTTCTTTTAACAGAATTCAGTCATTTTTAAAAATTGTAATGAAATTCATTTAAAAACTTCAATTCTGTTTCTAAATTTAATTCACATTGTTATTAAACTCGACTGTTTTCAACGAAAGAATTGAAATTGGAGGAAGGAAATAATGATTTTGTTTGAAAATAGGAACTTGAACAAGAAAAGAAAGAAGCCGAGGAAGCGAAACGAAAAGCAAAACAGAAATCTTTACTTGGATTTTTGCAAAATGGAGCAGGAACGAATGACGATGACGAGGGTTCGATTGAAATTTCCCTCGCTGGATTATTTAAGTGCATGCTCTGCACTCACGGCAAGCCATCTTCGGAGAAGCAGCAACTTGTGGCGATTGCCGAGTCCCTCGAGCAACTAGGAAAACGACTTGATACCATCGAAAAGTAAGTTGATTACTCTCTTCAAAATTCACTTCTCGTTCCGATCTCTAAAAAAGAAATACATAAATTTACATAAATAATATATTCCATTTATTGGAAATACAAATATAAATAAATATAAGAAAAGTACATAAAGTAGAAATAAAAAACAGATTTCATTTATTTTATCAAAAATAAAAAATCCTTTTTTCTAAATAAAAAATATATTTATGTTTTATTTAAAAATTAAAATAGAAAATAAATTCTAAAGAGAAAAATAATTTTCTTACAGAGCTGTCGATCCACATGCGCATATATCCGGAAGAAGACGTGCATCGTCAGTGGGTTCGAGAACGGCTGATCATCTTGGGGCAATAGGCGAAGACCCAGCAGAAGACGATGGTCGTGACAGTGAAACGGAAACTGTCGCCAGTCAAAATACCGAAGGAAATCGTGAAAGTCACTTCCCCTCTCGACCCTACTGGCTCGACGACGAAGGACTCAAGAATGGAGAAGTCGATGTCCTCAATCTCCAGGAGGAACAATTCTGGAAAGACCTATTAGACAAGTATCTTTATCCCATCGATGAAGACAAAGCTGAGAAGGTAAAACCGATCACAAGGGAACGATATCTTCAGTTCTATTTTGATTCAAATTTTCCCCAAGTTTTTGAAATATCAAAAACATTCGAAAAATTAAACAAATACGAACTGAAGACATTCCCCATCAAAAATCTCCCTAAAAGCCTAAAACATTTTTTTATTCAATGAGTGTTTAAATCTTTTTTCGTAAAATTTGTTCCTTTCTAATAATTTTCTTTACATTCAGAAAACAATGTTTTGAAATATTTTCACTTTTTATTTTTGTGTTTTATTTTTATTTTTGTGTTTTATTTTTATTTTTTATTTTTATTTTTGTTTTTTATTTTTTCTTTTTTTGCTCTCTTGGCATTGATATTTGTGAAGTCTTACGCTTTTTGGCTATAAAGAAAAATTGCTTGACGCTTTCAAAATTAATTAATATAATTCAAAATTAAAAAATTCTCAAAATTAATCTCAAATGTTCATGTCAGGCTCGTATCGCCAAAGACTTGAAGGATTTACGAGACAAGAGCGTGTTTGCATTCTTTATGATAAACGCTCTCTTCGTGCTGATCGTATTTCTCATGCAACTTAACAAAGACTTGTTGCACGTGAAATGGCCCTTTGGTATCAAGACCAACATCACTTATGATGGAACTTCCCAGGAGGTAAAAATTCACTCCGTGGGTAGCACGTGTTTTCCTGCTCGAATTATTTCGCTGATAAAAGGGGACAATTTTCTTTCATTACTGTAAAGTCGATTTCCACAAACTACGATTCGATTTCGACAAAATACGATTCATCGAAAATAAAAAGTAAAATTCAACTAAATCGCGAAATCAATAGTTACCCTTTTAACACAATCAGAAATAAATTCTACTCAGGCAAATGTGTCGTTACTTGCGGAGTTTTAGTCTATTTTACTAATAAGTTTTTTCTCTTTTTTTTTATTTGACTCTAAACAGGCAAGGATCGCCAACGATTTAATTGAGCTGAGAAACAAGAGTGTCTACGCATTTTTAATGTTCAATACTTTGTTCGTACTGATCGTATTCTTAATGCAACTGAACAAAGATAAACTGCACATCGTATGGCCATTCGGGGTCAAGACGAACATCACCTTCAGTGAAGAATCCAAGGAGGTAGAGGCATTACTGCGGAAAGCCTCGATTTTCAGTTTTTCAATACAGAAAAACTAACAATTTCACCGATGTGCCTCGCTAGATTTTCTTTAAATCATTCTTTTCAAAATTCACTCTTTTCCAGAGAACAAATTTATTTTCATTTCAGTTTCGAATCGACACGAAACTAAACTCTGTTAATACACATTCGAGTCGATATCAAACTAAAACGAAACTAGATTTTTCTAATGGTCTCTCACTCTATCTCTCTTTATCAATAATAAAATTATTGACAAAATTTTCTTTCTTCATCGACTATCTTCAAAAATTTTCAGAAATTTCTCATATTTTTATGAATTATTATTTTCAATTTCAATTATTATTTCAATATATAAACGAGGCATGTCGATTGGTTTTGGAAAATCACATTTGATCAATTTGTTCAGATTTGATCAATTTCTTATCTTGTGAATAACCAAATACGGTTTCAGAGAATAATTAATAATCATGCCCACACTTCCTCTGCAAATGGGATGATTCACCTTCCTACCAATCGTGGGTGTACTAAATTACTAATTTTCAATAAGAATTATTCGATTTTTCTCTATTTATATTAGTAAAATATTTTCCAAATTTACGTTTTGATAATTTAAAAATATTAATTAGGATTTTGCTAAAAAAACAAAATAAAACATCATGAAACAAAAGTTTCGAACGTTCAAATGAACGAAATTTTTTTCATCTTCAGTGTTTTTGAAAATTACTATGGAAAAAAGAAAAATAATTTAAATTAAACAATATTTAGTTAAGAATTAATTTGTTTTAACTTAAAAAATAATTTTTTTGTAAATAAAATACAAATTAGAAGAAGTAAAAAAATATTGTCGTTCATTTGAACGTTCGAAACTTTAGGCACATAAAACACCCACGATTTCGGTTGCACTCAAAAATCTCTTCCTTCAAATGGATGAGGACTAATTTTGATAATCAATTTCTTGGTCACGACTCACGAGAAAATTTCTCATAGGAAATTCACATGATTTTCTCTCAATGTTTTGTGTCTAACTCTTTACATTTTAATTTTTAATACATTTTAGGGATGCACACTACCTGTGATGGTGTACCGGGCACAATTAATAAATGTGACCCTGATCCTGGTCATGGAATATATATATTTTAATATCTTCACGTGGTGGTTGTTAAAAATATGTTTCTCGTATTTGTAATTAATAATAATGACACTACTCTTCATTATGTTTATACACCAAAATTCAATTTTTGATATATTTCCAGAAATATTACCAAAAACAGATCTGAGAAATTTAATTTAGTTGAAATAATTTCTTCCACAATTATAATAATTATTATAAAGAACTTTTTCGATTTTTGGAAGATGATGGAAAAATTAAAAAAGACACAACTTTTTTTTTACTGGAAATCTTTTTGTTTTGTATTAAAATTCATAATAATTTCAAAGCTTATAAGAACAAAAAAAATCAAGACAAAATAGATCTTTTTTATGTTTTCAAAGGTTGCTGGGAATTAAAATCCAGAAATATGTATCTCTAAATTTTATATTGTAAAATTGGTTACTAATTTGAATTAGGGATTGACTTTTTGCTTCTGAATTAGTAATTTTTACCAATAATACTAATAAATAATAATTTCTACTAATTTATTGGTAAAATTTACTAATAATAGGGGAGAATGGGGAGTTATGAAGCATGGGGAGTTGTGAAGCACGGCCATAGATCTCGCATAGTAATTGTTTTGATAGATGTCACTTACTCTGAATATTTTTTCACCTAATATCTTCGTTTTGTAATTGGATTCATTCCAATAGAAGATATTTTGCATATCTTTCAAGACAATGTGTTCAATTTTTCGTTTATAAAGTTTTTTTGTGTGCTCCATTTTGCAGAATTCTTACAAAATTCGCGAACAAATCAAAAAGATAAGTTCACCCATATAATACCCAGCAATGATTAGGTTCTCGAAATTTAAAACGATTTATGCAAAATCGCAATAAAGAATATTTACCAAAAACTATAATTTTTAGCGATTTTTAGTAGTGCTTCACAACTCCCCATGATTTTTAAAAACTTGAAAAAGCAGCTTTTTAGTCCAACTGAAAAAAATTGTCGATTTTATTTCATTTCATGCAAATTATTCAACCAGTAAGCATATTTGAAGACCCTCTAGAGATTCAAGTGGAGAAAATTTGAAATAAAAATTTCTTTTTGAAGTTACAACTCATAAACAAAGCGTGCTTCATAACTCCCCATTCTCCCCTACTAATAAATGGTAATTTTAAGAAATTTATTGGTAAAATTTACTGATTTAAAAGCAAAAAGTCTGTCACTAATTCAAATTAATAAACATTTTTACTGAACTTTTCATAAAATTCCCTGACTTTACCCTGATGATCTAAAATTAATTACATAAATAATTCATTAATTTAAAATTTAAATCTTCCAAAAGTCGAGAATTTTTTTAAATTTAATTCAATAACATGATAATAAAATAAAATAATTTTTTTTTGTAAATACAAAAAAGGTTTTAAAAGTAAAACTCTTCGTTTTGGTAAAATTTCTGAAATAATCATCCTACTGTTACTAGCAATAATAATATTGAAGCATGTCGTCGAAATCTCTGCACTTTTGAATCCAAATAAAACCAAAAAATTTTTAAAATCGATTGAAAATGAATTTCATTTTTTCAATTTGTTTCATAGATTAATTGCTAATTGTCACTGAATTCGAAATTGCAGAGAAATCGAATTATCTGTTAGAAATTGAAAATAAGAAGAAAAATGGTACTGACTTGATAATTTTTTTGCAGATCCACATTTCGAAGGAGTATTTGCAGCTCGAGCCAATTGGTCTCGTTTTCGTATTCTTCTTTGCTCTCATTTTGGTCATCCAATTCACTGCCATGTTGTTCCATCGATTCGGAACATTGGCTCACATTTTGGCCAGCACGACATTGAGCTGCAAAAAGGCGAGATATTTTCAAAATAAATCTCTCATTACATTATTTATCATTGTTTTTTTGTTTTTGAATCAATATTTTAAATTTCAAAAAATTATGTGTAATAGAATTTTAATTATTTAATATTTCAATTTTCGAAAAACAGACTAAAGATCTATCAGAGGAAGCACTGCTGTCAAAACATGCGGTGGAAATAGTAAGGGACTTGCAAAGATTGGATGGCATAGAGGGAGATTACGATGAGGGAAGCGGAAGTGGTCCCGGAAGACGAAAAACTATCAGAAATTTGGAAAAGAGTCGCAGAAAAACGCAGGCGATAAATACTCTCGATGTTGCGTTCCGTCAACGATTCTTCAGTCTCACAGAAGGCAATGGTAAATATTTTGAATCAAATTTAAATTTATTGAAAAATAAATATGATTATCAAAATAAATAAATAGTAATAAATAATTTTGATAATTTCAAAAAAAAATTTTATTTTCTACTCACAGGCCTGCCGCGAAACATGTCAACGAGAAGATCCACCAAGGCCTTCAAAGCATTCGAGGGACGTCGCAACAGCATCATAGCATTGAGAAGGAAATCTCACATGCAAACTTTAGGAGCAAACAACATCTACGGAGCTCCTGGCAATCCTCTTGGAATCCAAGGACGTCCAACGAGAAGTAGTCAAATTTCCGTCAAGGATGTTTTTGAAGGTCACAGTGGGCACGTGAATGCTGCCTACGAAGCTGACGACAGTCCAAGAAACAGTTTGAGACTTCAACCCTTGGCTGGTCAAGTCACTTGGCGAGATCCAAATTCAAATCTGTAAAAATATTTCTCTATTTTTGCAAAACTCTTTAAAAACAACCTTTACCGAATATCAGAATTCAGTAAAAAGAGAACTTTACATTTAGAAAAAAATCTATGATTTTCTTTTTTTTTACTCAAGAAAAAGGAAACATTACTTTTGAGTCAGAGACTGAAGTTCGTTTTATAAATAACTGCATTTCTTCACTATTTTCTCAATTTTCAAGATGTACTAGACATATCACTCACATAGTTCTTTGTAATTCTTGTGTCCACGCAAAATCTGTACTTAAACATTTTTCCTGGCGCTCCAATGACAATTGTATATTTTTAAGAAGCTCAACATATTTTTTTGGTAATTTTTAAAATAAAGAACAAATTGGTGTGTCATTTAGATAGGTTTCTAAAAATTAAATTTCGACTCAATAGACATTGAAAAAAAATGTCAAAACTTTTTTTATACAAAAAATTAAATACTTTCTTAGATTAAATTCTTATAAAATTTCAATTGTTTAAATTTAAATTGTGTATTTCAATTTAAATGATTAACATTCAATTGAAATTGTTCAATTTTAGAAACAATTAATTACCACATAGGTTAATAAGAAAAAAAAACAATTTTTCAATAAGTTGAATTAATCGTAAACTTTAAAAGTTACATTAAAAACTGTAAATAAAAATGCACTTATTGTACAGAAATTTTTATAAAACCTAAGAAATTGTGCATAATGTGAAAGAATAAAACTTGTCCTTCTCATAGTTGTATGTAATAACGTAAATGTATTTAAATTATGATTGATTTTGTAAATGTTTGTATGGAAAGAAAAAGAATGTAAATCTGCGTGTAACTCTCACGATAGCGAATTGTCAAATTATAATCTTTGTAGATAACGTTAAATTTAAGTAAATAATAATTTTGTGTGCAAGTTGCTCAAACTTTTTTTTTGTCACTACTGTTTTATAATTTCCTACTTCTCAACGCAAATGTAAATATAGATTTTATTTAATTACATTTATTCTGTAAAAAACATAATTTGTCACTTACATGAATTTTCGTTAGCAATAAAATTTGTCTTTTTAATTTTTATTCTCTCAGTTCATTTTAAAATCCATAATTTTAGTTTGTAGCATAGATCCTTATTTTTTTGAATTACGAGTTAACGAAACAGTATGAAACAAAAGAATTAACTATAATAGAAAAATAAGTTAAAATAATAAAAGTTTCCAATAATTTTTTGTAATAATTTCAATGAATTATTAATTATGTTATTAAAATTAATTTGAGTTAGGTAAATTTGATAAATTTCTTGTACTATTCGGAAAAATTGGAGCGGATAGCTTCAGTCATGAGAAGAATGTACGCTGAGGTCATATAATCATTGAAACCAATTTGAATACTTGGATTTCTATCATATTCTTCAGAAGACAAAATTAAAATGGAAATAGTGTAAGGTAAAAAAGCCAGGAAGCAGAAGGAGTTTCTTTTAAACCAACTATAAAATAGTAATATGTTTAAAAGGAAATTGTGTTAAAAACATGTTTTCACTCACCCAAAATATCCTCCAATGAAAATCCAATAATAGTCGAGAGAACTGTCAAAGTCTTTGGCGAAACTTCCAAAGAAACTCTCGTCATTCCTATTTCCTTGACTAAATCGTTGATTATATTTCTAAAATTTCCAAAAAATGCAATATTATTACAATTATAATTTAATTTAATATTCTTTATAATTGATTTTACAGTTTCGAAATAATTATTTACCAAGTAAAAAATTTTCCATACTTACTCTAGCTTCTAGAGCACAAATAACTTCAATAATCGCCAACGACAAGGCAAAAGTTCCGAAAATCTGACATTTATGATAATTGAAAACTGCACATAACAAACCACCTTGAGCGATTGTCGATGAAAATCGATAAAATAGTGAATAATTTCGAAAAGGTCTTGTCTTCATTTCCTTCTTTTTCTCCCATTCATTTTCTATCTCTTGAGGATCAATAGCTAAAAATAAAAACAGATTTTTAGGCAAAAAAAATAATTGATCTCTTAACCGTTTATCAATAAAATTCTATTCGCAAAGATTCGAACATTTAAATGAGGAAAATTTATTTATTTATTTTATGATCTATAAGTTTTTAACGTTTAAATGAACAAAATATTGTTTTTCATTAAAAATATTTTCACAAACTGCGAATAGCAATAAAAAATGAAAACTTACATTTTAGAAACTTTGTACATACTTTTTCGATACTTGACGCAAAATTATTGTAATAAAAGTTTAATTTGAAGAAGAAAAGAATAAATTTCATTCATTTGAACTCTTAGAACTCGAATATCTAAGGAAATGAAAAAGAAAATCTTTCAAAAATTACTTACGATAGATCCGAAAGAATAAATTGTAGATTAATGAGCCCAATGATCTGATATAAAATCCAAGAATGCCAATAGACCCAGAAATTAAATACGGCTTGAAAGTTGAGTATTGATCAAAACAATGTTTTCCAAGAACGTAAATGCTAGAACCAGAAGCAAGCAGAAGAAAAGAATTAGACAAAATTGATTCAAGAAACATAAGACACTTTCTGTACAAAAAACAGAACCTGAAAATTAAAAGAAAATTTCATTTGTTTTGAAATGAACTCCCTTCATTATTGTCACTATCGTCACTGATTGTAAAATTTATTTTTCCCCCTAAAAATAAAATGGAAGAAATTTTAAATTTACCATTTTTTGAAATTAAGGAATAAAGTATAAAAAAAATATAAATAATAATAATAAATACCAAAAATAGAAATAGGAAAATATTAAAAATCATTTTAAGAGAAAAAAGATTTTTTATTATCAATATAAAAGTATTAATATAAATATCGATCGAACATTAGTGGATATATAATCATTGTTAGTTCATTGTAAATAAGTCAACATATCATTATAATTATATTATAATATTTACTGTCCACTTTCGTACTTTTGAAAAAAAATAGTTTTATCACTTTATTGATCTCATCACTCGGTGACAATAATTGTGCGATATTGTTTTCTTTCTCAAAAAAGAAATCATATTTACAAACCTAAATTTGTACCCATCATTTGGCACAGATCCTACATTGTATATCGATACTAATTTTTCAACAACTTAATCAGTACGAAACCTTTTCACTAGTACGAAAGTACAGTTTTCGTTTTACAATATTGCAAACTATTTAAGTTTTTCATATAAGTACAAAATTCTAAATACTGTATTAACCCATTCGCAAATATTTGTTATCAGCTTCTGTTTGTATTCGTAAGAAATTATATATTATTGATTTTTATTGCTGTCGTTAATTATTAATAAATGAAAATAATAATTATTATCTTAAACCTTAATGGAAAGAATAATAATTATTATTTTTACAATTTTTTCTAATTTCTTTTTTCTTTTTATAAAAATGTATAAAAATTTCAAGGTAATTTGGGAATAGGTTATCGTATTAACTATTTAAGTTGTTCTCGATAAAAAGCAGTAATAAAAATTATATTTCTCATTGGAAAATATTAGTAAAATAGAAGGTAAAGAAATATGTAAAATATATGTATAATAAAAATATATACGATCGAACTTGCGTAAAATTTTAAAGCCGTAATGAAACATTTAAGTATTGTTATAAACATTATATTAGTTGATATAATTTCATTTGTTATCGTTTAATATTTGTATTAATAGAAGATTCTTTTCTGAAGGCCTTTTTATGAAACTTTGCTTTTTTTTATCAAAAAAGCAATCTTTTATGGCCGTTTTTTTTATTGCAGAGGCAAAAAAAAGTATATTAATTGTACCCGCTCACCGTTCTTGCATATGTTCATCATTTGTACCTTCTTTTTAATTTCTTTTGATAATTTAGGCACGAAAATAATTAAATGTATAAAAAATTGTGTAAATATTACTAGCGTGATAAAGTTCCAATATCTTTAAACGTCGCAATTGCAAAGGCTTCAACGAAGCATAGGCTATATTGTGAAAGATCGATATAAGGAACTTCGAATCTATCACAAAAATCTTCAGAGATGAATCGTGCGACAAAATACGATGTAGCGAGACTTAAAATTGCAAAATTACCATTTTTCAAGCAGACAATTGTCATTATTAATGCTTGAAGAGCAAAAATAATGTCTGTGTAAAATCGATATTTTGAACGATCTCGTGTCGTTGATGTTGGTTCGTAAACTATTGGAAGAAGTCCCAAAGCAAGAAGACATAATCTTCCTTCCTCCCAAATTTTGTATTCGAGGAGAATTTCCGTTGTGAAAAATGCGAACGGCGCTATTTCCACGAGAACGGAAAACCAGTCGTAGAAGTTTCGAAATCTTTTGGTTGTACTCGAAGTCCCTAAAAATTCAAGTAAATATCAATAAATATCAAACATAATTAATAATTCTTAATATTATTTTATTCAAATAAAATTCCGCAAAAGAATTCTTAATTTTTTACGATCCCAAATTTCCGAACGTATAAAAGAAGGAAATTTATGAAATTATATTAATTTCTATTATGAAAAAAGAAAACAATTTATTATGAAAACAATTTTTTAATTTAAAAAAACTTACCAAATCTAATTATTCCTAAAGCGGAGTGCGTAAGTAGAATTTGTAAAGCCCTCACAGCCCAAGTGTGCTCCGTCGCATTGAATAAAAATGAATCTTTGAAGAATTTCATACACACTATTGTGACAATTAATTTCGCCAAATGTGCAACAACACTGCATGGGTTGGCCATGATATTTATCGAGACCTTAAGTCCAACAATAAATAAATTATTAACAATACACAAGACACACTTTAAGTTTACAAAACTTTTATCATAAAAAATGTAAGACACTTACAGAACAAATTGTACACGATGTTAAAAAGTTAACGAATCCAATAAAAAAGTAAATAATTTGACAAAAATAAAAAAAATTTTTTTAAATCTTCAATAACTTACATACACAATTTAATTAATAATCCTTAATAATTAAATTTCAATAAATAATAGAATTTTCAGAAATAAAAATTTTAAGAATTGCAAGTAAAACAATGTCGTACATATTTTATAATTACATAATAAATAATCAAAATACGAGGTTATAAACTCTCACCTTATGTTATATTGTAGATAAGATAAGCTTTTACTTAAATTTTTTTCTCCTTTCTCTCATACTATTAAATTATTTGCGAACAAATTTTTAATTTTTGTGTAAAATGGAAAGTGTCATTTACAAATTCCTTTGTAAAATATAAATAATAAAAAACACAACATTTAGGAAGTCACAATATAGGGGGGTGCTTGTGTTTGTTTTGGTGATGTTTTTTTTAAATTTTTCTTTTACTGACGTTCAATGATTCACTGTATGATTCTAAACTGATGTAAACTTAACACACAAATAATAAAATGACAAACAAAAACAAATTAATTGGTGATTAGAGGATGATAAGAGTGAAGCTACCCTACTACAAACAAGTTAACCTCATTTCTATTTTCTAGCAGACTATAATATTCAAATGTCAAATAGACCAGGAGCGTCACTTGTTGCACTAGGAATTGAAATTTTTTTCCATCAAAATATTCATAAAAAGTTTTTAAATATTAATTAAATAAATATTTACATTATTTTAGTAAATTATCACTTACCTGTTAATTATTTTTTGTACAGTAGCATTTTCGTTGAAATTTTTTAATCATTAATTATCCTCAGGGAGAGACGGTTTTAATCCGCTCCTGACTGAACTCAACACGAAAACACATGTGCCAAAATTGACGTTTGAAAAGTACTTTTTTTTACTTTGTTTATTGCAAAGATTGCAAGTAATATAGTTAATTGTTAATAATTGGTACAATTAATTTTGCCACTTTGTAAAAAATGGAAACAAATGATAGATTGACTTATGAAAATAAAGTGATATTAGCACCTATGGTTAGAATTGGAACTCTTCCCATGCGTCTACTTGCTCTAGAATACGGTGCTGATATTGTTTACACCGAAGAATTAATTGATTGGAAATTAATTCGATCAGTTAGACGAGAAAATAGTAAGTCGAAATTAATCCTATTGCAAAGTTTCCTAATTTTATTGGGAAATTTTTATGGAATTTGTACAAGATGGAAAAAAATGGTTTCCTAACCTCAAATATTTCATTATGTTAAGTTTTAGAATTTCCAGAAAAAAATAAAACAACCTTACAATTAAATTTATGTAATTAGAACAAGACAAAATATTCAAAATAAAAATATTCAAAAATTTTAAAAAGAACTTGTCAAATTTTGTATTATTTTTCAAAAGTTTTACTAAATTTAAATTATTTTTAAAAAAAATTTTCCAAATTTAAATTTTTTGGGCATTTTTTAATTATATTCAATAATAAAACTTTGTGTATTTTAAAAAAATTACTTAGAAATATTTTTAAAAAGCTAATTTTTCGAATTTCTTTGTTAAAAATTTTGAAATATTCTACCCTAATTAATATCTTTGAAAAGAAAAATTGACGGGTTTAATTGTAAAAAATTAGATTTTTTGTATTTAAATAATTAAATTTCCGAAGAAATTGCAAAAAATGCGATCAAAAATTCATAAAGATAATTGATTTAGAGATGAAGTTTAGTTAAAAATTGTAGAAAAGAATTGAATTTTTGAAAGGGTTATAGTTTTAATTTTTAGAAATTATTAAATTTCAGAAGTTGAAATTTGTTAAATTTTATTTCTTGTGAATAAAGAAAGAAGTATTTAAATATTTATTTAGTAAAATTATACAATTTTTTATTATGAATTTTTGTGACAACACTGAATTAAATAAACGACTTTTTCGACTTTTTTTCTACTTTTAATCGACTAAAGCGACTTTTTTTGCTCTTTAAAGTCGATCCGAGGCCTGCGTATGCGAAAAATTATTTTTTTATTTAAATTAAATACTTTTTTTATTTTCTGACAGATGTTCTGGGCACTGTGGACTTTATTGACAAAACAGATGGAACTGTCGTTTTTCGCACAAGTCCCCGTGAAAAGAAACACGTTGTTCTTCAAATTGGAACATGTGACGCAAGTCGAGCATTGAAAGTTGGACAAATGGTCGAAAATGACATTGCGGGAATTGACGTCAACATGGGCTGTCCAAAAAGATTCTCAATTTTGGGAGGAATGGGCGCTGCTCTTCTAGAAAAACCCGACAAGGCAAAGGAAATTCTTCAAACCTTAGTTACTGGTCTCAAAATACCGGTAACTTGTAAAATACGTGTTTTGCCCACCTTAGAAAAAACTCTCGAACTTTGTGATATTCTTGCGTCAACTGGAATATCGGCAATCACCGTTCATGGACGAACAAGAGACGAGAGACCTCAACATCCAAATCGAAATAATATTTTGCAAAAAATCGCTAAACATCTCTCGATTCCAGTAATTGCAAACGGTGGTTCGCGAGAAATTGAAAAGAGATCTGATATATTTAAATTTAAGGAAGAAACTGGATGCAGCAGTGTTATGATTGCCAGAGCTGCCGAATGGAATTGTTCGATATTTAGAAAAGATGGTTTAGTGCCAATAGAGGAAATAATCACCACTTATTTGAAACTTGCTGTCGATTTTGATAATGCACCGACTAATACGAAGTATTGCATTCAAAATATTCTTCGTGATCTTCAAGAGTCGCCGCTGGGGAAAAAGTTTTTGGAAACTCAAACTCTCGAGCAAATATGGTACTTAAATTAATTTAAATACTTTATATTTTATTACTAGAATAAAATCTAACAAATGATTTTCTTTTTTTCAGTGCAGTTTGGGATATGGATGAGTACTGTAGACAAAAGTCGAAAGAATATCAAGAAAAGGGATTAATGGGACGATTTCAAGTCGTTCCCGAATCTATTGCAATAAATACAAATTCGAATGGTTTATATAAAAGAAAATTTGAAGATGATGTAACTTTGATGCAATGTGCATTTATAAGGAACAATTATACCAACGATATAGACCTGCCGAAGACAAAATTATTGAAATGGGTGAAGGAAAATAGGAAGAAAATGCCAGCCTATGAAACGCAACATGCAGATAAACTTTTCCGTTCTATCGTCACTGTTGATGGTAGAAAATATGGTTCATCTTTCTGGTGAGAAGATCGAATTTCACAGATTAAATAATTTTACAAATAACATTTTAGTTTCCATTAATATTAGTATACTTCTATTTCTCTAAATTGTAATTTATCAATGATTCTATCATTATCGATACTACTATTATTATTATTAGCTGAAAACTAAAAAATTTCATATTTTTTACAGGGAAAAGAATAAAAAATTTGCTGAACAAGGAGCAGCTTTAGTATGTCTTTCCTCATTGGGCCTTGTCGATCATGAAACTTTAACACGAAATGGAAATATTCTTGCGTGATATTTACATTTTCTTTGGGAAATATTGAAATGTATAGTTTCTACTTTGAGATTATAAAATGTATACAAACGAAATATTACATTGTAAATATAACTTACTGTATAATATAAAGTACAAAATTCTAACATTCATATTAAATTTTCTGCAACAAACTAAAAATAAATAATAGTAAAAATAAAAATAATTTATACTAATAATCGTTGAATTCCAGATATCTAATTAGATCAAATTTCTGCTAATTTGAATTTTCAGAATAACTTTTGCGAAACAATAATTTATGCAAGAATTTAGAAATTATTTCATTTCCCAGATTTTGTGTTTAATCTGAAATAATTTAAATCTTCTATATAATTTTATTCAAATTTTTAGAAGATAATTAAATTACTTAGACGAATTTTGTTAAAATCTTCGAAAATAATTAATTTCTTTGGTGAAATTTATTTTACATTGTACTGAAAATAATTTCATTCTTTTAGCGGAATTTATCAAGATTTTTCCGAATAAGTGAATTTCTTGGAAATTTCTTTTCTTCTTCTTCTTTCATATTATTTTATTAAAATACTTGATTTTTTGTAAAGAATTTTATTATATTTTTAAAAATAATGGAATTTTTGCTATTAAATTTATTATTCAAAAAAATTATTGAATTCTGGGAATGAATTTTATTAACGTTTTTGAAATTAATCAAATTTCTGCGGTGAGTTTTATTATTCAAAAATTTATTGAATTCCTGGAAAGAATTTTATCAACATTTTTGGAAAACAATAGAATTTGATTAATTTTTAAAGATAATTCAATTATTTGGAGAATTTTTATGAAAATATATTGAAAATAATCGATTTCTTGTAAATAATTTTATTGCTATAAACAAATTTTATCAAGAGCCTAAAGTTCTGAACGTTCAATTGAACGAAATTTTTTTATTTCTTCTAAAAATTACATTTTTATTGCAATTATTTTGCGTTACTATCTAAAAAATTAATTACTGAGTTTCGAAATGTAAAATTTCAGTTTTTAAATTTTTTATGATAAGTAATTTATTAAAATATTTTAAATAAAAAATATTTCGTTCATTTGAACGTTCAAAACTTAAAGATCATATTTTATCAAAATTAGAGAAAATAATTAAATTTGTTCAACAGAAAATTTTATTGAACTTTTAATGAAAATAATTAAATTCGATCAAAGAATTTTGTTACAATTCTAATGAAAATAATTCAATTTCTACTGTGAATTCTATTATTTAAAAAAAATTATATTCTTGTAAAGAATTTTGATATTTTTTGAAAATAGTTGAATTAATTTGATAAAATTCTCCGAAAATAATAAATAACAATAAAATTATTGTGAATTAACGATTTCTTTATCTATTACATTGTTAAATTTAAAAAAATATCTAAAAATCGATTCACCACTGATTTACCGCAAGATTCAATGATAATATTCAAAAAATGTAATTTTAATGTACTAAAATTATTTATTAAAAACAGTATTATCATTTTTTAATACTTAAAGAACGGGAGGTAGAGATTACCTTTTTCCAAATTCTGAGAAAAATTTTGAAACCGATAAATTATTATTAATTGGGCGCGCAAACGAAATTTTCGTGCGTCTTATCAATTACAATTCGATAAGATTAATATATTGATAATAAATTGGCCACTTTCAAAAGCACCTAGGAAACAAACTGCGTTATTCCATATACTATTGTAAAGCATGTCAAATCCTTTAAGAGAAATTTTCAAAAAAACTGATCCCCGTGTCCAAACTTTGGGCGACTATAAAAAATCAATCAACAACAATAAAAATGTTAATATTCAAGAAAATCATACTGAGAGGTAAAATTCTTTTTTAAATACAATAAACAAATTATATTTTCCAAATTGCGTTGTATTATCCCACAACTGATCAAAATCAAATTATTTACTGTTTAGTAGTAGATAAAATAATATTCAAAAATACAAAATTAGTCACTTAATTCTTTCACAATTGAAAATTTACTTTTTTTATATTTTTATTTTCATTTTTTTTTTTTTTTTTTTGAAGTAAATAGCAAAATATTTTTCAAAGGAAAATAAATACTTATTGAGATAATGTATAATTAACATTTTTTCTGTTGTAAATAATTGAAAGTTCTTTCTGTTTAAGGCACGAGACAGAAATTCATTTATGGGATGTATTCAAACAATTTCCACCCCGACCTAAAAGTGGTTCGACAGTGGAGCATAAGGGCTACGAATTTTTCATAAAGTGTCTAAAAGTGTTTGTTTATTTAATTATCTTCTCAGCAATTCTCTCCTTCAGTGTGATTTCAAAATTTACCATTCTTTTCGCTACTACGAATATTAATTTGCAATCCGTTATTTTTTGCAACTCAGGTAATTTTTTTTTTAATATCTAATTAAATAATATTCAAGTTTCACACGTGTGGCTTATTTTCAAATAATTAATTTTTCTCTTGACAAATCCAATAAGACCCGATCGAGAAACCGTGAATAATTTTTTCAGCTAAAAATCTGTGTCCTGTCAATCAGAATTAAATTTTAAATCAATAGAGATTTCATGTAAATCTTTATATAAAAGCAAAATCGAATTGAAAATCAAAATTTCTTTAAGGACAGGAATATAGTATTAAAAAGTAACAACCAGTTCTCTGAACAAAATGACTAATTCTAAATTACATTTCTGTTAAATTAATCCATTTCATTAGAAAAATATTATTTTAGATGTGAACAATTCCTCGGAGAATAGACTTTTAGCAAATTTACCACAAAGTGGACGTATCGCGTGGATGTGGTGTATAATAATGGCTTTCATTATACCGGAAGTCTTAGGAATAATTAGCGCAATCAAAGCCTGTATATTCAAGAATTTTAAATCTGATGAATTCCCTTCGTTCGCAAATTTTTTATTTTCAATTTTTATTGAAATTTTACACAGCGTGGGAATGGCTTTATTATTTTTAGTTTGTCTACCAAATCTCAATGTTCTTCAAGCTGCTTCTATTATGAGTTGCATCTGTTTCGTACCCAGTTTACTTGGTAATTATTTTTTTTTACTATTTTACAAAAAGATAAAGAAGCAATTTACTGGAAAATCGACAGTATTTTTCTCTCATTTTTTCGTAAAATTCGAATCAGTAATTATAAATCTACATTTTCTGTATTTTACAGCTTTTATTGAAACTGGTACCAAATATTATCATAGTCCACAGTTGAAGACTCTTCTTCCTGTTTTGGCCGATGGTTTTGCATTTGCTTTACAAATTGCAGGATTATTGGCAAGCATTTTTTTTCAACACAGAGACAGATCTGAATCAATGTACATTCTTCCGGTAGCTTTGATTTTATCTTCACTTCGCTGGTGGCCAAATTATGTTTCCTCTGAAGGAAAGACAGGTATTTGACTCTTTTTTTTTCTTTTTTAAAGTTTTCACTGAAATTTTTTTAGTAATAAAATTTAATTTCGTTTTCTTTCTATAGAATCTTGGTTGAGTAAGATAAAAAATGACTTGGAGCCGTCACGAATTTGCCTGCAAGGTGTCACAGCGATTGTTAGGATAATTGTTTTCATAATGAGTGCTCTCTTAATTGCCTACTTTAAGAATTACGATTTAACACAATTTTTCAGCGGTTTTTGGATAAAGGAGTACAGTATTCCAGTTACGAATTCTAATGGAACAACAGTAATATCACTGAACAAAAGCTCCTCCATGCAATTTAATTTTCTAATCATTCATGCTTTCAGCAGTGTCTTCGCTTATGCATTTGGTAAGAGTGAATTTTTCTTTCTACTTAGCATTTCATTATCCAATTCAGTCTTCAAAGATCAAGAGTTTTTTTTATTACTTTTTGTATTAATATAAAAAGATACAAAAAAACAACTGCGGCTAGAAATAAAACTTAAGGAATAAAATTAACATGTTTGCGAAATTTTCATGTCATTTTATTTCAGGTAAATTTGCGTGTAAAACTTTAATGCACAAATTTGGATTTGCATTGCCACTTGTACTATCGACACCGATAATTAATATTATTCTACTTTTCGCTTATATTTCGAGGGCAAAAAATGCATGCGCTTTCCATGGATTTATTCCCGATTATCTCTTCTTCGATGTTCCTGATTTAGAATCATTTGAAATGATCGT
This sequence comes from Leptopilina drosophilae, assembly GCA_032873175.1. Classification (NCBI taxonomy): domain Eukaryota; kingdom Metazoa; phylum Arthropoda; class Insecta; order Hymenoptera; family Figitidae; genus Leptopilina; species Leptopilina drosophilae. The sequence goes on from CM065478.1 coordinate 73,300,558, forward strand.
TTCTGAATGGTACATTTGGCTGTCGATTTTTTGGTGGATTTCACAAGTGTGGATTACGTTTCACACGTGGACATCTAACTGTGAAAGATTAGCAAAAGCCGAACATATTTTTGCTATTTTAACTTATGATTCTCTCATTATCGATCAGTGCTTGTCCCTAAATCGAAAGCGAGAGAGAAAACGTAAATACACCGGAGTTCCACTAAAAAAGGTAAGTGCGTTTTATTAAACATTTTTTTTTGTTTTTAAAATATAATTTTCATTCTTATTTAAGAGGATGTCCAAATCAATTTAATTTTTCGAACGCAATTTTGAAAAATTTTAACGACTTTGAGTTCCTTTTTTATTTTTCAAACCACAAAATTCTAAAGAATACTAATTTTATTTTTAGCGAAATTAAAATCCACAACGTTGAGCAATGAAAAAAATTTTGATTTGAATTTAACTTAGAAATTTATATTATATTGATATTAAATTTATTATTAATATTATTATGGCTTTTATAATTTCAGGACAATGATGTTAAAGTTGACGAAAGCCTCACGTTTATTAAAGCATGTGCAACAATGTGGCATGAAACGGAAAATGAAATGAATAAATTGATCAGCAGTATATTAAGATTAGACAGGGACAATTGTGCCATGAGAGTTGTTCAAGAACATTTTGATGTTCGCATACCAGATTATTATCATCTTGAAGGTAATATAAATATTCGCTTCACTTAATTAAAATTAATTGTAATTTTTATTGTTAATAATGATGTAAACTTTATTTTTACAGTTCATATTTTCTTTGATGACGCATTTCAGTGCGTTCATAAATGCCAAGGGAGTTGTATAAATGAAAATGAAACTCAAGTAAATGAGTATGTTATTAAATTTGTTAAGACAGTGGAGCAAAATTTAAAGAAAATGAGAATGCGTGCAAGACCCCCTGAAAAATGTCCCACTCCCTTTGGAGGACGTTTAAAATGGATTTTACCGGGTGGATGTATTTTAATTGTTCATCTTAAAGATAAAAACAAAATTCGTCACAGAAAACGATGGAGCCAGGTAGAAAACTGAGTTAAATTTTACTATTTTAATTATTAATAAAAATAATAATAATCATAGTAATAGTAATAATAGTACTAATAATAATAATAATAATAATAATAATAATAATAGAAATAATAATTTGGAAATTAACGTCAATAATAAAAATTATAAACCGAAAAGTTTTTCCGTTATAGGTCATGTACATGTACTATTTGCTAGGCTACAATTTAATGGAACTGCCAATCGATTTAGAGCAAAAAGCAAAAATTGCAGAGAACACTTATATTCTAACTTTAGATGGTGATATAGACTTTCATCCGAACGCTGTTAAAACTTTGATAGATTTGATGAAAAGAGATAAAAGTTTAGGCGCAGCTTGTGGTCGAATTCATCCAATCGGACAAGGTATGCCTAAATTTCTAAAAAACAAATAAAAACAAAAGTTTACTGGCTAATTTATTGTTCGTTAACAGGGTGTCTACTATTTTCATTCAACAAAATTCCCGGTTATGGTCTAATTTTTTCCCGATTTTCTTTTCTCATAAAATACAATACAATTCTATTGATAATAATTGAATTTCTGCAAAGAATTGTACTATTTACAAAAATAATTGAAATCCTTCCAAAGAATGATATTATTTATAAAAATTATTTTGATTACTGTGAAGAATTTTATTACAATTTTAAAAAAAGCAGTGATAATAGAATAATATAATTTTCAGAAACAAAAAATTGATTTAAAACTTTAAGAGGGACTCTATATTTTAAAAATAAAATTATAATTACGGTCACTAACTTCCCTTGATTATTTTCGAAAAATTTTAATTAAAATTCTTTCAAAGAATTAAATTATTTTTCAAAAAAGAAATGTAAAGAAATTTCAATTATTTCAAACATTTTTAATTATTTGTTTAGAAAAATTAAATTATCTTGAAAAAATGGAATTGAAAAATTTCAACAATTTTATTTTTCAGAAATTAAAAAAAAATTTGCGAGAATTCAATTTTAATAAAAAATTCGAATTGCATATCGGTTTTTTTAAAATTAACTAATAACATTTTTAATTATTAATCTTCGCACTAATAAACATGAATTCATTAAAATGTGACTATAAATTCCAATTATTAATTATTAAATTAAAATACTTTGAAAATTTTATTTGTTAAAAAGTTTCTAAAGAAATTCTTTAACAAATTCAATTACATATTTTCAGTCGAATTTCACAATATTTCTATTAATTCCATAATTTTTTAAATTTATTTACATAAACTGTTTAAAGTAGTTCCTGACTTTTACTATCAAATTAATTTTTTTAACTAATTCAAAGTTAGAGAAGAGTAGAAATATCTGTAAAAATTAAAATAAAAAGTAATTTTTTTAAAAACAATTTAAAATAATAAAACTTTTTTTAATTTTGGTGAAAAAATCCCCATTTTTGTATAAAAATCCCGGTTAATTCCCGGTTTTCCCGGTTAGTAGACACCCTAGTTAATTATTAATAATTATGAATTTATTTCATGGATTTATCTCAATTATTAACAAATTTAGGTCCAATTGTGTGGTTTCAAAAATTCGAGTACGCCATAGGTCACTGGCTGCAAAAATCAACAGAACACACAATTGGTTGTGTTCTCTGCAGTCCAGGATGTTTTTCACTATTTCGAGCAAAAGCCCTTATGGATTATAACGTTATGAGGAAATACGCCACAGAATCAACTGAAGCAAGACACTATATTCAATATGATCAGGGAGAAGATCGATGGCTTTGCACTCTTATTTTGCAAATGGGTTACAGGGTAAATATCACGCAAGTCATAATTTTGAAAAGTACTATGAAAATTAATTAATCATTCAAAAATAGGTGGAATATTCTGCGGCAAGTGATGCCTACACTCACGCACCGGAAAATTTTAGTGAATTTTTCATTCAACGTCGACGATGGATTCCTTCGACAATGGCAAATATTTTTGATCTACTGAGTACTTCCGAGGAAACAAGAGAATGCAATAACGATATATCGTCTCTATATATTTTTTACCAATGGGTATTAATGGGTAATCATGAATTTTCATTTCCTTTGTAATTTTTTGTTTGTTCGCTAGCTAGAATTAATTTTCGATGATAATTTGCTTTTAGTAAAATATAAACATTTTCTTTTTCAACTATAGGAGCCACTATTATTGGACCAGGTACGATTTTCTCAATGTTAGTCGGAGCTTTTGTTTCTGCTTTTCGAATTGATATCTGGACCAGTTTTTCCTTCAATTTCGTTCCATTATTGTTGTTCATACTTGCATGCATCTACTGCAAGGAGTCTATACAAGTAAAATTTTTAATTTATCTTCCTATTGTCTTCCTTTGTCTTCCAACAAAAACACCAAATTTTTTCAATTTAAAAATTAATGAAAAGTTCATTTAATTTTTGTAACTGAATTGCTGTGTTAAAAATTTTAATAAAAGAAATTAGTTTTTTTCGAGAAATTTGTTAATATTCTTTGGAAAATAATTAAATTTATTGTTTACGAAAATAATAAATAATAATCAGTTCAATAAATGGTTAATAAGGATTCTTTTTAATTTGGAATTTAAAATAATGTTAAAACCACTGGAAATAATAATAGTAGTAAAAAATTGTTTTGCTTGAATTTTTTTTTTTGTTTCAACAGTTAAAATTAGCGGAGATAATTTCAACAATTTATGGATTAATTATGGGCATTGTCCTAGTGGGAATAGTTGTTCAAATTTCTGAAGACGGACTTCTCGCACCGAGCACATTGTTATTCTTCATCATAACTGGTCAGATAATAATAGCAGGATTTCTTCATCCTCGAGAAGTGTCCTGCCTTATTTGCATAGTTATTTACTATCTCACTGTACCTTCCATGTACATGCTTTTAATTATTTTTGCTCTTTTCAATCTTCACAATATTTCTTGGGGAACTCGAGATGCGAAACCGCCTGTCAATCCTAATACCGTACGTAAATTCTATCTATTCTCTCAGTATTTGATTCTTTTACAATAAATAATAAATTACTAAATTCTAATTAAATTAAATTTTATTTTATTTCAATTAAATTCCAATTTAGTAAATAAATGCAAAAAAGGAAATTTTCTTGATCCATTTTCGAAAATGGATTTTTCTCAAACAAATGGAAAAATAAATCTTAATTTGATTTTTTCTCTTTTCAAAGGAAATTAAGGAAGAAGACGCTGAGAAAAATGGAGATAAAATGAAAAAAGACAAATATTCTGCAATTAAAGACCTGATTGATTTTATTTTGGATAAATTATTTAAATGCTGTATGTACAGTGGGGAATCTAAAGAGGAAATGAAAATCAATCATTGTATTCAAACGCTCTCACGAATAGAGGAAAGACTGAAGATAATTGACAAGTAAATAATTTTCATCTCTAAAAGCGTTAGATAATAATTTTCGTCGCCAACTTCTAGGAAATTATATTTTTTCCTACCAATTCTCAAATACCGAAAGATAAATGACTTTTTAATACTTTTTTTTTAGAAAAGTCGACGATAATCCTGAATCAATTGTCGAATGTGTGAATTCGGTGATAAATGAAAAGGAATCTGTTACTCTAACCATGAGTAAATCAGAAAAGGACAGTGTTCTTGACACTAAATCAGAAGAAGATACATTATTCGATAAAGATAGTTCCAGTTATAGAACTCGTGTAGAATCTAGTTGTGAATTTGATGAATCTGAATGTTCCGAAAGTGACAGTGAGAGTGTCAGTAGCGATAGAAGTTCTTTGGAATCTGTTAAAAATGATACGGACTTTACTGTCAATCCCCCATGGATATTTGATGATGAATTGGGAAAAGGTAGAGTGAGTTTTATCATTAAAAAAGAAGAAACCTTTTGGAACGATGTCATTGAAGCTTATTTAAAACCAATTCCAATGGATGAAGAAACTAGAAAGAAAAATGTTGGTTTCATTATTATTACTATTATTAATTATTATTATTTTTACTATTGTCATTCTTATTATTATTATTATTTCTATTATTATTAAATATTATTTATTACTATTTTTTAACTTATTCAATTGTTCGTAAATAATAATTTATATTCATTAAAATTTTCAACAGTCAAAAGAAACAAAATTTTTTTGCAGTTTAAATATTCTCAATCATTATCACTCTGAATTGAAAAATAATATACTTTCTAACATTATTATTTATTAATTGTTTTAATATACAAAATAATTTTTTTTAAAGAAAATACAAATAAAACTTTAGGGATGTACATAAAAATTTATAAACTGGTCAATTCTGTTTCTAGGAAAAAGTTGCAAAGGATTTGAAAGATTTGCGGAACAAGTGTATTTTTCAATTTTTAATGATAAACACGCTGTATATATTAATGATTTTTGTTATGCAACTTAACAAAGACAAACTTCATATAGAATGGCCTTTTGGATCAACTTATAATATCACATATAACAATGAAAATCCGTATGTAGGTATAAGTTCAAAAAAATTATTATTATGCAAATTTCAAATTTTTTTATCAATTTCAATTTTTGACTGATTTTTAGATTCAAAATTTTAAAGAATTCACTTATTAATTAATAAACTGTCATTATTATTTTCTGAAATATTAATAAAATTCTTTGAAACAATTCAATTATTTTCAAAAATTGTAATAAAACACTTTGCAAGAATTCAATTAACTAAATTCCTCCTGAGAATTTTTATTTTCATCGAAATAATTAAATTGTTTTCCCAAAAATTTTGATTCAAATTCAATTATTTTCATAAATAAAAACATTTTTTAGAAATATTCAATTGTTTTAAATACAATTGCAATAAAAATGTATAAAAATCAAATATTTAAAAATTTTTTTATAAAATTTAATTACTTTCAATACATTTAAACTAAATTTCTCGAAAAAATTTAATTATTTTTAATAATTTAAATAAACATTCTTCGTAAGAAATTAATTATTTTAAAAACAGTTTTAATAAAATTTTGTTGATAGAATTAAATTATTCTTAAAAACAATAAAATTGCTTGAATGAATTTAATTATTTTCAAAAGTTTTTAATTAAATTCTTCGAAACAATTTGCTTCTTTTTAAGAAATATTTTAAAATTCCACGAATAAATTGAATTATTTCAGATCGAAAATTGCAAATGTTAAAAAATCAAAATTATGTACTTTCTTTTGTAAATGTCTTTTAAAAGAAAAAAAATCCACTTATTAACCCAATAATATAGTGAATAATATAATTTCATTAATTTAAAAATTGAAAATAAAATAAAATATTCGTATTTAATTAAGTCCCTTAATTTTTTCCAGATAATATACGTTGAAGAATATTCTTTACGTCTCGAACCAATCGGTTGTGTGTTCATTATAACATTCTTCAGTATTATTTTCGTTCAATTTGTATCAATGTTGTTTCACCGATTTGAAACATTCTCTCATTTGTTGGCTCAAACCTCTTTGGATTTGTATTGTTGCAAAAAAGTGAGTATATTTCATTTTGAATTTAAAATATTTCTAAAGACAATATTTTGTTTCGTGGTAAAAAATTGTTCATGCATAACATAATTAAATAAATAATGTTCACTATTTTCAATCTGCAGACTGGCCTTTCTGATAAGACCATTGTCAATCGGTATCACGACATATTTTCCAAATATCTGCTAAAAGCTTACGACAAAATGATTCAAGGTGATACAATAAGAGCCATGCAACCACCTGAAATTAGAAAAACTATTCTCGACCATACAGAACGCAAGGAGTCGTATAATATGGACAATTTTGATACATTATTTCATGAATATTTAGATAGAAGTGATTTGGCTGGTAAAAATTATTTATTTTCCCACATTATTATGAACGAAATAAGAATTATTTATGAGCAAATGAAATTGACGATTGTATTTTAAATTTCAATATTAATTTTTCAAATATTAAAATAATTATGACAATTTCAATAATTAATCTCTAAGTTTTAAATAGTAGATTTCTTCTAATTATGGAGTGTGAATTTGTTCACCAATTAAATAGTAAAAAATATTTTTTCAATTTATTTTAATAATTAAAATTTTATTTTCCAGAAAAATCAGGAAAATTTAATCAAAGTGTAATAAATGCTATGGATCGTCATTCAACTCTTCATAGAACTGAACAAAGAGAAAAAACTTCGAGTCCTATTTATGAAAGTGCATACGATTTGAGGAAAAGTCCTCAAAATGAAGAACTTACTAGGAAACATTCTTCTCATGACAATGGCGGTTTCATTTCAGACTAAACTTATTAAATTTCTTTTTATTCCATAACTTAATAAATATACTTAAGAATTTATTAAATTTTCGAAAATGGAAATCGTAATAAAATTTTCTAAAATATTTGTAATTGCGTAAAAAAAAGGTTCCTATATTCTCCTCAGAGAGAACAAAATTCTTATTCTAAAAATATTTTAAAACATTTACTCACAGTAGTTGAATAAATTGACAGTCCTGATTCATCATTGTTGAAAATTGATTACTGATCGGATAATTTCCTCTTTGGATACAGATTTCTTCCAGAATTCTCCTGATATTTTTTCTATTCTTTTCTTGTTGTAATTAACATTACAGCATTTTCGGACTAGCTCAAGATGATCTGTTTAAATTTACTTGGTGTCTGTAGGTAGGTGATCATGAAGGTGCCACATCTTATTTTCTTGATTTCTAGAAACGGCCTGAAGAAATACAAAAAGAAATTTGAAAATTATAATTTTTAAATAAAAAAAATTCTAAAAATTAAATCATTAAAAAAAGTAAAAAATTGAATCTAATAATTTATTCTTTATTAAAAAGTTACTTTTAAAACTGTCAAAATGAAATAAAACAAAAACATTTGTTTTTTTAAGAAGAAAATAAATAAAAATTTACTCACCAATTAGAAATTTCATCTTTAGAATGTTGACAACACAATATCCTCTGGATTCCTGCAAGTGATGATAGTAGAGCCACTCTACTTCACGTTTTCCTTCCTCCGTTGTGCGCCATCTTCTTCGCCCTTATTCCTTGGTCATCCTCCAACTTTAAAAGTGTCCAAAATAGAAACCTAACCCCAAATTCCTTTATGTGGAATCTTTGGTATTTTGAAATTTCAATGAGGAAGAAACATCATTTTTGAGTAAGTTTTACATTTGCAACCTAGACATCATGGATTACAGATGATGTGTTTTAGTAAACTAAACTAGGCTAGGCCACCCCGGTTCCCCACCTGGGGTCACCCTTCTCCTCTGGGTGGGGCCCTTGGCGGCCTCTCCAACCGAGGAGACCCAGAGGGTCTCAACCCGGGAGAGCTAGCTAACACCACCGTCGCCGGTGGCTGCCGGCCGCCAAATGAGCTCCGCGCACAGTATCTACGCATGTTGGGAGTGTCGCGCTCCTATTGGCTGCCGCGTCGACCAAAGAGCGCGCGCCATTCCCAACGCGTACAACAGCGCGCTCCTTTCGATTATTGAAACTAAATAAACATCAACAACATTTCCGTGGATCTCCGCAAACTGTTTTATAAAAGTTTAATAAAAAAAGGTAAGCAATAAGAATTTATTATTAGAATTAATTTTTTATTATTACTGTGGCTTTTTTTTCTTTCCTTCTCTTCGACTTTTATCTCTTCCTTTTCTGTATTTCTTTTGTTTTTTTCATTTTTCTCCCTTCTATTGCCACTCTATTGTTTCTTCTCATTTCCTTTCTTCTTTGAGTCTCTGCTTGCTTTTCTCATTTAAATAAGTAAAAAAAGTTTTAATACAAATAAATTGTTTATTTAAATAATAAAATTTTTTGTTGTTTTTTAAATGCAAGATGCAACGCTAAACGTTAACGTACATTGGTATTTTTTTGCGTTGCGTTTTTCTTTACATTTGCCATGTACTAACAACGTTAGAGACATTCCATAAATTTGATGAATACATTGTAATAAAAAAATTGTTTTTTCCTAAAGATGATTTTTCTAAACCGAAAAATTAAAATAGTCTAAACCACTTTAAAATAAATAAAAATTGATTTAATTAATTAATTCAAATTATTTGAAAAACATTTATTTAAATAAAAGTAAATCTAATTTGGGCCAATTAAATAATTAATTGAATTTTATTATTATTTTTATAAATAAATAAATTAATAGTTTAAAAATAAATTAATTAATAATTTCCTCATCTGAAATAGGTAAATTTTTTTTTGATACATTAAAGTGTACGGTAGGAAGAAATTTATTTTTCGCGATAAATGTGAGAATGAATGTTATAATAAATTTTCTCTTTGATGGGTGGAAATCAATTGAAAATTCACAAGTTCATTATATCTAGGTTAAAATCAATACTTCTTTTTTTCTTCTTTAAAACTCTTCATTTTATCATTTCGTTAGTTTTAAAAATCACAAACTAATTATTTCTCGTAGTACATACACGCTTTATTGCAAAACTCTTAACAACTTTTTATTTGTTCTATTTTATTCATTCTGGTAAAATGATTATATAAAATAATTTATTTTATTATTAATTAATATATTTTTGTTTCAGTTCAAGATGGAAATGGCCAGGGACACGAGCTATTACAATAATTGTAAGTAAAAAAAATTAAATAATTTTTAAAACAATTGAATAATTTTTTATTAATAATTTTTCTTTTTTCAGTAAGTGAGAATGATTTGGCGGAAGAGCTGAAAATAATGGTGGAAAGTTTAAAAAATTTGCGCGAGGCGCAACATCAAAATAAACGAGTATCCAATGTTAAGTTTTTTTTAAGGTGAAAAATATTTTAAATGAATTGCCTTTTTTAAAAAAAAATTTACTTTTCTTCATTTTATTTATTTTATTTATTTATTATTTACTTAATATTTATTTATTTTTATTTCATTTTTTTTAGATGCCGAGAGACAGCAGGCAGTGCTGCAGATGAGGAGAAAGCAGCACGTTAATGACGAGAAAATTAGGAGTCATAATAGGGCCACGAGGAGATGCACCTGGTGCCAACCGCACAATGATGCTGTTCGGGAACTAAAGAATGAAAATTATATTTTAAACAAAAAAATTAAAAATTTGGAGAATTTAAAATTTAATGGTAAGAAATAATTTAAAAAAAAAAAAATGTATTGACAATTTTTGAAAATTATTTAATATTTTCATTTTTATTGTTTTCAGCAGAGTGACTTCAGAACACCAAAATTGAACTAACATTTGTGGGAGAAGAATCCGGCATTCTACTGGCAACTATTGGTACTGTATAGTACATTCTTCAAAACACTTGGTATTCTTTTTATTTTATTTATCCCTTTTTTTATTTGTTCTATTTTATTCATTCTGGTAAAATGATTATATAAAATAATTTATTTTATTATTAATTAATATATTTTTGTTTCAGTTCAAGATGTCAATGGCCAGAGACACGAGCTATTACAATAATTGTAAGTAAAAAAAATTGAATAATTTTTTATTAATAATTTTTCTTCCAGTAAGTGAGAGTGAATTGGCGGAAAAGCTAAAAGTCATGGAGGAAAGTTTAAAAAATTTGCGCGAGGCGCAGCAACAAAATAAACGCGTGTCAAATGGTAAGTTTTTTTAAGGTGAAAAATATTTTAAATGAATTGCCTCTTTTAAAAATTATTTACTTTTGTTCATTTTATTTATTTATTATTTACTTAGTATTTATTTATTTTTTGGTTTGGTTGTTCCTTAGCGATTAAATGTAGATGACTAAAGTTTGTGTGTCCAATTCTAAATCTATTTATGATGGTTTCTTCTTTACGATTTTTAGGTTTAAATAGAAGTTGCTCGTTTGTATTTTGTCTAATGTTATGAAGTTTAGTTAAATTATTTTTCCATTGAAAGTCCTATATTTATTTTATTTTGTTAAAGAAAACTTTTTAATTTTCTGAAATATTTGGAGTTGCAGTGGGGTCTATAAGTAATATTTTTGTTGCTTCCTTTGCTGCTTTATCTGCTGGTTCATTTCCAATGATTCCTTGATGTGCCGGAATCCAGAATAATAATATGGTGATGTGGTTTTGGGAAAGTTCGATTATTTCTCTTTGTATATTTTTAATTAGTGGATTTTTATTATTTTTATTAAGAATTGCTGAAATGCTGGATTTTGAGTCAGAAAAATAATGGTTTTTTTATGTGTAGATTGTTTTTTTATTAGTGTTATTGTTTTGTAAATTGCAAAAGCTTCACAGGAGAATATTGTAAATTGTTCAGGAAATTTCATGGAGAATAAGGTTTCACTTTCAGAGGTAATAGCACAAGCTGTATTTCTATTAATTATTGATCCATCTGTGTAAAATTTCATATTCTGGATATTTTTCTTGTTTTCTACCCATACTTAATTCCCTACACATAGTTTCCACATCAGCTTGTTCTGATTGGAAATTTGTGAGTAAGGAATATAAGTCGGGATGATTTTTCCCTAACAGGAGGTGGAAGCGATTATGCCACCCCTCACTACAATTATTAGTTCTTTGAGCGCCACTCAAAGTGGCATTATACTGATTCCACAAAGAAATAGGGTAGCGAGGGGGGACAGCCCTTCGTCTTCCTCTAGCACAGTAACCTTGAAGGTACCATCCAGAAACCAAGTTCCACACGTTGACAATATTTCCATATTTCTCCTCGTCGAGAAAATGATAGTACGACCATGCTGAATATCATCGTCGTCCCGAGAATCGTATAGAAGAAATTTGTCTCCTGCTCTGGTGTTTTGAAATTTAGGGGGAATTTCAGCTAAATCCTCTATGGATGTCGGGTTGGTAGGAAAATTCTTTCGACGTCGCAACCTTACAGATTTTTTTAGATTTTCGCGTTCCGGTAATTGACTGAGGACTCCATCTGGAACGTTAGTGAGTTCACGGCGAAGAATCGCTGCCGGCGGTAATTCGGGATGTTCTTCTGCAGTTCTTTTTATTCTATGTTTTACTACTGCAGCCTCACATTCTTCACGATTGGGAACATCAGTATGAGGTGATTTGTCAATACCTACAATACGTCAATTTAGGTTACGTCAATTAAGGTTACGTTAATTAAGGTTACATAAAAACATTCTGAAAAATTTTAAGATATTACTGTTACGTCCCAAAATTTATAATTAAGGTCTGTAACAATCCTTTGTTTTAAATTTTATTTTTAAGCCTAGACTTGCGTCCAATAGCTTGGGAATACTTTCATTTTATTCTTCTTTAGTTTGATTTAATTAGAAAAAGAATTAAGGATGATAAAATAAAAAGACGGAATGAGATCTTTCTTTAACAAATATCAAGTTTCATACTTGATCTCGAATTCAAAGGTTTAACATATAAGGAATCACTGAAGGTTTTAATTGAACTTTAAAATCGATGGAATATTCGTACACAAATATCAAGTATACTCCTATTCGGGATATGGAATTTAATGACAAGATTTTAGAAATAAGATGAGATAGTAATTTTAAAATAGTACTCACTTTTTATTATAATTTCGAAGTTGAATTGGATGCTGGCAGGAAGATGAAGAAGATGAAGATCTTGAATTTGAATTTAAATTGGAACTTGAACTTGAATTTTAATTTAAAGAACTTGAACTTGAATTTTAATTTAAAGAACTTGAACTTGAATTTTAATTAAAGAACTTGAACTTGAAGAACTTGAATTTTAATTTAAACTTAGAGAGAACTCTGAGTTTTAATTGATAGCTTTCGAGAACTGAACTTTCCTTAAGGAACACATATATTTATATCACTGTTCCCACTTCCGATTTTCTTAAGGGAGGAAAATTTAGGAAGGAAAATATTGTAGAAAGGGAAAAAGAGGTTGGTTATTTTTGGATTGGTTTAAGAAAAGAAAATGGAGAGAAAATGCATTAAGAAAATGGGCCTAATTGGTTAAATTTGGGTCCGTCCCATTTTTAGGGGTTTAACGCGTAGGAGGATCCTTGAAAAAGGGGCTGTGTCTTGACCTTCCTCAACTCATCTCCCTTCCATCTCCAATTTCTAGAATTTACAAAAATGGCTATTTCTCTTAGATTTTACATATTTCTAATTTTAACATAATTTATATAGTAAAAAATTGAATATTTAGTTTAAACATTATTTAAAAATGATGATTGTTTTATGTTAATAACAATAAAATAATTAATTAGAGAACTTATCAATAAATTCGATGTAAATTATATTAATCAATAAATATTTAGTCAATTTGTTAATTAACAATATATTTTGAGGTTAATTGTTAGTAATTTGTTTAAAAGTTTATAATTGTTATAGTTAATAACAATAATATTGATATTTTTAATAATTAATCAAGATATTAGCAATTATTGAATTATTTAATGAATATTATTATAATTTTTAGTAATTTTAGTTAATTAACTCGTTGTTTAAATATTTATGGTTTATAAAATATTTATAATAATTATTATTGAAATTATTAACAATAAAATTAATAATTTGATTGATTTATAATAAATTCAGTGAATATTCGAATTATTAGTTTTGTTAATTAATAGTTAGTTTAATAATTTTATTTAATTTGTTAATTAACATTTGTTTAGTTTTTAGGTTATGAATAATTTGTTTAAAATATTCTATTAATTAATAAAACCAATAGTTATACCCATTATTTAATTATTACTACTAAAATGTTAATTATTTATTGTTTAATAATTATTGTTAATTAAAGATTGTTGATTAATAATTTATTTATAGTTCAAATTATTATTATTTAATAATTTGGTTAAAATATTTTAATTAGTCATTTTATAATAATAAATCTATAGCAATTTATTTATACACAATAATATTTAAACAATCAATAATTTTAAACATTATTAATAATTAATCTTAAATATTAAAAATAAAATATACGTAAATTATATATTGCAACTTTAAGTTTGAATATGTATATATATATATATATACTGTACTTTTGTACTGTGCAAGGGTCGCTTTCTCTTTTACTATAGGTATGTATATATATATATATATATATAGATATACAGCGTGTTGTACAAATAGTACAAAGGTTCTTAAGTGCTTTCGGCGTTTGAGGATGTTTCTTTTCAAGTAGTCCTTTTCATTTAGGGTACTTATCGTTTTTAAACTTAGTGTTGATTTTTGGGATTGGATAAAATTTATGGTGATATACAATTTTTATGATTATTTCTATAAGATTGTGGAAAACTCAGAAATATTGATTTTAGGGCTTTAGATTTATAACTTGAAGAAAATTGTTATCTGTCATAAATTTATCCGGTCCCAAGAATTTTAACATCTGGGAAAATTAAATATTGCGGAAGTATGAAAGAGAAAAGAAAAGAGAGAGACAGAAGACAAACGTAAAACCTAAACTAAAAACATAGGTTACAATCATAGGATGTAACATTACCTTTAATCACAATAATTTCATCTCCATCGTATTGCGTAATCGCTCTTGCAGAGCACTCTCCTCCTTTAAGCTTCTTGCACTCCCAGTAATATCGATCTTTATACACCCTTGTTTTGTAATAAATAAAACCTTCCAAAAACAATTGTTTACCCACAATTCGTGGACCAATCTCCATTATTTATTTAAAATATAAATTTTTTATTTTATTTATAAATTACACTTTTAATTTGGACTCGAAATATTAAATGACAATAAAAATTTTGGAACTTTTGATATTTACATTGGTTGCTATTGAAAAAACAATTGCAGATCGCATATCGCATCGTCATATTTTTCATTAGGAAAAATGATATTGTTCGGAAAAAAAGACTTTAGAAAAATTGAGTTCGGAAAAATGGTTTAGGAAAATAGGTTTAGGAAAAATTAACTATTAGGAAAAGTAGTTGTTAGGAAAATACGTTTAGGAATCTAGGATTAGGAAATTCGTCGGGGAACGGTACGATGGTGTTATAGTTTTATCGTATTTAGTAAATTCAAGATTAACATTTATTGTTAGAGTTTCCCATGGTGGATGTAAAGAGAGATTTCTAATCATAGATTTGAGTGGTGGCAGATTATATTCTTTTAGATAATTATTTATCCTGATGTACAATGGTTTTCGACTGTTTTCGTGATTGTCAAAAATGTTTGTTAGATGATTTGAAGAATATGGTGTATATAAATTTTTCCGATAGAGATGAGAGGTGACTTGAACATTTTAAACAGAAATATTTTTTTCTTTTATTGAGTGGGATTTCGTTTGTTTCGGCTAATAGACTGGATGTTGGACTTGTTCTGAGTGCACCTGGAGATAATCTTAGGGCTTGTTGGTGAACACTATTAAGTATTTTTAGGATGTTGTTGTTAGCTGATCCATAGAAAATACATCCACAGTCGATTTTTGATAGGATAGTTGCTCGATATATTTTTAAGATTGAGTTTTTGTCAGCACCGTAATTTATTGATGAATTTGATTTGATTATGTTTATTTTTTTTATGCATTCAGCTTTCAGATGTTTGATGTGGGTGCTCCAGGAAAGTTTTTCGTCAAATATAAGTCCTAGAATCTTTAAATTTGGTTTTTTTAATAAGGAATGTTTGTCAAGAAAGAGTGTTTTTTAGTTTTTGTTTACTTATGACCATATATTCAGATTTAAGCTTGGAAAATTTAAATCCTGTTTTTTCTGACCAATTTTGAATTTTATCTAAGGTTTTTTGCATGACTTGAGTTGTTGTTTCGATATCTTTTCCAAAGCATGTTAGGGTGAGATCATCTGCGAAAATTGATGCTTTTATTAAAACAGATCCTTGTGGGACTCTATTTTTCATTTCGACTTTGTTGGATAGAGTATCATTAATTCTGACTTGAAAGAATCTGTTTTTTAAGAATTTTTTAATATATTCTAAACAATTTCCTGATATATTTGCATCTTCAAGTAGGTGGATAACTCTATCTTTCCATACCATTTAATATGCTTTTTCTATATCCATTGAGACTACAAGAGGGTGTCCTTTATTGGCGAAGGCGTCGTGTGCTTCGGTTTCTATTTTGGTGCGATAATCTAGAGTTGAGAGATTTTCTCGTGATGCAAATTGATTAAGTGATATTATTTTTTCTTTTTTCAATATCCATTTTAATCTGTTGCCGATGACTTTCTCTAGAATTTTGCATAAATTGCAAGTAATTGATATAGGGCGATAATTGGTTGCTTTTGAGTGATCTTTTCCTGGTTTAGGAATTGGACAGACGATTGGTTCTCTCCAAAGGTTAAGGAAGACATGTTGTGTCCAAATTAGATTGTAGGGATCTGTTAAGTAGTCTATTCCTGATTGAGGTAAATATTTAATAGATCGTTTAGCATATCGTCAGGGCCTGGGTTAGTATTTCCTGCTTTAGATAGAACGTGTACAATTTTATCTTTTGAAATTTTTTGGTTTAAAGAGTTTAGGTATTCTATTTCGTTTGGGGGATCGTGAATTCTATCTTGATTAGTTCTTGAGTCAATTTGATTCCTCTTGTTTATTATTAAATTCGGGTGGTAATTTAAGTCACTTGAATTATTAGCAAAAGATTGAGCAATTTCATTGCATATATCTTTTGTATCTGTGATTTTTTCTTTCAAAGAATTTTCTATAAAAGGAGGAGCTTCACTAAATGGTGTATTTTTTATATTTCTAATTTTCTTCCATAATTTCGAGGGAGGGGTGTTGGATGTTATGGATGAAGTGAATTCATTCCATGATTTTTGTGTGGATTGTTTAAGAAGTTACCTGGCTTTTGCTCTTATTTGTTTAAATATAACTTGGTTTTCTAAGTTTGGGTATTTTTTCATTTGTCTTTATGCTTTTTTAGATTCTTTAAGTATTTGCATGCATTCTGGGCTAATCCATGAGAGTCTTTTTTTCTTGGGTTTATTTGACGATTTAGGAATTGATTTTTCTGCAGAATCTGTTATTATTTTGTTGAAATCTAAGACAATAGAATTTATATCTAATATATGTTGTTGTAAGATTGTTTGTAGATTAGTTAATTTTTTAATTTGATTATCGAAGAGTTGTCGATATTCGATCCAATTTGCTTTGGATAGAATACACTTTTTATGTGAAGTAGGAGGTAAATTGTTTAAAAGTTTAAAAGGTTTCATAATTATTGGAAAATGATCACTGTCGTGAAGATCGGATAGGACTGACCAATCGAATTGGTGAGTTTTATTTTATGAAATAAAATCAAAGATTTATCATAATGTAAACTCCAGCAATATTGCCGATTACGAATCTGTAATAAAAGCAGTGGCGGATCCAGGGGGGGCCACGGCGGCTTGGCCCCCCCAAGATTTGGATATTCCTATGAGATAGAAAGAGACAACATTATATTAGTTCATTTTTTTGAATGGATGCCCCCCCCAAGAAACTTCAAAAACCTTGTCTGGATCCGCTCCTGAATAAAAGTAGCTGCATAAGACAGGTAGGGAATAGATAATGATAAAAAAGCAACTGAAGGAAGAAGAAGTACTAAAAAAACAACCATACATCTTAATCATGGAGAGAAATGATATAAGAAATGAATATCAGGAAAAATCATCGGAGAAAATAAAAGAACCAGGAAAAGAAGAAGAATTGAAGAAAAATAATGAAAATGAAAAGAAAATTGAAAGAATAGAGAAAGTAAAAACCAATGTTAATATTCCTGTTAAACCTCCAGGAATGGAAAACATTGTCAATACATGCTTTATAAATAGTACTTTGCAAGCATTGTTATCAATTCCAAAATTTAGAAATTTGTTGAACAATCACAAATGTTCTAATGGAAATTGTATAACTTGTGTTTTAAAAGCAACATTGAATACAAGAGAAAAAACAGAAAAAATCATCTTTTGAACCAACAGCGATATTAAATAAACGATTATTTATTGCACCTTATATGAAAGTTGGTAAACAACATGATGCGCATGAATTTTTCGGCAATTTGTGGAATAAAATGGGTTCATAAAATAATGAGGAATCCATAACAAAATTGTTTGAAAACATTAAAACAATTGCGGAAGAAATTGAAAATTATTTCAACAATAAAACATACATGGAACAATTGCAACAAAAATACCATGTATGAAGAATACAAAATTGAGAAACAACCAACTGTGTTGTGTTTAGTTCTCATTAAAGTGAATGAGAAAAATGATAAAATTGACAAGATTATAAAATTAAAAGAAAATTTGAATGTAACTCTTCATTTAGAAAGAAGAGAAGAAGAGAGACATTTAACTTATAAATTAATGTCACTTGTAAATCACGTTGGACAATTGATTATAGAAGGTAATCAGGCAGAGGAAAAGATGGAACTTTCTATCATTTTAATGATAAAGATGTGGAATTAATGAATGCTGAAACTGTTCTAAACAGTGACAGTTATTTCATGTTCTACAAAATGAAAGATGAAAAAGATGAAATTGTCGAAAGGGAAAGAATAAATTAAAAGGACAATAAAAGCAAGTTAACAAAAAGAAAAATTGTCAATTCAAAGAAAAAAGAAGAAATGAAAATTACGGAAACTGAGTAAAGAAGAGAAAAGTTGAATTAAAAAAGAAATATGAGAAAGAAGAAAAGATGAGCTGTGATTCAAAATCTTCTATTCCTCATATTTTTTTTCCAAAAAAGAAGAGGAAATAAAGTGTTAAGTGCGCTTTGAAAGTGCAAAAAAGGAACAAGTTAAGAAAAATGTGAGTAATAAGAAAAAAGTGATAAAACAGAAAATGAAGAAATTGGAAGTAAAAGAAAAAAAATTGAATTGAAAAAGAAAAATGAAAATAAGAAGAAGAGTTTTGACTCGACTTCTTCTAATTTTCATTCTTCTTTTTCACAAAAAGAAGCAACAAAAAAATGTGATGGCATATTGAAAGTAAATAGTAAGAAAAATAAGAAAAACATTGAAAATAAAGGAAAAGTGAATAAAAAAGAAGAAAAGTCAAGAAAAGGAGACAAAAAATAAGAAAGAAAAACTTGATTTTTCAATTAATAAAAAAAATTGAAGAGGATATAAAAACTTATAAGAAACCATTTAAAGGTGTTTTTAAAAATAAAGAAATTTCAAAATACATAAGAGAAACATTTCCAACAATAAACGACATTATGTATCGAACCAGTGTTTTTGTGGAGTACATATTTCGTAACCCACAGTCAAAATTAGGAGAGGAATGGACAGAAAAAGGATTTATGTATGAAAATGTATTTAAATGTTTTATAAAACAAAGTTCAAAAAATTATTTTAAGAACAATAAACAAATGAAAAAAGAATTTAATGAATGTTATGAAAAATCACTGCCAATATACGACATTAAATTTGCTTCAAATTTATTGTCACAAGCGGGACTTGAAATGGACAAAAATTTGAGACAAACTATAAATGTGAATGGCGAAAAAATGTTTAAAAAATTATTAAGACTCAAAAATGAAATTGAAATAGACGAAAAAAGAATATTATCTCTCTACCTACTCAAGTGATGCCTGCACCAGTGACCGTTCTCACCAAAAAAGGACAAGTCGGTCACCTGGTGAAGACAAATCAGCTGAAGCAGAAGGTTAAGGGAGAATTGATTCAAAAAAATTGATAAAAAAATTTAAGAAAAACAAAAGAAAAAGAAGCAGAAAATTAAAAAGGAATTTAAAAAAAGAAAAATTTAATTCGAAAATATACAATGACATTTTAGAGAAAGCATACATTAAAAGAAATTGCAAGGTTAACAAACAAAAAAAAGTAATGAAAAGAATGAAAAAAATGAAAAGAAGGCAAAGAATGAAAGTAAATATAAAAATAAGGAAGATGTTAATAAAATGGTTGACCAATTGCTCAAGAAAAACGACTGCGAAGACGAAGTTTTCAAACAGTTAATAAGTCAAGAAAAAAATTTAAATTTCACGTTGATGAAAAAACCTGAATTTGCACATAAATTTATAAACTTTTTTATGAATGTACAAAATGTACTGTTAGAAAGAAATGAATCGAGTTTCATTTTATTTCCAATTAATAAAATGGGCTTGAGACATTTACTTTTAACGCAAACTGTAATTATGTATGATTTACTTCCATATCTGCAATGGGTTGAAAGAGGTAAATCAAAAAATAAAACAATGGCACAAAGAGAAGAAGATGTTAAGCTAAAGGAAATGAACATTTCAATGAGAATGACATATTTTATGTCAAGAATATTTAATATTAGTAAGAATGAATTAGTTAAAGGAAGAAAAATTAAATTCATTTCTACCAATACTTATACATGTAGAATTGGATGCTATAAAGAGAAAAAGAAATTTACTCAACTCATAAAAAGAGATCCAGCATTACTTGAATTTTTTAAATCAACAGAAGATGAATTGAACAAATTTAATGTAGACAATTATAAAAGATTTGTGGGAATTGATCCCGGTAGAATGGCAATTGCTGCTGGTGTAATAAGAGAAAATATTGTTACAGAAAAAAAGGAAGACAAAAAATTATTTGAGCTGCCGGATCAAAGAAGGGCACATAAACTCGCCGTGCTGAAAAACGTTGGCCCCTGGACACTTAAAATTAAACTTTTGATTTTAAATGTTTATTATGCATATCCTTATAGAAAATTTGATTGCGCATCTTTTTTTCTTATAAAATTTTTTTCTATCTATTACCGTTTTCGAAATAATAAACAAAAACCATTTTTTTGAAAACATGAAATTTAATTAAATTTTTCACTTCAACCCGCGATATTTCAGTCAATTTTGCATATTTTTCAATATCACAAAAACTAAATTACTCGTTGAAATATCCTGAGAATGATGAAAAAAGAAAAAAATTGTTTTAATTAGAAATAAAATTGTTATTAATTTTCTTCTAAACAATTGCAAAAATCGTGAAGTGCAATTTTCACGGGCTTCGTTTAACGGGCGAATTTTAAGCAACAACAAACTTTCAGTGAGAAAGTTGTTTATTGTAGTCCAAAGAAGTTTTTTGTAAAGTTATATTACAATTGAATAATTAGTAATAAATTAGTGAATGTTTAAAGTTGCGCGAGCGGCTGAACGGATGGTTTGTTTTAAATTAACTTAACCTCTAAAGGCGAAACAACGCTGTGACATATTCAGTCGAGCTTCTTTCGACAAACGGGCGTCACACGTTGAGCCGCGCGTGCAACTTTAAACATTCACTAATTTGTTACTAATTATTCAATTGTAATATAACTTTACAAAAAACTTCTTTGGACTACAATAAACAACTTTCTCACTGAAAGTTTGTTGTTGCTTAAAATTCGCCCGTTAAACGAAGCCCGTGAAAATTGCATTTCACGATTTTTGCAATTGTTTAGAAGAAAATTAATAACAATTTTATTTCTAATTAAAACAATTTTTTTCTTCTTTCATCATTCTCAGGATATTTCAACGAGTAATTTAGTTTTTGTGATATTGAAAAATATGCAAAATTGACTGAAATATCGCGGGTTGAAGTGAAAAATTTAATTAAATTTCATGTTTTCAAAAAAATGGTTTTTCTTTATTATTTCGAAAACGGTAATAGATAGAAAAAAATTTTATAAGAAAAAAAGATGCGCAATCAAATTTTCTATAAGGATATGCATAATAAACATTTAAAATCAAAAGTTTAATTTTAAGTGTCCAGGGGCCAACGTTTTTCGGCGCGGCGAGTTTATGTGCCCTTCTTTGATCCGGCAGCT
Source organism: Leptopilina drosophilae (assembly GCA_032873175.1). Classification (NCBI taxonomy): domain Eukaryota; kingdom Metazoa; phylum Arthropoda; class Insecta; order Hymenoptera; family Figitidae; genus Leptopilina; species Leptopilina drosophilae. The sequence continues at coordinate 73,322,213 of CM065478.1, forward strand.
CATTTGTAAAAAGTAAAACTTTTCGATGGAATAGTAAAGAAATGTGCAGAATGTGAGATGCATTCCTATTCTCTAAAGTAAATTTGTTCGAACTTCAATTAAACAGAATTTTAGGTGGTAGAAATGTCCCTTATCCGTTTTTTTATTTATCATAGTTATTAAGAGTCTTACAGCGTAGATAATAAAAATATATAATAAAGCAATTAGAATTTAAACAAATTTGCAACAATATTAATTTGTCAATAGTAGAACTTTTGTTTTAAAAAAATTTATATTTCAGAATTCTATTTTATTTGAAACTTCGATTTTGCAAATTTTTATTTACAAGAATTTTCATTTAAAAGAATTTTCAAAATACAAAATTAATCCGTAATCCAATTTTCATTATACAGAATTTACATTAGAGCAAATTTTAATTTCACGAAATTTTTAATTTTCTACAATATTTATTAAACAGAAGTCATTTAAATAATTTTTTAATAAACAAAAGAATCATTAGAATGAATTTTTTTTTAGTCGACTTTTTATTTCTTAAAATATTAATTAACATAAAATCGATTTGAGCAACTTTTCATAAGACAAAAATCTTACATAATCGAAATTCATTTAGACAGAATTTCTAATTATTGAAATTTTCGTTTGTCAGAATGTTCATATGCTAGAAATTTCATTTGACAGAATTTAAATATGACAGAATTGTAAAATACTCGAATTTCTACTATGCCGACATCTCAAGCTAACGAAAGTTTAGTTCACAGAAATATAATTTGTCCGACAAAACTCCATTAGATAGATGTGTTGTCTTTCTCTAACTAATGGAGCATTTTTGGTCAAATTAAATTTCTGCCAACTAAACTTTCGTCAGCTTGAGATGTCGGTAAAGTAGAAATTCGTGCACATAACAATTTTGTCATATTTAAATTCTATAAAATAAAATTTCTAGCATATGAGCATTCTGGCAAACGATAAATTTTACTAATCACAAATTCTGTCTAAATCAATTTTGGTTATGTGAGATTTCTGTCATATATAAAAAGTTGCTCAAATCGATTTTATGTTAATTAATATTTTAAGAAATAAAAATTCGACTAAGAAAAAATCCATTCTAATGATTCTTCTGTCAATTAAAAAATTGTTTAAATGACTTCTGTTTAATAAATATTGTAGTAAATAAAAAATTTCGTAAAATTAAAATTTGTCCTAATGTAAATTCTGTATAATGAAAATTCGATTACGGGTAAATTTTGTATTTTGAAAATTCTTTTAAATGAAAATTCTTGTAAATAAAAATTTGCAAAATCGAAATTTCGAATAAAATAGAATTCTGAAACATAAAATTCTGTTAAACAAAAGTTCTACTATTGACAAATTAATATTGCTGCAAATTTGTCTAAATTCTTATTGCTTTATTATATATTTTTATTATCTACGCTGTAAGACTCTTAATAACTGTGATAAATAAAAATACGGATAAGGGACATTTCTACCACCTAAAATTCTGTTTAATTGATGTTCAAACAAATTTACTTTAGAGAATAGGAATGCATCTCCAGAATGTAATGTAAATACAAATGTAAGTTTACTTGAAAAAAGATCAATAGACAAATCAAAAGATTTAGGTGAAAAATATTTTTAAATAATACAAGTCAATGAATTTAAAACAACAAAATTATGTAATAAATGCAATGAATAATTATTTATATCTAGAAAAAGAGACAGAAGAGCTGTTTGTAAAAATTGTAAAATTACATGGAATAGAGATGTTAATGCTGGTTTTAATATTTTATTTAGGGTATTAATTGATTTAAAAGTTTGCACAGAGGAAGAAATAGTACCAAAACCAAGTACTTGGAAAAGAAATGAAAAATTATTATAATTTATGTAAAAAAAGAAAGCAAATTTTCTTGAATTAAAATAAGAAAGCAAATTAGCAGTCCAAAATGTCCGATTCCCTCAAAGTCCAACTAACCGATGAGCAAAACATTTTTCTCACAATGTAGCTCTTATCAAAATACTTTGCACATGGTTTGTTCCCACTATGAGACGATCAGTAACTACTTAAAATATTAAATTTAATTTATTTTCATTAAAATTTTCACAAATACATAGGTATTATGTGAAATTGAGCACATATCTGTATCGTACATTTTAATAAATTGGGATATTTACCTTATAGACATAAAAAATGAAATGAATATTTTCCTGATCCATTTGTCGATGTTACCATGGTGATAACCAAAAAAATATTGCCTGAATTGTTTAATTTATTTGTAATTATAATATTAATATACTACCCCGCCGATGGTTGTCCACTACCGAACATCATCGATGTCTTTGACTTGCTGAGAGAAGCGGGTGATTATCCTCTCCCCGTCCCGGCTGCTGTCTTGGATGGCATGAGTGTTCTGGGTCTGGACGCATATCCTTAGCCGGACATTACTGCCATTCTTGGCGGTGTTGGTTCACCGGGGTGGGATGTCTATCCGCTGCCAGAAACGACTGGCATCTTGGATATGTTCGGTAGACCTTGTCGTGGTGGCGGGGCTTTTCACTAAAGGACAACCAAAACAGCACGAATCATGAAAATGAGCGGTAAAAAAATGATTACTTGCAGGGTAATGCTTCGGCTAAATCCCTCTTCGGTTCCGATCGTCAAGCGCAAGTCGTGGGGGCGATGGCCGGTGGCCCGTGGATGCAGGAGGGCAAAAACGCTTTAAAGATTCCACAAATCATCGTGGAAAGAATCCAAGTAGACAAAAGTGGTGGACTAGGACCCAGGAGAGGCAGTGATTCAAGTGTGGGCAGCTGCATTAGCGTTTTCAGCAACGCTTCTGCTGATGCTGTCGCTATTGATCACCAGGATAGGGACACTTGCATTAAGCTGCGAGAGGAGGAGGCGGCTTGTATTGAAAAGATCGAGGAAGAGATACGCAAGTACTGGAGTCCTGCAAAGTACAGACGAACGTCAATATGACAATTAAAGACGGTCTGAAGAACCTGACAGAAATTGTACAGGAGGTTAGGAAGAAGCATGAAGCCGCAAAGGAACAGGATGCGCGATTCTATCACGCTATGTCTATTTCGGAAGAAATGCGTGATGATAGGAAGAGACGACGAGAGCGATTCCAAGCAAAGGTTATTAGAAATGTCGTGCTGGAGTGTTCTAAGAAAAGGAGGAAAATCTCAACACCAGTTAGAACCATACCGTTGTTATTAACAAACACATTACTGATTTACGTTCTTTTTTTTAAATAATATGTATAATTTTTTGTTCAGGGTAATATTTTGTTAAAAAAATAATTTCATTCATCTTGTTACTTGTCTAATACAGTCACAAAAAGATAATAAGTAATTCTCGTGGAATGTGTTTGTCCAAAGAGCATAAAATATAGCCGAAATGTAAGTAGGGGGCCGTTTAAAAAATACGTAACGCTTTTGGGGGAGGGGGGGTCCAAATTACCGAAAAATAGAGTTACGTATTTTTTGAACGGCTCCTGGGTAGAAAAAGAATTGTTGATGTATTTCATTGATTTAATGATAATGTTTTTTCAGTGCATTGCAAATAATAAAAAAAATTGATTAAAAAAATTACTCACCGAATTACTCCTTTCTTTGTTGTCCAATTTGTTGTTTAATTTGTTTTCCAATTACTATCTCTGCAAAAAATTATTATTAGTTTTCCAGTTCCTTCATTAATTAATTAATAAATTAATTAGAAATTTATACTTATCTTTATAATTAGTTTCCCTGCATATATGAATGGAGTCGGTCTACGCTATCACACTTAAATTCCTTTTTTATTTTTTTTTCGAAAAAATATGCAAAAAATAGTAAAAGTCAAAACAAAAGTCCAACTATAACGACACTCCCCTACCAAATACGAATTACTTAAATGAAATAAATGAATTAATTCGATATAATAAATAATGCTTCAAATCAATTATGAAAATTATTTGATTTAATAATGTCAAGGTTCTTAATTGAAATAAATATTTGTTAAGACTAAAATATTTTTGGATATAAAAAAATTTCAAATTGTATTAAAAACATGAAATTTTTTATAATTTTTTATTTATATAATTAATAGAAGTTCAAATTTTGTACTATTGGTTCAATCTTCTGGGAGTCAAGCTTCAAATTATAATAGGCATTAATATACCTTACAATTAAATTAAGGCACACTAAAAAAACTACACTAAAAAATTTTATTATTAAAAATTTTTTACATTAAACAATATAAGGTAAAGGATATTTCCGTAATTCAATGCTGAAAGTTTTTGTTTTTTAAAGATTCGTGTGTAAATGTGGAAACTTTTGACACAGAGGCGAAAACTCAAAATAAAATTTCTTGTAAGCGCCTTGACTCAAAACAGTAGTCAATATCAAACGGACTATTAAAATCTAAATTATACGAAGAAAGCACATGCCATAAAAATAATGTGTCTGAAATAATAGAAATTTGCATTCTTTACTTATTGAATTGTCTTATTTTCTTACTCTTTAAATGAAAATTTTTTCCTCCTCTTCTGTGGGATTTAGCTTCCTTATTTTTGAGCTTTTGGAAAATACTTTACTTATTTCAAAGTCTGGACTCTTTGGTAAAAAATCTAAAATTATAGAAAATTATCAAAAATTCAAAAATCCGATTTTTTTAAAATTCAACATTTTTCCACCTCTTCTATGGGATTTAGCTTCTTTATTTTTGTGCTTTTGGAAAATACTTTCCTTATTTAATAGTCTCGACTTTTTGGTAAAAAATCTAAAATTATAGAAAATTATCAAAGATTTAAAAATCCGATATTTTTAAAACTTAACATTTTTACACCTCTTCTATGGGATTTTGCTTCTTTATTTTTGTGCTTTTGGAAAATACTTTCCTTATTTAATAGTCTCGACTTCTTGGTAAAAAATCTAAAATTATAGAAAATTATCAAAGATTTAAAAATCCGATATTTTTAAAACTTAACATTTTTACACCTCTTCTATGGGATTTTGCTTCTTTATTTTTGTGCTTTTGGAAAATACTTTACTTATTTAATAGTCTCGACTTTTTGGTAAAAAATCTAAAATTATAGAAAATTATCAAAGATTTAAAAATCCGATATTTTTAAAACTTAACATTTTTACACCTCTTCTATGGGATTTTGCTTCTTTATTTTTGTGCTTTTGGAAAATACTTTACTTATTTAATAGTCTCGACTTTTTGGTAAAAAATCTAAAATTATAGAAAATTATCAAAGATTAAAAAATCCGATTTTTTTAAAATTCAACATTTTTCCACCTCTTCTATAGGATTTAGCTTCTTTATTTTTGTGCTTTTGGAAAATACTTTACATATTTAATAGTCTCGACTTTTCGGTAAAAAATCTAAAATTATAGAAAATTATCAAAAATCCGATTTTTTTAAAATTCAACATTTTTCCAACTCTTCTATGGGATTTAGCTTCTTTATTTTTGTGCTTTTGGAAAATACTTTCCTTATTTAATAGTCTCGACTTTTTGGTAAAAAATCTAAAATTATAGAAAATTATCAAAGATTAAAAAATCCGATATTTTTAAAATATTAAAATATCCGATATTTTTCCTCCTCTTTTATGGGATTTAGATTCTTTATTTTTGTGCTTTTTAAAAATACTTTAATTATTTAAAAGTCTCGACTCTTTGGTAAAAAATCTAAAATTATAGAAAATTATTAAAAATTCAAAAATCCAATTTATTTAAAATTCAACATGTTTTCTCCTCTTTTTTGGGATTTAGCTTCTTTATTTTTGTGCTTTTGTAAGTGACGTCACGATACGTCACGATTTCTGATCCCTATTAAGAATTATTTTTATTTAAATAAATGTTTTTCAAATAATTTGAATTAATTAATTAAATCAATTTTTATTTATTTTTTTTTAAAGTGGCTTAGACTATTTTAATTTTTGGTTTAGAAAAATCATCTTTAGGAAAAAACAATTTTTTTATTTTAATGTATTCATCAAATTTATGGAATGTCTCTAACGTTGTTTGTACATGGCGAATGTAAAGCAAGACTCAACGCAAAAACGTTTACCCATACAGCACCAAAACTTTCCTAAAAATTTATTAAAGATTTACTTGCAAACTTAAAAAAATTTAGTTGCAAAGTTTAGTGGAAATTGTGTAAAGATGCAAATGTCCCACTTAAATAAATGTTTATAGTCAAATTTTCCTAAAAATTAAACTTAAAACTTTCCTGAACATTTAAATTAAATTTTCAACTTCTCTCTTATCAGCGAAAATGTAACTTAAAACTTTCCTGAAAATTTAAATTAAATTTTCGCCTGTATAGAGTAGGCGAAATTTTGTTTTTAATTTTCAGGAAAATTTCACGCTAAACATTTATTGAAGTGGGACATTTAAATCTTTACAAAATTTTCACTAAGCTTTTCAAGTAAATACTTCGAAGTTTGCAAGTAAATCTTTAATAAATTTTTAGGAAAGTTTCGGTGCTGTGTGGGTAGCATTACATCTTGCATTATCATTGCCATGCAGATACAACAAAACATTTTATTATTTAAATACACAATTTAATTCTATTGAAACATTTTTTTACTTATTTAAATGAGAAAAGCAAGCAGAGACTCAAAGAAAAAAGGAAATGAGAAGAAACAATAGAGTAGCAATAGAAGGGGGAAAAATGAAAAAACAAAAGAAATACAGAAAAGGAAGAGATAAAAGTCGAAGAGAAGGAATGAAAAAAAAGCCACAGTAATAAAAAAAATTAATTCTAATAATAAATTCTTATTGCTTACCTTTTTTTATTAAATTTTTATAAAATGATTTGCGGAGATCGACGGAGATGTTGTCTGGACAAGAGTTTATGATGAAAAAGTGGATTATGACGCCAAACCAAGAGACATCGAATTTTTGACGCAAAGTAAACACTTGCGCATAAAAAAATTCCCTATATAGAAAGTATCAATTAATATAATGATATTTTTAAAAAGAAATTTTAAGCTTAATATTATAAACGAAAATATTGTTTGTATTAATACAAATATTTTTTATAATTGAAAAAAATATTGCCTATTTGAAGTCTACCCTGCCGGAAGAATGGACTGAAATTGTACTGGGGAATTAGTACTGAGAGCTCAGTGCTATTTCAGTGAAAATTTGCTGCGTTTTATCACTGAAATTGTACTGGGAAAAATTACCTGAAAAAGGGTTGCTTTCGGTGATGTTTATGGCTAGACCGTCATTAAGTTGAAGGACGAATATTTCATTGTTAATGTTAAAAATAATTTTTATTTATATTTCAACATTATATTTGGTTTTCAAGAACGCAGATTCTTTACAAGTAATTATTATGTATGCTAAATATTCATGTTAATCAAAATTCAAAAATAATATCCGTTTTTACGTAACAATTAGAGTTTGCGAGATAGTTTATAACTTTTTTAATTAAACATTTTTTATAATGAATTTTAGATATTTGTAATCATAAAACATCACAGATTCAAATTTTTTGTTTTAAAAATTGAATTACCCTGTAAAAAAAAAGTATTGGGAGGTACGGGATACCGCATTGCAAGTGCCTACCTTCCAATGCGGTATTCGCGAAATACCGCATTGGGTGTCGTGGTGAATGCGGTATTCAAGGGGTCCCAATGCGGTGCTAGTTTTAAGCTTTAAAAAAAAATAAAATACGTGACAGGAGTGAACAATTAGTGTCAGTGAATCAAAATACGAGTTAAAGGAATGAAAAAATACTAATAGTGAGTGTGAAAATGAAGTTTAAAGAAAATAAGGTAAGATCAACTGTTACATATGAGTCCAATGCGGCATAGGCTTTTTTCAATGCGGCGCATAATCGTAATACAGTTCGCGCAGTGCAGCGGCGCTCTCTTCTTTACCTAAAGCGGATTCTTTCTATTCAAATGGTAATTTTTAAAATATTGAAAAATAATATTAACTAAAAGTTGATAATGTATTTCAATCAATAAAAAAATGTTAAGAGTGTTCGACGGTCTCTAAAATTTGTAGGTTATTTGCGACTTACAGTTATCGCCAAAGAAAAACGATGACACTGACTGTTTGAAATTACGTGAAATTAGTAAACAACCGTTTTCGAACTAGTGTTTCTCTGCACACAAGCACTTTTTACAAAATCTGATAACGTCCATTGGTCAAAAATGTTTTTAATTATCTGAATTGAAAAGATTTTGTTAATCCATACAGAAACACGGTTGCAGCATTGGAATTACAAAAGTAATGTAATGACAGGCGGCAAGGCGTGTGTTACTGCCATTTTGCCAGTAGAGGGCAGAAGCAAGCAGGGAGCGTAAAGGATCAGCTGTCAAAATGATTCGCATTACATTGCTATGGTAATTCCAATGCTGCAACCGTGTTTCTGTATGGATTAACAAAATCTTTTCAATTCAGATAATTAAAAACATTTTTGACCAATGGACGTTGTCAGATTTTGTAAAAAGTGCTTGTGTGCAGAGAAACACTAGTTCGAAAACGGTTGTTTACTAATTTCACGTAATTTCAAACAGTCAGTGTCATCGTTTTTCTTTGGCGATAACTGTAAGTCGCAAATAACCTACAAATTTTAGAGACCGTCGAACACTCTTAACATTTTTTTATTGATTGAAATACATTATCAACTTTTAGTTAATATTATTTTTCATTATTTTCCAAATTACCATTTGAATTGAAAGAATCCGCTATTGGTAAAGAAGAGAGCGCCGCTGCACTGCGCGAACTATATACCAATTATGCGCCGCATTGAAAACAGCCTATGCCGCATTGGACTCATATGTAACAGTTGATCTTACCTTATTTTCTTTAAACTTCATTTTCACACTCACTATTAGTATTTTTTCATTCTTTTAACTCGTATTTTGATTCACTGACACTAATTATTCACTCCTGTCACGTATTTTCTTTTTTTTTAAAGCTTAAAACTGGCACCGCATTGGGACCCCTTGAATACCGCATTCACCACGACACCCAATGCGGTATTTCGCGAATACCGCATTGGAAGGTAGGCACTTGCAATGCGGTATCCCGTACCTCCCAATACTTTTTTTTTTACAGGGTATTTAAATTGTAAACTTTTTAAGCCATAAAATTATAATCCCATACAACAATAGGCTTTCGGGTTTATTGTTAAAGCAGGGGTTGCAATATAAGTTTAAAATTTAACGGGAATTTCATTGAAAATTTTGTTAACCTTTTCTTATTTTCACTTCCAAACTGTTAACAATGGTTTGTTGACATAACCTACATTTGAAACTATTGTTAAATGACTTTAAAAATGTCTACCGAAACATTGAAAAAAACGGACTGAAATTGTACTGGAGGCCAGTACAATTTCAGTACTTTTTCAGTCCATTCTTCCGGCAGGGTAGTGGAAAAAAATAGTTTCACAAAATTGTCCACCAATCGTAACACAAAAACGTTCAATTCATTTTCATCAGAAGCTAATAAAAGGTAGAATAGAACAATATTTTCTTAAAAATTCATTAAACTAGAATGATATTTATACAATTTTTAATGATATTTCATTGCTAATGTTGCTGAAGCTCACTGAACCACCTTGAGCTAAGTCATTGTTATTCATATCTGTATGGATTATTTTAATCCTATATTTTATAAATAATCGATCTTCCAACAATTATTTACAAGAATTAACAAATATTTAGTAAAAAAATGATAAAATGATATAGATTCTTACCATTTTGAAGAGTGAAATAAAAGAGGTGAGGCATTGCAATGCAATGAACTATGCTGAACAGAAGCACCAACCCCAGATAACGAAATTTCTACCTGTCAAACACTTAAACCAACATAACAAAATTTTAATTCAAAATTGTTATTAATTTTTATAAAATAAGATATTAATAATTAATATATTAATTAAGGAGATTAGGAATAAAAGAAAAACTATTTTTTATACTGAAAACTATAAAAATCGTTTATAAGAAGTAAATACTTTCTATTAATAGTATTAAATAGCGTTAATTACTACTCTGAAAAATATTTTCGAAGATGCAATTTTTAACTATCAATTAAATTTTAAATATTCTTACTGCTACTATTAAATTTTTTTTAATTAAAAATGCTGCAAGTTTGCTATAAAATTCAAACACTTTTCGTTCCTTAAATAGCGCCACCTTTAGGCAGATTTAAAAATGTGCGTCACTTCCTGTCAGTTGTCTGCTAGTGCACGTGTTCGAAGCATTGTTGCTTTCTTAAAGATATTTTACTTATAAACAATTTATTACTGAAAAGTATACTTTTCCAATTATAAAAAATGGATTTAGATCAGTCTGGAAAAGAGGTTGAAGATATGGATACAACGGAGGTGAAGGAAATGAATTATGAGGACAAGCTTAGCTTTGTTAATGCCATTTCTCAGCCTATGGCTCCAAAAAAGTTAACAAAAAAGATCTACAAATGTATTAAGAAAGGTATTAATTTATATTAATTTTTAAAATATTAATAGTTTATTATAAGAGCAGAACTTTAATCCATAGTTCAAAAGTTTCATACTTGAGGAATTTTGTAAACACCGACAAAGATCTACATAACCTACAAGTGTCTTTTAAAACTAAACATTTAGAGTAATTTTACTTACAATTTACAATTTTAATTAATTTTCTTTTTTTACGAGTTTATTTTATTCCTGTTCATTAGTTGCTTTACGGATGAAACGTAAATAAAAAAGTTTTGTTGATACAAAAATATTCTTAGGTTATGTTATGTGTGTAAACAAACAACAATTTCTTTTAGACCATGTGTATTAGTTTTATATTATTATCATAAAGTTGAGAAATTTTTCTTTTAAAAGATTTTTGAAAATAATTTAATGCATGCGAAGAATTATATTAAAATTTTTAAATATTCTAATTGTAATTGATAATTTTACAATTAAAATTTTATTCAAATCATTGACAGAAAATTGAACTGTTTTAAACAATTTTATAAGTGATTTTGTAAATTATTAAATTCTTTTGAAGAATTTATTTTGTTTTTTAAAATAAGTTTTCATGTCTTGAGTGGTTTCACCAATCTTGTACGAATTTAAAAAAAAATTCCAAAACTTGTAAATTAGTTCTGCTTTAAGTGTGACATGAACTAAACTTATTAGAAAATTTTTGATAACATTTATGGTATAATTAATATTATATATAATATATATATATATATATATATATATATATATATATATTTATTTATTTATTTATTTATTTATTATTGTTATAATATTAATTATACCATAAATATTTAATTCGGTAACAGAAAATTATTTTCCAGGTTTTTTTTCATTTTTCCCTAACATTTCCCTGACTTTTCCATACAAAATAAAATTCCCTGACATTTCCAGGTTTCCGGACACTGTAGCAACCCTGCGAATTTTAACATAAGAGAATTATACTTTTTTATAATGTAACTATAGTTGATAAATATGTAAATTGTTTCAGCATCAAAGCACAAAACTTTTGTTCGGAACGGACTTAAGGACGTACAGAAATGTATTCGCAAAGGAGAGACAGGGTAAATAATTTTAATATTAATTTATACTAAATTGATATTGTAATAAATTTTTTATAATTATACCCAATTAAATATTTATTTATTTTTTTCAGGATAGTGGTATTCGCAGGCGATGTCTTCCCAATAGAAATAATGTGTCATTTACCAGTGGTTTGTGAAGATAAAAATATCCCCTATTGTTATACGCCATCAAGGACTGATATTGGTTCAGCAATGGGAGTTAAGAGAGGCAGTCTAATGGTTCTTATTAAAGAACATCCAGATTATCAAGAGCTTTATGACGAAATTAAAAGTGCCATGGTAACACTTGCAACGCCACTTTAGTTTATATAGAATTTATTTACATATCGTTATCCACTAAATTTACATTTATTTTTAATGTACAAAATAACTTACATTTTATACAAATTACAAAATATTTCTAATAAAATTCATTTCAATTATTCTTATACAAAATAGTAAAAATATTTTCAACATTCACTCTCTTTCTGCTTTTTTTAATTCTAATATTATTCTTTCGAGAATTTTATATTTTTGTAAATAAGAGAAAAACTGTTGTTAAAAATCGTGAATTAAACAGAAAACATTTTTTATACTCAGAATTTCCTTTTTTTGTACTATTTCAAATGTTTTGTAAATATTAATCTTTAGCAGTACAAAATGGTATTAGGATTAAATGAATGGTAGTGTTGAAAGTCTGGTTTTTAAAAAAGTTTATCAAATATAATTTATATCACTCCATAAATATAACATTTTACAAAACATTAAAACCACTGCCTTGGCTTTGTTTCTTTGCAACATTAAATACTGTTAGCAAATAATTGCGCGAATCAGGACTAACATAAAACGTTAGGCTACTTTCTGGTGGCGGTAATATTGTTTCGTGCGTATCTGATTGTGCGTCGCTATTCGTTGATAAACTAGCGATACCTGTGCTGCTCGTTCGTAAAAATTCAGCAACCCTCGCTCTCATTTCTTGATTCATCTATTTCAAAGGATGAAATTTTTAATTTATGTAAATTTATGTCATTTTTTTACTGTGAAATTTTTAATTTATGTAATTCTTCTACTGTACAACATACCTCAGTGTGTTCCATTGGAGAAATATTTCTCGCTGGATGTGTGACAGGCGATGGGCAAAATAAACGCAGCATCGTCGAGTCAGATGGGTGATCAGCACCGATTAGTTCTTTTAGGGAAAATATTTTTTCAACACTGTCTTCGTCGACATTAACCAGTAATAGTGCTTGTCTTGTGAGAACTAATATCACAGCGCGATTGCTGCCCTGGTGAACAACGTGATCCGCACTCGCCACATGCAGTATACTGTCTCCACTCTTTGCTAAAAGAGGCATCAATCGCCAAACGTAACGCAGAGACGCTGCATTGCAACCGGGTGTTGAATATTGTACAATTGGTCTTTGTCGGGGCTAAAACGATTTTATACTCAACACTACGTTCCAATTTTAATTTTAAATCATTTAAATTTAATAAACATAAAACCTTTAATTTTTATTTAGACAAATATTTCATTCCTAATGTTTTTAAATATAAAAAAATATATATTAAATATGAATTATTAAAATTTTGAATATTTAGTTTGAAGAATCTGAATATTTATTGTAAAAGAATATTTTTTACCGATGGCAAAGAATTCCAGCCTGCACCCTGCAAAAGACCTTGTCCGGTTCTAGCAACTAATTCAGCAGCTCCACTCAATGGTTTCGTGACCACTCCGACAAGTCCTAAACCAACTCCCGTGACAAGACCCATTGTTGTTGATTCACCAGACCAAACTTGTTGAAGTGGATGATGCGCCAGACCAGCAACAGCGGCTGTAATTTAACAATACAATTGAGAATCAGCAAAACGTAAAGTCAATATTCTTTTAAAATTCTACAAAAAGTAATCATAAAATTAATTTTACGACAATTCAATTTGTTATTTTTAGTTTTATCAGATCTTCGTCTCTCACCGAGAAGACTCATTCCAAATCCAGTGAGACCCTGATAGAGTCCTTGAGCCATTCCCTGCGGTCTCACTCTCCTCGCTTCTTCCTGCCGTTGAAGATGTTCTTCGTCCAACGTCAATCGATCCAAATTACGAGCAACACTCGATGCTAATTTAGTGACAGAATTCACCGTTCCTGAAAACAAAGACAAAATTAATAATTAAAATATTTTCTCGACTATTATTATAAAATTGTTTGTAATCTTTAAGGCAAAATACCACCTGCTGTAATATGCCTCATAAGACTAGCAGATCCATGCGTTATGCCGACAATAAAACCCCAAGGTCCTTGTAATAATCCTTGGAAAGGCAATGCAATAAAATCCTTAAGACCAGAACCTAAAGCTTGTGCTAATCCACCCGGCGATCCGAGAATCTCCAAAGAGCCAACAACCCATCCTGAAAAAATTATTTTTCAATAATTATATTATAATAATCGACATAATCTGTCCTCACCTGAAGTTGACGTTGTTTTATTACAATGTTTTGTTTTTGCAGTTCAAATTTTTAAGTATTTAAAAATTTTTCAGCAAATAAAGAACAATAATTAGTTAAATATTAATTTTACAAAAGTTATTAAAATTTGAAAAACTTAATTTGGAAATTTAAAAAAAAATTAGGTTTTTGAAAAATAGTAATTAAAATTTTTTGAAGAAAAAGGTACTTGAATTCACAATAATAATTTTAACAAATTGAAACAATTGGAAATTCTGTAAAATTTTATATTTTAAAGAATTTTATTTTTTCCTCTTTAAAAATTGTCTATAAATATAATTATATTTTTGAAATTATAATATTTTGGGAATTTACAAAAATTATTCTATTTAAATAATTCAATTATTCTCATATTTTTTAAAATATTAAAAAATAATTAAATATTTAAACCGTTGTAACAGGAATTTTAGAAATTAATTAAATTTTAAAAGGTTTTTAAATTAAATTCCTTGAAAATTTAAGGGAAGAAAAAGTTTTAAATCTTTAAATTTTTATTTTAAAAAATTATTTTTCTTAAAAAATTATTCAAGATTTTCAATAATTTTTTCAATAATTCCTAAAAAATTTTGGATAAATAACAGTTGTAAATTTTAGAAATATTTAATTAACCCTCCGTCACACACCTAGGGAGGGATTCCCTCTACGGTTTCAGTATTTTTAAAATAACTTTTGTTTTCCTCATTGCAAAATAAAATCAGTTTCTATACCTTTCGACAATTTATTCCTCAACACATTTCTAAAAAAACATTTAGTTTAAACATAATTAATATTTAATTATGAAGCTTCAAAGCTAGAAAAAACTCAAAAAAGTGAGGTTATGTTGAATAAAAAAATCAAATTTTCAAAACATTTTTTGTTCCATTGTTGGTTAATGGCAAAATTATATTCTAAATATAATTAAAATAAACTTTTTTATGATTTTTTTGCTTATTTGTTAATGTTACATTATTTTTACATGTAAAGTGTAATTCCTTCGAAGATGTGCATTCGTGTAATTAATTATTATTTTTGAGTCCGAAAATTAATTTTATTAATTTTATAATTTAGAATAATTTACTACATATTTGTAAGCTTGTGTTAAAATTAAATTTTTGTTGATTCCTTTGTTTATGTTGTAATGTCGCTTATTTTACAATGTGGTGAGGGATTCCCTCTAAACCTGTGTAAAGTCGTAATTTTTTCCAAGGTGTGTGACGGAGGGTTATATTTCATGAGGTCTTTTCTTGAAATTATTTGAAATTTTAATTTCTCGGGAAAAATAAATATGAACAAGTTTTTAAATTTTTGTTTAAAAAAAGTATTAAAATTATTGACAATATTATTTAGAGGCCTTTTGCGGTATTTTTTTTAAGAATTAAAGAAATTGATATACATTTTAAGATGTTTCAATTTTGTGGTTTTTGGCCAAATTATAAATTAATAAATTTATTTTAGTACCGTTTTTTTAAAATATTGATAATAGTATTTAGAGGCCTTTTACGGAAAAATTTAATTAAGAAATTTCGTAAAATTGTTTTTTGAAAAACTGAAACTAAAATAATTTAAAAATACTTCTATTTCCTAAAATAATTTTAAAAAATTGAAACAATTGAAAATTTTGTCAACTTTTATCGAATTCAATTTTAAATTTTAATTCCAGTTGCTGTCAGAAATATTTTGGCATTTACTATACTACTTGTTCAAATAATTACATTTAATGAAAGACCGTAAGAAAAATTATATTTTTTTAAGTAATTAAGAATTTTCATTAAATTTGGAAAAGCAAATTTTGACAATAATAATGGATAAGAAAATTTCACGCGTGCTTGCGCGCGTGTAGTTTTGCTCGTTAATAATAATTTTTAACAATACCAAAATTAAAATGAAAGAGAAATTAGTTTCAATTTAAGCAACTAATTTAATTTAAATCAAAGTAATTTAAAATTAAAATCGAATTAGAATTAGAGTGAAAATTAAAAAGGTAAATAAATTTTTCTCTTTACCAGCTCCAAATATAGCTCCGGATAAATAGTGCATAGTGAGGGCATTTCCAAGTCTGTAGGGCGTCGTTAGGAAATTCTTCTTTTCGAACACGTTAAAATACAAGGGCGAGTGATCGAGTGCAACGTAAAGATGCACGGACGTATGTACACTTAATAAAATCGACAAAGGCTCGATGGTAAACGTTTGCAATCGCAATGGCGAACTTAAGATTTTCGCATCAATCATTATATAATCTGGTATGTACACATTAGATGCTCCAGTTAATTCGTGAATCTTTTTCCCTCCATCGGAATTAATGAAACAAGGCGGCATCAACGCTGCCGCGTAATCCAATAATTGACTAACATAAGTGTCTTCGATGTACGCACTGATCGGCGCCAATTTCGCTCGAAATTCTTTACAAGCTGTGGGGAAAAATTAATCCAATTAAAGAAAAATTCCAGAAAGGGTAAACAAAAATATCGTTTTCCAAACAGGAAATTTTCAAACGAAAAAATTCCAAATAGAAAAATTCCAAATAAAATTACAAATAAAATTACAAATAGAATTCCAAATAGATTTCTAAATAGAAAACTAAACAGAATTCTAAAGAAGAAATTTTGTTCCAACTTACCCCTCTTTCCTCCATCGAATTCGAAATTTAAAATAATTGTCACTAAGGAACCCTCGGTTAAATGCTGTAAATTGCTCTTGAGGCAATTGCTGAAGTAAAATGCTTTCTCCTTTTTCGTTGGAGTTTTTTGGCTTATTAATACGACGGGAAAATCATAGCCACCCTGCTCAAATATTTGATTGTCAAATTGCAAATCACCAATATAAATATTTACGTCCATGAGATTGTCTCTTGAATCAATGGAGAAAATTGTATCGTTCAGTGATAAACTAGCGACTTCTGTTCTTTGTCCATTTTCATTAATATCATGCATCACGATTAAAGTGATTCCTTGAAAGTGAATTATTGCAATACCATTTGGTTTACTATTTTCATTTGATTTCTCAAGAGATTTTAAATTATCATAACTCGGACGATTTTTCACAATTGGTTTTAAATTCACATTCACTTCCTTTGGATTCTTCACAGACAGAGCCAAATTATCGTCTTCGGCGGAGAAAAAACTTGTCACTGAAGTGGAACTTTCCGAATTCTATAAAAAGGAATTAATTCAAATAAAAGATATTTTAAATTCAAGACATAAAGTGTTCAAATTCAATTAAAATTGTAAAAAAATTAAAATATCAAAGTATTCAAGTAAATTTATTGAACGGTGAAAATTGAATCAAACTTTTCAGAAAAAAATAAGTAAAATAATCAAAATTCCTACTTGAATGTTATCCAAGTCTTTTTCTTCTTCTCGTATCGACAGCATCCGATTGTAAATTACTTCCGTTTCTTGTAATTTATAATTAGTTGTCTTGCACAATTTACTTCTGATATCTCGAGCCGATACTTCCACCTGAAGAATAAAAAATTTGTTATTTAATATACAAAAAAAAAATTCAGTTCCAAATTTTTTGCCATTTCATTAGAAAACAAAAAAGGAAATTTTTTCAGAATAGACGAGACAAATATTCAAAGATTATTCTCACTTGTGAAATCGGACCAATATGCAAATAGGTTGTATAACATCGAGTTTGCATGATCACTTTAACATCTCCATAATACGGAAGTCGGACAAATTGTTCCGATGTTCCGTTAATTGACGGCGACAGAACAATACCTCGAGACCATCTCAAAGTTTTGTTATCTTAAATTTTTTCAAAATGAAAATTAATAAATGAAAAATAATCATACTATTCAACATGTTTTAAAAATATTAAAATAAATGAACCGTCGTTACCTTTTTCGCGAAAATCATCGTCCTCAGTGGGAGGTGTGGAGAACACCAAAATCGAACTTACATTTGTCGGAGAAGAATCTGGCATTCTACTGGCAACTGTCGGTACTGTGTAGTGACAAAGAGTACCACTTTCAATCTTACACATCCATGAAAAATGTTGAGTATCCTGCACAATACCATCTGCGAAAGAAAAATACTTGACTTAACAAATTTATTTAGATTTAATAAATATCAGTAAAATTAATTTACTCAAATAAGAAGCATTTTTTGGTCTTTCTATCTTTTTTAATGGTCTAGTGTTACCTGTAGTTTCATTGGCTTCTCCAATGAAAATTTTGAAGAAACAGGAATTATCTATCATCAGCTGAGGATGTTCATCCGGATGAATTAAAATGTACATTGTTCCTTTATCTTCTTGTGTCGTAACAACAACAGGTACAGTTGAATAATCATTCTTCGAGTAAAAGCCATTAAATCAGTATTATTAGTCAAATAAAAGGAAAAAAATTATTTTTACTTCATCAAAATAAAATTACATACCGGAATCGCAATACTTTTTCGATTAATACTCTGATCAACTCTCACTGGACACGACCATTGATGTCCCAAGCTAAACGATACGTACAAAGCAACTGAATCGAAATTTGATGAATCAATCGAATGCCATTGTGTTATTGAAACAGCTTGTCTGTAAAATTACAATTTTTCTTTATACTTCTATATTTATTCTAATATTCTAATAGGATTTTTAAGAATCGGATAAATACATATAGTTCTTTTTTGCTAATACACTTACTTTTGATCTTCGGTTGGTAAAATATTTATACTAAAAGGTGTAAGATCATCCGGCAGTTGAAAATCGGTCAAATCTTCCGATACGGCCAAAGTAGCAACACATAGTTCTTGACTCGTCATATTGCCAATAACAAAACTGCTACAAATTCGAACGAATCGCATTTCTTCCAGCATTGCACTCTTGATGTTTAAAATGCAAACCTAAAAGTATCATTAAAAAATAAGTACAAATTTGATAAAATATATTAAAAGTTGTAAAAAAAGTGAAAAGGAAAATTTAATAAAAAAAATATTAAGTTAGAAAGAGTAGAAAAGAAAATTTTAAATAAGTAGAAGGGTAAATTAATGAAGCAAAATTTAAAATTATAAAAAGTAGAAAAGAAAATTAAAAAAGTAAAATGTTAAACATTAAATTAAAACAATAAAACATTAAATTTAAAAGTAGAGATTAGTGAATAAAAAAGTATTTAAAAACTGTAAAATTAAATTACATTCAGTATTAAACTAAATTTGTCACATTAATTTAAAATTGATTTCAAAAATGCTTGAAAATGCAAAAATATCAAGAAAACTCACACTCGATCCGCAATCGACGTGAGTTTTCATATTCCCTTCGAGTGGAATTAATCCGCCAATTTTAGGCATATAGAAACTTTGACTCCAATCAGGTCGGGATAGTTGAAGAGCGGAGGATGTATAATATGTGTCTCCAATTGCAACACCCAAATTAAAAGTACCCTAAATAATAAAAATCAGTCAATATTAATTTAGCAAAAAAGAAAATAAATAACTTTTTTTAAACATATAAGAGGAATTTTTTTACCTCCAATTTAGGAGGAGCTACAATTCCAAAATGTGGTACAGAACAAAGTTCGATATCCTCGGCCACTAGGGAAATGTGACATCCCGAAGAATTTAAAAGAAAACACCAAGGTTGCAATTCCAAAAGCAATGTACTCGATACCAATCCAGCATCTTGGTATTTTACCTAAAAATACAAAAAAAAATTCAAGCATAAATAAAGAAAATAATAAATAAAAATTAAATAAATGACAAATTACTTAAATAAAAAAAGTAATTAAAATAAAATAAATTTAGAAGAAGTATTAAATATTAATTTAGAATAATGTAAAAGTTTTACTTGAATATGAGTCTGAGGTTGTTCGGCAGCGATCCATTCGAAAATTTCATCAGTTTGAAAAGGCCATTGCAATTCATTTTTCGACGATTCTAATGCCTTTAGAATTTCCGATATATTTTCTTTCTCGGGTCTCTTAAAAAATACTCTTTGGTCCACCGAACTGTAAGACAACGGAACGTAGGGATTCGATGCCGACACTCCACTTCTGCAATAAATATTATACGTATTTAAAAATTAAAATAGACTGTAAAACTGCTTTTGGCAGAAGATAAATTTTAGAAATTTTTTTGCCTCTATAGAGTTAACTTGAAAAATAAAGATAATTGATAACGAAAGGGAAAAAAATGATTTTTTTTACAAAGACTCACTCCAATTGAAACGTGAGTTGATGAAAATGTTCAAAAGTACCAGGACAGTACAATTGTTGTTTTTCTCCTCGACCCATTACAGTCGTGTGAATTAATCCTTTCAAAGAAGGAGTTTCGATTTGAACTTTGGCAGGAACTGGTAAATACGAGCGGATCATGTACAAAGGACTCAGCACGGCCTGTGTGGAAAAATTATTCATTTACTCTAACAGAATCTGTCGAATTATGAGAAAAATTATCACTTTTTAACACTTACGAGAATTTTAGACTTGCCCCGGTCTTCTTCTTTTACTATTCGCACCCAAATGCTGATAAATTGACCTCTTTCTTGCAAAGGCACTGAGAATAAATATAATTCGAATGAAACAATTAAATTAAAGTAAATATTAAATAAATAATGAAATAATGGTAACATTATTTAAATAAAATATAAGAATCAAATTTACAAAAAAATTCTTCGCACTCGATATAATAATTAATTGAAAATAGTAACAAAGAGTAGCTTTAAGATTAGGAAAAAAGTCGATGAGTGCGAAGCCTGAAAAAATAATATATATTTTCAAGTCTTATTTATTTTATTTTAAAAAAAAATTTACCTTTAACAAGCCAAGGTTGTCCCCACTTTGTATTCGGCTGCAATGGAATGTCACCAGTCCAGGAAAGATTTGGAATACTCGAGAATCTCAAGCGCATTGTCATATTTGAATTATCGCTCAGGACAATCGACGAGGGCTGACTTCTTCCTGGTACAAAATACAAATCCTGAAATTGTCCCGATTTCTCCTTCGATTGCAATTCATATTTCACCAATTTCATTTGAAAATTATCCGTCAATTGATTCGAAATAATAAATTGTCCCGAGAATGTAACTAATTTTTGTGTCGCCGAAATCGATGACACAGTGATTGAAATCAAAATATCCGAAGAATTTCCAAAATCAACATTCTGCATTCCATCTCTATTGACAGCAAATGGTTTACTCCAAATCCAAGCATTATCCTCGAGCGATATTCTCAACGATTGATTATTAGCGTGCCTCCACGAATAAAAATAACACTCTCTACTCTTCAATAAAATATTATCGTCCGTACCATTCTGACCAAAACGAATCGGAATATTACAATCGTTAGCAATTATAAATCTTGTTATAATAATCGCAGGTTTAGTTTCATCGTCGAGGGCAATCGACCATAAATTCGCAGACACTGCCAAAGTGTGACTTATCGCTGGACTCAACTTCAGAGAAAAAGGACTACAAGTCATCGAGACGTCCGTTTTCTCACTAATTGATATCTGTAATTTTTCGTACATATTGTCAATAACTTCTTGAAGTGTCAAGAGACCGTAATCCAAAATATGAACACGGAGAATTCCGCTAATGTCAATGAGAGCGGAACCGTCGAGCCATTTGTTGAAGATGAAAACAGCTTCCTTGTGCTCGACGCACATGAAGCATTGCATTTCGGGAATCATTCCATTGAGTGTGTATTCGGTGAGTGGCGATGGAAGATTATCGTAAGCATTCGGAGAAATGTAATTATAGAGAGCTAGATTAATCGAACTGACATTGAGTGCGGCTTGTATGTTTGGAATGATGAGAGAATTAAAGTAGGAATCAATTCGTAGGCAGGCAATTAATGCTCGAGTTGGTACCAGAGTTTTCGAAAGCGTTGGATTCGATGCTCCTAAAACAATTCTCCAAACGCTGGCAACTGCACGAGCTGGCGTTTTGTCGGGCAAATCTAAACGATAGCTATCCGTCTCAGACAAGTAGAACTCTACGTATTTTTTATAAGCACTTTGGCTCTCGCTCCAGTATTCAATCACGCAATGGATTCGATCTTCTGTGTCATCCTCACTCCACGCCTGAAAGTACAAAAAAAATAATAATTAATAGTTGCTTCTGATTTTTTTCTTTAAATTTAAAAATAAATGTGATAAATTTTCCTTTTCAAATGTTATGAATTTGAAAAACGAATGAAATTTTAAATCAAAAACATTAAAGATCACATAGTAACAAAAATTAATGATAAAATAATAAAAATTCTGAATCATAAAAATTATTCTGAATTGCAAATCATAATTCAAGAAATTATAATTTGATAACAAAAATTGTTGGAATAATTACCTCAAAGGGAACCGGAGAAACGTGAATCCTTGTAAGAGCTCTAGGATGCGGATACCTCCAAGCCATCGCTTGTTGTGGAAATGTAAAGAATACGACCTGAAAAAATTTCCCAAAAGTTCAAAACATTATAAATTATTAAAATTATTAAAACTATTATAAATTATTATTGCAATGACTATAAATTGATAATAAATAAAAAGTAAATTACCTGATAGGGTAAAGGAAGATCATCAGCAGTCCCATCGACAAATTGAAAGACTCCCGATTTTAAATCATCCTTATAATGTTGCTCAGTAATAGTCGACGATTGTTTCGGCTGTGTTTTACTATCCGAAGACTGACGAGTGTTTCGACTGAAGAATTCTTGCAAATCAAATAAGACAGTCTTAATTATTTGCAAATGCTGTGGACCACAATTCAAATGAATACTATCGCTGTCAGCTTGTATTTGTAACTGTGGAAATGAATTTACATCCTGCCACGATTCCCAGAGAAAGCATATGGTCACATTACAGCACCAGGGATTTAGGAAAACTTTCATATTATCACGAAACGAGCCCGATATTACAAATGAATCTAAGGTCAAATTTCCATAAATTCTCTCGGGTCTGATGACATTTAATACACTTCCAGCCAATGAAGCTAGACTAATTATTATTTCCGCTCCTGATTCCGATGTGAATGAAAATACTATTTGCTTTGTGATGAGATTGAAATCGGGTATTGTGTATTTTATTGAACGAGGAGATGATTCCTGGGGAATATTGGTCTGATCGCTGGAAGACTTTGGCGATAATTTTGTGATGCTTTGATTTTCGACGAAACACGCCTTTACCTAGTAAATTAGTAGTAATAATTAATAATAATTAATAATTAATAATAATAAGGAATTATTTTTCAAATCAATTCATATTAAAACTTTTACTAGAATTAAATTATTTAAATAGAAAAATAAGTGATAAAAGAATTAATTATATCTAAAAATTTCAACTGTAACTCTAGTTATGAATTTTTTATTTTAATTTTGAAAATAAGAAAGAAAATCCACAGATTAAGAGTATCTGGATTATTAATTATAATGATTTATATTCGGAATATTAAATTCATACCTTCTCAAGGATCGAATTCACTTTTTTTTGTCTCTCCAGGGAAAAGTAAATTTTCGTCGGTCGTCCCATGTCGAGGAAGAATTGTGGACTTTTTCCTGGTAACGTTTCACATTTGATTGTAATAAACGAAGGCGGAATTCCCGTGTCTGGATGACGTTCTCCACTTTTTACTTGAATTATAAACACTTTGAAATCTTCGCTAGTTGGCATTGAAGTATAATCCTGACGCTCGTCATTTCCCAATGAAATTGCCATATCGAAACAGGAAAACTGAAAAATAATGTTAATAATTTAAATATTTTTTCAAAAATTAATTTTAATTTAATTTTAAAGTTTCACGAATTTTTTACCTGAATTTTTTGTGTCAAGTGCTGTTGAGAGATGTACAAATTCGGTTGATCAATCATAAAATAAAATAAAAGCTGCTTATACTGACTGTTATCGTCTTCGAAAATATCTTCGTCTTCCTAAAAGCAAATTGCTGGCAATTATTAAAAAATACCAAAAAAACTGAAAAACTTAAAAAACGATCATTATAAAAAATATAAATATCTTCTCTTGCAATGAGAATGTAAAAGTAAAAATAGAAAACCGAAGAATAAAAGAAGAAGAAGAAGAAGAAGGATAAGAAGAAAATTAACAACAGGATACAAAAATAATAATAACAATAAATAAAAACACAGATGAAATACATACAGTTGAATAGAGATTGTCAAGCGACTTCTGCAGTTCATAACAAATAAAAGTGATTTTTCCGCAATTCACTAAAAATTCAAAAGGAGGAAGCGTAACAGCTCCTTGAGTTAGTGGCTTTTCCTGAAAAAGAAAAAAGTATTGAAAATTTTGAAAACTATGGTATTAAATTTTTTTGCGCTAATTAATTTGTAAATTTCTTACAATATTCATAGAATTCATACTGGCTGTTTCGAAATCAAAAGACAATTCAACTTCTGATTCGTTGGCAATGTTGGTTTTGAGAGGCGAACACTTGGTATTCGTTGAGCAAGATTTTGCAATTTCAATTGACGTATTTGGAACCCATAGATCAGAAAATAAATTACTGAATTCGACATGCAGAGCAGATAACAAACGAATTTGATGCAAATTCATCGTGATTTCGATATCCGTGAGACAATTAATTTCGGCAGCGCTTCCGCAAACAATTATTTTCGGTTGAAATATAATTGTTGGTGCAATTATAATACACAGGTCGAACCTTCGGGAACAGAAAAATATTTTGAATCAGTTATCAACAAACTTTTTAAAAGACTAAAAAGACATTTCATTCATTAAAAAAAATCATTTGTATATATAATATTTATTATTCACTCATTTGTATTTAATTCAATGTAAAACATAAATTTTAGAAATTAGAAATTTGAATTCTGTTTACCTGGTTATTATCGGAAAAGTAGAAAAATGAAGTTCCAAACTGCTTCCATTTCCTAATTTGTTCCATTCAACTGCCGGATTTTCATGCATTGTGTAAAGATACGATTGAGACATTCTCTGAAAAAATTAATTTCATAAATAAAAAAAAAATATTCCCAGTTATCGACAATTAAAAATAATTTTTAGTAACAAAAGTATGTAACTTAAATTCTTGTTAATACCTTCGTAATACTTTGTTGGTAGTTTTTCCAAGTAGTCGTATAAGTTGAAATTCCATTAACATTAATTTGATACTGTCTATCCTCAACCGCAGATCCTGGAATGTTCAAAATATTCGCTTGCGCCGCAAGTTGATAAACATCCATGCGTAATGGAATTCGACAAATAGGATTTTCAGCCCGAGGTGAAATCTTAATACCATCTAACTGTTGAAGAAAATAATTTTAAGTTTATTATTTTAAGTTTTTATTTCTTTTAAGTTTTATATAAAGAGAAAAAGAGGACTTTTATCGAAATTAGTATTTAATTATTCAAACCTGAAACATTAGAAGATCGTGCTGTAATCCCTGCAAAACTGTCGTCGAAACTGGAAGCATCAGTCTAATTCCCTTAAAATCCAAATAAACAAGGGGAAGAGTCTCATTTCTTAATTTTGTAATACCAATGAAGGGCGGAATGAAAGCGCTTTCTTGTAAACTTGAATTCGTTGGGATATTATCATGAAAATTTAAAAATGGTTTAACTAATTGCACAAATTTTCCTACCACACTTGGCGGTAAAATAAGATCCAGCATTTGAATCTTTACATCCACTTCAGTAATATAACTACCTGAGAGCTTCATTTCTTCGGCCCGAAAGTCCTTCTGGGAAATGGAAAGAAAAATTAAAACTAAATAAAACTTAAATCAAGAGAATTGTAAATGTAATCAAAATGTAAATGTAAACCAAAATATTTAAATTGAAATCAAAAAATTTAATAAGTTCATCAATTCTTTTAAGTAAGAGAAAAGAAAAATACCTTATGGGACTTGTATTGTCTATTCGCACCCCAACGAGTATGGACATTTCCCAATTTTGCCTTTGTTAATGTGAAATTCAAGAATCCCGTGTCTTCGCCTTTCTCAAAATTATCCTCCCGCCCGCACATTAATAATCCGACGTATTCACCAAAATCCCAATTTCGATTATTCGGAGCTCTGTGTGAAGAAAAAATAATTTAATTTCACAAACTATAAAAGAAAATATTCAAAGTTTGGATAACATTTTAATCTCTAAGCTATGAATTTTTAAACTAAGGAAAATCTAAATTAATGCTTTATAAATAGAAAAAAAATAAAATAAAAGAATTTTTTATATTAAAACATCAAATTATTATTAAAAAAAATTTGTATCCTAATTTTTTAAATGATTACAATTTCTAATCTGAAATAACGTAATTCTTGAGTTGAATTTAATAAAAAACTTTTGCAAATAATTAAAATCTTTCAAGGAATTTAATAAAAATTGTGCTGAAACTAAAAATTCTTCAAGTAATTTGATTAAAATTTTTTAAATAATTAAGTTCTATATTTAAATAGTTAAATACTTATTAAAATAAATGTTAATAAGAATAGAAAAGTTCCAGTTTACCTGGAATAGTGAAAAATCGTGGCAGTTGTTATTTTATGAACCAGCTTGAAATAAACAGGTTGTATATCAGCTGATGTTATAATGTCTTCCAATTCCAAAACTAATTTCAAAAGAGCCGAATCAGATTGTTGTGATGTGTAAAATTTAACGACAACTTTTGTTATTGTCCACTGAACCCATGCAGACAAAGTTAGTCCACTTTTTTCTGTAAAAAATATCGTTATAAATGTTAAAAATTCTTACTTAAAGAAAATTAATAAAATTACAGAATTTGTTTGATTTATTAAAAAGAATAACAATTTTCCAAATTAAATTTCAGTAGATTGAATATGAAGCAATTAAATTACATAAACCAAATTTAGCTTAAATTTTAGCTCTTCAATTTCATACATACCTTGATTCAAATTATCCTTGGAAACAGACATTGTTGACGTTGTCGTTGTATCTTCCGGATAGGCAAATTGCGAAGGACTCGTGGGAGATGGCATAATGATGAGAGATTCCTGATCGTTTTTAACAAGTGACGATGAAGTGTAAATGTTTTTCTTCATTTCGACAATATTTTGTAATGTTCTTGTAATGTTCGATATAATATCTCTTAGAAAAATTATCTGCAATATAAATCAAGTGCAGAGGGAATTAATTATAAAGTGAATTAATGTTGTCTACTATTAGTTTTGCAGTAATTAATTCCGAAATTAATTTGATTTTCAATTTACCTGCTCTTCCGATGCTGAAATAATAATTGGCGACGTATCGACGTAAATCGATAATTGCATTGACGAGAGTTTACTGTTCAGTTCAGTTGAATTTAATTTCGTTGCTAAAGCTATTGTTGCATTAAAGGAGACTTGTTTGATAAAATTTTTCCTCTCTCCTTGCTTCAGAGTGTAACACTGAAAATCTAAAATTTCTAATTTCCAGGGAAAACTTTGATGATCTGTGGAAAAGGAAAATAAATTTGACACTGCTATTCTTCGAAAGACGAAATTATAAATAATTTGCATAAGTAAAATTATAAAATAAAAAAAAGTAAGACAAAAATATAAAATAAAAATACAAAACAAAAATATAAAAGAAAAATACAAAACAAAGAATATGAAACAAAAAAAAACAAAAAAATATCAAACAAAATTATTAAGTCTATGCGTCTACTTCGAAAAATTAATCTAAAAAATTGCAAAATATTCAAAAAATTCTTACTGTTTGTCCAAAGCGATTTTGGTAGAATAATTGGCAGGATTTCGAGATGTTGATTCAAAAGATCAGCTTGAGCACCGGCTGAATTTATAAGCAACATTGGCATTTTTACCACCAATACTTGTAGATTTTCATTATTTCTTATCGCTCGATCTTTTGCCTCCTCGATACCTGAATAATATTCAAAGTAATTATTTCAATTCCGATTTGATTTGAAATTCGATTTTTAATTTATAAAGACCAAGTGAATTGAAAATTATTACCGTTGGCATCGATTCCACTCATTGTATTCGTTGGTATATAAATTGTAATATGTCCAACATATCCACTTAACACAAGGCCATGCCACCAAGGATAAAGCTCGATTAATCTTTCCAATAATTTTGGTTTCTCTAAATTCTGAAATTATAATGATTATTCACTTTATATTGATTATTTAAAATTTTTCCCCTATAATTTATTTATTTAAACTTACAGCCTTTTCAAAATTATTAAACAAACAAGAAAAATAAATACAAATAAATATTCACTAAGTTAAGAATTATTCCATGAATACAAAAGACATTTCTTTTTGTAAAACAAAAAAAATAGAAAGTAAAAAAAATATCGACATTCATTTGAAATTTGAGAAAACTAGTAATAAATTCAAAGTATAATTCAAAGATTAAATTTTTAGAAAATCGATAATTAAAATTAGAGAAAATAAAATTGCAGCATACTTTTTACCTCTTGTTTCATACTCTCATTACTTGGTTGATTTTTTTCAGTCTCATTAATTTTATAAATAGTAGGCGATTTTTCCGTCACATCGTCATGTTTCCTTTTTTCCTTATCAGACGAGCTGTGAACACTTTCATGTAGACTAGGAAATTTTCTCTTTTTACTTTCAGTATTTGATGAGGGTTCAGATGTTTGTTGTCTTGTTTCCGGTTTCGCTGAATAAAGTGTATCTAATTTGTAATATTTCACGCGATATTCCAGCCACTGAAGAAGTAAAGGATCTAGGCAACCTTTTATCGGTCCTACTTGGAATGACATTACAGTTGGGAATCTTTGATTTTTCGAGTCTTTGGAATATTGTATCACAGCCGATAGAAGAGAATTGCACTCCATATTTCTGTTAAGAGAAAAAAAAATTGTCTCCCTTTCTTATTTGAAATAATTGAATTTTAATTCGATTTGAGTGTTCTTTCAATTTGAGTTTTAATTCAACTTGAAATTTAATTCGCTTTGAGAATTTTAATACAATTGGAAATTCAATATTACAGAGAAAAACTAATTAGAAAAATACTGAATATAATGAATTTTTAATTGAAAAGAAATACCGTTGATCTTCTACTTCTGGACCCGAAAGAATGAAAGCTTGGTCCGTTTCATTGTGAGCAAAAATTTTAATGGAGCCTACATTAACAATAGTGGACTGAACTGCCAGTGATTTGATATTTCTAAGATTTATATTTTCTAAACACAGCTCAAGATACGTTGGCTCTGAAATAATAGAACAAGAGAAGTAACGTTTAAAAAATAATTTCTAAAGTTACCCTTTTCTTTTTAATTTGTAAATTAAAGAAAATTAAAAATTAGTATTTTTAGAATAAGGAATATATAGACTTACTCTTTTCATCGCAAGCGTCGTCGAAAAGAGATGAACACACGAGAGCATTGGTCGTATCGTTTGGTTGAAAGACCGACGATATTATAGAACTTGCAACCATAATTTTTGATTTTGTACCAGTTATCGTGATTCCATCAATTTCGAAAGAATAGAAATTATGAATCACATCTAAACTCGTCCAATATTGTCGATAGAGTAAAATGGTCATATTAAAATTAACTGTACAAGGCATTATTATTGACGTATGGCATGTGGGTTTTAAATAAAGTTGAAAATTTAGTCCCTGCATCTGTAAAAATTAAGTAATTTTGTTATTCATTTAATTGTTACAATATTTTTTAATGTTAAAATTCGAAAATTAGACGATAATTTGAAATATTTGCCTTACCAGTCCTTTCACTTCTCTATGACACTGATTAAACATATCTTGAGGTAGATCAGTTTGTTTGGAAGCACACGCAGCAAGTCTAAATGGATAGATTGGCTCTTCCACTTCAATTACAATTTCGTCCCATTCAATTGTTGTATAAGGATCATCAGAGAGAGCAGGCGCCAGAGGTTCCGTCTATTTTTAATTAATAATTTATTTAATCAATTTATTTTCCCCAACGAAAATGTTGCCTCTATTCTACTTTTGTAAAAACAAAATTGATGAAAAAATTAAATTATTTTTAAAAAATTAATATAAAAAAAAATTACTCGAGATTCGATGTATTTTCGTTGTCTTTGCAAACCCGTAATTCGATGATCAGCCAATTGCAATTGAATTGCGCCTCTAATCATATATAATTTGATTTCCATTTTGGAAATATTTTCCCTTAATGCCTCATATTCCTCTACCGTTACTGGGGGTAATTCATCAATAGTCGGATCTGAAAAATTAAAATAATTCCCTAAATTGAAAAATTTAGCTAAAGAGACGTTTAGTTAGAATATTTTCCATTTAAGTTTAGTGATTTTTTAAAAAATATTGAAGTGGAGTAAAAAAAATATTATGGAGTAAAATCATTACCTGGTTTTGGTACAATGTATGGCGCATAATCGTATTTTGAAGCAGCTTGAATTATTGTATCGGCACGATGAAATACACCAGAACTCAAGCGAATCATTAAATCTCCAATGGCAAATCTCACGACTCTGTGTTCTGGAAAATTGCTGCAAAATTTCGAAATTAATTAGAAAAGGTACTGTTTGAAAAGGTAGCAAATTTTACTGCTTAAAATTTGATTTAAATAGTTTTTTCAAATTTTTCTTAACTTAATTTGGAAAAAGTATACCTGTACTCGAAATTAGCTCCAAATTCTAATAAATCTTCAGGTGTAACGTCTTCTGATAACACCATGTGATGGGCGTAATCGATCATAAATGCTGGACACCTCTCTAGCAGTTTCTCCACTTGTTTTTATTTTGATGAAAAAAATTACATATTTTGTATAGATTATAGAAAATAATGTAAATTATATTTTTTATATTCTACTTTTACATTTTTTATATTTTACTTTTATGTCATTTATAATTTAATTCTGTACTTTTTGTATTTTATTTTTTTATACTTTTTTAAAATTTACACTTTTCTTTTAAGAAATAAATAATTAAATAATTTAAGAAACCTATTCTTTTATAAAATACATAATTACATAATGGAATTAATTAAAAAGAGTAAATCCAAAATACCTGGATTAGCAGAAAGGTGATTTTCGATTCCCTGTTTGTAGATTCTCTTCTTGCCTTTATTTTCTACAGCTTCATCGTCAAATAGTGTGTCCTTCAAATGATCAATGGTCGCTTTTCCAACCATTAAGTACAAAGGAGGCTAAAAAATGTTCAAAAATAAAATAAGAAAATAATCGACTTTTCTATTTATAATTTATTTATATAATTAAATAAATAAATCGAAAAGTGGATTATTTTCTTATTTAAAGTTGGACTAACAAAAATTATTTTTTACAAATACTAATATTAATAACAAGGATCACAGTGATTTATCCATGCAATATTAGATAAAATAGTTTTTAATTTTGAAAAAGAATATTCAGTTTAAAAAAAAGAAAAATTTTAAATTAAATAAAAATTATAGCGTTCAGAACTTCAGGGCTATTTTGAATGATTTTGATACAAAAATTAACATTGAAAATAGTAAATTTTGCTTTTAAAAATTGTCATTTCAAGTGTAAATTTTATAATATTGTTTAAAAAAATGTTGTGTTTTTTGCTAATCTAGGTGAAAATCTTACCCTAACTCCATCAATAACCTCGGGATGACCACAACTACAAGAACCTCTGGGATACACATTTATGCTTCCAAATCCCATTTGAAAATTAGTCATTGACACTCCTTGAAATAAAGCATCAACGACAGCCCCAGTAAATCTCAAAGATATAAATGACTTGTACTTAATTTTTCGTGGCTTGTAAAATAACTGTTCCTTGATGCTCTCTGTGACCTGAACATTTAAAGATCTTGAAAAATCGTAACAGTTGAAATGAAGAAAAACAATAGTAAACTCCTTGAAAAAAGTTCCGTGTGTGAAAATTTAACAAACATAGAAATAAAATAAATAACAATAAATAAAATGAGAATAAAAAAATAATAAAGAAAAGAATAAAAAAACTCCTTGAAATAAAATTTCGTGTGTGAAAATTTAATAAAAAAGAAATAAAACAAATAAAATTCAATGAAAAGTACATAAAAATAAGATCCTAAAGTTCTGAACGTTAAAATGAACGAAATCTATTTATTTCTTCTAAAAATTAAATTTTTATTGCGGTTTATTTTGCTTCTCTATAAAAAAAATTAATTACTCAGTTTGTAAAAGTAAAAATTTAGTTTTTAAATATTTTTATGATTAGTAATTTATTAAAATATCTTCAATAAAAAATATTTCGTTCATTTGAACGTTCAAAACTTTAGGATCATATAAAAATAAAGATTTGAATTATTATCCTCGTGATAATATTTTTAAGAAACTACCTTGAATGTTAGTGTTGCATCATCTATGTAAATTCCAAGATGAACCGTGTGTCCAGCAAAAGTCATCTCATGATCATTTGACCAGTCATTATCCCAAGCAACTGGAAAAATAGAAGACATAGTGTTCCATGCCCATCCACCCCAACCGACCACTTCGGTCGACGCACCAGATCCAGAATTAGAATCTTCTGTAAACGATAATAGAGAAGATTATTTTAATTTTTAACTAAAATGCTTACTTTACAATTTTTTTTTCTATAAATTATTATTTTTAAACTTTGAACAAAAAATGATCGTGAACCTTGAGAGTTGCTATCTTTGTCATCGGCAGAATTCGAGGATTTGTCTTTCTTCTCGGGAAATTGTTTAGTTCTCAATGCCATAAGTAGAGCTGTTAGTCTTAAAAGCATCGGTACTTGTTGTTCAGTTGTACTAAATTCCATTTTTTCACAGTGAAGATCTAATCTCGTGACTGAAGCCCGTTTGGATGTGTTGCTGTGATAATTCATTATCATTCGAATCACCATTGAGCATCTGTATAGTACAGGATCCTAAACGTACCGAGAAGAAATTAATTATTTTCTTCATTAATTTAAAAAATCATTGTTATAGTTCACTATTTTTATTATTTATTCAGCCTTTTTGAGAGTGAATAAAAATATTTGCATTAGTTTATTTACTTAGAATTTTAGACAGAAATTTACAATTTTAAAGAGTAATTAACAATTATATCATTAATTTAAAATTTAAGAGAGTAAATAAAGAATGTTTGCAATTATTTCCTTCATTTTGAATTTTAGAGAGAAGATAAAAATATTAACAATTGTTTCATTCATTTCGAACTAATATTTACGATTTTTCCATTTATTTCAAAATTTTAGAAAATAAAAGAATACCTGATAGATTTCTATTTTTCCAGAAGTGTCCATTTTATCTAAGCAAAGAGTCAAATCCTGAATAGTTATAAGTTTTTGTAACATAACTTCATAGCTACTGACGTCTGAAAAATAGAAAAATTAATTTCGTCATCGATTCTTGAAATCAAATCTTTTTTTAAAAAATCACCTGCAAATGCCGGTTCCCATTTGTTATTAACAGTTTGCATGCTCAAATATCGGACATTAATACTCAGAACAATGTCCTCTTCGACGTATTTCAAAATTAAATTGTTGCATATTATCGTTATGTTATTTATCACCTTTGTTACGATACTTTTAATGTATCCAGGCGGTGTTTCTTCTCTAAAATTGAATTCCAATTAATATAGTAATCATAAAAGAGAAAAGAAGAAATGGTTTTCCAATTTTACTTACTGAACAACTTCGCTTTGTCTTTTTTGATAAGATGACGAAGAATTGTCGCTGTGAGAGTCATCTTTAAGTTTCAAAATACATTCTGAAATACGAAATTTATTACTTTTTTTTATTTATTAATTACTAATTACTTACACTTTATTTACTAGAAGATAATTATTTTTTTAATTTTTTTTTTACAATAATTATTTATTTTTCCTATACTTCTATTTTTTGATGAAAAAATAGAAAGAAATAGAAATAAAAAGAAAAAAAAGCGTATTTCTTACCTATTGTATTAATAGTGACAACAATGGGTTCTGATGTAATTTTAACCCAAGGAACATGAATTAACAATTCATGGATATGTCCACTGACGAGGCTAAATGGAAGATTTAATTGCTCCTCTAATACTTCTAATCGCAGATCAAGATTCTGAAAAGATGCATCTCCACCCCATAAGGATACCTAAAATGACAAAAGTAAAAATGAGAAAATTCATAACAATCTTAATAAATATAAATTTCTTCGAGTATAAATGTTTTACTCACTAATACTAAAACAACTATAATATCTAATCAATAATTATAATAATTACCTGCGATTGTTCTGGCTTGAAGTTTTTAACATATTTTTCCACGTAACTCAATATTACTGGAGTTATGTACGATTCTAATTTAAACATAGTGAATTTTACAATAAAGGAACATCCTTTAAATTAGATTCCTCAAATAATTAATAACCTTCCCATCGCTGTCAAAAGGAAAAATTAAATAACATTTAATAAACATAATTATACGGTACAGATAGATTACTTATCGTAAACTAAATTTTGTTTTAAAAATAAATATTACCAGGAAAAATATTAAATGCTAGAAAAAAACTGATAATACTAGATAAAATGTAATAAATTTTCTACATGTGACCTGTATCAAAATAAATGAAATAAATGAAATAAATAAAAAAGCGAATTAATAAAAAAACTATTTTTCGCTTACTTAAATAAATTTTCAATATGTATTTTTGTTTATTTACAATTTATTCGATTTAAATGATTTTTACAAATTTTAATTTATTTATTATTTATTTTAAACAAAATAATAAGGATAAAAATTACAAAAAAGTTATAGGTTATAATGAATACTAATGTCAATAATGAATGTTTCTATGAAAAACAGAACCAATTTACCTGCCAGTTGTGCACTTTTTTACAATATAAGAAGACCTAATGAAGTGTAACTTTTTAATTACAAAAAATGTCAATTCATTATTAGTTACAAAAGATTTTCAATATTTTTTAAATCCACACACCACCACATCAACATATGTCATTTGGCTGACCAAATTGTATTGCAATTTCACTGGAAATGTACTTTAATAAAATCAGCCAATGGCAGGTCAAGAACAATAGCATAAAGCCAATAGGAATTCAGAAAAATCAGCTGATTAGATGACAATATTTTGTACACATACACAATTAACATGGTTGTTGGCGTTTAACGTCAAACTTTTCTTTTTGTTTAAATAGTTTAATAGATTATAAATCTGTTGTATTTATGTTATTTGAACAATATTTCGAATACCCTTAATTACTTAAAAGTGTTTTAAGTAAATTTGGACTGATGTAAAACTTTCCACTTAAGCATAAGTTGAACGCCCATTTAAGAACCTAACCTTAAAAACAAGACTGAATCATTTTGTACATTTTATTAATGTTATAATATCTTTTACACACGTATCGCGCTTATTTGTTGATGAGGAAAAATATACGTGGCACGTCTCGTTACACAGTCCTCAGTGATTATATTTTTCACGAGAAGGTAAGTTACTGGACATTTTTTGAATTTTTAAAAACTTTTTTACTTTTTCAATACTGTATACATTTACCTACTTATGTGTTTTCTTTAATATTTTGGTTGAATAGTTGCTAAAAGATGTTTAAATTCTACTAGATTGTGTATTTATTAGATAATTTTAAAGAATTCTGTAATTAATCGGTAAGAAAATTTAGAAATGAGTTTTGTTACGTCAGTTTTTATAAACAAAGGACTTGAAATAGTGTGTATTGTATATTTTGTTTTAATTGTTATTATTGTGGAATATCTTTTTTTATAAATGTTTTGTTTTACTGTATATTTATGAAGAATATTTTTTTCTGTTTGGAAGAAATTTATAATAATAATAATAATAATTGATAATAATAAATAGTAATTAATAATTAATAAGAAATAATAATTAATAAATTTATTTATATTAATGTCTTTGTAAATTCGGGAGTTTTTTTCCAGTGTTTATTTCTAAACATATTTTTTCTGTTGACAGATCTTCACATAATGCATGAGAAGAGAAAAAAATTAAGTCCAATGAAAGCTTTAATTCTTGTCGGTGGTTATGGAACGAGACTTCGTCCATTAACTCTCAGTCGTCCGAAGCCACTTATTGAATTTGCAAACAAGCCAATGTTGCTTCATCAAATTGAAGCTTTGGTAAGTTTTCCGCTTAATGTCAATCAATTAATTTTGTTTTTAATTTTCTAATTAATTTCTATTTAATTTAAATCTAATAAATTTGGTTTCGATGGGACAAACGAGCAGGTATTCGAGAATACTTCACTAATACTTTGAAAATAATTTTCAGGTTGAAATAAATGTGACAGAAGTTATTTTGGCAGTGTCATATCGGGCCGAACAAATGGAAAAGGAGCTGGAGCAGGAAGCTGAAAAATTGGGTGTCAATTTAATATTTTCCCACGAGAAAGAACCCTTGGGTACAGCTGGACCATTGGCACTTGCGGCTCAACATCTACGAAATAGCGACGAACCATTTTTTGTACTGAATTCGGATATTATTTGCGATTTTCCATTTAAACAACTTCTACAATTTCACAAAAATCATGAACGTGAGGGAACAATTGTCGTTACTAAAGTTGAAGAACCCTCTAAATATGGAGTTGTCTTGTACGATGAGGCTGGGAAAATTGACAGTTTCATTGAGAAACCACAGGAATTTATTTCAAATAAAATAAACGCAGGTAGGAATTTAAATGGTTGAATAAATAGAAGACAATATTTTTCTTTTATTACTCAATATATATTATTGTTGAATTTACTTGAAATTTTCAGAGTATCTAAAGTCACGAACGTTTAAATGAAGGACATTTTTTTTACTTTTTTAATTTGTATTTTATGAAATTAAATACAAAAATTATTTTGTATATTTAAAAATGAATAACTAAGTTAATGTTTTATTATTCTTTCATTTCAGTAGAAAATTTAGGAAAATATTCGAAAAGAAAAAGAATTGTTTCTTTGAACGTTAAAAATTGAAAAAAAAAAATGTTTGAAAAATTTTACACCTGCTCTTTTTTTTAGGAATATACATTTTCAATCCAAGCGTTTTGAAGAGAATAGAACTTCGTCCCACGAGCATAGAAAAAGAAGTCTTTCCACACATGGCCAACGATGGCGAATTATATGCAATGGACTTATCAGGATTCTGGATGGATGTTGGTCAACCAAAAGATTTCCTAAAAGGTGCATATTTTTCCAAAATTTTGAAATATTTACTTATAAGTATGTTTTAAATCAAGTAATTAATTAAAGTATTAATTAAACTATTAATTAAATTTTTAATTAAATTTTTAATTAAATTAATTATTAAAACCAATATTCAAAATTATTAAAACAACATTTTAAACCGATTATATTGGAATATTCTAATTGAGTCTTTTCTGAGCACTTAATTTAAATATTTAAAAATATTTTTTGAAGATATAAATACTATAATGCTATATTTTTCAACAGGAATGGGTCTGTATCTCACGTCGTTGAGACAAAAGACACCGGAAAAATTGTATTCCGGTCCAGGAGTGATTGGAAATGTTTTGGTTGATCCAACAGCGATAATCGGGAAAGATTGTCGAATTGGTCCAAATGTGACAATCGGTCCAGGTGTTTCAATAGCAGACGGTTGCTGTGTAAAGAAAACAACAATTCTCGGATCTGCAATAGTTAAAGAACACTCATGGCTTGATAGGTGATTTATTTTTCTGCTTAAAATGCTTTAAATTTTTAAATTATTAAAATTCTACTGAAATTTAATTATTACAAAGTATTTTATTAAAATTTCAAGAAAATACATAATTGAATTCATTTAAGGAATGTTATTAAATATTTTCAAAGTAACTAAATTACAAGAAGAAATTTTATTGCAATTGTACTGAAATTAAGGGAATTTCTCTGAAGAATTTTATTATTTATAAAAAAAGTTGAATTTTCGCTAATAATTTTATTAAACTATTTGAGAATAATTTTATTGTTTCGAAGAAAATTAAAATCCTTCCAGAAATTTTATTCTAGAAGAATAAAAATTTAAATTGTATTAAAAATCATTAAATTCCTAAGAAAATTTGTATTTGTGAAAATAATTGTCTTGTTTCAAAGAATTTTATTGTAAACAAATAATAATTTGTTAGTAATTGATTTTTTTATTTAAGTTTTCTTTCTTTTTATAAAAGATAAAAAAATTAATGTTTATTTTCATTTTAATTACAGTTGTATCATAGGATGGAGGAGTATCGTTGGCCGATGGGTGAGAATGGAAGGTACGACTGTTTTGGGTGAAGACGTTATCGTAAAAGATGAATTATACATAAACGGAGGTCAAGTATTACCACATAAAAATATCGCTGTCTCGGTACCAGAACCGCAAATTATAATGTAAAATAATTATCGCAATAATAGAGTAAACTTTACTGACTGATATATTTATTATTAAAGTTTGTAAATATCTTCTAACACTTACTTTAATATATCGACATTAAAATATAGACATTAAGTCAATAAAAAATAAATAAAAAAATATGTATTAATATCAGTTAAAAAAAATTCACTTATTTCTATGTTACGTAATTTTGTACATCTAACAGCGATTTAAAAGAAATTGGAACTTTTTATTTTCTATAAGAATAAAAAACAAAAATAGTAAAATAATTTTCCATACATTCCGCAAATTAATTTATTTACTCCGGTCGTAAAAATCGATCTATATTCTCCTTCTTGCAATTGTATTCCGAAGGACACTGACCTCCTTTACCGTATTCTATCGCTTTTCGAAAATCTGCCATTTTTCTCTCGTATTTTTCGTTCAATTTGGAAGTTCTAGAAAAAGAAATACACTTTGAGAATAATTTTTCTAGTGGCGGTTAATTTTTTGTTTATAAAAAAGTACATTTTTTTAATATAAAATTCAATTACAAAGTGAATTAAAAAATTCAACTTACTGAGGCATCAATTTCATTGCTTGTAAAATCATTTCGGCAGCTCCTAAATATTCTTTTGCGGTTTGTGGAACTTCACAAGCTGCTCGATACAAACAGGTGTCGCCAATTAGAAAACCAACTGCTAAAGCAACTTCTCCCTCTGATACCATGTCTAATTTAGAATATGATACAATTTATCAAATAATTTTCAAAAATTTATTTTGAAATAAATTGAATCGTTCACATTTCATGAAAATTTGGAAAATTCAA
Source organism: Leptopilina drosophilae (assembly GCA_032873175.1). Lineage (NCBI taxonomy): Eukaryota > Metazoa > Arthropoda > Insecta > Hymenoptera > Figitidae > Leptopilina > Leptopilina drosophilae. The sequence continues at coordinate 73,361,238 of CM065478.1, forward strand.
ATTCTCCCGCCACTTTTTCGCGAAACTCTGCACCCCCACCCTTGAAAAGCTTGTGACGTAACATGTGAATGATCCCTTATAGAGTAATCAATAAATCAATATTAATCTAATTAAATATTAAATTACCTTCCTCTAGACCACGAGCATTGACATTATTGAAATTATTATGTCCCCCCAAGTATCCAGCACCATAAACGACAGCCTTTAGAACTAGTAGAAGCAATAAACTCGAAAGATTTAAGTTGAGAACCTAAAATAAATTTTTGTCAAATCGTGAAAATTTTTGTCTTATTAGTATAATTTAATGTGATAAACATGTCGAAAAGTTGCAATTTTTACAATACATGTTGTACAATGTCTACATAATATATTCCAAATGTGGTAAAAATATTTCATTAGCGTTGTCTAGAAAAAATTTTGCATCAGTCATAGAAAGTGTGCATTACGCATAAGTCTGTCTCACTCTAACTCATGGGCGGCCTTTGCTATGTGCGCGCGCTTCCATTGCGCGTCAGTCTCAGTCGGTAACAGTCCTTTCCGTCGGCCACGTGTATCGATTTTTTATGTTATTTTAATCAAATATTCATCGCAATAGTGAATTATTGATCGGGATTGTGAATCGAACAAGTGATAATAAGTATTTTCTGCAATCGTTATTGTGCCGTGCGGCGGTACATTCGTCTTCTACAATCGGGCAACATAACCTCAAAATGCTTGACAAAAGTGGCTTCGTCTGCTTCGTAATTGTCTTTTATTTGAAAAGTTTTTAATAGTGTTATAGTGGTAGATAAGTAGATTATTGATCGGGATTAGGTAATTGATTCGGGAAAATAATATAGTAAGTGCGGTAAAAGCCTTTTGAACGTAATAAGTGTTAAATAAGCGTAAAATTGATAATTCACAATCGGACAAAACAAACTGAAAAATTTGAGATGCGGATAATTTTAACCGGGTGCGTGATAAAATTTGAATTCTATATCGTTTGAAATGTAAAATTTTCCTTAATCGTAGTGTATTATTTACGGGGAAAAAACTAAGTGAATCTAAGAAGTGTGATAGTGAGTGCCATGGATCTCAACGATCTCAACAAGGATCAAAGCATCAAAGACGTATTCAAAGTCTCCAACGACCAACCGGACAACGGAACGCAAAAGTACTCAACAATAAAGGTAAATTAAATATAATAGTTTACATATCGTTTACATTAGTTCTGAAAAGTGCAAAAAAAGGGTGTATGACAAAAGCGTTTTCTGTCGAATTCGGTCGTCAGTTCATCTATTTTCGGTGTTTTGTAAAATGAGTAGGAAAAAATTTCCTTCTGTGCTTGGTGCAATATTTTACTACATAAACTTTAAATCAATTATATACATTTAAAGGTTTCTTTACAATAGATTATTCTCTTCAAACGTATATAAATAAACAAAAAGTTATTTATTTCCAAAAAAAATTTACCTGACTTGTCGATGCGGATCTTTGAACCAATTCCTTTGCAATGTCTACTAACATTGTACCGGCTGCATTTTTTCTATCCCGTTCGATGTTTATATCCCAATTACTCATTGCAAGAACACTACTGATTATTATTGGAAAAATTACCAAATATTTTATATATATCGTCATAGTTTAAAGAAAATTGTAAATTTAATTGTAATTGTAAATTTATTATTTTATTTGTTTATTATTTTTTTTTGCTCTTTTGAAGATGATTGACACAGTGCAAATTGAAGAATAAAAGTCTTAAGGTTGTGTCGTCATATTTAAGGTGACTTTGAATACAGTAAAACGCATTCATGTGCATCAAACGGTGGATTGTTTTTTAGAAGGTTTTCTCTATTGTGACGACTAAGCATGTAATGATTTATATTAACAACTCTCATTGTTATAACGTGTGTGTCTCTCGTGCACAAAAATAATTTTCTGCGATTTTAACGGAAAAAAGTGGTGAAAGTCTGTCATTTAAATTATAACTTTTACTTTCGTATACAATTAATGTGTGCAATATAATTGAAAAGCAAATTCACTTTTATCGATATTACATTGTAAAAAAAAGGATATGAATATGGAAATGAATAATTTGATGATGTAAGGAAAATTTGTTTCACTACAATAATCATAGGAAAGATTTATAAGAAAAAAAATTAATAATCAATTCGATCAATCGAGTGTTTAGAATTTTAGGAAAAATTGGAATTCTGGATTTTTTGACAGTGCATGTTTAAAATATATGTATAATTAAACGTGGGTAAATTTTACATTTATAATCAACGATTGGAAGAAAAAATCATTTTACACAAAAAACTATAATATTGTTCGTTTACAACTTTTAACTAAAAAAATTTATTTTTTCAAGAGCCTAAAGTTCTGAACGTTCAAATGAACGAAATTTATTTATTTCTTCTAAAAATTAAATTTTTATTGCAACTATTTTGCGTTACTATAAAAAAAATTAATTACTGAGATTCTAAAATTAAAATTTCAGTTTTAAAATTTTTTTATGATTAGTAATTTATTAAAATATCTCTTCAATAAAAAATATTTCGTTCATTTGAACGTTCAAAACTTGAGGATCATATTTTTTCTTCTAAATTATTGATTATGAACGTATTGTGAACTTCGATCAGCGAATGATCAAAGTAGTTTATTCTACAATATTGCAATACTATATCGATCAAGAAATCGATAAATTTGTTTTTTCTCAAATTTTCTAAATTTTACACTCAGAAAAAATTTTTAAATACAAGATTAAATAAGTCAGGCAAAAAATATGTTTAAACTAAAATTATTTTATACCTTATAGAATTAAACGTAGCTTTTATTAAATAAAACTTGTGTATTGAATCAAAATTATGCTTAATTCAAAAATATTTTTTGTTTGGCTGTATAACAAAGATAAATATGTTTGATTCAAATAATATTGTTTTAATATTTATTTATTTTTTAATATTGTTTTTTGAATACTTTCTTTATATGCCCTTAAAATTTTCAACATTTAAATGAATGTCGATATGTTTGCTATGTCTTCTAATGTTTATTTTATTAAAAAATAATGTCCTTGTATTTAGTGTCGACGCTTAGCGTGAGAAATTATTATTCGGAGATTTTAAATATTAAAATTGCTCTAATTTTACCTCTTTCATTCAATTTGCAAATTACAAACTACAATATTAATTTTCTAACATTAAAGCCTTGGAAAAAGTTTAGGAAAATTTTTCTCTATAATTTCTAGATCGTAATCAGTTAGTTTAAGTGATTTAGATTTGGTTTCCTAAAGTTGGCGCCGACGCTAAACGTCGAAAACTAAGTTTTAGTATTTTTAGCCATATATTACGTATTTATTTTAAAGTGCAATATTTACAAGTGCTCCTGAGAATTATAACTATTACTATTTAAAATAAATATTAATATTAAAGAAAACTGACACGAAAATTCTAACGTTGGTGAAGTACAAAACGTCTATAGTCAACGATTATTGAAGAACAAAATTTTTTTAGGCAAATTTTTATAAATTTTTCTAGAGAAAAATTACGTTTATTTTTTTGAATAATGGATTTACAAAAAAAAAAATATTTGCCAACGAAAATTTTTATTCTTTTTAGTAGGAAAATTATTTCTTTTATTTCAATCATTGATCATAAACGTTGCGAACTTTACCGACGTAAAATTCTACAACCATATGTTCATATTATTTTCGTGCAGTATTTACAAGTGCGCCTTAATAATTTTTAATTTATGTTTTGTTAAAAAAAAAGGATAGAATTGAAATTGTTTTTAAAAATATACTTGTTTTTAAAATTTTTTTATAGTTTCAAAATTATCTTATTGCATATGTAATAAAATGATAAGATTCCATTTAGGTGAAAAAGATCCTAGGCGACAAAGAATTATAGGTTATGTTTGGGAAAGTTTTTGCCTGATTTAAGATTCATTTTTAATTATCTAAAGTCAAAAACTACTTTTATTAACTATTTTATGAACTAAATAATAAATACGAATTGTTTTTGACTTCGGGTATTTAAAAATAAATCTAAAATTTAGCAAAAACTTTTCTTAACATAACCTATAATTTTCTTGTCGCTTTAGCTCAGTTTCACCGAAAAACTTTGGGAATTTAGGAATATGTTTCTTTAACAATTTAAAATAATTGTGCAATATTTAATTTTATTAAATATATTACGCATAATTATTTTTACTTATTCTAATGATTATTCTAAAAAATGGATGAAAATATCCATCGCGTATTTTCTGTAATTAATATTTTATAAAATATACATAAGTGCTCTTTTATACTCAAATTTTATTATCAAAAACATTCTTCTCTGTAAATAAAACTTTATGGATAGGAGAAATTATTATTTTTTGAAGCAATTAATTATTCTTCTTGATTTATATTAAAAATTTTTTTCCTTTTTTCCAAATAAAGTTTCAAATAGAGAGAGAAAGGTTTTCGATAATGAGTCACTTTTCTGACTCATTTTGAGTTCAGTTTTTTTCTGTGTGTGACTTAATCGCTAAATTTGAATTTGTGAAAATGCTCTCTCTCTAATATTTTAATTAGTGACTGACTTTTTGCTTTTGAATTAGTAGAGTTTACGAGTTAATTAGTAGAAATCATTATTCTTTATTAGTAAACTACACTAATTCAAATTTAGAGAGTAAATGAAGTCTTATACTTAGAAAAGTGATATATTTTTTGTGCATTTTGAATTATTAAACTAAGATATTAATACTAATTCCGCAACTACAACTATTAAAATAATTGATAACAAATTCAAAAACAAAATAGTTTTCAATTCGAAAAATATTAATATTTTTAACTTGGTTCTTGTTTAGTTTTCTGTTTTTCTAATACTGTTCGAATTATGTTTTTCCGAAAAAATTAAGAGGTAATTTTTTTAAAATTAGAGAGAATATTCTTTTATTCCAATTGAAATCATTTTTGCATACTTATTAAGACAATAATTTAAAAACTAATTAAATAATTTTTTTCTTTATGTACATTAGATTATTTTAAGAATTTGAATTATAAAAAGTACTTCGGTCATTATATTAAATATATTTTACGGTGTAAAATATGTAGATCTGAGTTTAAAAAATATTTTCTCTATTTGAAAATTTTTGTTTCAATTATTATTTATACAACACGAAAAAAATCTTCACCTGGAACAACTACAAATTTCACTATATTAGCGAAATTTTTAGTTATTGCAGCAAATACTTTCGCTATTTCATCGAATATTTTCGCTATTTTAGCGAAAGTTATCGCTGTTCCACTTAAAAGTTTTTCCGTGTTGCGGTGTTATTACTAAAACTACCATATTTATTTATTTATAGATTTGCAAACTAACAACAATATTTAGTTAAATACTTATAAAGATATGAAGCCCCAATTTTTTTATTTGCAAAAATTGTTTGCAATACATTCGAAAGAGTATAATATGTAAATATTTAAATGTATGTAAAACATCATTTTTACAGAAAGTTTTTTTTATGAAAATAAATAATTATATACAAAGATTTATAAAATTTTCTCTTGAAATGTATAAATATATTATTTATATATAAGAGAAATGTTTTTAAATAAATAGTTAAATTACAACACAATTAGGTTAACTAAATATTTTTGCTTGTTTTACAAGTAGGAGAGCTTTTAGTAACTCATCCAGAATCTTATAACTAAAAACTATAAACTAATTAAAGTAGGGGAGAATGGGGAGTTATGAAGCATGGGGAGTTGTGAAGCACGGCCATAGATCTCGCATAGTAATTGTTTTGATAGATGTCACTTACTCTGAATATTTTTTCACCTAATATCTTCGTTTTGTAATTGGATTCATTCCAATAGAAGATATTTTGCATATCTTTCAAGACAATGTGTTCAATTTTTCGTTTATAAAGTTTTTTTGTGTGCTCCATTTTGCAGAATTCTTACAAAATTCGCGAACAAATCAAAAAGATAAGTTCACCCATATAATACCCAGCAATGATTAGGTTCTCGAAATTTAAAACGATTTATGCAAAATCGCAATAAAGAATATTTACCAAAAAATATAATTTTTAGCGATTTTTAGTAGTGCTTCACAACTCCCCATGATTTTTAAAAACTTGAAAAAGCAGCTTTTTAGTCAAACTGAAAAAAATTGTCGATTTTATTTTATTTCATGCAAATTCTTCAACCAGTAAGCATATTTAAAGACCCTCTAGAGATTCAAGTGGAGAAAATTTGAAATAAAAATTTCTTTTTGAATTTAGAACTCATAAACAAAGCGTGCTTCATAACTCCCCATTCTCCCCTATATAATAAAAAATTATTTTAAAAAATAATTTGTTTGCAATTCAACTAGTGCACTTATAACTACTTTTTAGTGCATTTTTTTTTTAATGAATCGAAAACATAATTCGCTTTATATTTGCATATTGAAATTAAAGAAATAGAAATGTAATTACTAATTAAAATTGTAAATATAAAAAAGTGATGAAAAGAGAGAAAAATGTAGTTGGATTTATAAAATCAAAAAATAATAATGAAATAAACGTGTGTGGAAAATATTATTGTGCAATTATAAAGATTGTGTAATTATATTATTCTACAATATGCAATTATGAAAAAATTTATTTGATTCAATTAACCGATTACTTGGTTCTTATCACGTGCGTATTTACTTGAATCAAATAAATATTTTATTTACGTTCAAATTATATTTGAACCAATAATTTTAGTATTTTGATCAAATACCATTTAATTGCGACTTGAATAAAAATTATTTGATTCAGGAAAATATTTATTTGATAATAGTCAAGTAATCGGTTGTTTGAACCAAATAATTTTTTTCATTATTATATTTATTTATTTTGAGTGGAATTTCCTTTAATTTCCCTCTCAAAAAAATGTAGTTAAAAAGAGCGCTTATTTGAAATAGGTTTTTTTATTCAGTAAAATGGATTTAAAAGAAGCGCTCTATTTTTTATTATATTATACTAAACCAATATAATTCAGTCATTCTTATTTCTCTCATCTCCTGATTTTTAGCATTTTTACAAAACACTCTCTACAAATTCTTCTTTGTTGATAATGACATTGAAATTTTATCTCATTCTGAGACAATTTCGTCAGATAATAGCAATTTTTATTAATTTTCATATTTTCTATAGAAAACATGCAATATTTTTTTAATTTTTGTATTTTATTCGTATACTTTTAAAATAATTTTATCGTTGGTTTCAATATTATAAGCTTCCTATTTCATCATTAGTCATGTACCTGAAAAAGATTTAAAATTATTAAAAACGAATTTATAGTCTCAAATTGAAAATTTAATTCATTTTCATTAATTAAAATTTTGATTTTTGTGTCTTTAATTTTTTTATTTTAATATTTAGTGACTTAAATAATTTAAATAACTTGGTGATTTAAATGATTTAAATAATTTAAACAATTCAGCGATTTAAATGATTTAAATAATTTAAATAATTCAGTGATATAAACGATTTAAATAATGATCCCCAAGTTTTCAACGTTCAAATAAATGAAATATTTTTTATTGAAGATATTTTAATAGATTACTAATCATAAAAAAATTTAAAAACCAAAATTATACGTTTAAAAACTCAGTAATTAATTTTTTGGAAAGTGACGAAAAATAATTGCAATAAAAATTTAATTTTTAGAAGAAATAAATAAATTTCATTCATTTGAACGTTCAAAACTTTAGGATCTTTTTAAATAATTTAAATATTTATACGCAAATTTCAAGTTTATAGACTAAAAAAAGTTTATTTGATTCAAATAATATTTGAATAATTACTTAACAATTAACAATTAACAATTAAATATTTAATTGAATCAAATAATATTTATTGGAGTTAATTAAATAGTTCAATTCGTATTTGCTTCAAATATTGAAACTATTAGTTCAAATACATACCATTTAATTAATTCTGATAAACATTATTTGATTCAAGTAATTATTTAATTGATAATTAGTCAAGTAGTCGGTTATTTTTGAAAAAAAGAAATTTTTTTGTCTCTGTAGAATATTTTTTTAAGGGAAAATTGGTTGTGTTCATGAAAATAATAGTAAAAGTCATTCAGAATAAGTTAATGATCTTGGAACTAACGCAAACAAGTGTCTTATTTTTTTATTTAAAAATAATTTCTCTTAATGTTTCGAATAATAATTTTTACTATTTAAAAAAGAAATTCTAGTGTTTAAAACATTTTAAACAGATAATATGGTAATTAACCTGGATAGGCAAAAGCGCAACAAAGAAACACTTTCTAGATTATAGTAATTATAAGAGCAAAATTATTTCGAAGCTAAATAAATAATTAAAAAAAATGCAATTAAGATTCTTTATTGTTATGAATGTTTAAATGAAGAAAATTTAGTACATTTTTTACAAATTCAAATCTTAGCGCCAAGTATATGAAATAATAAATCGTAAATTTTGCAAATTAAATTATGGTTATTAATTTTCTTTGCAATCGATAATTTTTGAAAATATTTTAAATAAAAAATATTTCGTTCATTTGAACGTTCAAGACTTGTAAATCTTTGAATGGAAATAATTTACAATGTTTCAGACTTGATTAATTTACATTTTCGATTTTTGTAATTATTATTGTTACAAAAATATTTCGTTCATTTGAATGCTTCAAATTTTTAAAATATTTTTATTACAAGAGTGCGAAAAATTATACTATTTTGGATTAGACAGAAAAATATTTAATAAGAAAAAAGAAAGAAAAAAAGTTAATGTTCCTGAAAGATAGCCTCGACGCTCAGCGCCGAAAGCGGTTTATTTCGGTTTTTTAGAGATAAAAAATTCACTAATTTTCGTTATTTAATTCACTAAAAATCCTATAGAGTTAAAAAAACGATTGGCGAATAATTTGTAAATAGAAAACTTTGCAAAAAATATTTGATTCTATTTAATTTTGCCAAAAATATTTATTTCGACGCTCAGCGACGACGCTAACTTCAGACCAAGTTGAAGTCCACAACGTTGATCAACGAAAAAAAATTGTTCATTAAGTAAATTAAATAAAAATAATGCATTAATATTGACACAAAAATATTTAAACAAAAAGATTGTAGTTTATGTTTCGATAATAATTGTTGTACAATCAAATATTAAATTAAAAATGAGGCTGAAGTCCACAACGTTTTTAAAAACGAAAACAAAAAAATAAAATAAGATGGTACTTTTATTTTTTATTGTAAATAATGTTATTTTATGATAATTAAATCCTTAGGTACAACTGATTTCTTAAAAATTAAGGCAAATGTAAATTAGAAATGAATTTTATTTTTAAAAAAACTCTTTTTTGATTTTTCGTTTTTAAAAACGTTGCGGACTTCAACTTCGTAATTAAAAGAAGTATTTTATTCCATTAAACAAATTTTTTTTCGTTGATAAACGTTGTGGACTTCAGAAACCTAAAACCAAAAATTATAAAATTAAATTAAATTGAAAATAAAGTGATAAAAAAAATTATTAAATAAAACAGGTTATTAAAATCGTACCTGTAAATAGAAGATTCAGAAATATTTAATCAATTTTTCTCATCTATGATTTAAATTTTGACGTAAAAATTCAACATTGAGAAAATGATGGCAAATATTTTTGCTCTGATTGATAAGAGAGCTTGAGAAGTAATGGAGGATTTTTTAACGAACGATGTGCACGGTAGCGAAAAATATTGCAAAGTGACAGGATTTAGATAATATTGCGCAGGTCAGAAAGCTATAGACGTCTCGTGACTATTACCATAAATGGCCTTGAATAAATAATGAACAAATCGAGAGACTGCAACAAAGTTTTTATTCTTATTGAGAAAAGCTGATTACAAAAAAGGTAATATGGGGGGTGCATAAATGATTGTATTTCGATCATAGCCTATTACTTTTATAATGTGTTTTTTTTTATTTCAAGCTCAGCGAACTGCGCTTGTAAACTTGACCGATGAATTTTTAATAATGTCTTCTAACAAGACATATCAACAATTCTCCGTTAACAATAACGCGACTTAGCAATCCCATTACTATGAATTATTAATTTACAAGGGGAAAAAACCTTTCACCAATTCGTTGACCTTTCAATTATTCAATAATTTCTAAATTTAGTCAACTTTTCGATATTTTTTTCAAAATTTATGATCACCAAGTTTTGAACGTTCAAATGAACGAAATATTTTTTATTGCAGATATTTTAGTAAATTATTAATCATGAAAAAATTTAATAACTAAAATTTTAACTTTACAAACTCAGTCATTAATTTTTTGGTTAGTGAAGTAAAATAATTGCAATAAAAATTTAATTTTTAGAAGAAATAAATAAATTTCGTTCATTTGAACGTTCAAAACTTTAGCATCTTCAAAATTTAAACTTTTCTTAAAGTTTGTTTATTATTTTATAATCGAATTTGAAATTTTGAAAAGAAAATTGTTATTTCTTCTGATTTGTTTGTTTTTTCTTGAAGCAAATCTATTTATGAAATTATGAAAAATTATAATAAGATTGAAGTCAGGAATATTTTTAAAAACGAAAATCAGAAAAGGATTAAAAGTTAAAATAAAATAGTCTCATTTTTTCAGAAGAAATTATTTTTCTTGTGATTTGCTTGTATTTTCTTGAAGCAAATCTACTCATGAAATTTATGGAAAATTATAAAAAGATTGAAGTCGGGAATATTTTTAAAAACAAAAATCAGAAAAGGAGTTAAAGTGAAAATAAAATAGTCTCATTTTTTCGGTTTTGTTTTTAAAAAAATTGCGGACTTCTCCCGATAATTTACATGAAATGGAAATTTTTTATATTTTTTCGAAAATAAAATAATTCCAGGGATAAAATTTAAACATTTTTTAAAGAAATAACGATGTATTATTTATTTACGAAAAAAGTACTAAATTAACGCACAGGATATTTTATGCTTAGAAATAAATAATATACATAGAAATGTATTTAAATATTGTATTGTAATAATTTGTTCATGTTACAATTGCTTGATGTCAATGTATTTGGTTGTTTTTAATTGTTAATAATATGGATAAATAGCCCATTGACGTTTTTAAGATCTAAAATTAAATACAAAGTTGGATTAAAAACATTTTACTGCAGGAGTAAGCAACAAAAATGTACCTCAATATAAATATTTTAATTGCTATTAATTTAATATGTAATATGTGACGTTTTCTGAAGAAAGAGTTCTAAGTGGTGAAAAATTATAGGTTATGTCAGAATTTAAAAAGTCAAAATGGCGGTTCTAATATGGCGTCGTTATGGATTTTTAGTTCAGAAGAAGGACAATTTTTTTTGTTTATTATTAACAATTTTTTTACTTTATTAATGAAGTGTCATTAATAAATTGAGGTAACAAACAAAATTGAAGAGGGAGAAATTAAAATTAGGTAAAGAAAGGTAAAACTATTATCAAAACATATAACCTATAATTATTTATTTGATGCCTAGGTCCCTTTCTTCAAAGTATTTCACATTAATAATAAAATTAGGACGTTGAAGTACGCAATTAGTTTGATAATGATAATTTTCTTTCTTAAAAAAATTTAAGCTTGTTAAAAATTTTGGGCAAAGACGACAGAGCTGAAAAAACCAGCTAACGACCCAAATTGTTGATGGAAAGTGAATGATAAAAATTCTAAAGAAAAAAATTTTATTTTAACTTTAAAGTGGAAATTACCACAGCCGAACGCTAAGAAAAAATCATAATTGTCATAAACAGACGTTTAAATTAAATTCTTTTCAATTTTATTATTTTTGATGAACTGTTGACAACCTAGATTGTTGCTGTGACATTGTTGAACAATAATCTGAAGAATAGAAAATTTTTTGTAACTTTTAAGTAGAATAAACCGCACTGCCGAATACTAGAACACCATAATTGTCATAAACAGACGTTTAAAGTAAATTCTTTTCAATTTTATTATTTTTGATGAACTGTTGACAACCTAGATTGTTGCTGTGACATTGTTGAACAACATTCTGAAGAAAAAAAAAATTTATTGTAACTTTTAAGTAGAATTAAATGCACTGCCGAATACTAGAGCATCATAATTGTCATAAAAAAGACGTTTCAATTGAATTCTATTATTTTTTATGAACTAATAACAACTTAGATTGTTGCTGGGATGTCATTAAACAATATCCAGAAGGATAGCAAATTTTATTGTAATTTTTAAGTGCTTTTTAATAAAAGTAACCACAGCCGCCAACCAGTAGTGAATCATAATTATCATAAAAAGACGTTTTTATTTAATTTTTTACAATTTTATTTGTTTTTATGGACTGTTAACTACTTTAAATTCTGTTTCTGTTTTTTGCCTGCGATATTCATATCTAATAGACGATATGAAAGAACACAAGAAATTCCCGGTTCAAAAAAAATTTTTTTTGGTGGTTTTTGCGGTCAATATTTAAGATCGCGGTCAGCATTGTGTACTTCAATGTCTTTGTGTTATTTAAAAAATTAAGTATTCTATCATTACGTTCCCAAATTTTTCCATATTCATGACGTAAAATTTCGCCGCTGTAAATTGTACAGGTTTTCTGCAACGTTGTATTATAAACATAAAACTCCTCATTTTTCCTGGTGGTAAATAAAACCAGTTGCAATTATAAGCTGACTGTCCAAGTGTAATGCTCTGGCGATAATATATTTTACAGTTTAAAAAAAGTTAAAAGTTTTTAAAGATTATTGGTCCCTTTTTTTGAGATAAAGAACTTTGAAAAAACGTATAGAAGGTTTTTTGTCTAAATTTAAATTGAGATACTACTTTTTTTTCTTTAATCATCATCCAATAGATTTTCACAGTTTTATTTTCTTTGTATAAAGTTTTGAAAAGTTGATGCAACTTTGATAAAGAAAATAAAACTGTAAAATCATGAACCTAAAGTTTTGAACGTTTTTGTCAGTGACACAAAACAGTTGCAATAAAAATTTAATTTTTAGAAGAAATAATTAAATTTCGTTCATTTGAACGTTCAGAACTTTAGGATCTTGTAAAATCAACATTCCGTAAATGATTTTGGTGCAAAACTTCTATAAATTAATTACTACAGAAATTGATGTTTACCTCAATTTCCAATGCCTCCGATACGTAGCAATAGATGTAAGAAATTGATAGGAGATAAATGACATATTCGACAACAAACATCTCTTCCATAAAAAGAGATTTTGTTTGTTGCATTGTTACAAACTAAAATTTATTCGAGAGGAAATATTTTTACCATATGTTCTATAGCTTTTCTTCCTACAAACAATAGATTTGTGTTCTTACTTGTATTAATCTATAACCCTGAAGACAGAAAAGGACACTGTGAGCCAATAGTTGAACAAGGAGCATTATGCAAAAACAATCCTCCAATAATCCGAGACATCTTGATGGAAAATAATAATAATTAACAAAAAAATAATATAATTTGCTAGATTCATTTAAATAACAAACATTTGAGCCAATTTTTGCCAGAAACCTGTTAATGTCTTCGTGTTTTTGAATGATTTGAGAAAGTCTTCGATCAAAATTAGATGAAAAAGATTTGTTCTCCTGCTCTGTGACTAAACTGATGATATTTGAATGTAAAATTTGAAATTGTGCGACATAATGAAAACCAATTTGAAAAAATAATCCGTCCGTACCGCAATTACTGATATTACCTAAAAATGCACCAAAATAATTAAGCATGAATGTTATCTCAAATGCGGGACAATAATTATAGTCGTATGGCACATAGAGTTCCATAGTTAATAAACGAGTTGCATTTGGTTGATTGCGAAAAAAAACACCGGCATTCACATAGCACATTTGCAAAAAACGAGTAATAGTTGCAACAAATATCACAAGAACAAAATAATCTGACACTCTTCTGCTAAAGTGACCATATTTCACCATAATTTCGTGTTCCTCTTTTGATGTCGTATGATTCCAATCTTGGATCATATGGAACAGAAGTTTTATTAGTTCTATGGAAGAGAAAATTATTTTCTTCATTTGTATGAATTAAACAATAATCGATTTTTTTTAAACTAAAGAATTCTTTATATAACCTTTGCCAATTCTAGAGATTTTTACGGAGAAAAAAAAATTTTGTCTGTAAAAAGAAGATTAATCTTTTGTTACAATCAAAGTATTAAACTCGAATGGTTTCTAGTTCGGGCAAAGGTTAATTCTGAATTAGTAAAATGATGATTTGAAAAAATAAATTGACTATTCACTATTTAAAAAAATAAAAATGGAAATTATAACTTTGAGAAATATTTGTGCAATTAAATTAATAATTAAATGACTTGTTTAAAAAAAAAGAATATGAACGAAGTTAAAGTCCGCAACGTTTTTAAAAACGAAAAATCAAAAACGAGTTTTTTTCAAATAAAATTCATTTCTAATTTTCATTTGCCTTAATTTTTAAGAAATCAGTTGTACCTAAGGATTTAATTATCAAAAAATAACATTATTTACAATCAAAAATAAAAGTACCGTCTTATTTTATTTTTTTATTTTCGTTTTTAAAAACGTTGTGGACTTCAGCCTCATGAATATGATGGTAAAAAAAAGTGGTAACATACTTTTTCTAAAGAACCACAGACATGATATTTTTGAAAAAGACACTGCATAAAATAATAAACCAAATGCCATAATATCACTCATGGCATCAACATCGCCCCAAATTATAATTAATTGAATCGCTTGAACAATAACAATAACGATAAGCAAATAAACTGCTCTTGATGCATAATGCAAAAATGCTGATAAATCACTTTTTTCCGAATCGGGCCAAACACCAGAAATTTGAAGACTTATTCGACTCAATTTCATAAAATAATTGATAGCTATTTGTAGACACAATAGAAAAAAAGTTAGAAATAATTTAGTATTTGTTTTTATAGAAATGTTTCATGTGACTGAAGTTTCGAACGTTCAAATGAACGAAATTTGTTTTCACTTCAAGTATTTTGGAAAATTGCTATCCAAAAAATAAATCTAATTTGTTTTCATTTAAAAAAAAATTATTTTGTACAGAAATACAAATTAGAAGAAGAAGTAAAAAAAATATTGTCGTTCATTTGAACGTTCGAAACTTTAGGAACATTATAATTTCCGATATATATAATTTTTTTTATGTATACAATATATTTGTACCTGTTTTACCTTCCATCATATTATATTTAGAATAAATGATTGAAAAGTTATTGGAAAACTGAGAGGCATTTTGTTTCCAAAGTTTTTCTAACAGATCAAATGCAAGAAGAACGCATGTTCATGCATAAATTTTTTATTCGAATACATTATGTAATAAATCGAAAGTCGGAGAATTTTCAAGTTGCCTCTTGTGATGCCCATAAAAATTGCATTCGTCATTTTTCTACCTTTTATATACAAAGTCTTTTGTCTTATCGCTTTATAGGAATAATAAATTGAAAAGAATTCTTAGGAGCATCAAAAATATAATATAATTTTCTTAATTTTATTCTTTGGGTAATGTTATTAAATTTTTGCACTTTCATTGATACAGATAAGCAGTTTTTTATTTTAGTTTGTTATGATTTATTATATAAAATATAGAATACAATAATTGAATAAAAAAAAATAATATTTATAAAGATTTTGTGTTCACTCCGAGTCAGGTTATATTAAAAATAATAATTGTTATGATAAGAAAAATTATAACGAAAATAATAATAGTAAAAGATGGTTAACAAAATTATAAATTCAATTTAAATATTATAATAATACTTATTATTAATTAATCGTCGATTCTGCTTTTTGTTTTTAAAATCGTTGCAGACTGGAACCTCGCATAAATTTATCGCATTTCATATTTGTTTTATAATTTTTTTTAAATTTTATTTTATATTTACATTAATATTTAATTTTGTAAGTTATTATACAAACTTTCCTTTTTACATTTTATTAATATAATTAAAATTAAAAAAATATTTTTTTAAAATTAATTTAAAAATGAATTATAAAACATTTTCTATACATAAGCATTTTTTTGAAGTATTAGATATTTTGTACTTCCTTTGACTGTTTAACTTTTTATTATTCCTTTTTTTAAAATTATTTGTGTCTCTTCATCATTGTTAACAGAATTGAGAGGTAGCCCATCGAAGTTTTTAAAATCTGTAATTTATTTGTAATTTATTTTCTATTTGACAAATAATAAAAGGGGGTAATGTAGTTCATTTGGGTCAAAGTAGTGGAACAGAAGTGACACTTTACGTGATTTTTTTTTCATTGAATAGATTTTTATATTTTAGAAAAGTTTTGATTTGGAAAAAAAATTTTTAATGCTTTATTTTCGAATTCATTTTATTTTTGTATAATGCTGTACGTACGGCTCCAAATTTTTGCATATTCATTAAATAAATCTTAGCGGCCGTAAATTGAACAGGTCTTCTGGCACGTTGGATAATTAATAAAAAATATCTCGATTTTTGCGGAATTAAATAGAACCATTTACTATCGTACGCAGACTCTCCGAGCATTAAACTCTGAACAAAAAATTATAAATTAAATTTACAATATATTTTAATAGCGAATTATGACCCACAAATTTTGAACGTTTAAATGAACAAAATATTTTTTTTTTAAATTTTGTTCGAATTATTGATTGCAGTAAAAATTAAAAACATAAATTTTGCGTTTAGAAACTTTACAGTTAATTTTGTTACATAAAATTATTGGAATAAAAATTTAATATCGAAAAGAAAGGAATAAATTTTGTTCGAAATTTTAGGATCATAATTATTATACAGAATCTGATTTGGTTCATATTATTTAACTTGATGGAAATTATTTAAATTTTCCCAGAAAAAAAATTTTATTATTATTTTTATTTTTTAACTTTTTATTTTTGATGGAAATTAATTAATTAATTATTGAAAATTGTTATGAAGTGATAAATTAACGGTAATAATGAAAAAATAAATATTCTCACCGCATTTTGAAGCTTTTCGGAAACATAACAATAAATGTAGGAATTTCCTAACATGTACGTCACATATCCCACCATGAAAGATAAATCCATAAGAACTAATTTTGAATTTTCTTCTGTTAAATTCTGGATAAAAGTGCATAAAATTAGAATTTATATTTTTAAACAAAAAACGTTCGTCATTATTTCATTTTGCGATTAGGAAAATTAAAGAAATTTACTTTTATAAATTGATAGCCTTGAAGACAGAATAAAAATGTATGAAATATCAATTGGATTAGTAATAGAAAGCAAAAAGTATCCTCTAATAATTTTAGACACCTTTTACATACAAAAAAGAAGATAATATTAAAATATAAATTTTTTTTTAATTTAAAGAAACAATTTTTTTTAAAGAAACAATTTTTTTTAATTTAAAGAATCAATTTTTTTAATTTTAATGATAAAATAATTTTTTTTTCTAATAAACAAATTATTTAGAAACCTATTGATATGTTCATGTTTTTGAACAATTTGCGACAGTTTCTTGTCAAAATCAAAATACAATGGGGAATTATTATTATCATTATTATTCGTCACGTTGGCAATGTTCATCATTTTTAAGTGTAAAATTCGAAATTGCGCTAAATAGTGAAAACCAATTTGAAAAAATAATCCATCCACTCCGCAGTTGCATATGTTTGCCAAAAATCCAGCTAAATGATCAAAGAAATAGGTGAGTTCGAAAACAGGCGAATAATTATATTCAAATGGAAAATAAGCGTTCATAACAAATACTCTTGTAACATTTTCATCACTATTCATCCATGCCTCTCTATTGACGTAGGAAATTTGCAAAAATCTCGTCACACTCGTGGCGAGAGCGACAAAAATATATGTGTCCGATATTTTTTTACTGAAAGTCGCATAATTTATCATAATTTCGTAATCTTGTTTTGTCTGAACATTATTCCAATCCTGAATGATGCAGTTGAGTATTGTTTTCATTTCTGCTCAAAAGAAAAATGGTAAATAATGGAAATAATTTAATTAAAAAAAATTCGTTTTTTTAAAAATAGTGAAGCTTTTGATGATCCCCAGGTTTTGAACGTTCAAATGAACGAAATATTTTTTATTGAAGATATTTTAATAAATTACTTATCATAAAAAAATTAAAAACTAAACTTTTACGTTTACAAACTCAGTAATTAATTTTTTGGATAGTGAAGCAGAATAATTGCAAAGAAAATTTATTTTTTAGAAGAAATAAAAATTTAAAAACTCAAATTTTACATTTTGAAACTCAGTAATGAATTTTTCTTATAGTGATGCAAAACAATTTCAATAAAAATTTTATTTTTTAGAAGAAATCATCCAATTTCGATCACTTGAACGTTCGGAACTTTAGGATCTTATTATTTGGACCCAGTTAACAAACAGTGTTTATTTATTTATTTAAATAGTAAATAGTGTTTGATAAAAATTTATTGAAAATTATTTTCTCCTCTAAATGAATTTTTGAATTCTAAATTAAGTGGGAAATATTGTAAACTTTATCGTAGTGAAAGAGAAAATTTAATTAATGGAAATACACACTTTTTTTGTAATACCACAAGGAAATCATTTTTACCAAAGAAATGAACATAAGCAGTAGGCCGATTAGGAGAATGTCACTCATTGCATCAATGTCGCCCCAAACGATAATTAATTGAATGGTTTGCAGTAAAATAACGGCGATAAATAAATACAGTGTCATCGCAAAGAAGCGAAGTCCTGACAATATTTTGTTTTTATCCATTGGCCAATTACCGGAAATTTGAAGTGTAATTCTATTCAGTTTCATAAAATACTCAAGAGCTGTGTTTTAAGGCAGACAAAATAATTTTCGTTAAAAAATGAAAATACTGCTTTTACTATTTTTTGGCATAAATAATTACATTTTTTCCCAAAATTTGCATAATTTTCTCCCCTGGAATTATTTTATTCTCTAATTTCTACTGATAAAATTATAAACGTTGGAAAAAATAAAAAAATGTTTCTACTTAATTATTTTCAGACATTACTACCAATAAAATTTATTACACATATAAATAATTTATTTATTACACTTAATTTATTAGACATTACAAAATTAAGCGTCAATAATATTTATTATAAGTTAAGTAATTAAGAATAAATAGTGTTTATTAAACAATTACTTATTTAAATATGATTTTTTCCAATTTATAACATAATTTTTTATAAAATAATAAAATATTGGTAATTTTTATTTTCTAAAATTCTATTGAAAAAATTTCGATACAAATTTTTTTAAAACAGATAAAATTAAAAAGCAAAAATGTAAATTAAATATTTTGGAAATTTGTAAAATGTGAGCAAAATTATTACAGTGAAAATAAAAATTAATAAAGCAGACAAATTAAAAAAATAAAATGAATAATTCTGTTAATTGCTTCATTAAAATAAATTAGGGTAATCGCTATTTTTACTATAAATAGTGCAATATTATTCGAATAGAGGAAGAATTTAAAAAAATTTAATTTCCTTCGTTTTAACGTTCGAATCCTTAAAGACAATATAAAATTTTTAAAAATGACTGTTATAACTTATTTTTATATAAACAAAATATTTAAATTATTCAAATAATCCACAAACAAAATTAAGCGTTAATAATCTTTATAATTTTTTTAACTACATGACACAATATTGTTGCAATAAAATTTTAAATTGAAAAAGAAATAGGTAATAAGTTTATTTGAATATTCAGAACATTATCAACAAAATTTTTGTTAATTAATTTGTATATTTGTTTTAAATAAACGAAATTTACTTATTCCTTTTTTAAATTAAAATTTTATTGCAACAATATTGTGTCATGTAGTTAAAAAAATAAATGATAATGATTTTTGCCGCTCAGTTTTGTTAATGGATTTATGTTTATGGAATTTATTGTTTATAGAAAAATAAATGATAAATATTATTGCCGCTCAATTTTATTTGTGGATTATTTTTTTTAAATAAATTCAAGTATGGAATTTTTAAAAGAATTTTTGTTTAGATATTACTATATCTATATTGGTATGAAAAATAAAATATTGAAATTAAGAAAACAAAAAAATGTTAAAAAAAAAAAAATTGTTTAAAAAATGTTGAAATGTTAAAAGTTAAAAATTATAACTTTTTAGTACACGAAAAATGTGATAAAATTTAAATTTAAACTATTAATAAAATAAAAACGACAAAAATATCGTCGTTCAAAATTTTAGGGATATACACACCATCTTCGCCGTTCATTTTTAAAATCATAAAGATATGAAAATAACGTATTTGCTGAAACTGAGAAAAAAAAATTGTTTTCAAACTTTCTGCGTACACTGTGTGGCATAATGCCCAGAGAACGCATGCTCATTTTCATAAATAATACTTTATATGCAATATGTATAAAAATCGAAACTTTCTGGAAATTTATAGTTTCATTGTTCGTTGTCATAAAAATTTCATCAATTCTGGTAAATTTTTATATCCACCGATCAGTGAATATTGACGATATTTCTTCTCTGTAATATGGGTGGAATTTTTTTTTTGTTCTATTCTGATTTTTTGCAGAAGCACACACGACAAATTTTAATCGCTATAAATCTTTTGAGATATGGAGTTTCTAAAAATAGGAAATTACAAAATGATTGGAAAAAAATTTTTAAAGTTGGTGTGAAATTAATAAATTGTACAATTTTTATTTTAAGAAGAAGTTTTACAAAATTATGTACAATAATTAATTAGTATTTTTGTCCAGTATTTTTTTTGTTTTGTTTTTTTTTTTGAATGAGAAGACTAATAAATTTTCTCGTTACGCCTTCTTCAATGTAAGTAGCAGTGAGAGATATCCCAGTGACGTTTTTAAAATCTGTAATATTTGTAAAAATAATTTTTTTTAAACAAAAATTCGTTATTATTTATTTTAACTTGAATTTTAATGGGAAAATATTATTTTGCATGTTCGAAAGAATTAATTTTTAACTGTAAGTTAGGATTATGATTTATTACGTTTATTTTAATTATTATTTTCTTAGATATGTAAAAAGTGAAAATATTTTTAAAAAGTTTTCATTTTAAAACGTTCGTAACTTTAGATTTTAGAGAAAAGTGATAAAAATTGATGATGGAATTTAAATATTGAAAAACATTTTTTTGCATACTTACACTGCCAAATTTTTCCATATTTATTACATAGAATTTAGCAGCTGTTAATTCCTTTGGTTTTCTACTCCTCAAAATAATAATAACGAGGTTCCTTGCCTTTTGTGGTGCCACATAAAACCATTTGCATTCGTAGGCGGACTCACCAAGTCTCATGCTCTAAATTGTTTTAAAAAAATATTTTTATATTAGAATAAAAACTTTTTCAAATATAAAAATTTTATTAATCAAGTAATTTTTATTATTAATTATTTTACCGAAAATATTTAATATTCGACTAAGGCGAATCGAAAATAATTTGTTCCCTAAGTTCTGAACATTCAATTTTGTTTCTTATTCAAGTCAAAAAAATTTTCTTGCAATAAAATTGTGTAAAATATTTTAAAAAATTAATTGGAGAAAAATTCTGAATTCTATTTTTTTGCTTTTTTATAATTCTGCAAAATTTTTGAAAATATTTTTATTAAAATTTATGTTCCTAAAGTTTTGAACGTTCAATTGAATGACCATTTTTTTTACTTCATCTAATTTGTATTTTATTTACAGAAAAATTATTTTTTAGATTAAAACAACCTAATTTTATACTAAATATTGTTTTTAATTTCAATTATCTTTCATTTTTCGACAGTAATTTTCAAAAAAACTCAAGTTGGAAAAAATTTCGTTCGTTTGAACGTTCGAAACTTTAGCCCCATGAAAATTTTTTGAAAATAACTGAGAATTTTTTTAACTAAACCATTTGTTGATAAAACATTTTTTTTAAAGTTACAAAAATTGAAAACATTTTTTGTTCATTATCCTTAAAATATTATTAAGATTATTAAAATGTTCTTACTGCTGCCCTCAATTTTTCTGCGACGTAACAGTAAATAAACGAATTTCCCAACATGTAAACAATATAGGCCACCATAAAAATTGCATCGATGAAAACTGTTCCTGAATTATCGTCTGTTAAGTACTTGAAAATTAAAAGATTAAACATTTAATTAATTGATTAATTTATTTTCTTGTGTAAAACAAAAATTTTATTTATTTTTAAATATAAAAAATTAAAAAAAATTTTTTTAAAACCATCTTTAGACTTACAAGTATTAATTTATAACCCTGCATACAAAACAAGATGCTGTGAGCCATTAATTGAACCAGCAGCATAATTGAGAATATTTCTTGAAGAAGTCCAAGACCTCTTTTTAAGTAATAAATATAATCAAAATTATTATCATCATTATGCACAATTGCTTTTTCTAATTATTTTTATGCATTATTTTTTCTAAAAGTCAGTATAATAATTATTTTCAATTTCGAAGAACCTGTTAATATCCTCATGCTGTTTTATAATTTGTCGCAGTCTGATATTGAAATCAAGTCTTTCATTCTTGATTTCTGTGTTGATATTTTTGAGTTTCAGGTGTAAAATTTGAAATAATGCAGAAAAATGAAAACCAATTTGAATGAATAAACTGTCAGTTCCGCAATTACTGAGATTTCCAAATAATGCTGCCAAATAATCGACAACGAATGTTATTTCAAAAATTGGACTCGAGTCGGTGTCATAGGGGAAATAAGCCTCCATCGATAAATAATGAGTTGCATTCAAGTGACGCTTGAACCAAAAATCTGAATTCATGTACGTCATTTGACAAATACGCGCTGCACTGGCACTCAGCGCCATGAAAATGTAAATGCTTGTAATTTTTTTACTAAAGTAACTGTGACTTTTCAATATGTCGAGTTCCTCTTGTGATTTTGAATTGTTCCAATCTTGAATTATACTCGATAGAATTTTTAATAGTTCTAAAGCAAAAATTAGTTTTTTGAAAATATTTATATTTTTTATTATTGTTAATTCTTGACAATTAGAATTTGTAGTCAATTTGGATTAGGATTTTCTAATTTGACAATTAGGAATGATTAGTACAATATTTTTTTAAATGTTTTTAAAATTTAAAACGTTCAAATAAAGGATTGGATTTTTTTCGTTTTGAATTTCGCGCCAAAATAGTTCTTTAAATTGCCGCCTAGACGGCATGAAAATTCTCTCACAAACGAAATGATTTATCGTCTAAAGTCATTTAAAAAGAAGTTTCAGTTATAAAATAAGCAATTTGAATAAATAATTAAATAAGTAATTGAATAAATGACTAAATAAGTAATTGAATAAATAATTAAATAAGTAATTGAATAAATAATTAAATAAGTAATTTGAATAAATAATTAAATTAAATAAGTAATTAAATAAATAGTTAAATAAGTAATTGAATAAATAATTAAATAAGCAATTGAATAAATAAATTTTTAACAATTTTTATCAATTAAAAAATATGTTGTGTAAATACCTTTTTTGTAATACCAAAGAGCAACCATTTTTGTCAGACCGCATACGACTAGTAATAGTGCACAAGTGAGAATTTCACTCATTGCATCCACATCGCCCCATATGATAATTAATTTAATTGTTTGCAGTAAAATAACTCCGATAAACTGATACGCAGCCATTGTGGCAAAATGAATAGTTGCTAATCGTTCATTTTTTTCTGGATTTGGCCACACTCCCAAAATTTGAAGACTTATTCGGCTTAATTTCATGAAATAATTAAGAGCTGCAGAGAAATTGAGAAAATTTAATAAAAAATTTTGTTTGAATATAAATTGAAACAGGATTAATTATTTACTGTTTTACTGAATAAAATAGTTAATAATTTCTACCTGTTTCGAAAATTAATAATTTGAATTAATTGAAAAAATAATTAGAGTTTTAAGAAAAAAAAATAACTTGAAATTAGTAGAAAATAATTTTAATATAGTAAGAAAATAATTTTAATTTAGTAAGAAGGTAATTTTAATTTAGTAAGAAAATAACGTTAATTTAGTAGAAGAATAATTTTAATTTAGTAAAAAATAAATGATTTTCAAATTTCGAACGTTTCAAATGAACGAAATATTTTTTATTAAAGAGATTTTCATAAATTACTAATTATAAAAAAATTTTAAAACTGAAATTTTACGTTTAGAAACTTATTAATTATTTTTTTTTTGATAGTGACGCAAAATAATTGCAATAAAAATATAATTTTTAGAAGAAATAAATAAATTTCGTTCATTTGAACGTTCAAAACTTTAGGATCTTGAAAATAATTTTAATAAAGACAAAATTTGAATTTAGTAAAAAAATTGTTTAAAAATAAAATTTAACTAACAAATCAAAACGTTTTTGTTCGTGAAAAAAATATTTTTAGAGGCAAAAGAAAAATTTTTACCCTCTTTACCATCCATTATAGATACATGTATAAAATGTATGTATAAAAATATAGAAGATGACTGAATGATGAGCTGATGTAAACTAAGAGGCAATTGTTTTAAAAGTTTTTTTTGCTCTCGCACAAGAATATACTTGGTACAACGCATGCTCATCTCATTTGCAATTCATCTGATGCATTATTTATCTATTTAAGTCGACTGCTTCAAAGTACCATTATAAAATTTTATATTATTTATAACTTTTTTTTTAAATGACTTTAGTTTTATTCATTTCCATCATGTGAAAATGAGAAATGTTTTCTTGATTCACAGCTCTATTTAAGTTACGTGCAGTTGATTCTTAAGTTTGAAAAAAATTTTCTTGTGATTTAATTTTTATTTTGGAGGAGTACTTTATACGACTGTCTTGAGAAGGATGATGAATATTTTTTCGATATTTTAAGGGCATTTGAACCATTATGACGTCACAATTTGAGTAAATCAAGTGTTCTAATATTATGACGTCATAATGGTTCAAATACCCTCAAACAAGTTTAAAAATTCTTTTTTCATCTTCACTTTTAAGTGTAAAAAAATATAATTACTCGTTTTACAGTTTTCTATATGAATCAAATTGAGAAAAAAATTAATTAAAACGTTAATTTAGGAGAAAACATATTTTTCTATTGTTATGACTAAATGAACTTGAAGTCTAAATTGAAATAAATAAAATAGACAATTTGAAAGTAATGAATTATTATTTTATAAAAAACTATACATGCGTTGATTAGTATTCTATATAATGGAAATTTCATTTCTATTTATGGAATGTAATTGTTACTAATTCACGTGAGATTTTTTCATTGTCAACAATATTGACAAGTAGCCCATGGAAGTTTTCAAAATCTGAAATAATAATATATAAATTATGGTTTTTAAAAATTGTTTTAAAGTAATAATTGTAAAATTTACACGTTTAACTTAATTTTTTACGTTGAAAAGAGTCAGGTAGTGTACCTAACGTCTCGTCTTTTGTCTTCTTTCTTGACGCATGCGCGCTGATAAGCTTATAGTGGCGCAAGCGCAGTTGCTTTTGGGGACAGTGATTGGTCTGTTTGTGCGCATGCGTCTCTAGAAAGAGAAAGAAGAGGGGACGTTACGTACACTAGCTGTCTCTTTCTATCCGCCTGACGCTTTCACCTATGCGATTAATAAATATTCACGTAAATATGTTTTACTAAAACAATCAAAATCGGAAAATTTGAAGTATTTAGAAAAAATATATAAGAATTATCGCTATACGTTATAGGGAAATTCATTTTTTTATTTCTATGCAAGGAAAAATGTGAACTAATTACGCTTCCAAATTTTTGCATGTTCATATCGTAAATTTTTGCGGCTGTGAATTTAACTGGTCTTCTGCAACGTTGAATAATGAGGAGAATATTTCTCGACATTTTCGGTGTTAATGATGACCATTCACATTTATAGGCAGATAATCCTAAACTAAAACTCTGAAAATTAATTCATTAATTAATTTTTTTGTCGTTTTTTAACATTTATTAAAACTATCATCATTTTTATATTTATATCTTTTTTATATTATATATTTTTTTTTAATTGTTAAAATAAATTTTTGTAATTTCATTGTAAAAAAAAAAAGTTCAAAGTTAAAAAAATTGAATGTCTACCTCCTCTTGAAGAATTTCCGAAACGTAACAGTAAATATACGAGTTTCCTAACATGTAAATTAGATAAATAATCATAAAAATTGAATCCAGAAGAACTGATTTCGAATCATCGTCAGTCAGATACTGTAATTAATACGATGTTAATTAACAATTAATATCGTTTTGCAAAAAACATTTTTGAATTTTTTTTATTATAAAAAAAATTATTTTTGTTTTCTAATATTCGGAAAATTAATTCTTCGATGATTTAGATTTGGTATTATTTTTATTCAGTTGTTTATAAAATTATAAGAAGGGAAAAAAATGTTTTATTCGAAACTTTAGAGAAATTATTCAAAAATTTTCGTATATTTTGTTGCATAAAAAATGTCACTTACTAAAATTAATTGATATCCTTGGACGCAAAAGAGAATACTGTGTGACAGTAATTGTACAAGCAGCATGAAACAAAATGTGTCTTCAAGCATTCCTAGACATCTTTTATGAAAAATTATTATTTATGTATTTAATTATTCATTAAATAAAATAATACAATTTTTTGAAAAGAAAAAAATTATCAAGAACCTGTTAATATGTTCGTGCTTCTGAATGATGTAGCAAAGTCTTTTTTGAAAATTAGATGAAAAGTCCTTATCGACAGTTCCATTGTGAGCGGTGATATTATAAATATTCAAATGCAAAATTCGAAATTGGGCGGCATAATGAAAGCCAATTTGAGAAAAAAGACTGTCCGTGCCAGCATTACAAAGATTGCCCAAAAGTGCTGCCGTATAGTCCAATATGTAAATAATTTCAAAAACAGGACTGTAATTCCACTCAAATGGAAAATAGGCCTCAACTGTTAGAATTCGTGTTGCATTCGAATATCCAGTGAACCAAACGTCAGCATTTATGTAGGAAATTTGAAAGAAACGTGCAACACTCGTGGAAAATGCCATTAAAATATAAATCTGCGATATTTTCCTACTAAACTGACTGAATTCTAGCATTATATTGCGTTCTTCCTCTGATTTTATATTGTTCCAATCCTGAATAATAAAGGCAAGAAGTTTTATCATTCCTAATTGGAAAAAAATTACTTTTGTAATTTTTACGCTTTATTCGTGAAATTAAACGGATTTCTTATCGCAAAAAATTATAGGTTATGTTTAGGAAAGTTTTTGCTCGATTTCCGATTTATTCTCAATTATCTAGCCAAAATAATTTTTTTATTAATTATTTACTACACGGAGAGAAATTTCTGTTAATATTTACCGTGCTGCCACCTGAAACTGTGTTCAAAGTGCATTCTGGCAGTTTTTACCGTGCTGTCACTATAATTTTGCATTACAGATTGTAGAGGCAGCACGGTAAAAACTGCCAGAATGCACTTTGAACACAGTTTCAGGTGGCAGCACGGTAAATATTAACAGAAATTTCTCTCCGTGTATGTAAAATATGAGTAGAAACCGTTTTTGACTTTGAGTAATTAAAAATAAATCTTGAATGAAGCAAAAAATTATCTAAACATAACCTATAATTTTTCTTCAGTTTTTTTTCTTTTTTTTGCTACGGAAAGTGTTACAAATTTAGTTTTTATTACAAATAATTATTATTATTAATTAAATAATAAAGTTAGGAAGTTTAAAAAAAGGAAAATAATTTAAAAAACATTCGAAAATTCGACGATAGAAAATTATGAATAAATAATAATACGTACTTTTTCTATAGCACCAAAGGCATGTCATTTTTGCCATGGCAACTAGAATTAATAATAAAGCACATGTCAAAATTTCTGACATTGCATCTAAATCGCCCCAGATTATAATTAATTGCACTGTTTGCGCTAAAATTACCACTGAAAATAGATACATTGCCATACCGATAAAGTGAATTTTTGCCAAATATTTATTTTTATGCGGATCGGGCCAAACCCCAAGCAATTCAAGAGTCATTCGGCTGAATTTCATAATATCGTTGAAAGCTGCGGGTAAAGAAATTTTTATTTAAATTTTTATCAATTGTTAAACAATTTAACATATTACATACAAGAAAATTTATTATTATTATTAAAAAAGATTTTAAATATTTTTTTATTTATTTTTTCATTTTATTTTAGTTTTTTTTAATCTTTTTTTTCCCTGTCAATGTTATACAAGAGTTAATGTTATTTTTGTTATACAAGAGTGGAAGTTTTTGTTTAAAAGTAAAAGAAAAAATTTTTTTCGTTTTGTTTGAGAAAAAAGGGGTAAAAATTCAGAAAACACTTTAATAATAATATAAATGGAAAAAAGAAAATTTTATTTTTATTAAATTGAAAATAATTTTTATTTGAAGGCACATACACTCTTTGCCATTCATTATATACATTTTATGGATAATTATATATATGTATATATATAGGAGATAAATGAATGACGAGTTCACGTAAACTGAGAGACAAATGTTTTAAAAGTTTCTCGCACTTGAATGAAACGCGCATGTACAAGTGCATATGAATTTTTTTTCTGCATATTTTATGTATGTAAGTTGAATGTCTTTTTATTATAAAGTTCCCCTGTTAAATACATGTACTCTAACAATTAATATCCTTCAAGTCATAAGCAGCGGGTATAAAAATTACTAGTTAAAGTACATTGTGAATTTTATTAATAATTTTATTCAAAATATATATTATTATTGTTGTATATTACAATTTTTAATTTTTATACAATATCTGAACTTTTATGCACTTTTTTACGTATAAATTAAATTATAAAGGAAATTTATTGTAGTGAAAGAAGTGATAAAATATTTTTGAGATAAACGAAAGCAAGTATGTACAATTGTCATTAAAGACAGGAGTATAAAAATAATTATTCTTTGTACCATTTGATTTTTTTTGTTTTTATAATATTTATAATTATAATAATTTCTTTATTTTTGTTTTTTTTATTTTTTTGTCTTTTTGTTTTTTTATCATTTTGTTTTTCTTAATTTTCATAGTTTTTTGGATTTTTCTTTCATTTTCTATACAGCTTTTGTTTTTTTTAATATAAAATATAAATGTGACGCGCTCCGAAGAAAGGTACCTAAGAAGCAAAAAAATTGAGGTTATGTTTTTAATTTTTCAAGTAAAAATACAGAAAGAAAATCAATAATTTAAAATTATTAATCTTCAAGTCTTCATTATATCCAAAATGTTCAATAAAAATTAGTTTCAAATTTAAATAATAAAAAATAAACTTTTAATCAACAGAAATCTAACACGACCATAACCTATAATTCGTTTGCTTCTTAGGTTCCTTTCTTCGGAGCGCGTCACAAATGTTGTTATAATATAATATAAAAATGTTCTTAACTTGTTTTTCTATAAAATTTATTTTTGGACCACTTCTTTATTCCATAAATTAGCATTTTTTGAATTTACGTTTTATTCAATTTCGGTTATTCATTGTTATTAGTACTGATAAATATCCCAAGGAGGTTCGAAGAATCTGAAAAAAGAATTAATTATTTAATTAGTTAATAACTTTCATATTTCTATATATAGCGTTTAAATTATAAATTTTCAAAGTTTATCTATTTGTTTATTTAAACGGAACTTTGTTTTTTATTTGCAAACTGCAGTTTTAGAAATTATTTATAACTGAAAAAGTAATGTTCCTCAAGTTAGCGTCAACGCTGAGAATAAAAAACATTTTCCTTCAAAATTGTAAAAAAATAATTGATTTAAATGTTTTATGTTAAAAAAGTGACTTAACGGTTTTTTCTAATTTTGAAATTCAATGAAAGAAGAGAAATTAGTGCCATTTTCATCCCTAAAATCTCTGGTTAATGGTATTCGACGCTGACTTCAGGACATGAGAAGTAATGTAATTTATTAGATCGAAACAAACTTTTAAATTTGAAAATTGAAATAACGGATTACAAATAAAAATTTTTGTCATTTAAATTTAAATTTATTGTATTTATTAGTAGTTTAAATTTTTATTATTGAAATAGCGGATTAAAAGTTAATTTTTTTTGTCATTTACCCTTCCAAATAATGCCAAATTCAGAACACAAAATTTGCCGGCAGTTATGGCGACTGGTTTTCTGCCACGTTGCATTATGAATAGAAGAAATTTCGCCTTTTTCGAAGGCAATTTATACCAATGGCAGTTGTAGGCGGCTTGAGCAAATTCGAAACTCTGAAAACGTGTTTACAAAATTTATTATTTTATTCCCAATTTATTAAGAATTTGAATAAAAATTTTTTTGTACAACTTTTCTGAAACAATTTTTAATTTTATTGTCCTTAAAATTTTGTTTACCTGATTTCTCAAAAAAAAACTTTAAATTTTTCATCATAACAAAAAATACTTGTTAATAAAATTTATGTTCAAAGAAATAGTAAAATTGCCCTTTAGAAATAAAAATCCACATAGAAAATTTTTTGGTAGAAAAGAGTTAGAAAAGAGATTTTATTAGAAAAGGTTTGTTTTAAAGAGGCTTAGAACTTCTTAAAAATAACTTTTTAGCAAAAGATGATTTCGAAAAAGGGAGAAGATTTAAAGTTACAGTCTAAATTTACCTCAATTTGTAACATTTCCGCCATATAGCAATATATGTATAAATTTCCAATTTGATAAATTAGATAAGTTACGATAAATAGAACATCAAATAACATGGATTTTGAATTTTCCCTCGTCGAGTACTGTAAAAAAGTTATGGAAGAAATTATTTTTATTGAAATTCTAATTCAAATTCGCCTGTAGGATTTTTTTTTATCGATACGTAAAAAATATTTAGTTAAAATGTGGAATAAAATAGAAAAAGTAATGGTAAAAATCAATTCTAAATTATTTACCAAAATAAGAACATAACCTTGCACACAAAATTGAAGACTACAGGCCAACAATTGCGCAACGAACATGATATTAAAAGTACTTTCTAGTATGTGAATGCATCTATTAAAAAAGAAATGATTAGAATTTTTCGAAAGCTTTTTTTCGAAAGCTTACTTTCGATTTCTATTTTCTGTTACTTAAAACATCTCACTATTTGAATAACTCAAATCACAGTTTTTTTGAAAGTATTAAATTGACAGTTGACACTAAAGTGAATCAAATTGAAGCCAAAAAAATTGAATCACTTTTTTGTTTGGTCTCAATTTTTGGTATCAATTCGTTGCTATTTGATACTTTTAAGTTAACAGTGGTGAAAAAGTTTCAATTCTTTCAAAAACTTTACTAGTAGAGTAAATAAATTAAATAGGTAAAATTAAAAATGTAAAAATAATGAAATTTTTGTAATGTACAGAGAAGAAAATTAAAGGACCTGTTAATATGTTCATGAACTTGAATGATGCTCCTCAGCTGATTATCAAAATCAGTCCAAGATTTTGTATTCTCGATTTTATTGACAAGATCCAAGAGTCTTAGTCGTAAAATATGATATTGTCCAGAGAGATGAAAGGCAATTTGACTGAAGAATCCGTCAGTTCCGGTGTATGCAACAGTTGCTAAAAATGTACCAACGTACTCGATGAAACAAGTTATTTCAAAGATTGGCGAATAATTCCAATTGTATGGAAAGTAGGCTTCAATATACAGAGTAAAATTTTTATCCCCATCACTTCTCCTCCACGTGTCGAAATTTATAAATATAATTTGTGGAATACGAGCATGTACTGTTAGTAGTCCCATGAAAATGCATAGAAACGATAATTTTCTTCCGGATTTTCCCGCTTTTAACATGACATTCAATTGTTCACTATTCACTATTTTATTCCATTCGTCGATGAACGATAGAAGAAGATTTGACATTTCTGCTCAAGAAAGAATTAAATTTATTTTTCTTTTACTATTTTTTTTTTATTTTTTATTTATTTATTTTTTTTAATAGATCCTAAGTTTTTTAATGACTTTTTTCTTTTTTCACTCATTGAATGATTGCACAAATTTTTATACTTAGACGCTACTCTCCACCTGAGAACGCCAAGGTCACCGCTAGATGGCAGGGTGTTTCTTGGAATTTCTCCGGACACCTGGTGGCGACCTTGGCGTTCTCAAGTGGAGAAATTAAATCACTGTTTTTTCCCCTTAATGGCTCTTTTATTATAATTAAAAAAATGTTATTGTAAAAATAATTTAAATTGTTATTTGTTGACTACATTTTTTTTTGAGCGGTTTAAAAATTAATGCGCTTTAAATATTTCTGCATACTTTCTTTATTGTATAGCAAGACAATCATCTTGATTAAAGCAACTGTGAATGGTAGTTCTGCAGTAGACAGAATTTGACTGATGAGGTCCAGATTACCCCAGATTTGTATCAATCTTATGGCTTGAGGCAAAACCACACTGAAGAATGTAAATCCAAAAGTTAGGGCGAACAGAAATTTTGCTAAGTTTTTGTTTTTACGTGTTGGCTCGGGCCATACGCCGAGCATTCCAAGACTTGCACGACTGTACGTTGAAAAATATTCTAGAGCTATTTACCAAAAAAAAGGAGATAGATAAATAAAAAAAATCGGTTTTTGTTAATCACTTAAACGGTAAATGAAACTTTTAAACTGAATAAAAGACTGTTGCACCAAAAAATGATTAGAATAATTCTTAATTTTTTCTATGATAAAAAGGCGCTAGGAAGTAAAATTAGAAACCAAATCATCTGTATAAAAATTATTGTTTAGTTAATAAAATGAACATTTGAGGAAAATATGTTCAATTTTAAAGGTTCAGGGTGTTAACTTAAACCAAAGAAATTTTCTTCTGTTAAAAAAAAATCCAAAAACCGAAAAGGAAAAATCTTTTAACGGAGAATAAATTTTCCTACCACGTTTGCCATCCATTTTAGCGTTCATTTTAGAAACATTCATTTTGAAATTCTACTTTTATTCTTAAGAAACAAATTCTTTTTCAATCATAGTGCTTTCGCATAGAGGAAGTATTTTTATTCTCTTGTTATATTTTCGAAGTTTACTTAGGTTCAAGTAAAACTATATAAAAAAGATTATGGGAGGAGGAGGGTATGAAACTCGAAACTAAGTTTCGATCCATATTTCGTGGAAAAGAAAATAAGGAAGTAAAGTTGTGCCCATAGATTTGGCAAAATTGTCTAATGACAAATGATTTTCAATCGTTATGCTACTTATGTTCATCAAAATCTTTAAATATTTACATTCCCAGATTAGAGAATTGTATGCTTAGAATTATTAAACCAAAAATGCAAGCATGCGCATTTCATTTCATTCTTAGCGGAGTCTTGTTCCTGTTTCTTCCATTGTTCATTAATCCAAGATTGAGAAAATAGATGACAGAATCTCGACAAGTTTTATTTTTTACTAAAGAGTAATTGTTAAAATTATTTAAAATTATTTCTTTTCGGAAGAAATGTTCATTAAAATTTATCATTTTTCAAGTGTTTTCTGTTTACTTAGAATATTCACTTTATTGCGATAATTAATGCTTATTAGTCAATTGTTTTTGATACAAATAGTTAAAGTGTGCGTAAAGAGGGACAAATTTTTATTTTATAAAAATAATTATTTTCTTAATATTTTAGATCTGTAGTTTCTGAACGTTCAAATGAAGTGTTAAGTTAGCGTTGACGCTCAGAATTGAAAAATATTTTTTAGCTTTTCTACAATATCTCTAATTGTTCTTCTTTAATTCATTTTGGAAGTAAACAGAAGTTTAGAACACTTTTTTATTCTAAAAGCATAATAAAATTGTTTCATTTTTTTTATTATCGTGGAAAAAAACATTTTTTGTTTACTGAGCGTCGACTTCGAACGAAACAAAATCTTTTGTCCGTAAATAAATAATAAAGGCAAAAATATAAATTCAACATTTTAGAGATTTCTATTTTTTTCATTCGTTTGGCATTATTATTTTAAAAATAAAATTACTGTTAATAAAAACTGTTCTTTGGGAAACTTTTGCTTAAAAAATAGTAAATATTTGTTATTTCAAGAAACTTTAATTATTGAAAATTTACAAATTCTCTACAGGAAAGAAAGTTTAAAGTAACTTTTACTAAAGTGTTGGTATAATGTTACTTTATATTCTCTTCTATGCATTTAGTGTTCATTGGAAAAATATTCTTTCATTCTCTTCATTATTCAATAAATTGAATTCCCCGCTTTCAATGACCTTCCTTCATAGTTATTAGAAATGACAAATATCCGAGAGATGTTTTGACGATCTAAAATTATAATCACAATAATATAGATCTCGAATTATTTATAATGTATTTAGGTCAATTTAAATAATTCTAAAGTTCTGAACGTTCAAATGAACGAAATTTATTTATTTCCTCTAAAAATTGAATTTTTATTGCAATTATTTTGTGTCACTGACAAAAAAAAATAACTACTGAGTTTGTAAATGTAAAATTTTAGTTTTTAAATTTTTTTATGCTTAGTAATTTATAAAAATGTCTTTAATAAAAAATATTTCGTTCATATGAACGTTCAAAACTTTGGGATCATCAATTTAATTATTTTAAACAGCTTGAATCTTAAATTGACTTAACATCGTTTTAAATATTTTAGATTGGAAAATTTTTATTTATGACTCTTCGCGATGAATGGAACGTAAGATGAAAATTATTTAACGAACTTTAATAAAATGTCTTGAATTTATTCTAAGTATTTTAAATAAACAAATTTTATTTGCTTTTTTATTTTTGTTTTGTAAATTAACAGATTTTTAAAAAAATTTTTGTTCTGTAAATTAACAAATTTTATTTGTTTACTTATTATTACTTTTTGTGTAAATTGAAAATTTGTTATTAATTTTTTTTAATTATGGAAAATAACGTGTTTTAATTTTTTTTAGGTAAGGAAATTTCAATGATTACAAAACGTACGCTTCCAAATAGTTTGAAGTTGAAAATGAAAATCTTCCCTGCCGTTATTTCTACAGGTTTGTTGCCACTTTGTATTAATAAAATAATTAATTTTGCTTTTTCCGCTGGTAAATTGTACCATTCACTTTTGTATGCTGTGTCTGCAAACTCAAAACTCTATAAACATATTTTTATTTATTTTGATTTATTTTATGGTTCATAAAAACTGTTTCAAAACAATTTGAACTGTTTTTAAAAATATACCTTAAATTAGTATAGTAATAATGCTTTTAATATTTATGAGAAAATATATATAAATCTTACCTCGACTTGTAACATTTCAGTTAAGTAGCAAAATATGTAGAAATTTCCGATTTGATATGTGCAAAATACGAGTATAAAAAGAACTGCTGGTATCAGTGAAAAATTTATATGCTTTAAGTACTGAAAGAATTTTGGTAAAATTTCTTTAAAAAGTATAAAATTTAAGTTTGTTCGTCAATACATTTTTTCGAAAAATTTTCATCCAGGCGAATTTTTTTGTTTTTAATAATGTTCTGTTTTTTCTCACAAAAAGAAACACAGATCAGAAAAAAAAATTTATTAGTAGCAAATTGTTAATTTATTTTTTTTATTTATAAATTGTTAATTTAATTTTTATTGCTTTCAGTTAACATATCAATTTAGTTAGGAAAAAATTATTATGTAACTGTTTTTTCAAAAATATGAAAATTTATACTCACCAAAACGAGAAAGTAACCTAGGAGACAAAATTGAAGTGTACTAGCAAATAGTTGTACAAGGAACATCAAGTAGAAATTGTTTTCTATTATTTCAATGCAACTGTTACAAAAAAAATATTTACGATTAAATTTTATTAGTTCTTCAACTTCAATAAAGTGTTTGATATTTGGTATCAAACACAGAAGAAGGAAAAGAAGAAGTAGAAGAACTATTAAAAAATATAGTAACTAATAATATTAAAACAATAATAGTTAAACAACAAAATAATATTCTATTAATTAAGAACTAATAATAAAAGTAAAATATAAAATAATAACCTATTAATGTGATAGTGAATCGTGATAATGTTACCAAATTGTTTATTAAACTCTAAGTCAGATTGAATATCATTACAAGTATTAAGAAAATTTAGTTGCTTCAAACGTAGGATGTGAAATTTCAAATCTACTGCTTTAAATGATACTTCTAATTCTTCAAAATGTCCTGCTACTGCCGCATGTGGGAATAGCACAAATAAAAATAACGAAAATGCGAAACGACGTCGTGCCGATAAAGATAAGAAGAATACCAAGTTAAAGAAGACTAAGAAAGATGAATCTTCGAAAAAGAATAAAAAGTGGACGGCAAACAATGAGGAAGATGAAGAACCTCCTACGGATGAACGAAAAAGGAAGCGACTCAAACGATTGGGAACTCGAAAGTCAACTGTCAAAATATTTTTGGGCACCATATGTAAAGCGAATGACATAAAGGAGAGAATAATTGAAGATGCAAAAATAGTTTCCAGAATGAGAATAGAAGTCTCCTTGATGGCGTTACAGTCTCTTTGTCATGACACAAATCATTATTTGCTTAACAAGTGGACGAACGATGGTCCTAATTATCTAGAACTCTTTATTGCATTGAAAATGAAAATAAATACTCAAATTGTTCGAGATCCTCAATTTGTTGCGCTAATCAAAGAATATAAAATGACACGTGGCAATATGCCACTATACGATTGTCAAAATCGTTCTTCCATTATTCAAGAAGAAGCCCGCAAAATGAATCGAGAATTTAAAACAAGTTTCTTGAAACATTTCGAAACTAGATTGACGAGATTGGTTACACATCTTTTGTCATCTAAAGATAATTCTTCAAACCCTACTGCTGCCGATGACGCGAAAGAAGTGAAAAATGCTCTTCATGATGATGATGACGCGGAAGCTGAGAGAATTTTAAAAATGTCAACACGAGAGAGACGTAATAAGAAGAAGCAAAAGAATCGCAAAAAATTCAAAGCGAAACGACGAAGGCTTAAAAAGATTGAAGCAACAGCAGCAGCAGCATGGAGAGAAGAAACCCATCGAAATCCAAACATAACCCTAAGAAGTGGGACTGTCCAACAAATTGCAAATATGAAAATACAAGATAGAAGGGAACATCGTGCCAGAGACAATTCTCATCGTGAAAAAGTTTTTGCAAAGAGAAAAACTCGAAAAAGAAGGAAACATCCAAAAACTCACAGTAAAAAGAAGGATATGGCCTTAAAGAATAGGTGGTCGCGTTCTGTATGTAGGATTCGCAACACTTTCAGCACGAGGGAAGAAGCTATTAAAGTTGTTGAAAAGCTTCTCAACAAAAATGTTTGCGACATTGCCGAATTTAATAATTTTTTGAATCCCCAAGAAGAATTGGACTTTTGAGATATGAAACGAGACGTGAACGATGATGGCGAGGACGATGATCGAAATTCTAAATGGACAAAATTCATTCCCTTCATGCTACGTGTGCAACAATATTTTCACGATAACAAAATTCACAATTTTGTTCTTGTGCCGCAAGCTCAACTGGGCGTTGCACATGTGTTGTACTCAAATACAGGTTTGCAAGATTTAAAGAGAGGTGCCGAGCAGGATGTATTCGTGAAAAAAGAGATGCAGATTCGACAGCAGTCTATTCCTCCGAATGAAAAGAAACGAAAAATTAAAGAGGCAAAAACTTGTAAGGATGTAGAAATAAATAAATTTTTACAAATCAAGGATAAATTTCAACGGTGGAAATACATTTTTGACATTTCGAGCACGGAAAGAGGTAAAGAGGGTGCATTTGCTGAAGTAATGACGACAAATGGCGTTGATGCTTCAGTAATATTCAATGTTCCAAAAATTGAATCCATTGAAGGTAAAAAAGAGCCTGTTCCGGAAACTCGTTTCAAAGTATTCTATGGTTTCGATCCTGGCAAAAAGGCAACATTGGGCGGAGTAAGAAGAGTTCAAGGCGCACAACCGTCAATTGAAAACAAATTGAAGGATCATCACATTTATTTAAAGAGCAGCAGTTTTCGTTGGCAAATGAATGATTTCAGAAGAAGGGAAAGGAAAAAGGAATTTAGTTTGGAGCTTCAAAAATATTTCAAACAGTACATTCTTGAAAATCCCGAAAAAATGGCCAATTTTTCAAACACGAATCCTCGTGATTACAAGAGAATCATCGAATTCTAGCTTCATCTGTTTTAACAATTTCAAGAGTTGCACGAGCAAAAATGTGTGGTCCGATTAAAAATGGATAAATATATGTCACGTCAGAGGGAATGTTCAAAATTGGTAAATTTCTTCATTGGAGACACTTTTGTAAAACCTTGTTTTGTGGCTTTTGGTAAAGCATCAATACCAAACTTTACACATGGCTACGTTGGTACAGCGTTGAACCAATTGAAAAGAACGTTTGCTAATCGAGCAAAACAACTTGGTGACAAACGCCTCAAATTCGTAAAAGTAAACGAGTATCACACGACTGCGCTGTGCAGCAACTGTTGCTTTAATGTGATAAAATCCAAGAGTCCACACAGATTTCTACAGTGTAACAAGTGCCGCACTACCTGGGAGCGAGACATCAATGGTGGAAGAAATATTCTCAACGTGGGACTCATCGATGAGGGAATAATCCCCAAGGAAGCACCATTTGACGAATCCCCAAAAAAGATAGAATATTTTTTATTAGAATTAAAATAACTCACTCGGTAACACATTGAATTAATTAAAACATTTTATTAAAATTAAAAAAACTTAATTTTCCTCTTAGGAACAAAATCTACATATGAGGCTGAAGTCCACAACGTTTTTAAAAACGAAAACAAAAAATAAAATAAGATGGTACTTTTATTTTTGATTGTAAATAATGTTATTTTATGATAATTAAATCCTTAGGTACAACTGATTTCTTAAAAATTAAGGCAAATGTAAATTAGAAATGAATTTTATTTTTAAAAAAACTCTTTTTTGATTTTTCGTTTTTAAAAACGTTGCGGACTTCAACTTCGTATCTACATCCTCATTTTTTATTGTTCCAACAGAAACAGCTAATAAAAAATATAGTAACCTATTAATATGATAGTGAGTGGTGATAATGTAACCAAATTCTTTTCTAAATTCTGCATCACACTTAATGTTCTGAGAATTATTGAGAAAATGCAAAAGTTTCAATCGTAAGATGTGATATTGTGCCGTGTAGTGAGTGGAAATTTGAGTAAAGTAAGCATCCGATCCACTATAGGCACATGTCGCCAAAATTATTCCAATATACTCGAAAGAAGTTACAAATCCAAAAACAGGATTATAGTTCCATGTGAATGGATAATATGCATCAGCAAATAGTGTATAGTTTTTGTAATACTCTGGACTATTCCAGTTTGGCATGTTCTCGAAAACCCATTGAAAAATTCGAAATGTTACTGTCATGTGACCCGTTACGATACATATCAGCGAAAATTTTCTCCCTTTTTGACCATTCTCAATCATTATATCCAATTCTTCGGCACTCTTATTCCTCTTCCAATCGTCCATCATGTCATCGTAGAGAAGCGAAATTTCTACAACAATTTAACGATTAACAATTTAACAATTTAATTTAATTAAGATAAAAATTTAACCTTCTGCTAATTTCTCGGTTGTGGTCGAAAAAAAACTTTATTCTATTTTCTTTTAATTGAAAAAATTTGCATTTTTTGCAATATTAGGGTTCTTTTTACATTGGTGTTGATTTTATGGACTTTTTTTTACAAAAATTTAATACAAACTTTGTTTATTGCGATAAAGTACAATCATCTTTGTTAAGGATATCAAAAATGGAAGTTCCGCTGCACACAAAACATTACTCAAACGATCCAAATCTTGCCAAACTTGAAACAATCGACAGAATTGAGGAATAAAAACACTGACTAGCACCCAGAATATACTAATAGTAAACAGGCCTCTTGATATTATTTCATTTTTTTGTGTAGGCCAGGCCCCGAAAGTGCTGAGGCTTATTCGAGAAAAATAAGTGAGTTCTTCAAAGTAGTTTGAATCTTGAAATATTTTTAAGAATTAATTTTCAATACTAGTCTATAAAACACTCACTTAGACTTGAATTAATTCAGAATTAATTCATTTACTAATTTAATTTAATTTATTAACTTTTCTTTGACACTGATTTAGCCAAAATAATTTTTTAACCCTTTAACGCACAGTGGTTTTAATGGAAATCACTTTTCACTTTTGTAAAAAATATTTTTGATTTTCAAACAACCACAACATTCACACCAAGTCGAAGTCCAGAACGTTGATCAACGAAAACCGATTGTTCACAAACACAAAAATATTGAAAGAAAAAAATTGAAGTTCATATTTTCATGATATAATTGTTGTACAATAAAATATTAAACTACAAATTTTATTTTATTGCATTAAACCAATTTTTTTCGTTGATAAACGTTGTGGATTTCAACTTTGTAACATTACGTCGGTGAAGTTCGCAACGTTTACGATCAACGATTGAAAGAAAAAGAATTATTGGCCTACAAAAAAATAAAATTTGTTGTTAATAAATATTTTTTTTTGTAAATCGTTATTCATTAAATTATCGTATTATTTTCTTTACAAAAATTTATAAAAATTTGCTTTGAAAAATATTTTTTTTTCAGAAATCGTTGACTATAAACGCTGTGAATTTCATCAACGTGTTGATTAAAAATCTGGTGTTAGTTTTTCAAAATGCAAAATGATGACGAAAATTGCCTTTTTCTTAAAAAAAACGGGCGTTAAAGGGTTTTAAAAAAATTGTATTAAAAACTGAATCGAGTGCTATATTTGAAAACAAATTTTTTTTTAAATACAAAACGTATTTTCAAACATGTAAATCATAATTTTTAATTTTTCGAAATTGTAGAAAAAAAGAGAAGAATTTAAAAAAAAAAATGTAATTTACAGGTTTCGTGAAGTTGGTGTTATTTTTACCCTTCATTTTTGCTGATTTTATCATTTTTTACATTTTTATTATTTATTTTCCCTTTTTATTTTATTTTTTGCTGTTTATATTAATAATCAATCTTTAAATTTTAAATTAAATTTAATTAATTGTAATTAATTGTCGCGCACTATAAAGATAAAATTTGATATTTCATCAAGTAAAAAGTGATATTTCCCGAGGATGAAGGAATAAATTTTCTGAAATTCTACAAAACGATTGAATAAAATTAAAAGTTTTGTAGAATAATATATGTAATGCAAAGTTGTAGAAAAATTGTACAGATGTATTATAAATATAGCGCAAAAGAAAATAATTGAATGTATTTGGGAAAATAGAGAAAAGAATAAGGAAGTATAAAACTTTTTCTCTAATTTAGGTAATAGGGAATCATTTTGGCATCGTTTTTTTGTAATCATGCTGAATATTTCAAAAAGACTGCTCATTTTATATTTATGTCAGTTTGCTTACACCGAGACCTGCGCATTGAGTATTTTTCTTTGATTTTTTTGTTCTTTACCATTTGTTCCCATCAAGATGTCATGTGTGAAATATGTATTTACAAGTTTCAAAATGTTACAAACAGGAAAAATTGGGAACACTTTTTTTTTTACTTCCAAGTCTGTTTATTCATCGTTATTATCAATGTTTTGTAATAAAACAAATTTTTCACAAAAATTT
Source organism: Leptopilina drosophilae (assembly GCA_032873175.1). Classification (NCBI taxonomy): domain Eukaryota; kingdom Metazoa; phylum Arthropoda; class Insecta; order Hymenoptera; family Figitidae; genus Leptopilina; species Leptopilina drosophilae. Next base: position 73,402,780 of record CM065478.1, read on the forward strand.
CACGACGAATTGTTTAGAAAAGAATATTGAAATATTTTTTGTAATTTTAGGTAAGAAAGGTTTTAACTTAAGTTTAATAACAAATATGTTACATTTAAGCAAAAAAGGTATCATTTAGAAATAAGTTATATAAAGATATAATATTTTATAATTTTAATATATTTTCTTTTTCTTTGAAATATTAAAAATACGTTTTTATTTTTCTTCCATGTATTCAGTATTAGTCGTAGAAAAATATTAGTTTTTTTCTTCATTCAATAATAATATCCGCACGTTCTGAAAGAGTTCAAATGAACGAAATTTTTTTTGGGTGTAGATATTTATAAATATTAATTTTAATTTATTTAAAGGATCTTAAATTGTATTTTTATGAATTATATTTTTAAAAATATTATACTGACTATTAGAAAAATGAAAAAACGAAGCTAAACATTTAGAATGTTCGTAATTTATATTTATTTTTTGCACGATGCAATTGTAAAAGAAAATTTTTATTTGATGAAGAAAAAATTATTTGTTCATTTGAACGTTCAGGACTTTATAGGGACATTAATAAAAGATGGAAACATGTTCTTCTTTCAATTACTCTTTTTCATTGTTATCAGAAATGACAAATATCCGAGAGAGGTTTTAATAATCTGAAATTATAATAATATAATTATGTAAAAAGTATAATATTATATGAAACTAATATGCAATTTTTAAATTAAAAATACAATTAATACAATTAATATAACTAATACAATTAATACAATTAATACAATTAATATAATTAATACAATTAATACAATTGAAATACAATTAATACAATTAAAATACAAAAAAGTTGCAATTGAATTATTTAACAAACTTTGATAAAATGTCTTAAATATCTATTCTTTGTATTTTAAATTAAAAAATTTTATTTGATTTTTTATTTTTGTTCTGCAAAGGAACAAATTTTATTTGTTTACTTATTATTACTTTTTGTGTAAATTGAAAATTTTTTTCTTCATTTTTCTCAATTATGGAAAATAACGTGTTTTAATTATTTTCAGGTAAGGAAATTTGAACGATTACAAAACGTACGCTTCCAAATAGTTTGAAGTTGAAAATGAAAAACTTTCCAGCCGTTATTTCCACAGGTTTGTTGCCACTTTGTATTAATAAAATAATTAATTTTGCTTTCCGCGGTGATATATTGTACCATTCACTTTCGTATGCTGTGTCTGCAAACTCATAACTCTAGAAACATATTTTTATTATTATAATAAAAAGAAAAACTTTAAAATTTTTTTTTAATATTTAATGTAAAAAAACATATATCTCTCACCTCCACTTGTAGTATTTCAGTTAAGTAGCAAAAAATGTAGAAATTTCCGATTTGATATATGCAAAATACAACAATAAAAAGGATATCTGGCAACAGTGAAATGTTTGGATGCTTCAAGTACTGAAAGAATTTTTAACAATTTTATAGAAAAGTAACATTTAAATAACAATTTTATAGAAAATTAAAAAATTAAATGTTTAGTCGATAAAAATTTATAAATTATTATTATTATTATTATTATTTATTATTATTATTATTTATAATTTTTTTACCAAAACAAGAAAGTAACCCAGGAGGCAAAATTGTAGAGTACTAGCAAGCAGCTGTGCAAGGAACATCAAATAGAAATTGTTTTCTATTATTTCAATGCAACTGTTAAAAAAAATTGTTTAGAATTAAAATCCCTAATTAAAAGAAAACACATACTTTGTGTTATATAAAATTTTGCTAGAATGTTAATAATTTAAGCTGATATATCAGCACAGTATCAAAATTTTATTAAAGAAAACGTCGGTGAAGTTTGCAACGTTTATGATCAACGATTGAATGGAAAAAAACTATTTTCCTACCAAAAAAAATCAAAATTTTTGTTCACAAATTTTTATTTTTGTAAATCATTATTCAAACAAAATTAAACGTACTATTTTCTACGTTAGTGAAGTTTACAACGTTTATAGTCAACGATTTTAGAAGAAAAATATTTTCTTAATCAAATTATTATAAATTTTTGTACAGAAAATGGTAAGTTTAAAATTTTTTGAATAATGATTTACAATAAAAATATTTGTGAACAAAAATGTTGATTCCTTTGGTAAGAAAATTAGTTTTTTTCTTTCAATCGTTGATCATAAACGTTGCGAACTTCACCGACGTTATTTTCTGCACACAAATTTGCTTTAAAAAATATTTTTCTTCAGTAATCGTTGACTATAAATGTTGTGAACTTCACCAATGTTAAAGAAATCTACTTTTTATTTTTAAGTATATCTAAGAACGAAAATTACACTTTAGGTAACAAAATATTTTCTCATTCTCAAAAAAGCTAAACAAATGAAAAATATTAACCTGTTTATATGATAGTGAGTGGTGATAATGTTACCAAATTCTCTATTAAATTCCGAATCACAGTTAATTTTATTGGAATTATTGAGAAAATGCATTAGTTTCAAACGTAAGATGTGAAATTGTGCCGTATAGTGAGTTGATATTTGAGAAAAGTAAGCGTCCGATCCACTATAGGCTAATGTAGCACAAACTGTTCCAAGATATTCAAAAAAACACAAAAATCCAATGACTGGACTGTAGTTCCATGTAAAGGGGAAATAAGCATCTATGAGTAGTGTATAGTTTTTATAGTAAGCAGGAGTACTCCAATTTGTTATGTTCTCGAAAATCCACTGAAACACCCGAGAGGTGACTGTCATGTGACCAGATATGACACATATCATCGAAAATATTCTCCCTTTTCGACCATTCTCCATCATTATATCTAATTCCTCGTCACTTTTATTCCTCTTCCAATCGTCCATCATGTCGTCGTAGAGAAACGAAATTTCTATAAAAAAGATAAAAAAAAAGAAAAAAAAAGAAAAGAGGGAGAAAAAAGATTAAATTTTGATCATTTTTTAGGAGTATTAGTTTTTGGCACGCTTTGGACACACTCGGTCAATTTGACACTAACTTTATCGTCACGTTGTTGAATAGAACTTCAGAGGAAATTTTTGAAGTAAGATTAAAAATTATGCTTGAAATTAATTAAGAAAAAAGCATTACTAGCCGGTGTTCATAAATTTTATTAATTTTTTGGCGAAATTTCAATTATTTTCAAAAATTTTCCTAAATTCAATGCTTTTATTTTCTACTATTTTAATTTTTAATAAAATTTTCTACTAAGTTAAAGTCCACAATGTTGATAAAGAAAAAAATTGTTTACTAAGTAAATAAATTAAAAATAATGCATTAATATTGACTCAAAAATATTTAAACAAAAAAAATGAAGTTTATGTTTTGATAATAATTGTTGTATAATAAAATATTATTTTTAACTTAATATTATTTGTAATTTAATATTTTATTGTATTAAACAAATTTTTTTCGTTGATAAACATTGTGGACTTCAACTTTGTATTTTCTAAAAGAATTCAATTATTTAAAATTTTTTATAAAATCCTAAGCGAACATTTTATTATTTTCATAAGGATAATAAAAATTTCACTAGATTGCAATTATTTGGAAATTATTTATAAATTTCTTCGCACTAATTCCAATAAATTTCAAAAATAATAATTTTTTTCCAAGAATTTAATTATTTTCATAAGTAATTAAATTCTTTTTAGGAATTTCAAATTATTTTTTATAAATTTTTAATCGAATTTCTCGTAAAATGTATGTAAAAGTTAGTTTTCTTGAAAAAAGGTCCGTATAGTCCGTAATTTAATTGAAAAAGTACGAAAACTTCATAAATTGTTTGATGGAATTTAGAGAATTTTAAATAATTTAAAAATTATTGCAGAAATTTAATTATTTTTAAAATGAAGAAAATTCTTGTCAGAAATTTAATTATGTACAAAAATTTAAAAAAATTCCTTGTAGAAAATTCAGTTATCTTTAGAAATAATAAAATTTTTCTCCGAAATTCCATAATTTGAAAAAGTTTTAATAAAATTCGTGTTAAAATTTCAATTATTTTCATAAAAACTTTACTCTATTTCTATACTATATCTAGTATTTTAATAAAATTTTCGTAAAGAATTCAATTATTAAAAAAAAAAATTAATATAATTCTACGCAAACATTTTATTATTTCCATGTAAGTAATAAAAAATTTCTCAATAATTTATATTTAAACTGTTTACAAATTTTTCATAAATTTTTCCGTACTTATTTAATTATTTTCATAAATAGTAAATTGTTTTTAGTAATTTAATTACTTTCATAAATATAAAATTCTTTTTAATAATTTTTTAAATAATGAAATTAGTTTTAGAAATTCGATTATTTTCACAAATAATAAAACTCATTGCAGAATTCAAAATTATTTTTTATAAAATTTTAATCGAAGTCCTCGAAAAATGTACCTAATTGTTCTTTAAAAATTTCATTAAAATTCGTCAAAAGAATTCGTAATTTTTTAAATAGTTTGTTGATAAGCAAATTTCGAGATATTAATAAAATATTATTATTATTATTATTGCTTTGGTAAAATGATCAATTAATTAAAAAAAAAATTAATTTAAAAATTATTCACTATTTAATAAATTATTTATTTTTGTATTTAAATAATTTAATTCTATCAGAATTTGTTAAGTAAAAATTTATTAAAAGTGAACTTTAGTTAAAAACAAATGGATTTGAAAATTCTCAAAACACTTTTTCAAAAATTATTAAAAATAATGGATTAAGGAATAATTGAAATTGATAAAATTGAGTATTGTAAACAAATGGATTTGAAAATTGTTAGAGAACTTTTTTGAAAATTAATTGTTTTGAGAATTATTATTGTTAAAAATTCTTAAAAACATTTATTGAATTTAAATAATGAAAATAATTTTGAACAAGTTACTTGAATGTTTGTGTTTTTAAATATTTTTACTGGTTCGAGCCATGCTTTGTGAAATGTAAATTAATTGAAATTTAATTTTGTCTTTTATTAAAATTTAAGAGTTTTAAATTACATACAATTTTTTCGTATGCAGTTTTGACAGTATTCAGTTTTAATTTGTTGAGTTTTTAAATTAAATTAAATTTTTAAATTAACTTTTTGTTCAGAATATTTTTCTATGTTAAAATTGTTTTTCTTTTATTCAATATATTATAAATTTGATACAAACTTTGCTTATTGCGATAAAGCATAATCATCTTTGTTGTTGCCACTATAAATGGAAGTTCCGCTGTGCATAAAACATTACTCAAACGATCCAAATCTTGCCAAACTTGAAACAATCGACAGAATTGAGGAATCACAACACCGGATAGTAAAAAGAATAGACTCATAGAAAAAAGCCCTCTTGATATTATTTCATTTTTCTGTGTTGGCCAGGCTCCGAAAGTGCTGAGACTTATTCGAGAGAAAAAAGTCAGTTCTTCAAAGTAGTTTAAATCTTAAAATATTTTTAAGAATTAATTTTAAATACTAATCCAAATACTAACTTTGATTTTTATTTATTTATTTAATAAAATAAATAAATTTTTCTTGTCATTTATTTAATAACTAATTTAATAATTTATTTAATAATTTATTTATTTATTTATTTATTTGCGCATTAAAAATTGATTCTAGTGCTAAAATTTCAAGACAGACTTTTTTTTTAAATAAATCTACATTTTTAAACGTGATTGTTTTATTTTCACAAAATTGTATAAAATCAAAGAAGTTACTGCTCTGTCGTTATAAAAATTTCAGTTGCGTTATTTTTACCCTCCATTTTTGCTGAATTTTTCATTTTTTTCTTTCTTTCTGAATTTTTTTCCTCTTTTTTTTATTTAATTTATATAAATTAATTTAATTTTATTAATTAGAATTACTTTTACCGCACTGGGAATAAAATGTGAAATTTCATCATATAAATATAGTGAAAGGTACTTCTCGAGGTAAAAAGAAACAAAAATTATGAAAATTCTATTGAGAAAAATTAAAAGTTTTATGGAGAACAAAATGTATAATGCGAAGAGTTAGAAATATTATAAATATAGCGCAAAATAAAATAATTGGAAGGTATTTTATTTTCAAGGAAATTAGAGAAAAGAATAAAAGTTTGTCTCCAATTTAGGTAATAAGGAATCATTTTGGTATCATTTTTTGTAATCATGCTGAATATTTCAAAGAGACTGCTTATTATATATTTATGTCATTTTACTTACTCTGAGACCTGCGCATTGAGTATTTTTTTTTTATTTTTTGCACTTTACCATTTGTTCTCATCAAGATGTCATGTGAGAAATATATTTACAAGTCCCACAATGTTACAAGGGAGAAAAATTTTAAATATTTTTTTTTACTCTCAAGTCTGTTTTATTCATCGTGATTATCAATGTCCTGTAATGAAACTGGAGAAATTTTCCTTGCCTATTGAAAAATTTTTTTTTTAACCAGTGCAATAAGAATATCGTCAAAGGTAAAATAATAAGACATGAAAATTGTATTTCAAATCGAGTTTATTTATTTATTTTCAGTTTTGAAGTAATTCAGTGAAAACAAATTTTTATACAAAATTTTCTGAACTGTTGTTTCTGAAAGAAAATTCACGAAAGAATATTTTTTAATTTCCCTAAAATTTGGAAGGTTCAAATGAATGGAATTTTGTTCAATATTTTTGAAATTTACTCTAGTGAATTAGAAAAAATTGCAAATTCAACATTTAGTTCGCTATATGTTTTGATTATAGAAAAAATATTTTTTAAACTATTTTTTTATAAAATAAAAATTTTATGTAGTTAAAATTGTCATTCATTTAAAACTTTTAAAATTTTAGGGACATTCTTTATTGTTTTCCAAGTAAATTGAATAAAAATTTTAAACTGTTGATGAAGATATATTTTGTTTTTCATAGTAATACAACTTAAACAGTAGTTTAAATGTTAAAAAAAAGTAGTTAAATATTAAAATATTATATTTTAATTTTAATAACATGTTGTAAACACATTTGAAATACAGTTAAATAAATTTTCCTATTAAATTAAGATTCTTGAAACATTAGTTTTCGAAAATTAACAAATTATCTACAGGAAAATATAAAAGTTACTTTACATTTTTCATCTATTTTGCAGTATTACTCATAGAAAAATATTAATTTTCTTCATTTAATAATTTGGCTAATATTATAATCTTTCTTTCATTAATTTTTCTTCACAGTTATTAGAAATGACAAATAGCCGAGAGATGTTTTAATCATCTGAAATATTTAAGTTGGTATTATTTTTTAACAAGCTTAAATGTTATTAAATTTCTTTCAATTATTTGAAAGTACTCAATTTTTATTTTTTTTAAATAAATATATTTTATTTTCATAAAAAATTTTTTTAATTAATGCAAGTAACGTGTTTTTATTTTTTTCAGGTTGGCAATTTTAAATAATTACAAAACGTACACTTCCAAATAGTTTGAAGTTAAAAATGAAGAATTTTCCAGCCGTTATTTCCACAGGTTTGTTGCCCCCTTGGATTAATAAAATAACACATTTTGCTTTCCACGGCGGTATATTGTACCATTCACTTTCGTATGCTGTGTCTGCGAACTCAAAACTCTGGAAACAAGTTTTTGAATTAGAAATTGATTATATTTGAATCATTATATTGATATTAATTAGTTTTACTATTTTCAGAATTATATTAATGTTAATTATTTATAGTAATTTTTTGGTTGTTTGACCGTATGATATATTTTGTTTAATAATGATAAGGCCTAAATACGGTTAATTATTTATTAATTAATTATTTATGTTAATATTGGAATTATATTTGAGGTTCCACTGTGAAAATCACTTATCTTCTAAAAAATTTTAGGTTATGTTTGTTAACTTTTAAGTGATATTACGTAAATCTTTATTACATTATAAATATTTAATAAAAATTGATATTTATTTTATAAAATTAAAAAAACTTTTACTAAAGAAAGTAAAATAATCATAAACATAACCTACAATTTTTTTTGGATCAGTAGAACAGGTCTCTGAAGTTGGTACCGATGCTGAGTATCGTCGCCAACTTCAGAGGCATAAAAAGGTACTTTAAATCGATATAGAAACATAATTTTTTAAATAAAATTTTTAAGTAACTTATATCTTACTTCTACTTGTAACATTTCGGTTAAATAGCAAAAAATGTAAAAGTTCCCCATTTGGTACACACAAAATACTATTATAAACAGGATTGCTGGTATCAGTGAATAATTCGGATTCTTCAAGTACTGAAAGAATTTTTAACAATTTTATTGTACAATGTAAAATTAAATATTCGTTTATCATTTACATTTTTTTTTAAATTATACAACGAAACATTTTGCTATTAATTTTTCTTAACCAGAAAAAACAAAGGTACTCTCTAAATTTAAATAAGTAAACATATTTAGTTTCTTAACGCATGCGCGCTGATGTTATTTTTGCGCATGCGTCTTTAGAGAGAGAAAGAAGAGGGGACGCTACGTGCACTCTGTCTCTTTCTATCGGCCTGACGCTTTCGATTTTTACATCTTAAAAACTAATTAATTTTTGAATCGCAAAATAATTTTACTACATAATAGAATCGGAATTGAAAAAATAAATTTTTGTTCGATCTATACTTACCAAAACAAGAAAGTAACCTAAGAGACAAAAATGTATAGTACTAGCAAATAGTTGTACAAGAAACATCAAGTAGAAATTGTTTTCTATTATTTCAATGCAACTGTTACAAAAAAAATATTTACGATTAAATTTTATTAGTTCTTCAACTTCAATAAAGTGTTTGATATTTGGTATCAAACACAGAAGAAGGAAAAGAAGAAATAGAAGAACTATTAAAAAATATAGTAACTAACAATATTAAAACAATAATAGTTAAACAACAAAATAATATTCTATTAATTAAGAACTAATAATAAAAGTAAAATATAAAATAATAACCTATTAATGTGATAGTGAATCGTGATAATGTTACCAAATTGTTTATTAAACTCTAAGTCAGATTGAATATCATTACAAGTATTAAGAAAATTTAGTAGCTTCAAACGTAGGATGTGAAATTGTGCCGTATAGTGAGTTGATATTTGAGAAAAGTAGGCGTCCGATCCAGTGTAAGCGAAAGTCGCACAAATTGTTCCCACATATTCAAAAGAAACTACAAATCCAAAAGTTGGAATGTAGTTCCATATAAATGGAAAATAGGCATCAACAAGTAATGTATAATTTCTATAATACTCTTGACCATTCCAGACTGATTTGTTTGCGAAAATACATTTCATCACCATACACATGACTGTCATGTGTCCCGTTATAACACATATCATAGAATATTTTTTTCCCTCTTTACCATTTTTAATCATTATTTCTAATTCTTCATTAGTTTTCTCTCTCTTCCAGTCATCTATCATGTAACCATAAAGAGATGCCATTTCTATAATAATACAATGAGGGAGAAAATTAATTAAATTAGTGAAAAATTAATTAAATTTTAAATATTTTCTTTGAGAACATTCTGTTATTATGTTATTAATAAATTAATAGTTGACAAACTCTCTAAATTTGATTATAAATAATTGTAGAATTACGAAAAACTTGAAATTCAAAATGGAGATGCTATTCTCCACCTGCGAACGCCAAGGTCACCGCTAGATGGCAGTTGATAAAAATTAGATTTCTCGACACCTAGCGGCGATCTCGGCGTTCTCAAGTGGAGAAATTAGACCCACCATGTTATCTCTCGAAAATTTTTTTTATAAATTAAAAAAATGTGAGAATAATTTTCATTATTTTCAACGTTTTTCATTTAAATACAAAAACATAATTTTTATTTGGAAATAAAAAATGTGGGACTATTTAAAACCATCATGAACATTTTAAGAAAGATTTGTTACTATTTTTTATTTGAAATTCACTCTGAGACCTATTCTGACGATCAAATTATTTTTTTTAACAAATAATTTATTCAATTACAAGACAAAATATTTAAATTAAATAAAAAACCGAAATAAAATTCCAGAAAAATTGGGGCATCATATGGGTAATTTAAATTTATTTAAAAAATAAAAAGTTTAATTTTAATTTAAATTAAAAAATTTAATTTTAAACTTAAATTTGAAAATCTTGACAATTTTAATTGCTACAGAAAAAATTTAATAATTTTTTTAAAATAATTAATAATTTTATTAAAGAGTCTTATAGTAAAAGAGTCTACTTTAAGAAAATTTTTCTTCAAATATGCGTCAAAAATTTGTTAAATTTTAGAAAATATTTACTAAAAAATAATTTTTTTATTTCAAATTTCATAAAGTGCGTTGAAAATAATTTAATTTGTCTAAAAAAATTTCATACTTAGATGTTGAAAATTTTCCAAATAATTAAAATTCTGGAAAATTTTGTTTAGATTATGAAAAAAAAAGATTTCTTAAAGAACTGATTTTTTCTTAAATTTAAATTTAATTAAAATTAATTAAATTTTAATTTAATTAAACTTAATTTAATTTAATTAAGTTTAATTTAATTTTTAAAATATGTAAAACTATTGTGTCGAATGTAAAATGAAACTTTTACGCCCCGAGATCTTATTCACTATAAACTGCAATAAAAAAATAATGTTAAAATTGATGACATTTTTTTTCTTGTATGTTAAAGTAAATTTTGTATAAAATATATATATATTTTTTTTACAAATTTGATACAAACTTTGTTTATTGATATAAAGTACAATCATTTTCGTTGTTGCTACAATGTATGGCAATTCGGCAGTACACAAAACATTACTCAATCGATCCATATCTTCCCAAACTTGAAACAATCTAGAGAATTGAGGAATCACTACACCGAATACCATGCTGCCTAGACTAAAGGCAAATAAGCCTCTTGATATTGTTTCGTTTCTTTGAGTAGGCCAAGCTCCGAAAGTGCTGATGCTCATTCGAGAGAAAAAAGTAAGTTCTTCAAAGTAGTTTGAATCTTGAAATTTTTTTAAGAATTAATTTTTAATTAATACTAGCCAAAATATCTAGGTACTTGGAATTAAAATATTTTTTTCCTGAAACACTGTCTACATTTTTGTTATAGTAAAAATGTTTACTAATTTTAAATAGTGACTGTTTTTTTGGCTTTTGAATTAGTAAATTTAATTTATTTTACTAATAAATAGTCGTTTCTACTAGTTTAGTAGTTAATTTTTACTAATAAATAGTAAATAGTATTTTCTACTAATTTAGCAGTAAATTTTTACCAATAAATATTAAATAGTAATTTTTATTAATTTAGTAGTAAATTTTGACTAATAAATATTAAATAGTACACTGAAAAAAAAATTTATTTGATTCAAATAACCGATTATTTGTCTATAATCAAATAAATATTTACTTGAATCAAATAATTTTTATTTGAATCAAATAAATTGTATTTGAATCAAATATTTCAGTATTTGAAGAAAATACTAATTAATTGATTCAAATAAAAATTATGTGATTTAAGTAAATATTTATTTGATTATAGACAAATAATCGGTTATTTGAATCAAATAAATTTTTTTTTCAGTGTATTCTCTACTAGTTTAGTAGTAAATTTTTGCTAATAAATAGTAATTTCTACTAATTTAGTTAATAAAATTTACTGATTCTAAATTAAGACGTCTGTCACTGATTCAAATTAGTAAACAATTTTACTAATTCAAATTTATACTCTCTAAATCTGAATTAGTAGTTTTCTACTAATGAAATAGTGCGGATTAGTTTACCAATTGAATTAGTAACTGTTTTTACTAATTTTCAGTAGTTTTTTTACTAATTATTAGTAGAAAATTTACTAATTTGGAATAATAAAAAATACTTACTACTAATTGAATTAATAATTTTTTACCAGCAATTAGTAAAAAACTACTAAAAATGAGTAAAAAATGTCTCTAATTCAAATTGGTAAACGAATCAGCACTAATTCAGATTTACAGAGTAGAAATTAAAAGTTTATTAAAAAATTTTAATTGAAAACTGATTTTAATGTTACAATTTTAATTCCAATTTTGTAAATTAACTAAAATTTTTAGACAGACTTTTAATTTTAAACAAATTAAACGTATTTTGATTTCGTAAATTTTTGTGAAATCAAAAAGAAAATTGCGATTTTTTCGACATAAAAATACAATTTACTCCGTTACGTTTTTTACCATCCATTTTTGATGATCTTTTCATTTTTATTTTTTTAAATTTATTTTTTCTTTTTTTGTTATTTATAGATTAATTTTAGTTACTTAATTCGAAGTACTTTCCCGCACTAAAGAAAAAATGGAAAATTGCATCAAGTAAAAAGTGACACTCCTCTAGGGAAAAAAGAAAAAAAATAGTGAAATTCAACTTAACGATTGAGTAAAATTAAAAGTTTTATGGAACAATATGTATAATGCAAAAGATTTAGAAACATTGTAGCTGTATTATAAATAGAGCTTAATACAAAATAATTGAAGGTGTCTATTTTCAGAGAAATTTGAAAAGAAGAAGAAGAAGAAGAATAAAGCGTTTGTCTCTAATTTACATAATAAGGAATCATTTTTGTATCATTTTTTGTAATTATGCTTAAAAAATTCAACGAGGACAATTATATATTTATACGTCATTTTACTTTGTCCGAGACATGCGCATTTGACGATTTTCTTTTAATTTTTGCGGCACATCGTTTGTTCTTAATCAGAAGTCACGACGAGTGAAATATATTTACAAGTCCCTTGAGTTTACAAAAAAGAAAAATTTTCTACAGTTTTTCGATTTATAGTATTCGAAAAATTGTTTATTTCGTTTATCAAAATTGTCTTTTAAAACACTGTTTAAATAAAAAAACAATAAAAAATTGTTTGAAGACCAAAAAATGTGATGTTGATTAAAAATTAAAAAATTAACACACCAAGAATGTTACCAGCGGTAAAATAAAAATAAGACCTAAAGTGTTTAATTCGAAACAAAATTTGTTTATTTACTAAGAAGTACTTACAATTTTGTAATAATTGAGTCGCAGCAAATTCAAACAAATTTAAGCAAATCTCTTACAATATTGCCTGTTAATAATTGTTTGGAAAAAAATTCGTAGTAAGCCTTTTATTGTTTTCGGCATGAAAAATTAGTTTTTAAATTATAGTTGACTTACTCTCTATATTTGAATTTGTCAAAATATTTATCAAGTTTATTTATAATATTAAGAAAAAACAAAAAACAAATGTATCATTTGTCATGCGGAAGTGTTTTTTAAGAGATAGTATGAGATGATAAATTATTATATTTTACAATTTTGTAAAAAAAATTGTCTTTAGTTACATAATTTTCTGCTTAAATTATTATTCTTGAAAGTTCGATTTTTAAGAAATGAATTTTCTACCGTATACTAAATATTATTGAATTTAATTCTAAATATTTCAAATATCGTTTACTATTTGCAAAGTAAAACCTAAGTATATAGTTACTGCACATTTTTCTAATTTTTTTACTAAATACTTCAGACTTAGTCTACTAGGAAAATATATAAAAATTTGTCATAAATACCCGACAACGATTTTTCTAAAATTTTAGTAAATAATAAAAGTTTAATTTTTGTTCTTCTGCCTTTTGATATTAATCGTCGTAAAATATTTATTTTCTTCACTCAATAAATTGGAAAATTGTCCTCCTTTCATTAACTTTTCTTCATAGTTATCAAAAATGACAAATATCCGAGGGATGTTTTAATTATCTAAAATTATATTTACAATATTTTAATTAAATTTAATAACCCGCTTCATTTGTCTTAAATTTGTTTTGTTTTCAGAATTTTTTTTTTAAATTACAAAATATTTATTCTGTCTCTTAATAAATTAAAAATAAATTAAAATTATTCTTTATTTTCTGAAAGTAACGTGTTTTATTTTTTTCAGGTAAGGAAATTCGAATGATTACAAAACGTACGCTTCCAAATAGTTTGTAGTTGAAGACGAAAAATTTCCCAGCTGTTATTGCAACAGGTTTGTTTCCACCTTGAATTAACAAAATAACACATTTTGCCTTTTGTGATGGTAAATTGTACCATTCACTTTTGTAGGCTGCATTTGCAAACTCAAAACTCTAAAAAATTTATTTTTATTATTAGAAATAGACTTGCATTTTAATAATAATTAATTGTATTAATTTAAGAATTATATTACTATTTAAATTATGAATCTTACTTCGACTTGCAACATTTCAGTCAAGTAGCAAAAAATGTAGAAATTTCCGATTTGATAAATGCAAAATACGAGTATAAAAAGAATAGCTGGCACTAGTGACATGTTTGGATGTTTTAGGTACTGAAAGAATTTTTAATAAATTTTATTAAAAAAAATTTTAAATCTACTAACTTAATTCGATTTTCATTAAAATTTTATGAAGATTAAAAAATATTTATTAACATTCACTGTTTGTGAGAAATGAAAATTTTAACTTACCAAAACGAAAAAGTAACCTATGAGACAAAAATGTAGAGTACTAGCAAATAGCTGTGCAAGGAACATCAAGTAGAAGTTGTTTTCTATTATTTCAATGCAACTGTTTAAAAAAGATAGAATATTTTTGATGAGATATTTTTAAAATAGACATTTTATTCGTATTGGAAAAAATAGATTCTTACGGGACTTTCTAGTCAAGAATTAAAAAGTTTCAAAAAATTGTCTACTTTCTTAAAATTTAAGCTTTTAATTTTTTTTTAATTTTTATTTATACCGATTCTAAATCAGAGAGACCTCTTTTGAAAAAGAACTTTACATTTAAATTTCACCCCCTTAAATATAAATTTGTAAAATTGTTTACTAATTCAAGTTGTAGTAAAAAATTTTACTTATTCTCTAGAGAGTTTGCCATAAAAAAGAAAACGAAAATCATTAGAAAAATATTAAATAATGACCTATTAATATGATAGTGAATCGTGATAATGTTACCAAATTCTCTATTAAACTCCGATTCAGACTTAATATCATCGCAATTGCTAAGAAATTTTAATAGTTTTAAACGTAAGATGTGAAATTGTGCCGTATAGTGAGTTGATATTTGAGAAAAGTAAGCGTCCGATCCAGTGTAGGCGAATGTTCCACAAAGTATTCCGATATATTGGAAAGAAACTAAAATTTCAAATGTTGGACTATAGTTCCATGTGAAGGGAAAATAGGCATCAATAAATAGGGTATAATTTTTATAGTACTCTGGACTACTCCAGAGTGGTTTGTTCGCGAAAATACATTCAACCACCATACAGATGACTGTCATTTGACCCGTTATCACGCATATCAACGAATATTTCTTTCCTTCTCGACCAATTTTTATCATTATTTCCAATTCTTCGTCACTTTTTTTTCTCTTCCAATCAGTCATCATGTAATCGTAAAGAGTTGTCATTTCTACAACAATATAATGGTTAGGGCAATATTTTTTGCATTAAAATTTGCAATAGGGTTAGAATTCGTGAAATTTTCACAGAAAACAAAAAGTATTTTTTTAAATCAAAATGGTGAAAAAACATTTCTATTTGGTCTTAGGAATGTTATGAATCTGAAGTTACCAACGTTGATTCAACGAAAAACTTAAAAAAAAAAATTTTCTGAGAATATAAATTTTTCTTGTATATTTTTAACCCAAGTAAACTCTTCAAACACTGAAATAAAAAAAAACGTGGAAAAAAGTGATTTTTATTTTTTTTTTTTTGCAAAATTTTTCCAAAAATCACGAAATTTCAATTAAATTCATAATTCATCGCCACGGTAGTACTTTTTTTCTTTTGATAATTGTTTATTCTAATATCGAGTGCCATTTAAAAAAATTCCAAGTAGTTTCAAATCGGGGAAAACAGTAATTTTGGTTTTTTTGTCACGGATTTTTGGAAAATCCGGGAATTTTAAGTAATTTAATAATTCCTCGCCTCAGAAGTTGATATTTTCTTTTGATAATTGTTTATGTTAATATTACACATTATTTAAAAAAAATTTCAAGTGATTCCAAGTCGGGGAAAGCAGTGATTTTTATTTTTGTTGTCGAATTTTTTCCAAAAATCACGAAATTGTAAGTAAATTAATAATTCCTCGCCTCGGTTGTCATCTTTTTCTGTTGATAATTGTTTATTCTAATGTCGTGTGCCATTTTAAAAAAATTTCAAGTAGTTCCAAGTCGGGGAAAGCAGTGATTTTGATTTTTTTAATGAAATTCCAGGATTTTTGGAAAAAATTCGACAAAAAAAATAAATATCACTGCTTTCCCCGACTTGGAATAATTTGAATTTTTTTTTAAATAACGTGTAATATTAACATAAACAATTATCAAAAGAAAAAAGTAACTACCGAGGCGAGGAATTATGAATTTAAATTAAATTTCGGAATTTTTGGAATTTTCGTGACACAAAAAAAATTCAAAATCACTACTTTCCCCGACTTGGAATTACTTAAAAAATTTTTTAAATAACGTGTAATATTAACATAAACAATTATCAAAAGAAAAAATTTACTACCGAGGCGGGGAAATTATTAAATTACTTAAAATTCTCGGATTTTCCAAAAATCCGTGACAAAAAAACCAAAATTACTGTTTTCCCCGATTAGGAAACGTACAATTTTTTTTTAAATTGCGTCTAATATTAAAATAAACAATTATCAAAAGAAAAAAATAACTACCGGGTCAAGGAACTTGACGAATTAAAATTTCGTGATTTTTGGAAAAAATTCAAAAAAAGAATAAAAATCACTACTTTCCCCGACTTGAAATCACTTGAAATGTTTTTAAAATAACAATTTAAACAAAACCATATTTCTCCTAAATGTATGAACCGATTTAAGAAATGAATGAACCAAGCGGGAATATAAAGGGAATAAAAAATACTTTCGTTTAGAATTAGAAAATTTTAAAAAAGTTTATATTTTAATAATTATTCAATAAATTTTTTATAAACAATTAATTTTTTTAAATGTTCTACGCCTTTAAAAAATTTTTTAAAAAATATCTACATACACTTAAAACTATAAGAAATCAAAATCCGTTGAGAAAATTTTGGAGCGACAATTATTTTAAAAGTTATAATGGAAATTATATTGGCGCGGTGTAGTGAATCAACACTGAACTTAGTTTTTGATCATTTTTATGGTTATATAACTGAATAAAAATGTTAATTCGACAGTGTTTTGTTCATTTCATAGTTAAAAATAATGTTTTAATTCTGAAAATCATCAAAATCGAATCTCCGTTCGATATAATTTCCATTATAACTTTTAAAATAATTGTCGCTCCAAAATTTTCTCAACGGATTTTGATTTCTTATAGTTTTAAGTGTATGTAGATATTTTTTAAAAAATTTTTTAAGGCGCAGAACATTAAAAAAATTAATTGTTTATAAAAAATTTATTGAATAATTATTAAAATATAAACTTTTTAAATTTTTCTAATTCTAAACGAAAGTATTTTTTATTCCCTTTATATTCCCGCTTGGTTCATTCATTTCTTAAATCGGTTCATACATTTAGGAGAAATGGTGGTTTTGTTTAAAAAGTTGCAAAAAAATCAATTTTGCAATAACTTTTATAAAAAATAATATTTTTTTTTGTTCTTTGGTGGACACATTCCTAAGACCAAATAGAAATGTTTTTTCACCATTTTAAATTAAAAAAAGTACTTTTTGTTTTCTGTGAAAATTTCACGAATTCTGACCCAATATTATGGTTTTTTTTCTCTTTAATATATAATTATAATTAATAATTAATTAATTTTGTAATTTGCAGGAAAGATTTGTTCTTTTGTACAAAATTTCATACAAACTTTGTTTATTGACATAGAGAACAATCATCTTTGTCATTGCTACTGTTAATGGTAATTCCACTGTGCATAAAACATTACTCAAACGATCAAAATCCCGCCAAACTTGAAATAATCGACAGAATTGAGGAATAAAACAAGCGAATAGTACAAAGAATAGACTGAAAGTAAATAAGCCTCTTGATAGTGTTTCATTTTTCTGAGTAGGCCAGGCTCCGAAAGTGCTGAGGCTTATTCGAGGGAAAAAAGTAAATTCTTCTAAGTAGTCATCTTGAAATATTTTTAAGAATTAATTTTAAATACTATAGTCAAAAAATTAAATTAAAATTAAAAAATTTGTATAAAATAATTTATTCAGGATTGCTACAAGTCTCGTAGAAAAAAAAGTAAAAAAAAAATTCAAAAAATCATTAATAATAATTTAAATATTATTAATGATTTTTTTGAATTTTTGAGTGTCTACTAACCAGGAAATCTGGGAAATAACTAGGAAATTAATTTGACCGGGAAAAACCGTCAATTTAATACTAAACCGAGAATTTTTACAGCATAATTAAAAAAATTTTATTATTTTAAT
Source organism: Leptopilina drosophilae (assembly GCA_032873175.1). Classification (NCBI taxonomy): domain Eukaryota; kingdom Metazoa; phylum Arthropoda; class Insecta; order Hymenoptera; family Figitidae; genus Leptopilina; species Leptopilina drosophilae. The sequence goes on from CM065478.1 coordinate 73,421,116, forward strand.
TTTTTTTGGAAAAATAATTTTTTGTTTCAATTATTATAGATATTTATACTGCTTTCTTTTGAATTAGTTAAAAATAATTAATTTGATAGTAAAAACTCAGTCACCGATTCAAACATACTATTTAAATAAATTTACAAAAATTATGCAGTTAATAGAAATATTGTGAAATTCGACTGCAAATATGTAATTAAATTTGTTAAAGAATTTCATTAGTAACTTTTTAACAAATAGAATTTTCAAAGTATTTTAATTTAAAAATTAATTAATAATTGGATTTTCAAAAGAGTCACATTCTAGTTTCTAAGGGCGAAGATTAATATTTAAAATTTTTATTAGTTAATTTATAAAACTACACATTTCAAATTGGTAAAAAATTGAATTTTCCCAAATTTTTTTTTTAAATTCTAAAAAATAAGATTGTCGAAATTTTTCAATTGTATTATCTGAAGATAATTGAATTTTTCTAACCAAATAATTGAAAATTTTTTAGAAAACGAAAATTTCTTTACATTTTTTGAAAAATAATTGAATTCTTTTAAAGAATTTTATTCAAATTTTTCGAAAATAATGTAAGGAAGTTGGTGACCGTAATTATAAATTTATTTTTAAAATATAAAGTCCCTCTTAAAGTTTTAAATAAATTTTTTGCTTCTAAAACTTATGTTAATATATTATTATTCAATAATTATAATTATTGAGCTTCTCTTAAATTTTAAAAAATTTAAACTTTCGAATATTCAAATATGTAATGTTTATTTATTTCTTGAGCAAATTGAACTTTTATTATTTATTAAGTAAATAATTAATTTCACAAATATTAGCATTCTTTGGAAGGGTTTAATTATTTTTATAAATAGTATTTTGCAGAATAGTATTTTGCAGAAATTCCATTATTATCAATATAATTTTAATGAAATTAAAAATTCAAATTTTTAATTATAATTATAATGAGACAAGATTATTTTTCAAAAATTGAAAAAAATTGTTTGCTTAATTCAATTATTTTCCAAAATTTCAACTAAAATTATTAAAAAAACATTATTTTCAAAAAATTTAAAGATTTATTTATGTTCGAAATCAAATTTTAATTTAAATTTGTTGAAAAAAACCGGATAAAATTAGAACATAGCTGGGAAAAACCGGGAATTTTGTTGAACGAGAAAATAATAGACACCCTGAATGATAATCATTAAATATTATCTGAAAAAACTATTTTTGTTTCGAATTTTTTATTTGAATTTTACTTTTGATTCGATTTTGTCATTTTGAATTTGACTTTAACTTTGACAATGACTTTGACATTATTTTTTAGTCTGACTTTGATTGAGATTTTAACATTCATTTTAACTTTTATTTTCACTTTGACTTTTACTTTGAATTTGATTTTGACTTTGAAATTCAATGTTAAAGTAAGAATGAAAGTGAAAATGAAAGTGAAAGTGAAAGTCGAAGTCAAAGTTAGTATCGAATTCAATGTCAAAATCAAATCGAAATTCAATGTCATCTTTCAAAATCGTTCCGCAAAAAAAAATTCCTTAAGGTCAAAGAAAAAATCAAAATTGTTTCTGTAAATCAGGAACAAACAAAATTAAATTTTTTGTAGCAACCCTAAAAATTTGCACTAAAAACCAATTCTAATATTAAAATTATAAGATACACTTTCATTATTATTTAAAAGCATTAAACGTATTATTATTTTAATTTGATAAAACTATAGAAACTCTAAATAAAAACACGACTATTTTTGATATAAAATAATGGAATTTATTCGGTCCCCTTTTTTACCCTCCATTTTTTCTGACTTTGTCATTTTATTTTCCTTTGTTGCAAGTTTTTCTTCTTTTTTTTTGTTAATTATTTAAGTTTAATTTAATTAATTTGCATTATTTTCGCGCACTAAAGATAAAAATAGGAAATTTTTAAAAGTGATACTTGTCATAAGGAGAAAAGGAAAAAAAGATCGTTACATTCTACTCTCTTATTAAAAAGAAAAAATAGTAATGAAATTCCACGAAACGATTGAGTAAAATTAAAAGTTTTATGGAACAATATGTATAATGCAAAAGATTTTGAAACATTGTAGCTGTATTATAAATAGAGCTTAATACAAAATAATTGAAGGTGTCTATTTTCAGAGAAATTTGAAAAGAAGAAGAAGAAGAATAAAGCGTTTGTCTCTAATTTACATAATAAGGAATCATTTTTGTATCATTTTTTGTAATTATGCTTAAAAAATTCAACGTGGACAATTATATATTTATACGTCATTTTACTTTTTCCGAGACATGCGCATTGGACATTTTTCTTTTAATTTTTGCGGCACATCGTTTGTTCTTAATCAGAAGTCACGACGAGTGAAATATATTTACAAGTCCCTTGAGTTAACAAAAAAGATAAATTTTCTACAGTTTTTCGATTTATAGTATTCGAAAAATTGTTTATTTCGTTTATCAAAATTGTCTTTTAAAACACTGTTTAAATAAAAAAACAATAAAAAATTGTTTGAAGACCAAAAAATGTGATGTTGATTAAAAATTAAAAAATTAACACACCAAGAATGTTACCAGCGGTAAAATAAAAATAAGACCTAAAGTGTTTAATTCGAAACAAAATTTGTTTATTTACTAAAAAGTACTTACAATTTTGTAATAATTCCGTAAAAACGAGTTTAAACAAATTTTTTACATTTTCTGATAATAATTTTTTGGATTTTTTTTTATGGAAAAGTTTAAAAAAGAAAGCTTTGGATAATATTCTTTTGTTGAAAGAATAAATATGGAAAACAGTTTGTGTTGAACTACTTAAAAGATAATGTTTAATTTTAAAATTTAAATTTTAAAATTTAATTTAATTTTAAAATATTTTATTTTTTTTTAAACAATAAGAGTTACATTATATTTTTTTCCATGTTTTCAGCATCAAAGAAATACTATTTTACCTTCTTTGAATAATTCGGCTTTCATTCATTTTTCTTCACTGTTATTAGAAATGATAAATATCCGAGAGACGTTTTGACAATCTGAAATTAAATACATTTTGAAAATTAATTTAATTCTTTTCTTTGCATTTTTTTTATTTATTCTGAATAAAATGATTTTTTGTTTTTGTTTCAGGTGATGAATAACTTTAACTAGAATACGATTATAACGCACACTGCCAAATAGTTTAAAGTTGTAAACAAAAAATTTCCCAGCCGTTATTTCAACAGGTTTGTTACCACCTTGAATTAATAAAATAATGCATTTTGCTTTTCTTATTGGCAAATTATACCATTCACTTCCGTACGCTGTGTCTGCAAACGCATAACTCTACAAACGTTTTTTTTTATTAGTACGTACTTGGATTTATTAAAAATTATATTTATAATTGTTCGTTCATATGCAAAATATTCTTACTTCCACTTGCAGCATTTCGGTTAAATTGCAAAATATATAAAAATTCCCCATTTGATACATGGAAAATACCAGTATGAAAAGAATAGCTGGTACTAGTGACATGTTTGGATGTTTTAGGTACTGAAAGAATTTTTAATAAATTAGAGAAATATGTAGAATTAAGTACTTTAGTCCATTTATTGTTATATTTTTGCAAATACTTATATATAGACAAAATATTTTTTTATGCTTTAAAAGATGTTCTGATTTTACGTTCGAACAAAAAAAACAGACAAAGCGTAAAAGTTTTCAATTCATAGCGAATTGTGTTAAGTTAAAATTATATTTTTGTTGAGGAAGAAAATTATATTTGCAATACAAGTTTAAATAGATTTAATAAAAAATAATTATATGAAAGTAAATATTGTTTTATTATAAGAAAAAAATAGTTCTGCTCAACGAAGAGATATAAAAATTGACGAAGCAAGTCAAAACGAAGCGTCAGACCAATAAAAAGAGACAGCTAATGTACCTAACGTCCCCCCTTTTGTCTCTCTTTAGTGACGCATGCGCTTGAATGATTTTTTCTAGCGAAACGCATCAGCGCGCATGCGCCTTTAGAGAGAGAAACAAGAGGGGACGTTAAGTATACTATCCGTCTCTCTCTATCATGCTGATGCACTTTCAAGCCTTTTGCATCCTCTATTATTATATTTATTATTGTTATTATTAATATTATTATAAAATATAAATTAATAATCTTTAAAACGTTTGGTGGAATCAAGTGAACAATATTATCTAATTAATAACTATAGATAGAAATTTATTCATTTAAATTGCAAGTTAATAAAAGTTTTCTTACCAAAACAAGAAAGTAACCTAGGAGACAAAATTGTAGAGCACTAACGACTAGCTGTGCAAGAAACATTAAATAGAAGTTACTTTCTATTATTTCGATGCAACTAATAAAAATAAATAAATTTTTCATGTTAGATTTTCTATTAAAAAGACCTTAAATTTTTTTGCGAAAATTCAATTATTTTCAAGAGTAATAAAATACTTTGAAAAAATTCAATTATGTTAAAAAAATTTTAAAAAATTTCTGCCTAAATTTCAATTATGTTTAAAATAATAAATAATAATTTAGAAATTCAATTATTTAAAAAAAATTATTATAATTATAATATAATTAATTAATTATTATAATTTCAATCGAATTCTGTGAAAAATTTTATTAAAATTCCTCAAATGAATTTAATTATTTAAAACTTTGTTGATAAAATTCTTTATGAGAATTAAATTTTAAGAAACATTTAAATATTCAATAAATTGTTTATTTTTAAATTTCTCGAAAAATATAATTACATTTTTCTTTTAAATTTTCCTTTTCCTTTAAAACATATTCTTTTAATTTTTAAATAATAATTTATTCGTAACAAACTTAATTAAAATTCGTCAAAAGAATTAAATTTAATAAAAATTTGTTGATTAATTATTTAATAAATTACTTATTTTTGTTTTAAAACAATTGAAGTCGAGTAGAATTTTTTAATAAAAATTTATTTAACAAAAAACTTTAATTAAAATTAAAAATGAATAAATTTAAAAAATTTTTTTAATTCTTTAAAAAATTATTAAAAATAATAGATTTATAGAAAAATTTTAGTTAAAATCACTGAGAAAAAATTTTATTCTACAGAAGTTACAAATTAACGGAGAAATTCATTTGTTTTATAAAGTATTAAAATTCATTTGTAGAAATTGAATTATATTCAAAAATAATTAAATTCTTCTTGAGAATTCAATTATTTTCATAAATCATAAAACTCATCGCAGAATTGCAATTATTTTAGAAATAATTTTAATCGAATTCTGTGAAAAATTTGATTAAAATTCCTCAAATGAATTTAATTATTTAAAACTTTGTTGATAAAATTCTTTATGAGAATTAAATTTTAAGAAATATTTAAATATTCAATAAATTGTTTATTTCTGTATTTAAATAATTGAATTCACGTAGAATTTTCTAATAAAAATTGATTTAAAAATTAATTATAGTTAAAATCTTAGATAATAATTGAATTTCAATAACATTTTAGCTTTAATTGAATTATTTTGAATTTTGGAAATGTTTTAAATTAAAATCTTTGATAACTTAAAATTTTTTATACTTTTAACTAAATATTCTTAAATTTTTGAATTATTTATTTGAATTACTATCGACGTCTTCATATTTTTTAATAATATTTTTAAGGGTTATTGAATTTCAAAATGATTTCATTTTCAATGTTTTGAAAAATTTTAATTCTTACGAAAAAATAATGATTAAATATTTATTCTAAAAAAAAGTTGTTGATGCTTTGGAATAATTTTACAATTAAAAAAATTCGTAAATTTAAATAATTTTTTTTTTGAGTTTCTTATTAGTTTTAGAGTGAACCTGGATCAGCATCGAAAAATATTTTTTGTACAAAATCAAAAAAATTACACAATTTTTTCCAAAGTTTTAAGTTAAAAAAATATGATTAAATAATTTTTTACTTCTTAGGTGAATAAATGGAGTTAAATTAGTTAAAATTTTTTCGCTAAAAATAAAGAAAAATACTTTTTGATGCTGAACATCGATGCCAGCTTCAGGAACCTAGGGAAAGATGAAATTAAATTTTTGTGGCAACTCTGTTATTTCTTAATACGTGACCGAATATTTTTACAATAAAATATGAATAAATTGAAATTTAAGAATAAATTTCGTTCATTTAAATTTTCAAAATACTATACAAACATAATCAAATGTAAAATAATGACCTATTGATGTGATAGTGAATGGTGATAATTTTGCCAAATTCTGCATTAAATTCGGAATCACATTTGAATGTATTAAAATTTTCAATAAGACGCCTGAGTCTTAGACGTAAAATTTGATATCGTGCAGCATAGTGAAATGATATTTGACAATAAATACTGTCCGTTCCACTGATGGCAAATGTCGCACAAGTTGCTCCGATGTATTGAAAAGAAACTAACAATTCAAATGTTGGACTATAGTTCCATGTGAAGGGAAAAGAAGCGTCAACATATAGCGTATAATTTTTATAATACTCCGGACTATTCCACACTGAAATGTTTGCAATAATGCATTGTAAACCATGAACAAAGACTGTCATGTGACCCGTTATGATGCAAATCAGTGAATATTTCCTCCCCTGACGACCATTTTTTATCATTATTTCTAATTCTTCATTGCTCTCTTTTTTCTTCCAATCATGCATCATGTAAGCATAAAGTGTCGCAATTTCTACGAAAAAAAAGAATAATTTATGTTTTAAAGGGAAGTGGAAATTATTTAACATGAATTATTATTTGGGAATTTTATGTGAAATTAATTTTATGTCAAATGAATGTTATGCTAAATTAATTTTATGTTAAATGAATGTTATGTCAAATTAATTTTATGTCAAATTAATTTTATGTCAAATGAATGCTATGCTAAATTAATTTTATGTTAAATGAATGTTATGTCAAATTAATTTTATGTCAAATTAATTTTATGTCAAATGAATGCTATGTCAAATTAATTTTATGTCGAATGAATCATGTCAAATTAATTCTATGTCAAATGAAGTTAAAGTCAAATGAATTTTATGTCAAATGAGTTTTGACTGTCAAATAAATTTGAAATAGAATGAAATTCGTGTCAACTGAAATTAATATCAAGTTATTTTTATAGCACATGAAATTTATGTTAAATGTACTTTATGCCAAATGAGCTTTATATCAAATGAATTGTATGTCAAATGAATCTTTTATCAAATTAACTTTAATGTAAAATAATTGTGACTGTCAAATAAATTTTATGTCATATAATTTTGACGTTCAAATAAATTTCATGTCATATAATTTTGACGTTCAAATAAATTTGAAGTAAAATCAATTTTGACTGTCGAATAAATTTTATTTTGACTGTCAAATAAATTTGAAGTAAACTCAATTTTGATTGTCAAATAAATTTAAAGTAAAATCAATCCTTGTTAAAATAATTAAAATGATTATGTTAAATGAGTTTTTTATGACAAACGAAATTGATGTTAAATGAACTTTATGTCAAATTAAATTCATGCTTTCTTTAATACAATTTCGATACAAACTTTGTTTATTCCGATAAAGTACAATCATTTTTGTTGTTCCCACAATGAATGGCAATTCGGCAGTACACAAAACATTACTCAAACGATCCAAATCTTCCCAAACTTGAAACAATCGAAAAAATTGAGGAATAGTCGCACCGAATAGTAGAAAAAATAGACTAATAATAAAAAATGTTCTGGATGTTTTTTCACTTTGAGTAGGCCAGGTTCCAAAACTGCTCAGACTTAATCGAGAGAAAAAAGTGAGCTCTTCCAAGTAGTTATCTTGAAATATTTTTAAAAATTAATTTTTACTATAATTAAAAAATCAAATTCGAATCGAATTAATTAATTTTTTAGCTGGCAAAATTTATTTTGATCCTTTACCCTTAATTTTGTGTGACTTCTTCATTTTGTCGAATTTGAGTTTTATTTTTGTCATTTATATTATGTAACTATTTATATAAACTTTATTTAATTTAGTTTATTTTATATAGCTATTTGTATTAATTCCATTGAATTTAATTTATTTCAATTAAATTCATTTTAATTTAATTTACATTCCTTCCGCGCACTTATGACAAAGATACAAAAATACAAAAAAGATACAAAAATTTCCCCCAAGTAAATGTGATTGTTATCGCAAGGAAGAAAGAAAAAAAAGATCGTTACATTATACTCTTCTATTAAATGGAAAAAATTATAAATTTCCACGAAACGATTGAGTAAAATTAAAAGTTTTATGGACAAGTATGTAAAATGCAGAAGATTTAGAAACATTGTAGCTGTATTATAAATAAGTCGCGACATAAAATAATTGAAGTTATGAATTTTCAGTGAAATTATAAAAGAATAAGGAAGCATGAAACTTTTTATGTCTAATTTAGGTAATAAGGAATCATTTTGGTATTATTATAAGTTCTCTTCAATGCTGCAGCTTATTAGAATTTAATAAACCTTGTTATATATTTTTGCGCAGGCGCATTCGACATTTTTCTTTGAATTTTCATTTTCTGTCGTTTGTCTTAGAGTAGATTTTAGACAAGAAATATTAACAGTACTTCTCTCTGGATTTTTTTTTGTAAAAGAGAAAAAGCAGATCAAAAGTGTTGAATGTTCGTATAAAAAAGGAAGCAGAATTTATTAATGAAACTATTTCTGTTGCAACAACAAGTTTTGTATAAATACATTTTTGTACTTAAATTACTAACTAAATAGTAATTTCTACTAATTTATTGGTAAAATTGAATGTTCCTAAAATTCGGAACGTTTAGTTAAAGGAAAGTTTGTATTTATTTCATGTTCAAATTAAATTTTTATTTTTATAATTTTCCGTCACTGTCAAAAAAAAAATGATTAAGTTCATAAATGTGAAGTTTAAGTTTTTTTTATTAATTTTCCTTGCAATCTATAATTTATCGTAATATCTTTGATAAAAATATTTCGTTTATTTGAATGCTCAAAACTTTTGGAACATAATTTACAAATTCAGAAACTAAACATCAGCCGCTAATTCAAATTAGTAAATACTTTTTACAAATTCAAATTCAAACAGATAAGTGATTTTAAAAAAAATATATTTTCTTACTAGTTTGAAAAAATGTTTACAAAGACTATGTCACGGTTAACTAAATTGGAAAAAAGTTTATATTCAAATAAACGATTTTTTAAAGAAATATTGCTTATTCAAATAAATATTTATTTAAAAACAGACAAATAATCGGTTATTTAAATAAAATCAAATTTTTTTCAAGGAGAAAACAAAAAAGTCAATTTTCTTTTAGTGAAAAATATTTATTAAATGTGTATTTTTCTGTATAAATTTTCTTCTTTACATTCAATTAAATTATTAATTTTATTTTTATTAAAACCACTCGGACGTGAAAGACTTTATTCTAAATTATCAATTAAGGCAAATAAAACGAAAACAAATTATTAAATAATATTCACATAAATAAATGAAGAAAAAAGTTTATTTAAAATATTTATAAAGAAGAAAATTAATTTTTTCGTTATATTGCACTTTGAAGATTTGTAGATCCTTTATCTTTTCATTGTTATTAAAAATGATAAATAACCAATTGACGTTTTCATAATCTGAAATTTTAATAAAATCTCTGTTATTATTCAAAACATTTTTCGCTATGATATTTGTGAATTAAAATTAAACACAGTTTTTTTAAAGTATTTAATTGATATTAAACTGAATCAAATTTGATGCTTAAAAGTTGAATAATTTTTTTTATTTGATCCATATTTTATTATTTTTGTATCAATTCAAATGTATGTTTTTAAGTTTTAAATTGATATTAAACTGAATCATTTGATGCTAAAAATTTCAATCAATTTTTTTATTTGATCCATATTTTATTATTTTTTGTATCAATTCATTGCAATTTTTGCAGTATTAAAATTATTATTGACAGTGTAAAACGGTATTAAAATAATTAAAATTAAATAATTAATTGAATACAAATATTAAATGGAAAATTATGATAATTATTATTTATTTAGAACATGGAGAAAAAAATTCATAACTCACTCTACCGAACATCATGAAGTTGATGACACAAAATTTTCCAGCCGTTATCGACACTGGTTTGTGCCCCCTTAGCATTAACAGAAAAAGATATTTTGCTCTTTGAGCAGATAAGTTGAACCATTCTGATTCGTATACAGATTCTGCGAACGCAAAACTCTAAAAAATGGATTTTTATGTGAAGTTATTTTTGTTTTATTATTACGTAATTCATTAAAAATTTAAAAAAAAAAATTTTTTCTCACTTCTATTTGTAACATTTCTGCGCAATGACAGTAAATGTAAAAACTTCCTGCTTGGAACATGAAAAATATCAGTATGAACATAATTGATGGTAACATTGATTTTGCATTTTCGTCAGTTACGAACTGAAAAAAAATATTTTTTTAAATTTACCATTTTGCTTCTTCATAGAGGAATTAATTAATTTTTTTTAATTGAAAGAAAATATTTTTGAAAATATAAAAGAAAATTTATTCTTACCAAGATAAAGAAATATGCTTGCAAACAAAATTGAAATGAGCAACAGAGTAATTGGACGAGAAACATAAAATTGAAGGAGCTTTCTAATATCTCAATACAGCTGTTTGGGGAAATTTATTTTTTAATTATATTCAATTTTACAGGCCTATAATTATAACTAGTTTTTAAAGTATAATAAATAAGAAACAATAATAAAAAATAATAAATGATAAATAGTAATAATAATAATAATAATAATAATAATAGTAATAATAATAATAATAATAATAATAATAATAATAATAATAATAATAATAATAATAATAATAATAATAATAATAATAATAATAATAATAATAATAATAATTATAATAATAATAATAATAATAATAATAATAATAATAAATACTAATAATAATTATAATAATAATAATAATAATAATAATAATAATAATAAAAACAGAAATCTTTATCTTAAATTAAGATTTTCTTTCTATAATTCATACACGAAAAAAAAAAAAACAACTGGAGCAGTTGATAACTTTCGCTGAAATAACGAAAATATTCGTTAAAATAGCCAAAGTATTCGTTGCAGTAACTAAAAATTTCGCTAATATAGTAAAATTTGTGGTTGTTCCAGGATAAGAATTTTTTTTCGTGTAAGAAATTTCATACTCCTAAAGTTCTGAACATTCAAATGAATAAAATCAATTTATTTCATCTTCAAATTAATTTTTCATTGCAATAATTTTACCTCATGAAAAAAAAGAATTTCAAAGTTTCTAAATATTAAAGATAGGAAATTTAATTTTCATTATAGTCTTTAATTATAGTTTTAATTATAGCATTTGACGAACATTTTTTTGGGTGAAAAATACATTTTTTATCTGAACGTTCACAACTTGTACTAGATAATAAAAAATCACCTCATTATATGACAATGAGTGCACAAAATAAATTTGAATTTTTCCCTAAATTCCAACTTTGATGTATTATTGTTGATATTTTTGATAAGCTCAGCGAGTTTTACACGTAGAATTTGATACTGGCCAACAAAGTGAAAAGTAATTTGACTAAAGAAACAATCGGTGCCACAATTGGACAATGTTGAACAAATAACTCCGATATATTGTACTAAGCATGTTATTTCGAAAATTGGACTGTAGTTCCATTGAAAGGGAAAATATGCTTCAACTAGTAGGGTATAATTTTTGTAATATTCGGGACTCTTCCAATTATTCAAATTCTCCACAATCCACTGAAAAACACGGCCATGAACTGTTGAATATGCCAAAACAACGCAAATCGTTGCAAATTGTTTCCCTCGACGACGATTCTCCAACATTATGTTCAATTCCTTTTCATCTTTAATTTCGTTCCAGTGCTGAATCATATTGTTGTAAATTATTGTCATTTCTGAAAAAAAAATTGTAACAAGACAAAATTGTTACCAAGTTATAGAAACAAACCAGAAAAATTTAATTGATAAATATTTTTGTAAATATTTTTCCTTTCTAGTAGTTTTGGAAAAATAAAATTAAAAACTCAGAAAATATTTACAATACTTATTAGGTGAATCCCCAAATATTTATGGGGCTGAAGTTTTGAACTTTCAAATGAACGACATTTTTCTTCACCTTAAGTGTTTTTGAAAATGATTATCAAAAAAAAAAAGAAAAATAATTAAAATTAAACAATATTTAGTTTTGAATTAATTTGTTTTAATCTAAAAAATAATTTTTTCTGTCAATAAAATACAAATTAGAATTAAAAAAAATATTGTCGTTTATTTCAACGTTCGAAACTTTAGGAACGTAAATATTTAGTGTAGTTTAATTATTAGTGGAAAACTAGTAATTGAAATTTAAAAAGTGCCAAAGAGAACAAAAAATCCCAGTTTTCAAAGTTACTATTTTTTAAAAATTTTAATTATTTTAAAAATCACCAATAAAATTTTGGCTAACGTGGATATAAACTGAACAAATGGAAATAAAATTTTAAAAACATAAAAAATTTGAAAGAAAATTTTTGAAATTAAAAAGTACGTACTATCTTTGCTGGCAAAAATCACCACCATCTTTGTTATGGCGATGAAAAATGTTAACTCTGCAGTACAGAGGACATTGCTCAAAAGATCGAAATTATTCCAAACTTGAAGCATTTTAATAGTTTGAGGTAGAAATAAAAAGAAAAGTACACACAAAAAGCAACAGATGAACAAGCATTTGCTGACATTTTCATTTTTAATATTTGGCCAAGCACCGAAAGCTGTTAAACTAAAGCGAGTGTATTTTGTCAGAATTTCCAATGCTTGAAAAGATAATTCGAAAAAATGATAAATTCAAAAATATAATTAAAAGTTGAAAAAAGTAATATAAAAATTAAAAATCACCAATAAAACTTTTGTAAACTGAAACTCAATTACAGGGTTGCCACAATTTCAAATTTTAGCAAATTTCAATGATCCTAAAGTTCTGAACTTTCAAATGAATGAATTATATTTAATTTTCCTCTTCAATTTATATTTTTCATGCAATAATATTTTTAATAAATAATTAATTATTTAAATTTATATTTAATTATTTAAAATTTAAAATAAATAAATTTCTGAGTGTAAAATTCGAGTTTTTAATTTTTATTGCGAACTGTAATTTATAAAAATATTTCTAATAAAAAGTTTTATTTCTTTGAATGTTCAAAACTTGTGGATTTCCATTTTTAATGAATTTAATTAGAAATTTTAAAGAATAAGTTAGATTTTTGATAAATTTTAATAATTCAAATTCTTCTGAAATTAATTCAATTTTTTAAAAACATATTTAATTAATTATCAAAAATAATGTGTTTGTTGAAAAATTTTTTGTTAAAAATACGACAAAATATTGAATTTTGGAAAAATTGTAAATTATTGTCAAAATTAAATTATTATCAAAAGTAATAAAATTTTTTATAGAGAAATTCAGTTATGTTTAAAAAGTAAAAAAAGTTTTTGTCAAAATGTCTTCTTTATAAAAACTAAAATTCTTCTCTTAAAATTCAATTATTTTCAAAGAAAAATTTCAATCAGATAATTTTCAATACTAAACCGGAATTTTAATAAAATTTTCTAAAATTAATATTATACTCAGGATGAATTTTTCGAAATAATTGAATTTTAAAATGGTTTAAAATTAAAATCGTTGAAAATCTCAATTTTTCTTACTTTTAACTAATAATTCTGTAGAATTAATTTTTTTGCTTAATTGGATTTATTAAAAAATTTATTTGTAGTTTTTATTTTCTAACAAATGTTTAATTGAAAAATTTCTTAATAATCGAAATTTCGTAAAATTGAATTGTAAGCAAATGGATTTAAAAATTTTTAAAAAACTTTGTTTAAAAATTATTAAACATGTAATTATTGATTTAAAGAAGAATTTTGTTTTTAAAAATTTTAATAAAATTCTTAGCAACTTTTCCATTTTCTCTAAAAATTTTCTTCAGTTCAATGATTTTCAATGAATTCAATTGTTTATGAAAAATTTTGACAAAATTTTGCACAATCATTTAATTTCTTATATAAATAATAATTTTACAGGAATTCAATTATTTACAAAATTATTTAAAAATTTCTTCGCAATAATTCAATTAATTTCATAAGTAATAAATTTTTTTCAGGGATTCAAATATTTTCATAAATAATAATAATTTTTTAGGAATTTAATTGTTTTCATAAGTAAAAAAAATAATTTTTAAGGAAATTCTTGAAAAACTATTAAAAGTAATTGATTTAATTTTTATTATAAATATAAATAAATTATTGAACTTCAAAAGATTTTGATTTGAAATTGTTGAAAACTTAATTTTTATTCAAAAATAGTAATTATTAAATATTTATTTAAAACTGAAGTTATTTGTGTTTTTAAATAAGTTTGCAATTTAAATTCGTAAATAAATAAAATATAAATTTTTTGTTGAGTATTTATTAAAATCATTTTTAGAGTAAATTATTCTTTATGGTCTAGAAAGAAGTGAGTTTTGTTTGACAATCAGGGAAAAGTCGCAAGTAAAGACAAAATTAATATTTTGTTGCAACCCTAAATTAGATTTTTTGGAAATTTTTTTTTTTGAGTTTTTTATATAAAACTTATTTTTCAGACATTTACTATCAAAAATTTTGTAGTTTTTATACGTTAACGTACCAAATTTGTCATTCATTTTTTATCCAACGTAGATAATGTAATTGATACGTACACTTTTGTTATAAATGAAAACAACTTTTTTCATGAGAAACAATTTGATTTTGAGCAATTAAAAATTTACAGCTTATCATTATAAAATAAATTTCTTGTTAAAATACAATTGTTTGTTAAAAGTACAATGGAGTTTTAAAATACAGTGGGATTTTAAAAATACAGTGGAATTTCAAAAATACAGTGAAGATTTAAAATACAGTGGGATTTTCAAAAATACAGCTGTATTTGGGTAAAATTGAAAATTATGTACCAGATAATGTATAAAATAAAAAGAAATAAAAACGTAAAGTTGAATTAAACAAAAGACAAAGTATGAGAGTTCAATTTTTTTTTTAAGTAAAGAACGGAAGAGAATAGGAAAAAATTTATATTTCTATAAAAGTTAACTAATGAGTCATATTTTGTATTATTGCGGTAGTCAAGAATATGTAACAATAGATAATAATGTAATGATGTCCATTAGGAAATTAAACTTTCGAGCATGCGCAATAATATTTTTTTGTTTCGATTTTTATTTCTCCTCGTTTGTCTCCTCTGAGATTTCGTTTGTGATGTTTCTTGGATACAAAAAGATAACAAATTTCGGAATTTTCATTAAAAAAATATAAGAACTTCTTTTCATCATCATACGAATGATTCTCCTAAAGCTTTTTAATTTTTAAAACTGATTTTTTTAAAATCAGCAACTATTAAAACGTTAACAGTTCAAATGTATTTTATTTTCAAAACATTTTTTAAAGACATTTTAATTTACGGTCCACAATGAAATTTTTCCAGTTTGGTTCATAGCATGAAATTTAATAAATTTAATTATTTTAATTTTAATTAATAATTAACGTAAGAAAAAAGTAATGAACCTGAAAAAGAAGAGCAATAACAATTGATATAAAAAATGAATAAATATGAAAAACAAAAATTATGATGGAGAAAGAAGTAAATTTTCAATATTGTTTAATTATATTTATTCAAGTTTGAATTGTTTTTACATTACAACGTAAGTAATTTAATCATATTTGTAATTTTTAATTTAATTCTTTTTATTCGTTCACCTTTATCAGAAATGATAAATATGTTATAGAAGTTTTGATAATAATTCCAAAAAGACAATGTAGTTTGTAACAACAAAAACAGTTTTTTCGAAAAAATATTTTTTAATATCATTTTATTATGAAAACTTAAAATATGAAATAATGAAATAATGAAATAAAAAATATTAAATTTGGAAATAAGAAATATAAAATACAAAACAAAAAACGCAATAGAGAAAAGTTTATTAAATGTTTGTATTTCAATTAACTGCATGAGTCAAGTTTTCTTTACATTAAAACGAAACTTGCCACGAATGATATACTCAGTTGTAATTGGATAATAACTTGCAAAGCTAATTGCATTCTTCATTTTTTCATTGTTATCAGAAACGATAAATATCCAATGGACGTTTTCATAATCTAGAATTTTTTAAAAGAGTTATTTATTATTTTATAATTGCAAAACTGAATAATATTTTTTGGAAATACTTTTTTGAAAAAAAAATATTTAAAAACTCACGTTACCAAACATCATAAAATTAAGAATACAAAATTTCCCGGCTGTTATTGACACCGGTTTATGGCCCCTCTGCATTAGCAGAAGAATACATTTTGCTTTTTTCGACGGTAAATTGAACCAATCTGATTCGTACACAGTGTCGGCGAATGCATAACTCTAGAGAAATTTATTTCAAATTTTATTTCAAAATAAATATTTTTTTAAATGGAATTTTTTTTATTATGATAAATTTTTTAATATTAAATTTCTTTTATTACAATAAATTTTATAATGCGATAAATTTCTTTTGTTATTATAAATTTTACAATAATAAATTTTCTTTTATTATTATGTAAATTTTATAATAATAAATTTTTATGTGATTAATAATATTTATTGTGATTGATAATTATTCATCATGTATATTAAATAGTGACCAAGTGATAACTTCGAAAAAATAATAAATTAAAAATTAAATAAATATTTTGCACGGTAAAAATAATTTTGATTTTCTTTGTTTTCAAATTTTGATTCTTACTTCGATTTGCAACATTTCTGCACAATAACAGTAGATGTAGAAGGTTGTTGTTTGGTATAGAAAAAAAACAACAATGAACATGATGGCTAGCAGCATTGAACTTGAATTACCTTCGGTTATAATCTGTGAAAAAAAATTTTTCATTTTCAATTGTTTAAAGAAAAATGTATTTTCATGAAAAAATTATGAAAAAGAAAGGAAAAATTTACTTACCAAAACGAAAAAGTAGGCTTGTAAACAAAATTGAATCGAACACGCTAATAGTTGCACGAGAAACATTAAATTGAAACAACTTTCTAATAATTCAATACAGCTATTAAAGGAATTTTGGTTTAAAATTAGAAATTACTTGGAAAATGAAAAAATAATGGAAAGTATTTTATTATTTGTTGATAATTGCTAATTAGTAAAATTATTAGTAAGTAAGTAATTGCAAAAATAGTCAAACATCACTTATTTTTTTAGACAAATTTCAGTTACGTTTAATTTATAACCTAAACGCTCTGTTAAAGTAAAATTATCGAATTACAACGAATTGATACCAAAAAGTATATCAAATCATACTTTGATGTTAATGTTTGCTATCATTTTCACCCAATTGGGTAACAATTTGATATGTTTAAGAAAACTGTAAAAATCAGTGGAATTAAATTTAACATCAGTTAAATTCAATTTTACTGATTTTTGCTAATTTTATCTTGCTAATTTAATTTATAACCTAAACACACTGTTAAAGTAAAATTATCAAATTACAACGAATTGACAACAAAAAGTGTATCAAATGATAATTTGATAGTAATTTTTACTATCATTTCGACCCAATTGGGTAAAAATTTGATACTTTTTGGAAAACTGCAAAAATCAGTAGAATTAAATTTAACATAAGTTAAATTCAATTTTACTGATTTTAGCCAATTAATTATTATTAACTATTTAATTAGTAAAATAATCTGAATCAGTGACTGACTTTTTTTTACGATTTTCAACTAATAATTCGAATTTGGAGAGTAAAATAAATATCAAAGAACAATGACCTATTGATATTGTAGTGTATATATATAATGTGCTTAAATTTTTCATTGAATTCAGTTTTATCGTCTTTGATATTCTTTATGAGATCCGTGAATCTTAGGCGTAAAATTTGATATTGCCCAACAAAGTGAAAAGTTATTTGACTGAAGAAACTGTCCGTTCCACTGTTTGCAAATGCAGCACTAATTACTCCTGCATATTGTAAAAAACACGTTATCTCAAAAATTGGAGTGTAATTCCATTTGAATGGATAATAGGCATCAACATAGAGTGTAAAATTTTTATTAATACTATTATTATTATTATTACTCCAATTACTTAAATTTTCAAGAATCCATTGTAACAAGCGACAGTGTACCGTTAAATATGGCAAAATTGTGCATATCAATGAGCATTTATTTCCCTTATAGCCACTTTCATTCATTATATTTAATTCATCATTGCTTTTCTTTTTCTTCCAATGATCAATCATGTGACGATAGAGAATTGCCGTTTCTGAAAAGAAAAAATTGGTTAGATATAGAAATGAAAAGAAAATATTTTTGTTATTAGGAATTTTTAAGATGATTCTGTTTTCATTGAAATTGCATTAAGTCTAAGTAGACGTGACTTTTACTACTGAGAGTGAGTTCGAATGAATTGCCTTAATGTCTGACTAAACGTGCTTTTTACTACTAGTAACAAATAAAAGAAAATTAAATTAACTTGATAAAAGAAAAAATAGTGAAAAAGTAAAAAAGTACTCAAAATTAACCGAATGTCTAACTAAATCTAATTTTTACTACTAGAAGTATATTAAATTAAATTAATGCAAAATAACCGGAAAATTTTATACGAAACCTGGAATTTTTTCACCAAAAATAAAAAAAGTTTTAGTATTTTAATTTTATTTGTAAAATAACTTTCTATTTCAATTATTATAGATATTTATATACTATTCTCTAAATTTGAATTAGTTAAAAATAATTAATTTGACAGTAAAAAAATCAGTCACAGATTCAAACATATTGTTTAAATAAATTTACAAAAATTATGGGCTGAATAGAAATATTGTCAAATTTGACAGAAAATATGTAATTAAATTTGTTAAATAATTTCATCAGAATCTCTTTAACGAATAGAATTTTCAAAGTATTTTAATTTAATGTAATACTAAATGTAATTAATTAATTAATTAATAATCGGATTTTATAAAGAGTCACATTCTAGTTTCTAAAGCCGATGATTAATAATTAAAATTTTTATTAGTTAATTTAAAAAACTGTACACTTAAAATTGTTAAATAAAATTGAATTTTCGCAAATTTTTCTTTTAAATTCTAAAAAATAAGATTGTACAATTTTTCAATTCTACTGTTTCGAGATAATTAAATTTTTCTAACCCAATAATTGAAAATTGTTAAATAATTGCAATTTATTTACATTTTTTGAAAAATAATTTAATTCTTTCAAAGAATTTTATTCAAATTTTTCGAAAATAATGAAAGGAAGTTGGTGATTGTAATTATAAATTTAGTTTTAAAATATAAAGTCCCTCTTAAAGTTTTAAATCAATTTTTTGCTTGTAAAAATTAGGTTATTATATTATTATTCAATAATTATAATTATTGAACTTCTCTTAAATTTTAAAAAATTTAAACTTTCGAATGTTTAAATATGTAATGTTTATTTATTCCTTGAGCAAATTGAATTTTTATTCTTTATTAGGTAAGTAATTAATTATTATTGTTTATTATCTTCAAAAATTTTAATAAAATTCTTCTCAATAATAAAATTATTTTCATAAATATTAGCTTTTTTGGAGGGTTTAATTCTTTTTATAAATAGTAAATTTTTTTTGAAAAAAAATCAATTATTATCAATATAATTTTAATAAAATTAAAAAATCAAAATTTTAATTAAAATTATAATGAGACAAAATTATTTTTTAAAAACTAAAAACATTCTTTGTTTAATTCAATTATTTTCCAAATTTTCATTTAAAATTATTAAAAAGGCATTATTTTGAAAAAATTTAAAGATTTATTTATTTTCGAAATAAAATTTAAATTTGTTGAAAAAAACTGGGAAAAATTAGAACATAGCCGGGAAAAACCGGGAATTTCGTTAAATTGTAAATAGTAGACACACTGATTGAGATTAAAAATATTAAGAATAGAAATTAATTAAGATTATAAATATTAAGAATAGAAATTTTTTAAGATTAAAAATATTAAGAATAGAAATTAATTAAGATTCAAAATTTTAAGAATAGAATTCAATTATTTTCCAAATTTTGATTTAAAATTATTAAAAAAGCATTAATTTGAAAAAATTTAAAGATTTATTTATATTCGAAATAAAATTTAAATTTGTTAAAAAAAAGCGTAAAATAAAATTTTTGTCTGGCTAAACATTAAATATATATAGGAAAAAACAGAAATTTTAATGAATTTATTAATTAGAATTCGTATAAATAAACTGAAATAAATTTTTTCTACATTACAGTAGTAATTTTGAATTATATATCTTCTGATTTTAGTAAATATTTAATTGAAATTTTTTTTTCATATTTAATTTTCCTTTTTTTGTCGAGTTTTTACTTTTGTTAATTTTTTTATAAACAAAACATTTTTTGTTCTAAAAAAATACGTACTTTTTTTGTTGTAATAAAGAACAATCATTTTTGTTGCTGCCATTAAAATTGTCAATTCTGCAGTGCAAAGAACACTTATCAGCACTTCAAAATCGTCCCACACTCGAAGAACTTTCAATGTTTGAGGAAGAAATACTCCAAAGAATAAAATTATCAGACAAGAATAAAATAAAGCTCGGGATAATTTTTTATTCCTCTGACTAGGCCAAGCACCAAATGCCTTGAGATTAATGCGAGCGTACTTTGACAAAACGTCGAAGGCTTTCAAAAAAAAAAATAAATAAATGAATAAATAAATAACTTCCTTAGTATTTAAATTTTTTTAATAATAAATTTTTTCACTTTAAGTCTTTGCGCTATTTTAGATATTTCTTGTATTAAAAAAAAATATTCAAAAATATTTTGAATTACTTTTTCTAATTTCAACCAGTACATACCAATTTCTCCGTCCATTTTGACTATATAATATAGAATAAAAGATCGTAAAATTTTGAAATATAAATTTTTTCTAATTTTTAAGAGGGAATTTTTTATTCATGAACAAAAGTTTTGCAAATTTACATTTACAAAGTAAAGGGATGTGGAAAATAAAATAATTGTTTACCAATAATCAAAGGAATGAGATAATTTAGTTAAATTCGAGTTCGGAGTTTATACGAGCGTACAATCTAAGGAGATAGCTTTTATCTATTTTGAAATTTTAGAAAGTACTTTGTTTTGTAACGAGGAATCATTAGATTGTTAAAGAGTTGTCTAAGTGGAGAGATAATAATTTTACTAATATAATATTTACCTCTAAATTGCAAAATTAGATCTTGTTATTAAGTTTAATGCGAGCATGCGCAGTGCTACTAATTCTTGGAAATTCATTTTATTTCCTTTATTCCTTCAGAGAGTTCTCGTGAGAAGATAGAAAATAAAAGAAATGAAACGTTAAAGGAAAAAAAATACCTTTGTATATTTTATTTATTAATTGTTGTTCACTGTTCTTATTCACGGTAAGTGAAATCAAATTTTATTTTCTTGAGACTCGTTTTTTTATGTAAAAATTTATTTTTGTATTTAAGTACGTAAAATTTTTTAGTAAGAATGATTTGAATTTACTTTGTGACAAATTTATACGAACACAGTACAATTTGTTTATAAATATAATTTTATAGTTTATTAAGAATAAATATTTATAATAATACCTACAAAAATAATGTAATATTTTTTACAAAATATTATAATTGGTATTATTATTCCTATTATTATTATTATTATTATTATTATTGTTATTATTATTATTATTATTTTATTAATAATAATATTATTAACTATTATTAACTATTATTAACTATTATTAATTATTACTAATCAGTATTAATTAATTATTGTATTGATTGTTTTATATTACTTTTATTTATTTATATATATTTTTTATTTTATTTATATTATTCATTTATGTATTTATTTATTTTTATTATTAACTTTGTGTTAGAAAGAAAAAAATTTATTTGACTTAAATGAAAATTATTCGACTCAAGCGAATATTTCTTCAATTGTTATTGTTCATTGATTGAAATTTATCTACTAAACAAATTAAGAATAATTAACTATTTTCAATTGAGTAGTTTTTATTTCAAGTGGAAATTGAAATATTAGAAAAGTAAACCAACTATTACAACTATTTTACATTATGGTGTATTTTTAATGACATTAACAATTGCTAATTGAACATATATACATTTATTAAGTACATAACATTAATTAAAAAAATTGTTTTTCATTTTTTTTTGCATTATTCATTCCATTATTTATTGCTCTCTTTCATTGTTATTAAAAATGAAAGGTAACCCATTGATGTTTTAAGAATCTGGAAGTACAATTTAAAAAAATTTTTATTATATTTTATTTGATTAGAATAATAAATAATTTAATCAATTTCATAAAATATAATAAAAAAAAATTCAATTCGTTATTTATAATGAATAATTTTATTTTTATTATAAATAATATTTATTGTTATTTGTTATATTTTTATGTTTAAAAAAAAATTACTTACGCTTCCAAATAGCATGAAATTGAGAACGAAAAATTTACCAGCTGTTATTGGAATTGGTTTGTAACCACTTTGCATCAAAAGAAGAAGACATTTTGATTTATGCGGTGGTAAATTGTACCATTTCGATTCATATGCCGTTTGCGCAAAATAAAAACTCTACGAACATATATTTATTTCAAGAATTTTAAAATTTCAATTTTATTACAGAAATTTTTTTTTTTTGGAAATTAAACTTGATAAGATAAAAAAATTGAAAATTATTTTTTAGAAAAACTATAAATCTGAGTTGTAAAACTGAGTGTAAAATGATTTTGAAAATTCAGTCGTATTTAAATTAAATTGAGTTGAATTTAATTAATTGAGTCATATTTTCATTGACAGAGAAATTTTTTCCTTGGTGAAAAGAATTAATTTATAATTGTTAAAAATTTTAATTAATAGTAATTTTCTAATTCTTTCTGAAAAGCTTTTTTAAAATAATTATTTCTGTACTATAAAAATTGGTTGTTTTAAATACTTCTATTTTTTTCAAATGTAATTTGTTGGTTTGTTAAAAAAATAATTCTTACTTCCATCTGCAGCATTTCTGCTAAATGGCAAAATATATAAAAAGTTGTTGTTTGGTATACGAAATAAATCACAATGAACATAATAGCTGGTAATATTGAAGAATTTGAATTTTCTTCTGTTAAAATCTGCAAAAAATTTTCTTATTAAATTAAAACCTTTTTTATTTTTTAAACTAAATTTACTAATGAACCTAAAGTTTTGAACGTTCAAATGAACGGCGAAGTTTTTCAATTTTTTTAATATGTTTATTTTATAAAAAAAATTATTTTGTTTATTAAAAAGATTAATGCCTTAACTAAAAAATATTTAATTTTAATTCTTTTTCTTTACGTGCAAATTTGTAAAAATATTCAAATAGAAAAAAAGTTTCGTTCATTTGAACGTTCAAAACTTTAGGATCACATTTAATATAAAAAGTAAAAAATGTTTTAATTTAAAAAAATAACAACTGGCAGTACTTTTAAAGTTTATATGAATTAAAAAATGTTGGAATAAAAAATAAGTCTCTTAAAAATATCAGTGAAAAAATGAATGATTTTCAGTAAAAAAAAATAAGATCTTGAAGTTTTTATTGCAATTATTTTACTTCACTGTACACAAAAATTTATTTTCTGTGTTTGTAAACGTAAAATTTTAGTTTTTAAATTTTTTTATGATTAGTAATTTATTAAAATACCTTCAATAAAAAATATTTCGTTCGTTTGAACGGTCAAAACTTGGGGATCATAAAAATATTAACAGGAGTATTTTTTCGAATATTTCTTAAACTTGAAATAAAAATTTGTAAAAAATTTATTTTCAAATTTATGAAAATATCTAAAAAAAATAGTAAAAATGAAAATTTACTTACCATAACAAATAAGTAGGCTTGTAAACAAAACTGAAAGGAACATGCCAGTAGTTGTATCAAAAATGTTAAATAAAAGCAGCTTTCTAACATTTCTATGCAACTGTTTAAAAAAGAAAATTTGTTAAATAAAAAATATTTTTTTAAAAGAATTGAATAATCATAGAAAAAAATACAATTTACACAAAAAGTTTGACATCGTTTTTTCCATGACTTTTCTTTTTTGAATCTATTATTTACATTGAAGTTTACATTCAGTCTAGATTTATGTTTTAATAATTTTATTATTTAAATATTTATTAATAAAATATAAATTATTATGCATAATTTATGGCTTTCAAGAAAATGTTAAATTATTTTTTATAATTATTACTTATTTTTTTATTTTTTATTTACTATTTAGTTTTATTACTAAAATATAAAATATTTATTATGTAGTATTATTAGTTAATAATAATTAATTTAATGTTAATTTGAATGTTAATGTTAAATGAAAACTTAATTTAATAAATAAAACAAAAAAGTAACTAAACGAATAAAAACCTAATAAACAATGACCTATTAATATGATGATGAATATAAACTATATTTTTAAATTCCTTATTAAATTCAAATTCAGGCATATTATTCTCAATATTTTTAATGAGTTCGGCAAGTTTTAGCCGTAGAATTTGATATTGTCCAATAAAATGAAAAATAATTTGACTAAAAAAACTGTCGGCTCCACTGTTTGCAAATGTTGCACAAACCACTCCTGCATATTGTAAAAAACAAGTGATCTCAAAAATTGGACTATAACTCCAATTAAATGGATAATGAGCTTCAACGTAAAGTGTAAAATTATTTCCATCTTGATTCTTCCAATTGCTTATATTTTCCAAAATCCATTGAAACAAACGACATTGAACAGTTGAGTACGGCAAAATAATGCAAATTAGAGAAAATTTTTTCCCATGATAACCATTCTTCTGCATTATTTTTAATTCTTCCTTATTTTTCTTCTTTGTCCAATGACCAATCATAATGTCAAAGAGAATTGTCATTTCTAAAAATTCAAGGATAAATTTTTATTTATTTAAATAATGAGTAAAATAATTTTCCTAAACATTTTAATTTTTTGTTGGTTGTTTTTTATTTTTCTATTTAAATTTTAAAGGAAAAAATTATTTTTTTAAATAAATTAAAATTTTTGATGAAAAATAATTTAAATGATAGACGAATTTTTTATTTGGGCATCATTTAAATGTTTAAATCTTTATGAAGAAGTAAAATAATAATTTGAATAATAATGAAAATTATAATAAATAATGTAAATAATAATGTAAATAATAATTTAAATTAAGAAATAAAAAATTTTTTTTTCCAATAAAAATTTTGATTGGAAAATAATAATAAATATTTTTGTAATTTTTCTAAAAAATTTATAAATACGTACTTTTTTTCTTGTAATAAAGTACAATCATTTTCGTTATTGCGATGACAATGGTGAGTTCTGCAGTGCAAAGAACTTTGCTGAGAAGTTCAAAATTTTTCCACACTTGAAGCACTTGAAATGTTTGAGGTAGAAAACAGCCAATGAGTAGAGTCGATAGACAAAGGAAAAATAAACATTTGGATAAATTTTTATTTTTTTGACGCGGCCATGCTCCGAAAGCTGAAATATTTATTCGCGTGTATGTTGAGAGAAAGTCCATGGCTTTAAAAAGACAAAAAAAAAACATTACTAAGAAAAAGAAAAAATGCCAAAAAAAAATTATTTTCAAATTGTCCCTAAAATTTTAAACGTTATTTTTCCACATATTTTATTTTATCTATTTTATTCTCGTTTTTATGAAAGATTCTTGCCTATTAAAAAAATTAGTTGTTTATTTGTTTAATTGTTCTCTTCAGTATTGGAATTTTAATTTAATTTAATTTAATAATGTTATATTTAAATAGTAAATAAATGAATAAAAAAATAATAAAATAAAATATAAATATAAAATATAAAATAAATAAAAATAAATAAATAATAAATAAAATGTTATATTTAAGGGTTAAACTTGCAAAATAAATAAATATTTAAACAAAAAAGATTCTTTCATTGAAGAAAAATAGAAAAAAGGAAAAAAAATACAAAAAAAGTTAAAAATATTTGTAAAAAAACTGTAGGTTATAATTATTTAAATTATAAATTTTTGAAGGTGCTTGAACATTTTTTTCTTAAATAAACAGAAATAAATAACAATAATAACTTAAGTATTTTCCAAAGAAATTTTTTTTCTCAAAAAAAATTTTTAATTTATTTAATTATTTTACCCCCAAGCAACATACCAACTTCACCGTCCATTGTGATCAAAAAATAATTCCGCAAAAGTCTCAAATTTACATTCTCGATCTTAAAATAATTGTAATTGAAATAAAATTCCTGTCGAACGTCAATATATTTTTTTAAAATTCATAATAAGGATAATAAATAAGAAAAACGGTTTATAAATTGCCATCGACTTGAAAAATGAAGAAAATATTTAATATTAATTTAGGACATAACGAATTAGGTGAAATTTAAAGTTTCATGTTTTATCTGGTAATATTCACGTAATAGACAATGTAGTTATCTATTTTCAAAAGAGTGGAATTTCAATAAAGTTTTTTTCTTTTTTTAATGACGAATAAGTTGTTAAAAGTTGTTGAACAGAGATCATTTAGCGAATGTAATATTCATGTCTAAATTACAAAATTGTTTCTCGTTATCAAGTTTGATTCGAGCATGCGCACAAGAATTCTGTTTCTTAGAATTTTTTTCTCTTTTTCATTCATTTTTGTGAAAAAAGTACAATGTGGGTGGCGTATTTTTTTATGGGAATGAGAGTAATTTTTTTTTTCATTCATTCAAAATTTTTAAGAAAATAATTTTATATATAATTAAATATTATAATTTAATGTAATAATGTAATAGAGAGTTAGTAACATCTTCGAAAAATGGTTTTTGACTTTAGAGATTTTTTGTGTTTTATTATCAATTGTTCATTTATTGGTGGTGAGAAAAAATTAACTTAACAAATTTGTTATCAAAGAAAAATATTCTAACTTTTTATTTTAGTCATAAATTACAGTTTTCTTTTTGGTAAATTAGAAGTGATTTAAATTTTGAAATCATGTCATTGGTTTGAAATTATAGAATAAATTTTCAAATAAATTTTTCTTGACGTGAACGTATTTTTTTCCTTTTACATCTTTTCAATACTTCCTATAGAATTGGTTGCAGATTTTTTTCTCATTTTCATGTATTTTGCTGAAGTTGTAAAAAATTTTAGATAAAAAAATTCTTTTTAGAACCTTGTATATTTATTTTTATTGATGAAATAAGAAAATTATTTATTAGTAATGAGTGTTTTTACTAATAAAATAATTAATTTTGATAATTACTATATAATGCAGTAAATTTCTAATGAATAACAATTTTTAATTCTTTACAGATGAAACTGCTGTGGAAATAATTTACTTCGATAAAAATAATGGATTTGTTAATAATGTCGTATAAAAAATTGAAATGTTTTCTCTATGTGACTTCTTGAAATAAATTACGATATCTAATGACTATGAGAAAAAGGAATATTTAAAGGAAATAATTTTTTCGAAATATTCAAAATATTTCAACACAGAAGGTAATTTTGCAAAAAAGAAACATAATTATGAAATAAATTTGCAATATTTTTATTCTTTATTATTGTGTTTATTTTTATTATAATTACAAGTTGTACAAATATAATTTTAGTAAAAAAAATTGCATAGTTTTTATAATAATTATTAATAAATAATTATTACAAACAAGACTTCTTACAATTAATCAAGTAATCGCTCATTTTATTTGAGAACAATGATTTTTAATTTCACAATTGTAAAATAGTACCTAAATTTAAAATTTAACACTGCATTGACAATTCGTTTCAAATTTAAAATTTGCACACTCAGTGAAAAATTTGTTTAAAAAATCGAAATTTTTTTCAAATTAACCAAATAAAAGGATTGTCATAAAATATTTGCATGATTCTAAACAAAATTTGCTTAATGCTAAAAAAGGCTTCAAAAGACGTCGAAATTCTTTCTTCTACGGCAACATTTATTTAACTTAGCCAAATATTTATTTGAATTAAATAAACATTCGGCTCTGTTTGATATTTAATTTTTTCAGTATACACACTTTATTTACTTTTTTGCACAATTTAAAACCAAAAAAAAAAGATGAAAATTGCGATAGTATTATTTATTCGTCTGCCTCATGGTTATCAAAACTGATAAATAGCCCATCGAAGTTTTCATAATCTAAAATTCGAAAAATTAAGAAATGAAGAATTATTTTTCTGGTTGAAATTAAAAATATAATTCTTAAATTTGTCTCTAAGATGGCGATAATTATTTTACAAACTTACGCTGCCAAATAGAATCAAATTCAGAACACAAAATTTACCAGCTGTAATTGCAACTGGTTTGTGACCAGATTGCATTAGGAGAATGAGGTATTTCGCTTTTTTAGCTGGTAGATTGTACCAATCACTATTGTAGGCAGTTTGTGAGAAGGCATAACTCTGAAAATATATTTATTAATAAATAAGAGAGGGCAAATATAAAGTAAATAAAAATAGTAAATAAAATAAAAATAAAATAAAAAAAAATAAATAAATAATACAAATTAAATCGAATAAATAAAATACAAATTAAAAACATTTTATCGTTCGTTTTTAGAAATTTGACTTTTCGATCGAAACCAGTGAAAGATAAATATATTTCGAAAAGAATAAAATATTTTTTTCCATAGATATTAGAATATTATTTTCTGTATAATATCTGATAGAAATTATTTACTTCCATTTGTAGTTGTTCGCCCAAGTAGCAATAAACATAAAAATTTCCAATCATATACATGAGGAAAACAATGATAAAAAGAACAGCAAGTAGCATCGAATTGGAATTTCTGTCCGTTATGTACTGAAAAGTAAAAATATCTGTAATATTACAGTCAGAATAAAATTTTTATTTGGACCAAATACATAATGTATTTGTGTCAAATAAATGTGACGCAATCTGAAGAAAGGGACCTTAGAAGCAAAAAATTGTAGGTTATGTTTGCAATTTGTTGAATGAAAAAACAAAAAAAATTAACTGTCACTATGGTATCATTAATGTTTAAGTCTTTATTACAATGAAAATATTTAATAAACATTGTTTTTGATTTGCAATAAATAAAAAGAAACTTTTAAACAAGAAAAACATAACGCTAACATAACCTTAAAGTGATTTGCTTCTAAGGTCCCTTTCTTTAGATTGCGTCACAAATATATTTATTTATTTCGTTCCACAGTATATTAATTTATTTATTTTCTAAATTTTATTCCGTGAAAACAAATTTTTTGGGCGGATAAAAAAATTGTTATTTGAACCAAATTTATGCTTTTTAGAATTTATTTGTATTAATTTAAATAAAAATTATTCTCTCTTAATCTGAATTAGTAGAATTATACTAAGAAATAGTACAAAACTACTAATTTTTTGTAGTAAAATTAAAATTTGGAATGAAGGAAAAAAAAATTTTGCAAATAATACAAAAAGTGTACCTACTAAAACAAGAAGAAATCCTTGCATGCAAAATTGAATACTGCAACCTATCAATTGAACCAGAAACATTAAGTAGAAAGTGCTCTCCAGGATTGAGATGCAACTAAATACAAAATTTGTTTTAACAACCAAAGAAAAAAAGCGGAATTTACCATCTAAATCTGAACGAAATATTTTTTTCAAATTTAGAAGGTACGCTCACATAAAACTAATGAAAGAAAATTACAAACTAAATTCAAAATCAGTTCGTAATAAAAAATTCTGTCCATTCAAAATAGTTTATAAGTTGGAAATTTTTACCTCGAATTGACACAGAATTTTTATTTTCTAACTATAGAAGTCAATTAACAGCATGCTATTGTTAGAAATCGAGTGATAATTTTTTCGACCACTTTTCTTTTTAAATGTTTAATAAATAATTTGTAATAATTAATGTTAAATTAATTTAAACTTTTGCACAGCACCGCCCTTTCTTTTTGTATTTTAGACTTTTGTACAAAATTTCAGGTCAATTTATTAAATATTTGGACTTTAAACTTTAAAGAGAAAAGTGATCGAAAAAATTACCATTGAGACTCTAATAATAATCACATGCTGTTAAGAATAAAAATATTAAGATTGCAAATTAATTGAGAATAGAAATATTAAGAATCGAAATTAATTGAGAATAAAAATATTAAGAAGGGAAATTAATTAAGATTAAAGATATGAAGAATAGAAATTAATTAACAGGGTGTCTACTAACTGGGAAATCCGGGAAATAACAGGTAATTTAATTTCACCAGGAATTTTTTCACCAAAATTTAAAAAAAATTTATTATTTTCATTTTATTTTTGAAAAATCACTTTTTATTTCAATTATTCTAGATATTTATACTGTTCTCTAAATTTGAATTAGTTAAAAATAATTAATTTGATAGTAAAAATCAGTCACCGATTCAAACATATTGTTTAAATAAATTTACAAAAATTATGGACTGAATAGAAATATTGTGAAATTTGACAGTAAAAATGTAATTAAATTTGTTAAATAATTTCATTAGAAACTTTTTAACGAATAGAATTTTCAAAGTATTTTAATTTAATGTAATAATAAATTTAATTAATTAGTTAATTAATAATTGGATTTTATAAAGAGTCACATTCTAGTTTCTAAAGCCGATGATTAATAATTAAAATTTTTATTAGTTAATTTAAAAAACTGTACACTTAAAATTGTTAAATAAAATTGAATTTTCGCAAATTTTTCTTTTAAATTCTAAAAAATAAGATTGTACAATTTTTCAATTCTACTGTTTCGAGATAATTAAATTTTTCTAACCCAATAATTGAAAATTGTTAAATAATTGCAATTTATTTACATTTTTTGAAAAATAATTTAATTCTTTCAAAGAATTTTATTCAAATTTTTCGAAAATAATGAAAGGAAGTTGGTGACCGTAATTAAAAATTTAGTTTTAAAATATAAAGTCCCTCTTAAAGTTTTAAATCAATTTTTTGCTTGTAAAAATTATGTTATTATATTATTATTCAATAATTATAATTATTGAACTTCTCTTAAATTTTAAAAAATTTAAACTTTCGAATGTTTAAATATGTAATGTTTATTTATTCCTTGAGCAAATTGAATTTTTATTCTTTATTAGGTAAGTAATTAATTATTATTGTTTATTATCTTCAAAAATTTTAATAAAATTCTTCAAAAGAATTAAATTATTTTCATAAATATTAGCATTCTTTGGAAGGGTTTAATTATTTTTATAAATAGTAAATTTTTTTTGAAAAAAATCAATTATTGCCAATATAATTTTAATAAAATTAAAAAATCAAAAGAGATATTTGGAAAATAATTGAATTAAACAAAGAATGTTTTTAGTTTTTAAAAAATAATTTTGTCTCATTATAATTTTAATTAAAATTTTGATTTTTTAATTTTATTAAAATTATATTGGCAATAATTGATTTTTTTCAAAAAAAATTTACTATTTATAAAAATAATTAAACCCTTACTATTCTTCGGAAGGGTTTAATTATTTTTATAAATAGTAAATTTTTTTTGAAAAAAATCAATTATTGCCAATATAATTTTAATAAAATTAAAAAA
Organism: Leptopilina drosophilae; assembly: GCA_032873175.1. Lineage (NCBI taxonomy): Eukaryota > Metazoa > Arthropoda > Insecta > Hymenoptera > Figitidae > Leptopilina > Leptopilina drosophilae. The sequence continues at coordinate 73,452,741 of CM065478.1, forward strand.
TCAAAATTTTAATTAAAATTATAATGAGACAAAATTATTTTTTAAAAACTAAAAACATTCTTTGTTTAATTCAATTATTTTCCAAATTTTCATTTAAAATTATTAAAAAAGCATTATTTTGAAAAAATTTAAAGATTTATTTATTTTCGAAATAAAATTTAAATTTGTTGAAAAAAACTGGGAAAAATTAGAACATAGCTGGGAAAAACCGGGAATTTCGTTAAATTGAAAATAGTAGACACACTGATTGAGATTAAAAATATTAAGATTAGAAATTAATTAAGATTCAAAATTTTAAGAATAGAAATTAATTAAGATTCAAAATCTTAAGAATAGAAATTAATTAAGATTGACAACATTAAGAATGGGAATCTATTAAGATTAACAACATTAAGAATAGAAATTAATTAAGATTAACAACATTAAGAATAGAAATTAATTAACATTCAAAATTTTAAGAATAGAAATTAATTAATATTAACAACATTAAGAATAGAAATTAATTAAGATTCAAAATTTTAAGAATAGAAATTAATTAAGATTAACAACATTAAAAATACAAATTAATTAAGAATCATAGTTTTAAACATAAAAATTAATTAAGAACCTATTCAGATGATCATGGACATTAACGATGTAGCCAATTTTGTCATCAAACTCATTACCAAATATTGTCACATTGAAATTATTGACAAGCTCTAAAAGTTGTAAGCGCAAAATATTGTACTCTCCGGAAAGATGCAGAACTGTTTGACTGAAGAAGCCATCAGTACCGGTATAGGCTGCAGTTGCAAGAAATGTACCGAAATATTCAATAAAACAAGTGATTTCAAACATTGGAGTATAGTTCCAATTGAATGGATAATAAGCCTCAACATAGAGCGTATAATTCTTAAAGTGCTCGGAATTATTCCAATTTTGTAAATTTTCAAATATCCACTGCACTAAACGGGCAACCATCGTTGCATGTCCCAAAAACATACATAAGACTGCAATTTTTCTACCCTTTACACCATTTTTCATCATGATCTCTACTTCTTTATTGCTTCTATTTCTTTCCCAGTGATCCACCATGCAGCCATAGAGAATAATCATTTCTAACAAAAGAAAAAGGAAAAATTTTATTATGTAAATTTTTTTTAATCAAAAACTAGTGCTTCAAACACTGAAGTTTCTCTCTCTCTCTTTATTTTTTTTAGACAATGTCTCAATTTTTGTATTTGCAACCAAGTTGGAGTTCACAATGTTGATCAACGAAAAAAATTTGTTTAATCTAATTCAATATTATTTTTAATAGAATAATAATTGTTGTAATTGTTATAATTGTTATACAATTAATTGTATAACAATTATTACCAGATCATAAATATCAGTCTATTATTTCTAAAAAAATTTTGTGGCAATATTTCTGCGTTATTTTTTGTATTAATTTACTGAGTGAACAATTTTTTTCTGTGGACTTCAACGTGGTTATTTACAATCGAAATTTTCTGCTAAGTTGAAATATTTCCTTAAAAAAAGAAATGAAAAAAAAATAATTATTTTTCGAAAAATACAAACTTTCTTTATTGTAATACAACACGCTCATTTTTGTCAAAGCTACCAAATATGGTAACTCGGCGGTGGAAACTATTTGACTTATCAGGTCAATATTATCTCGAACTTGGATCAACTTTATGCCTTGTGGTATAACGACACTAACAATCATCGTTACAACACTTGTGAAGAAGAGAATTTTTGACAATTTTTTATTCGTATACGCTGGCCATGCTCCAAACCAAGCAAGACTTATTCGTGAGAATTTCATCAAAAATACCAATGCTGGAAAGAAATAATTTTGATTTATGAAAGGAACAAAAATAACTTGAGAAGGAAATGCAGAAACAGTACCGTCCGAAATTGTCAGTCCAGCCATTTTTAAAGGAAAGAAAAAAAAATTTTTAACATAAAATTCATAAAAACTAAAAATTTTTTTGGTTTATATTTTAAAGACGATAAAATTTAAAAAAAAATGAAACCTCACAGAAGTCATGTGGCCCAAATTTTTAGAAGATATTCTTAAAAATCTTGAAAAAATATTTGCCAAATGACTTCTGTGAGGTCTCATTTTTTTCAAAATTTTATCGTCTTTAAAATATAAACCAAAAAAAATTTTTAGTTTTTATGAATTTTATGTTAAAAATTTTTTTCTCTTCTTTAAAAATGGGTGGACTGACAATTTCGGAAGGTACTATATAGTTCTTGTAAAAAAATTTATTATTCATGAAAATAATTGAATTATTCACGAAAAAAAATTCTTTCCTAAAACAATGATAAGTTTTATTGAAATATTGAAAGTTTTAACTGAAATATGTAACTAATAAATTAATTAATTAAATTAAGTTAATTTAGTAATTATAAACTAATAAATTTAAAAAGAAGTAACTAAATGTTAGCGTAGAATTTTATTTATAATTTTTGGAAATTGTCGAGTGGCGAAATAATAAGTAGCACAAAATTTTGTTGATTAATCATAGATTTGAAAACTTATAGAATTTAAATAATTTATTATTAACTTCTAATGATGTGAAAATAATGGAATAATTGCGTAGAAATTAAAAAAAATATTTGTGATTAATTGAATTCATATGTGAAATTTTTATTATTTATAAAAATAATAATGAATGTGTGCGTAAAAAATTTCTTTACAAATAATTCAGTTCCTTTGGAGAATTTTATTAAAATAATGTAATTGAGAGAAATTTTTGAAAACCATGGAAATTTTGCTAAGAATTTTATTAAAAATTCTTGAAAATTTCCGAGAAGAATTTTATTATGTGAAATTCATTTTTAAATTAATTTTTAATAGAAAATTCTACGAGAATACCAATATTATTTAAATACAAAAATATATAATTTTCTGAATTAAATGATTGTTTCTTGAAATTGAATTCTCGTCAAAAATTTGATCAACAAATTTTTATATAATTGAATTCTGTCGTCGAATTTTAATAAACTGTTAAAAAATAATTACTTTTCTTAAAGAATTTGATTAAAATTGTATAAAAAATAATTAAAATTCTGTGATGAGTTCCATTATTTATGAAATTAATTGAATCCGTGTAAAAAATGTTAATATTTAGGAAAATAATTTAATTATTGGGAAAAGATTTACAAAAAATTCGTAAATAATTAAATTCATGTGAAATTTTTATTATTTATGAGAAAATAATGGAATGTTTGCGTAATATTAAAAAAAAATTGTAAATTATTGAATTCTATTAGATAATTTTATTAAAAGAATGTAATTTAGGAAAATTTTCTAAAATAATTGAAATTTTGTCAAAAATTTGATTAAATTTTTTGAAATTCTACCAACAAGTTCATTAAAATTTTTGAGAATAATAGAATTTCCGAGAAGAATTTTTATTAGTTTGAAAAATAATAGAATTTTTGACAAGAATTTAAAAAAATTGTTGAGGATAATTGAATTTCTGCGAAGCATTTTGTTAATTTTGAGAATAATTTGATTATAATTGTATTAAAAATAATTGAAATTCTGCAATGAGTTTTATTATTTTTATGATAATAACTAAATTCCTAGTAAAAAATGTATTATTCATGAAAGAATTTGAATTCAGTTATTTAAAAGAAAATTATTTTGAGAAATAGAAAATATTGAATGAACTTTTTGCTGTTGAATGAGTGAACTAAAATTTTACTAATAAATTAGTAGAAATTACTATGCACTAGTAAAATTTGCCCTTGAGTTTGTAAATTTTACTAAGTAGAAATTACTATTTATTTCTAAAATTTACTAACAACTTGATCTTTGCTTTTGAGTTAATAAATTTTATTCATAAATTAATTGAAATTACTATTTACTAGTAAAATTGACTAATTCAAAAGCAAAAAGTCAATCGATTATTCAATTTAGTAATTATTTTTACTAATTAAAATTTAGAAAGTACTGCAATAAACACTATAAACACTGCAATTATTTATGAAGATAAAATTAATAAATAAATAAATAAAAGTAATAAAAAAAGTAAAAATAAGAAGTAAATAAAAAAATGTCTTGCATACGCACCATTTTCACCATTCATACTTATTATCTTAAGTAAAAATCAGTTAATTTTTTTGAAAATGATTTAAATTCAGGTGCGATTTTTTAAAGCACATTACACTTTAATTACAATACCATGTAGAAGAATATTAATAGAAAAAAATTGCTTTTTTTAAATTATTCGTTAATAAAGTGTTGTTATTAATGCTCTTATGAATGTCTATAATATATTATACGAATGAAGAAATATGAGGGAATGTGTAAAAGTATAATTCAGTGTAATTTAAATTCTATCTCTATGGACTAATGATGGAAACATTGTAAGGAGTAATATGCTTAATAAAGTAATATATTGAGCGAATATATTTCTAGGAAAATAAAAAAGTATAAAAAAAATAAAGTTTATCAGGCCTTTAATTTAGAAAGTTATTTAATGACAAGTCATTAGAGTTACTTACTTTTTCTTTTAAATTTTATATTTAAGCCTGCGCACATGATTCTTTTGTCAGAAATTCTAGTCACATTGTATTCAGATCTTAAACCGAGAACATTCCTCATTTTTTAGCTTTAAAAAATATATTTTTCTAAAACAAAGTTTTGGATTGGAAAAATATCATTGAAAAATAAAAATTTTCATTGAAATCTTCTAGTACTTGATGTAATAAGTCGCGATTCGAAGTCTTACTAGAATTCATTTTTACCTACTGTCATCAGAAATTTGGTTTCAGAAAAAAATTTCCCTCGAACATTTTTTGCTTAATTTCTACTTTTATTAATATTTAATACAATAAAATTTGGAACGTTATGTCTATTTTAAGTTCTACAAGGTTTTAAATAAATCGAAATATTTAATAATTGAATATTTATTATTTCAATTAAATTATTCAAAAATCTAGATTTAAAAATATATATGTTGTAGAATTTTTAATTTAAAGTGAAAAATTTAAATGATGAAATTGAGAAATAAAAATTTTAAAATGATTTGAAAATATTTCTAAGACGTTTCTTTTATTTTAGGTGAGACACCGTATGATATGAATAAATGCATCTAAAATTTCTGCAAAAAAAAAATCATAAATAAAATATCTAAAGGACAAACACCAAATGTATAAGTAAGTGAAAATATTTCTAGATAAAATTTTCTTGAAAATAATAAGAAAAACTTTAAAAAAAGTTTATTATTAATGGAAATATACGATTTTGAAGTTTTGAATACAGACTTTCGGTTAAATGGAAATAACTTAATGAATATGGTAATTAATCGTAGAATAAAAATCTATTTTTTAGAGAATACAATTTATTTTATGTATTTTGTTTTATTTTTCAATTTTTTATATATATTTATAAAATTAAAGCGCTGTGGTATTAAAAAAGAATGGCAGTAATGAATTATACATTTTTTCGTCCCATTGTTATCATAAACGACATGTATCCCATAGACGTTTTCATAATCTGAAATGGTAGAAAAAGAGGTACTGTAAATTTTTTAATTATTTAAAAAATATTACAGAAACTAAAAAATTGTAAAAACAGTGAAAACTTAAATATTTTAATATACTTTATATTATTAGAAAATTATTTTGAATGATTCAAGCAAATTTTGATTAATTTCAGTTCATTGTAGTTGAAAGTTTAAAGTGTATTAAAAATAGTTTTCTTTAGCTCTCTACAGAATATCAAGATTTAAAATATTCGTTATGGCAATTACTAGGTATTGTAAATAAATAAAAAAATAAATAAATACAAAGAATAGAATTTTAATAAAATGCCATTTTTACAGATTTAGAGCAATAATAATTTAAGACACTTACACGGCTAAATAGAATTAAATTCAGAGCGCAAAATTTACCAGCCGTAATTGTAACTGGTTTGTGGCCTGCTTGCATCAATAGAAGCAAGCATTTGGCCTTTTTTGGAGGTAATCTGAACCACTCGGAATTATAAACCACTTGTGAGAAAGCGTAACTCTGAAAAATAGATTCTAATTAATTTTTTAATTCAACAAAGTAAAAGTAAAATATAATATAGAATAACAATTATATTTGAATATTGTTTACTTCTTTTTGAAGTTGTTCTCCTAAATAACAGTAAACGTAAAAATTTCCAATCATGTACATTAGATAGACGATAAAAAAAAGAACAACTATTAACATCGAACTTGATTTTATATCTGTTATGTGCTAAAAATATAAACAGAATAATTTTTAATTATTTATATTTATTTAACACAATATTGTATAAGATAATGAAAATAATAAAATAATTAATAAACTGAAAATAAGAATAGAGAAGAACCTACTAAAATTAGCAGATAACCTTGCAGACAAAATTGGATGCTGCTTGCTAATAATTGGACCAGAAACATTAAGTAGAATGTGCTTTCCAGAATTGAGATGCAACTAAAGAATTCATTTTTTTATTATAGAAAAATTTTTAAATTAATTAATTAATTCTTGAAAATTATTTTAAATAAAAACTTTAAATACTTTAAAAAAAAAATTCAATTAATCTTTTTCAAAAAAAAATTACTCTAATTATTATTTTTCTATTATTTTTTGAAAAGTTAACATTTTTTTACAGGAATTTAATTTATTTCATAAATAATAAAATTCATCGCAGAACTTCAATTATTTTCAACAATTTTTATAAAATTTTTGTCAAAATTTCAATTACTTTCAAAAATTTTCCTCAATTCCATTCTTTTAATAAAATTCTCCAATAAAATTCAATTATTAAAAAAAAATTTTTCATAAAGTTTTACGTAAACATTCCATTATTTTTATGAATAATACAAATTTCACTTGAATTCAATTATTTACAATTTTTTTATACATTTCTTCGCAATAATTTAATTATTTTTTTAGATATTAACAATAAAAAAAATTGTTTTCAAAATTTTCATTATTTTAAAAGTGGAATTAATTTTATTAATAATAATAGAATTCTTCGCAGAATTTAAATTATTTTTAATGCTATTTTAACAAAATTCCACGAAAAATGTAATTATTTTCAAAAATTTTATTAAAATTCGTCGAAAGAATTCAATTATATAAAAGTTTTTTGATCAAATTTTTGACGAGAATTCAATTTTAAGATGTATTTAATTATTCAATAATAATTTAGTTATTTATTTTTGTATTTAAATAATTAAATTATCCGAGAATTTTTAAATGAAAATAGATTTAAGAATGAAATTCTTGTAAAATTTCATTTTTTAAATATTTAAAGCATTATAGCATGAATTTTAGAAGTCTTTAAATTTTGCAAAGGTTTCAAATTAAAATTTTTGAAAATTGGAATTTTTCATAACTTTAACTAACTGTTCTTCACAACTGATTTTTTTTTTGAAAAAGTTTAATTAAATTTATTTTTAAATTAGGATAATTGTACTAGTTTCTGTGTCATTTCAGGCAGGATATCTTTTTCATAGAAAAGAAATATTTTTATCAAAGAAATTGAATTAAAAATTTTGTTTAACTTATTGTTTGTATTCTTACGACATTTTTACAAAAATTATAAGCCTATAAAATTAGTGCATTCCATTAAAAATTTTAATGTTATATTGTATTAAAATTATATTTTTTATTCAAAAAATATATTTTTGATATACTCATTTTCAGCATACTCAAAATTGAACAGTTATAAAAAATTGCCTACGCTCTAAATTTGAATTAGTAGAAATATTTACAAAATTGCAGTTGTAATTGACTTTCTGTTTTTGAATTAGTAAATTTTACTACCAAATAGTAATTTTTTACTAATTTATTAGTAAAATTTACTATTTCAAAAACAAAAAGTCACTCACAAATGGAAATTATTAAACATTTTTACTAATTAAAATTTAGAGAGTAGTTTGAATTTTTAACTGTGGTACAAAAATACACCTGCAATTCTTGAGTGTAGAGTTCAAATTTAAAAATTCAAAAAATATTTTTTACAAACCTATTTAAATGCTCATGAACATCAACGATGCTGCCAAATTTTTCATCAAATTCATGATCAAATATTGTAACATCGAAATTATTGATGAGATTTAAGAATTTCAATCGTAATATGCGGTACTCTCCGGAAAGATGTAAAACGATTTGACTGAAGAGAGCGTCGGTTCCGACATAGGCAACCGTTGCAAGAAATGTACCGAAATATTCAATAAAACAAATAATTTCAAACATTGGAGTGTAGTTCCAATTGAATGGATAATAAGCTTCAAGGTAGAGAGTATAATTTTTAAATTTAACGTAATCGGAATTTGTCCAATTGTGAAAATTTTCAAATATCCACATAACTAAGCAGGCATTAATAGACGCATGTCCCAAGGATATGCATAAGAGTGCAATTCTTCTTCCCTTGTCACCATTTTTCATCATGATCTCCATTTCTTCGTCACTTCTATTGTTTCTCCAATGATCAGTCATGTAGTTATAGAGAATCGTAATTTCTACAATATTAAAATATTTACAATTTTTTTAAGATTAATTATTTCTAAATTTATTTTCTCTAAATTTATGTGTTTCAGTACTTTTTGTTTGAAGAACACAAGTTCGCAAGGTTTGAAGTTTGAAGAAAAAAGTTAAAGAAGAAATTTTTTTAACATGACCCTAAAGGTTCGAACTTTTAAATAAACTTAAAACTAGCTATTTTTTTATTAGCTTTTTTTAAAATAAAATTATTAATTTAAAAAAAAAATAGAATTTAAAAATTTTTAATTTAGATTTTTTTTTAAAACACTAAAAGAATTGTATTTTGGAAAAATTACGAATAATTGTAGATGATTAATTATTTTCAAATGTAATAAAGTTCTTATACAATTCAATTATGTTCAAAATCTAATAAAATTATTAATTTTTAAAGAATATAGAATTTAAAAATTTTTAAATAAAATTTTTTTTGAAAACACTAAAAGAATTATATTTTGTAAAAATTACAAATAATTGTAGATCATCGATTATTTTCAAATGTAATAAAGTTCTCATACAAATCAATTATGTTCAAAATAAAAAAAAAATTTCATCAAAATTTCAAGTATCTTTAAAAATAACAAAAATCTTCTCAAAAGTTCAAGTATTGTTGAAAATTTCAATAAAATTCTTGTCAAAATTTTAATTATTTTCAAAAATGTCCTTTAATTCCACTATTCTAATAACATTCTCCAATAAAATTCAATTATTAAAAAAAATTTTTTAACGAAATTTTACGCAAACTTTAAATTATTTTCATAAATAATAAAAATTCCACATGACTTGAATTATTTACAAATTTTTTATAAATTTCTTCTTAATAATTCAGTTATTTTTCTAAACATTAATTCAAGAATTCAATGAATTTCCATAAATAATAGAATTCAACGCAAAATTTAAACTATTTTCGACACTTTTTATAAAATTCTAGGCAAAATTTCAATTATTTTTAAAAAATTTTCTCAATTCAAATATTTTAATAAAATTATTTAATAGAATTCAATTATTTGCCATTTTTTAATTTTACACAAACATTGAAACATTCCATTCTTTTCCTAAATAATAAAAATTTCACATGAATTGAATTATTTACAAATTTTTTATGAATTTCTTGGCAATAATTCAATTATTTTTCTAAATATTAAAATTTTGTCATACAGGAATTTAATTAATTTAAAAAATAATAGAATTGATCACAGAATTTCAATATTTTTTTAAAGAAAATTTTAATTAAATTCTTTTCGGAAATTCAATTATTGTCAAAAATTGTATTGGATTTTTTTGTAGTATTTCAAGTATTGTCAACAATTTTAATAAAATTCTCACTCAATTATTTTTAAAAATTTTTCTCAATTCCTTTATTTTAATAAAATTTTCTAAAAGAATTCAATTATTATAAAAAATTATTAAAATTTTATGCAAACATTCTATTATTTACGAATTTTTTTTTAGAAATTTCTTCGCAGCAATTTAATTATTTTTATAAATATTAAAATTTTTACAGGGATTTAATTATTTTCATAAGTAATATAGAATTCATCGCAGAATTTTAATTGTTTTTAATTAAAAAAAAATTCTCTTCAAATCCCAAATATTTTTATAAATAACAAAATTCTTCTCCAAAGTTCAAGTATTTACAAATTTTTTTTAGAAATTTTTTCAAAATAATTCAATTATTTTCATAAATATTAACATTTTTTATGCAGGGATTCCATTTATTTAAAAAATAATAGAATTGATTGCAAAATTTCAATTTTTTAAATACAAATATAATAAAAATCTTCTGCGAAATTCAATTATTGTATAAAAATTGAATGAATTTTTTTGTAGATTATTTTTATTAGTAAGTCTACTTGTAAATTTTTGATTTTCTAATGAGGGTCAATTTTTAATTAGTTCTGTTTTCTACTTTTCTATAATAAAAAATATAAATACTTATCCTCACATGTGAAAAATTATCTATTCAATTAAAAAGTACTGACTTTTTCACAGATAAATATTTAAAAAAATATATTTTGTGAAAAGAGCTATTCTGATGAGGAAACGTTCTTAAAATTAAAAAATGATAAATTTTCGTTTACGAATTCAAAAATTACAAAAAAGACAAAGTAATTACACGAAAAAATTGAAACATTTCCTCACGACATTATTTTAGTAGCTAGGAGGTTTTTTTTTGTGTAAAATAGTACAAACTTTCTTTGTTATAATACAGTACACTCATTTTCGTCAAAGCGATTAAAAATGGTAATTCCGCAGTCGAGAGAATTTGACTTATTTGGTCGAGATTATCTCTAACTTGAATTAATTTTATGCCTTGTGGTATGAATACACTAAAAGTTACGATTAAATAACTTATAAAAAACAAAATCCTCGATAGTGTTTTATTTGCATACGTCGGCCATGCTCCAAACGATGATAAACTTAAGCGAGAAATTCTCATCAAAACTTCCAGTGCTAAAGAAAAAATCAAAAAAATAGTCCAAAATAAAGAAAAGAATTTGTTTCATATGAAATTTGAAATATTTTTTCTCTACAATAAGATTAAAAAATAATAGTTGAAAAATTTTAATGAATCATTTTTTATTAATCTGTATAAATGAGATTTTGTTCCACCTTAAGTGTTTTTTTTTTGAAAATTACTATGAAAATAATTTATTTTTTTATTTGAAAAGAAGAAAAAAAGTAAAATTATGTAATGGAAAAATTTGTTTATTTTTGTACACACCATTTTTGTCATTCATTGTTATCTCAGAGGGCGAACTTTTTATATTTTATTTACAATGATAGTAATTAAGAGTCACGTTTTAAGTTTATCACATTATATAATTATATATACCACATTTGGTTTATTTAATTAATTATAAAAATAAATATCCGTTTCGTATGTTTGGTATCAATTTTTATTTATTTAAAGATATTAGTTTTTACATCGTTATTATTAATCATTAAAATAACGAAATAAAGTAAAGAAAATTTAATAGTTTCTAGTAAGTTGGTAAAATTTAAATACTATATACAAGGTATGGAGATGGAAATATTGTGAACAACAATATACTTAACAAAGTAATATTGAACGAAACTATGTCTGTCATAAAATGAAAAAGAATAAAAAAAAAAAGGTTTGGAAAACTTTAATTTAAAAAGTTATTTAATGACCGTCATTAGACTTACTTTGTTTTTCTCTTAATGTCTCTTGTATATGTAAGCCTGCGCACAAGATACTTTTATTAGAAATTACTATTTTGTATTATTGTCTTCTCCTAGATCTTAAACTGAGAACATATTTTTTTTTCTTAAAAGATTTTCATTTTTGAGCAGTCTTATTGTTAGGAAAATTTCTGCTGATGCATATTGCCAGTGAAAGACTAAAAAAATTTTTAAAAAAGACTAAAAAATAATACTGAATCAGCTCTATTTTGCTAAGAATATTAATAAATTGAGACAAAAAAGAATCAAAATAGTTGGATAGTAACATTTTTTAATTATTTTACTATTGCAAATTACAAAACGGCTGAAAAGGTGCGTAAAAATTTTTGTGTTCATTTCATGAAACCAGTGATTCGTCGTGGAAAAATTTTGTTTAATTTAATTTTTTTTAATTTTATTTATTTAAAAAAAAGGCGGGAAACAATTTCCGAATTTTTTCTTTCGTTTAAAGTTGAATTGTTTGAAAAATACACAAATTATTCGCAGAATAAAGTTTCTATTTATTAGTAAATATAATTAATAACTGATTACAAAGATTTAAACAATTTTAACAATATTCAATAACAATATTAACAATATTAACAATAATAATAATAATAATAATAATAATAATAATAATAATAATAATAATAATATTAAAACAATAATAGTAATATGTAGCAAAATAAGTTTCAATAAGTTTCATTTCTGAATTGAAATATTTTCTTATAGTAAAAATACGATAAATACTGTAAGTAGCATTATTGAATTACTTCAGACAAGATCAAGTAATTTTGAAAAATAAATTTTGTGCCTTTTTTCTATTAATCAGATTTGAATTTTCATTTTTAATTCACTTGTTTTCCTTTTTTCTCTTATTGTCAGATGTTCATAGAAATAAAGCATACTTTTAATAATCTGAAACGAAAAAAGTAGACTGTAGTTAATTAATTTTGATTAAAAAATTATATTTCTTAAAAAAGGAGAAAAAATTAAACAAATACAAATCATTATTAATTAGTAAATTATTAACTTTTTTGGCCCATTGTTATCAGAAAGGACATATATCCCATTGACGTTTTCATGATCTAAAAATAAAGAAAGTAAAATCATTTGTACTTTCAAAATTCTGCTCTCAATAAAAATTACACACAAGATATTATTTGAATCTCATTTTGTTGGATAAAAAAATTTCGAAATATTTTTTGGGAGAAAAATCGAGAAAATTAATTACTTACACGAGCGAATAAAATCAAGTTCAAAGCACAAAATCTACCGGCTGTTATTGAGACAGGCTTATGGCCAGACATCATTAGAAGAATCAAACATTTTGCTTTTTTCGGCGGCAAATTAAACCAATCACAATTATAAACCGTTTGTGCGAAAGCAAAACTCTGAAAAAATGTTTATTAGAACGCAATTGAAAAAGAAATATTACATTGTAGTTAAAATTCTGTCCAGGTGAGTATATCAACAATTAAACAATTAAATTTTTTTTCTAATGTAACAAAAATGTTTTGTTTCAAAGTTAAAATGTTTTTAAAGTAATAATGTTTTTTAAGTAAAAATATTTTAAAATATTTTTAAGTAAATATGTTTTTCTAGTAAAAACATTTTTGAATTATAAATGTTTTTGAAGTAATAGCAGTATTTCCTTCTCCAAAAAAACCAATTATTTACTTCCATCTGTAGTTGTTCACCTAAATAACAATAGACATAAAAGTTTCCAATCAAATACATAAGAAACACTACAATGAAGAGAACGGAAAATAACGTCGACCTGGATTTTTCGTCTGTCAAATACTGAAAGAAAAAAGATAATTAAAATTTAAAATAAGAGTTTATTAATAAATTTAGAGTTGTTAATCAAGATGGATTTGTTTTACTAAAAATATTTCTACCGAAACAAGAAGGAATCCCTGCAGACAAAATTGAAAACAGCAAGCTGTTAATTGCATCAAAAATATGAAGCTGAATGTTCTCTCCAAGATGGAAATGCAACTAAATATAAATATTTTTTTTGTACACTCTTAATTTAAAATATCAAATTGCAACAAATTGTCACTAAAGAGTGGATTAAACCAGAATTTGATCCAAATTTTTAGTATCATTCTGATTTAATTGGATATCAAATTGATTCTTTTAGAAAACTGTGTTAAAGAAAAAAATTGTTGTTTCCATTGTTCACAAAGTAAGTAAATTTTTAGATGGTTTTTTCTTATGCCTTAAAGAAAAGCATGAGAAATTCATGAGAATTTTTTGAATTTAACTTTTTTAAGTTTAACCGAATTTGATATTAAGGAAACAATTTGCTTTCAATTAGTAAAAAACGAATTTGATAAATAAAAAACGATAAATAAACATTTGGTTTAAAAAATAAGAATACCTATTGATATGCTCGTGAACATTGACGATGTAGCCAAATTTTTTATCAAATTCACAATCGAATATTGTGACATTAAAATTATTGACAAGATTTAAAAGTTGTAAGCGAAGAACGTTGTACTCTCCGGAAAGATGCAAAACAACTTGACAGAAGAAGCCGTCAACACCAATGTAGGCAATAGTTGCAACAATTGTACCAATAAGTTCAATAATGCTTATTATTTCAAAAATTGGACTGTAATTCCAAGTGAATGGATAGTAAGCTTCAACATAGAGTGTATAATTTTTAAAGTGTCCTGAACTTTTCCAATCGCTTAAATTTTCAAATATCCACTGAATAAAACAGACCATTATAGATGCATTCCCCAAGGATATGCATAGAATTGCAATTTTTCTGCCCTTGTAACCTTTTTTCAGCATGATATCAATTTCTTCATTACTTCTATCTTTTTGCCAATGATCAATCATTCTACTGTAGAGAATCGTTATTTCTAGAAATAAGAAAAAATTCTGGATCTATTTGGTAAATAATGTTCCTAAAGTTAGCTTCGATGAGCAGAAAACTTTGTTTGTCAATGTGGATAATTTTTATTATTTCCTTTGCTTAGGAAGTTAAAAGCTGTTCAAAACACTTCTCGAACGTCTGTAATTTTTGAAACAATTATTCAATTCTTTTTGATTTTGTAAAAAAAAATTGTTTTTGACTTTCAGGGTCAAAGCTAACTTTAGGGACTTGATGAATAATGTGTAAATTGTTGAAACTGATTAGAATACTGAGTAAGTAAATATCTGAATAACACGGTGCAAAATCGTTACAAATACAAAAATTAATTTTTCACCGAAAAGTAATAACCAAACCGTAATATTTCCGAGATATTTACTCACGATAGTAATTTTTTTATAAACAAACTTTCTTTATTATAATATATAATGCTCATTTTCGTCAAAGCAACCAAAAATGGTAGTTCGGCGATGGAAATAATTTGACTTATTTCTTCAAGATTATGTCGAACTTGAATCATCTTGATTCCTTGTGGTATGATAACACTGAATATTACTATTAGAATGCTCATGATAAACATGATTTTCGATAATGTTTTATTTCCATCACTGGGCCATGCTCCAAATGATGATAAATTTAGACGAGAAAATTTCGTCAAGTAATCCACAACTAAGAATAAAAAGAATAAATAAGTGTAGGTACATTTTTCAACATATAAACCGAATAAGAACTTTTAAGTAGAAGAAGGTAGAACTAAAGAACTTTGATAGAAAAAATACTTAACAGGGAATGTTTAAATAAATACCAGTTGTTCTAAAGAAGAATCTTATTTAAAGAATTGAAACAAACAATGTAATTGCAAAACAAAATTATTATATTAATAGTGTGAGATATGATAGAAAATAACATGAGAATAAAATTAGTAAATTGATGTCCAAAAATTAATGAAATGTTTTATTAGAAGACGTATTTTGTTGTTGTACTTTCTTTGCACTAACTTCAAGTCCACAATGTTGAGCAACAGAAAAATTGTTCGTAAATTAATTAAAGATAACGTAGCACTATTGCTACAAAAAGAAATTGTAAAGATTGATGTTTATGATTATGATAATCATGGAAATTAAATTTAAAAATTGAAAATAATATTTGAAGTAGTTAAATACATTTCTTTTTCCTTGATCTACGTTGTGGGCATAAACTTCCTTTCTTTGTGACAAATAAATAAATAAATACTAATTTTAACATTATAAAAAAGTGTTAGAGGATGTTTCAGGATAATTTAAAAAAACGGACAATATCTTTGTGACGCACCATTTTTACCGTTCATTATTACTTTTGTTAACAATATAATTTAAACTTTTATTTATTCTTAAACACGTTAAACATTTAACATGTTTAACACTTTTGCCCAAACTTTATTAAACTTCAAGACCATGTGAAATTGAATGGAACCATTTTCTAATTGAAAGTACTCAACATCATCATAATACAGAAAGATATGTACCAAGCGAACTAAATTCTTGAGCACAAAAAAAATTATTTATTTGCTTTAAATAATAAATTACTTTACTTGAATGACCACTAATTACTGTACGTAATAATCTTTACTTAAATCCATTAAACAGTTTTGGTATTAAATACCATTTGCTTTAAATTGTAAACTGTATTTAAAAATACAGAAATTAATGGTTCAAATAGTGAACTGTATTTAAAAATACAGAATTTAATGGTTCAAATAGTCTCTTCGATATTTATAAAAATTATTTCCACCAAGTAATTATTTATTTAATGACAGTCGACTATCACTAGACAAGTAAAATCGATTATTTGATGCAGATAAATTTTTTCTCAGTGCAGAGAGTTGGGAAAATTTAAATACTATGTATGGAGTACGGAGGAAGAAATATTGTAAACAACAATATACTTAATAAAGAAATATTGAACGCATCTATTTCCGTGGGAATGAAAAAAAATGACAAAAGAGTACATCAGACTTTGCAAATTATAAAGTTAGTTAATGACAGTCATTAGTGTTCGGACTTTATTATGAGTTGAATTTGAGCCTGCGCACATGATCCATTTGTTATAAATTTTAGTTTCATTGCATTGTCTTCTCTCAGATCTCAAACCTACTAGAACATATTTTTTCTATTTGGTACTTCTGTTCCATGGAGATTTCCTTTCAGTCAGTTGTTGTGATTACATCTTTTATCAAAAATTTATTACCAACTGAATCAGTTATTCTAAAAATATCAAATCAAGACAAAATTTGTATCAAACTTTGCAACTATTTTTTTTACATTTTTGTCTCAATTTAATGTTTTTAAAAGAACTGACATTCTTTTTGCAAAATGTTAAAATTTGAAAGCTTTTCATTGGAATTGGAAAAAAATTAAAACGTCTAAGATGGTTAATCATTAATTTTCAAAAGTTTTATGTTCCACTAATATTGGCGATAATATTGTGTCAAAAAAAGAGTTTTATGATCATTTTGTAGAGTACTTTTGAAATCTTTGAATCCATCAGCAAACTTTTTTCGTTAATTCTATTCAGAGTTCTGAGAGTTTACAAAAATTTTTGATTTCGAGAAAAGTTTATTTTTGTAGAGATAAAGATTTTTGTAGACTGAAGGGAAAACATAAATTTGGGTTATACATTAAGACCAAAAGGATAGCAACAATTTCGACCAACAATTTTTAATTATAATTCAGTAATGATCATCATCCTAAAATGCGTACGTAAGTTATTTTATAATTTTTTTTATAATATGAACCACAATGTATAAATAATAATAATGAAATTAAATGAAATTTAATGGAATAATAAAAATTTGTCGTTTAACAAAAAATATTTAAGTCTTTAAATTTTTAGCGTACTCTTTCGGTTGAAGATAAGGAACTGTTTAAAAAATACACAAATTATTCGCAGAATAAAGTTTTTATTTATTAGTGAATATAATTAATAAATGCTGACATAAATTTTCTTGCAAGACTTAAACAGTATTAACAATTTAACAGTATTGTCAATATTAAGAATATTATAGCGCAATATTAACAACAATAAAACAATATTTCTATTATTTAGCAAATAATCCACAAGTTTTGAAGATTTAAATGATCGAAATATTTTCCAAAAAAAAATTACTGATTGCTATGAAAAATTAATTTCAGGAGGAATATAAGTAAATTTCATTCATTTGAATATTCAGAACTTAATATTGTAGCAAAATAAGTTTTAAAAATACATTTTTTGATTTAAATATTTTTTCATGAAAATACAAATAAATGTTGTCAGTAGTATTATTGTAGTAAATTAACTTTTTTGTTTCATAGTTATCAAAAATGACAAATATCCCATGGATGTTTTCATAATCTAAAAATAATAAAAGAGAAACTGTTTTATTTTCAATTTGTATTTTGTAATTTACATTGAATGTGAACCAAGTAGAAGAAAACTTTATTTGCGAAATATTATTTTTGCATTTGAAAAATTAAATAATTTAAAATTAAGTCAAATTTATTACTTACACGTGCAAATAGAATCAAATTCAAATCACAAAATCTACCAGCTGTTATTGGAACTGGTTTGTGACCAGACTGCATTAGGAAAATTAAACATTTTGCTTTTTTTGGCGGCAAATTAAACCAATTACAATTATAAACCGTTTGTGCGAAAGCAAAACTCTGAAAAAATGTTTATTAATAAGCAAACTTTTCTTTAAATAGATGTTTAATATTTTATTAAATATTTATTATTAAATTCATTCTTTCTACAATTTTTTTTTATAAATTACTGACTTCCATTTGTAGTTGTTCGCCCAAGTAACAATAGACATAAAAATTTCCAATCAAATACGTGACCAATACTATAATGAAAAGAACGGCAAATAACTTCGACATGGTTTTTATTTCAGTTATATACTGAAAGTACAATTAAATAACTGATTAAAATATTTATTTGCATATTACCTAATTTATAGTTAAAACAATTTTAACGTAAAAAAAATTTTAAGTTAAAATTATTTTTTTTTGTTAATTTTAAAAATAAAATATCTACCGAAACAAGAAGAAATCCCTGGAGGCAAAATTGAAAACTGCATGCTAGTAATTGAGCGAGAAATATGAAACTGAATACACTCTCCAAGATTGAAATGCAACTGAATATAAATATTTATTTAGTAGAGAAAAATATTTGGTTCAATAAAATTTTGTTGGCATCAATGAAATTTCACTTGGATCAAACAATTTTTTTTTACTTCACATTAATTTTTGTCACATAAAAATTTTTATTTGGTTTAAATTAATTTTAATTGGACAAGAAATTGTTTCTCTTAAAAATGTTATTTGTTTCGAATAAATTTTGTGCGGTCCAAAAAATTTATTTGATTCAAACAAATTTTATTTACATTACATTAATTCTTTTTTTATCTCTATAAATTTCATTTCAAACAATTTTTTTTCCATCACTTTTTTTTTTTGAAACACAAATTTTATTTAGTTGAAATTAATTTCAGTTAGGCTAAACAAATGTTGTTTCTTTCAAAAATTTTACTTGTTCAGAATAAATTTTGTTTAGTTGAAATAAATTCCGTTCAATCCGCGTTAATCTTTTTTTAGATTTTTATAAATTTTATTTGAATCAAATGAATTTTAATTTTTAATTCGATTAAAATAAGTTTTGTTGAATTAAGAAAATCAAATTTGTCTCACATTTTTATTCAGTATTTTATTCATAACAGAATTATCTTTGGTTTCAATAAATAATTATTTTTGGTTTCAATAAATATTCTTTGGTTCACAAATTCTATTTGCTTCGAATAAATTTTGTTTAGTTTAAATTAATTTTAATACGTCGGCGAAGTTCGCAACGTTTGTGATCAACATTTGAAAGAAAAAAAATTATTTTCCTACAAAATAGAATAAACATTTTTGTTCTCAAATACTTTTTATGTAAATCAATATTCAAAAAATTAAACATACTCTTTTTTAAAATTTGCTTCAAAAAATATTTTTCTTCCAAAATTGTTAACTATAAACGTTGTGAACTTCACCAACGTATTTTAATGGCATTACAAAAGAATTTGTTTGGTTCAAGAATTTCATTTTGTTCAAATAATTTTCGCTTAGTTCACTTTAAATTTTTTGTTGACTCACAAAAATTTTGTTTGTTTATTGGTAAATTTTAATTGGTTCAAGAAAATTTTAATTTGTTCAAGAAAATTTTGTTTGATTCAAAAAAATTATATTTGACTCAAAAAATTGTATTTGATTTAGAAAAATTTCATTTGGCTCACACAAATTTTATTTGGTTCAAATATGTCTTACTCGATTCAGAAAAATTTTATTTATTATTAAGTTTAAAAATTTTCTTTTATTTAATAATTTTCATGAGTACAATATTAGTGTATTAAATTATTAATCGAATTCATAAAAAATTAGTGTAGAATAAGAACCTATTAATATGCTCATGAACATCAACGATGTAGCCGAATTTTTCATCAAATTCATGATCAAATATTGTGACATTAAAATTATTGACAAGATTTAAAAGTTGTAAGCGAAGAATGTTGTACTCTCCAGATAGATGCAAAACAACTTGACAGAAGAAGCCGTCAACACCAATATATGCAACAGTTGCAAGAAAAATGCCAATAAGTTCAATAAAACTTGTTACTTCAAAAATTGGACTATAATTCCAAGTGAATGGATAGTAAGCTTCAACATAGAGTGTGTAATTTTTAAAGTGTCCTGAACTTTTCCAATCGCTTAAATTTTCAAAAAACCATTGAATGGAAGAGACGATTACCGATGCATTCCCCAGGGATATACATACGAGTGCTATTTTTCTACCCCTGTCACCATTTCTCCTCATGATCTCAATTTCTTCATCATTTCTTTCTTTATCCCAATGATCAATCATTCTGCTATAGAGAATTGTTATTTCTAAATAGGAAAAATTTTTCTATCAATAATAATGTCGTAAATATTGTCCCTGAAGTTAGCTTCGACAGAAAAGGTCGAAAAGTATTATTTGGAATTTTTAGAGATGAAAATAATACTAATTTTTTGTATTTTGTTCGGTTAGGAGTCAAAAAATGTTCATGACACTTTTATGATGTGGAATTTTGAAAACAATTGTTTAAAAGTTTGGAATTTGTCTAGAAAAATTGTTTTCGACTTTAAGCGTAGACGCTAACTTCAGGGACCTGACAAAAAGTACCAGAGAATTATTTAAATTAGTAAATTAGATTACTGATTTTTATCTTAATAAAAAGGTGAAAAATAGAGATAAAGTAATAACTACTATTTTTATTTTTCGAATAGTAATTTAGTAAAATAAATACTAAAATTGTTTTCTTTGAACAAACTTTTTTTATTATAATATATTATGATCATTTTCGTGAAAACAACCACAAGTGGTAATTCGGCGATGGAAATAATTTGACTTATTTGTTCGAGATTATGTCGAACTTGAATCATCTTGATTCCTTGTGGTATGAAGACACTCAATATTATGTACACGAAACTCATAGAAAACATGATTTTCGATAATGTTTTATTTCCATTTGTGGGCCATACTCCAAATGACGATAAATTAAGACGTGATAATCTTGTCATTAAGTCCACAACTAGAGACAAAATGAAAGGTTAATAGGTCTTGAAAAATTGTTTTAAAAACAATAATAAAATTTAATAATAAAATTCTTTTATTCGGAAGGGAAGTGTTAATTTAACGTAAATAAATTTTGTTTCTATCTGTAAAAAGGATGCCAATTCGAAGTTTTTTTTTTATAGAATTTCACCAGATTCCCAAGAATAATTGTTGGGAAAATTTTAAACTAATTGATAAAAATAATTTTTTCCTGTATTAAATGTTTATTAATTTGAAAAATAAAATGAAGTATTGAAAAATATTGGCGAATCATTTACAAAATCAACAGACGTATTATACACACCATTTTTGCCGCTTATTTTTGCTTCAAGTAACAACATCATTAATACAGAATTAATAAAGTGATATCAAAGAAAAAAATACTTGGGCACAAAAATATTATTTATTTCCTTTAAGTAATAAATTACTTTACTTGAATGACTACTAATTACTGTACGTAATAATCTTTACTTAAATCCATTAAATAGTATTGGTATTAAATACCATTTGCTTTAAATAGTATCGCAACATTAAGCACTACGTTTCTTAAAATACAGAATTTAATGGTTCAAATAGTCTCTTCGATATTTATAAAAATTATTTCCACCAAGTAATTATTTATTTAATGACAGTCGACTATCATTAGACAAGTAAAATCGATTATTTGATGCAGATAAATTTTTTCTCAGTGCAGAGAGTTGGGAAAATTTAAATACTATGTATGGAGTACGGAGGAAGAAATATTGTAAACAACAATATACTTAATAAAGAAATATTGAACGCATCTATTTCCGTGGGAATGGAAAAAAATGACAAAAGAGTATATCAGACTTTGCAAATTATAAAGTTAGTTAATGACAGTCATTAGTGTTCGGACTTTATTATGAGTTGAATTTGAGCCTGCGCACATGATCCATTTGTTATAAATTTTAGTTTCATTGCATTGTCTTCTCTCAGATCTCAAACCTGGAGCATATTTTTTTCTATTTGGTACTTGTGTTCCTTGAAGGTAATCTTGCACAAATTATTAGTGACAATAAATAATTATTATATAATACAACTAATAAATAACGAAGTTCGTGCATTAATTTAAAAAAAAACTTTACGAAAGCTTTACGAAAATACTTTTATTTAACTTAAAATTTTTTTTATTTAAATAAAATATTTTTGTTGAGGTAGAATGAAATGAAAAAAAATTACAAAATTAAAGACGTATTTTTGTATACTATTTGAATTTGGAAATAATTTTTTTCAGTTTAGAATAATTATTTATTTTACTGAAACTAACAAATCTATCATTTTCGTGAATTCTACAATTTTTTTCTCTTATTTTAAATCTCTAGTATGAGGGAAAATACCGAACGTGTGTATTTTGATTTTTTTTTGGAACTTTTCTCATTTACTGCTTTGCCTCATTGTTATTAAGAATGATAGGTAGCCCATCGATGTTTTAATAATCTAAAATAAAAGAAGAAGATTTATTTTTACTTTATTAATACAAGATTTTTTTAAATTAATCATTTTCTGATCAAAATTTTTCATAAAGAAAATTTTGTTTTAACCAGGATTCATTTTATTGATGATCCAAAAGTTTTAAACGAAATTTATTTATTTCTTGTTTAATTAAAATTTTTATTTTGCAATAAGCGTCACTGAAAAAAAAATTAATTTTACTTTCGAAAGTAGTTTTACATTTCGAAACTTGAAAATTAAGTTTCTAACTTTTATTAGAAATTTTTGAAAATTATTTTCAGTGAAAAATGCATTTATTTCGACGTTCAAAACTTTGTGGATCATTTTTATTGGCTTAATTCTAGTACTATGCAAAGTTTGAATAATATTTGAAGATTGTTTTCTTTATTTTTGAAAAAAAATTTATTTTTAAAAAATCTGTGATAAAAATTCAAAAAAAAATATTCTTACACTTCCAAAAAGTATTAAATTAAGAACACAAAATTTTCCTGCTGTTATTTCTACTGGTTTTTGTCCCATTTGCATGAGTAGAAGAAGACATTTTACTTTCTTTGTTGGTAAATGATACCATTCACATTCATAAGCTGTTCCTGCAAACGCGTTGCTCTAAAAAAAAATTTATAAAAAATTATGAATTACATTTTTTTTTATTCTTCAAGGAAGATGTATTTTAAAAAATTAAAATTTTTTCATTAGACTTTAAATTTAAGGGTTTTTTATTTCGCACAATTAGAACGATTGTTGCACAGCAAAGTTTTAATTTAAATTAAAACTAAACACTAAAGTGAATGTTAGTCAAAGTATGCTTTTATTGGGCAAACAAAAATTTTTTGACGGAGGAACAGGAGAAATTTTTTCCGCCAAATTTTTATGGAAATATTACGTAGAATTTATTTACTTCCATCTGCAATTGTTCTCCCAAATAACAATAGACGTAAAAGTTTCCCATCATGTACATCAAGAATACTATTATAAAAAGAACGTCCAGTAGTATCGAAGTAGATTTTTTGTCCGTTACATACTGAAAGTGAATAAACAATACATATTGAAAATTAGTGATTAAAATAAATTTACTTTATAGTATATTTTGCAGGAAATAAATAAAAAGTAAGAAAAGAAATGAAAAATAAGAAAAATAAATAAGAAATAAGAAAAACAAATAAAAAAATAAGAAAAACAAATAAAATATAAAATATAAACCTACCATCACAAGAAGAAGTCCTTGCATACAAAACTGGACACTACAAGCTAACAATTGTATCAAAAACATGAAATTGAAAGTGTCTTCTAATATTTTTATGCAACTAAAATATTTTCCATTAGTTTTTTTTTTGGTAAAAAAATCCCACCGATGAATATTATTAACAGGACAAATAAATTTATTCATAATTTAAAAATTAAATACATAGTACCACTGTTTAACTTAAAATTATTATCAAACTGCAACGAATTGATAAGAAAAATGTGTATCAAAATGATCCCCAAGTTTTGAACGTTCAAATGAACGAAATATTTTTTACTAAAAATAGTTTAATAAACTACTAATAAAAAAAAATTTAATAACCAAATTTTCACGTTT
The DNA here is from genome assembly GCA_032873175.1 of Leptopilina drosophilae. Lineage (NCBI taxonomy): Eukaryota > Metazoa > Arthropoda > Insecta > Hymenoptera > Figitidae > Leptopilina > Leptopilina drosophilae. The sequence continues at coordinate 73,477,019 of CM065478.1, forward strand.
AAAAACTTAGTAATTAATTTTTTGGATAGTGAAGAAAAATAATTGCAATAAAAATTTAATTTTTTAAAGAAATAAATAAATTTCGTTCATTTGAACGTTCAAAACATTAGGATCTTGTATCAAATCATAAATTAATCAAAAAATTTATATCAATTCTATCAAGTTTAATTTAATTTAATCCAGTTTAATTAATTTAATTCTTTAAAAAGAAAGCTGTGACAACATATAATTGAGAAACCTGTTTAAATGATCGTGAACATCAACAATGTGACCAAATTTTTTATCAAAATCATAATCAATTTTTGTTGTATGAAAATTTTTGACAAGATTCAACAGTTTTAGGCGTAAAATAAAATATTCCCCAGAAAGATGTAGAACAATTTGACTGAATAATCCATCGGTACCAGTGTAGGCAACCATGCCTAAATATGTGCCGAAAAATTCCATAATTGACGTCAATTCAAATACTGGAGAATAGTTCCAAGCGAAAGGATAATAAGCTTCAAGGTAGAGAGTGTAATTTTTAAAGTGTTCGGAATTATTCCAATTTTGTAAATTTTCAACTATCCACTGAATTAATCGGGCAATCATCGTTGCATGTCCCAAGGATATGCATAAGAATGCAATTTTTTTACCCTTTTCGCCCTTTTTTATCATTATCTCCATTTCATCTTTGTTCTTTGCCTTTAGCCAATCGTCAACCATGTGATCGTACAGTATCGTTATTTCTAATAATTAAAAAAAATAAGAATTAGTTAAAAAACATTTTAAAAAGTAAATTAGATTTTATTTATTTTATTTATTTTATTTAAGTAAACAAATTTTATTCGACACAAATAAAACTATTCTTTAATGTTCTGAAATAAAATTGCATGTGAACCAAATAAAGTTTTGAGTTAAATATTTTTAAATTGGAATAAAATTTTATTTATTAGTCAGATAAAATCAATTTTAAGGGAATTTGAACCACTATGACGTCACAATGTGTGAAAAGCATGAGTTTTAAAATTGTGACGTCATAATGGTTCAAATGCCCTTAAAGAAGAAAAAAATTCAGTTGGCTCTGAATCAAAATATTTCTTTTTTCCTCTCATATGTCAAGAAAAATATCAAAATGTTATTAAAAGATCCAAAATATTCTTTTATTAAAAATAAATATTTTCCAGTGGACAAAAATTAACAATTTTTAAAATCATCAAGTTTTTAAAAAATTATTTAATTTTGTCCATTAAAAAAATGATACAAACTTTCTTTATTATAAAATAGAACTGTCATTTTCGTCAAAGCAATAATATAAGGCAGCTCTGCAGTGGAAATAATTTGACTCATTAAATCAAGATTGCCCCAGACATGAATTAATTGAATGCTTTGCGGAATGAGAACACTGACGATAACAGTTGTGATGCTGATGAAAAACAAGATTTTCGATAATATTTTATTCGTAAACGTGGGCCAAGCCCCGAACCAAATGAGACATCTGCATGTGACTTTTGTCAAAACTTCCACTGCTATAAAACACAATTTTTTTTTGTATTTTTTATTTAAAATAAAATAAACTAAGTTTCAAAATTTTTTTCAATCACTTTGTCTCACTTTTCATGTAGAGCAAAAATTCTTGAATTTTCCCGAAAAATTAAAATTAGATAAATTTTACTTTTCTGTAAATTTCAATTATTGTTAAAATTTAGCAACTAATTTAAATTAATACAAATTTCAATTAATTATTTTTCTCTACTATTCAATTTTTTTTTCTAAAAATTTGAACGTTTAAATAAAAGGAATTTCTTTCTAATAAGAATACTTTTGAAAATTACTAGAAAAAAAGAAATAATTAAAAATTAATATTTTATTAATTGGAAATTATTCTTTTTTAAGATGAACAAGAATTTTTTGTAACAGAAATACAAATTAAAGAAAGGAGAAAAATATCGTTATTAATTTGAAAATTCGAAACTCGAGGAACATTTAATTACATTTTCAGAGTTTTTTTTAATTTTTCTCCGAAATTTTAGAAATTAAAATTAAATAAAAACCGAAAAAGTAATCAACATTTTATTAAAAGGTAGTAAAAATTATTAATTTAACTTAGCAATTAGTTAAAAAACTTTTTACTAATTCAGATTTACAGATCTTCCTCCGAAGAAAAATAATTGTCAAATTTCATAAAAAGTATTTTTTTAATTTTAGAAAAGTGTTTGAAAAGCAAAATTTAAAGATAAAAAATTCTAATCAGAATCATTCGGTAAAAATTTATAATGTTAAACGTTTTCTTATTTCATATTATACACAACACTTTTACCGTTCATTGTCATCCTTTTATTTTCAAATTAATATTATCTTTTATATTCTTCTCGATTTATTATCATTCTCTGCAATATGTTACATTTTTTTCGGAAATAAAATATTAATTAATAATCAATAAGAAATGGGGAAATAAAGAGATTCAGAAAAATTGAAAAGTGGACATTGACTTTCGAGATAGAATCATTGTTGGACAAAGAATTATTAAAGAAATCAATTTCTATGAAAATGAAAAAGAATACAAAAGAGTAAATTTATGAGACTTTACATTTCACCAAGTTTGTTAATGACTTTGTCAGTAAGGCTTGTCTTCAAAGTTGATGAATTTGTTATAAGTTGAATGTGAGTCTGCGCACATGAGACTTTACAATAAATTTTTGCATTTATTACTTTGTCTTCTTTTAGATTTCAAACTTGGAACTTGTAGTTTTTCTTCATTTTCTTGAGGAGAGATTTGCTCTTTAGTATAGATAATATTTTTTTCCATGAATCACATTTCTTAAAAATGGGATTAAAATTAAAATTTCAAGAGAAAAAATAAATTTTACTCGCTCAAAATTTATCTTAAAAAATTAAAAAAAACAAAAAACACTACAAAAAGAAAAAAATAATGTTATCTACTCTAAAATATAATTAAAAGAAAAAAAAATGAATTGAATTCAAATTATTTGAAAAAATAGAAACAATTCAATGTTGATGGAAAAAAATACTCGAAAGAATTTATTCAAAAATAGTTTAAAAAAAATAAATGCATTTTCTTTTTTTGATGATTTGCATATTTTTGTGAATTTAAGTCTGAAATGATTTTCAATATTTGTAAGTAAATATTTTTTATAAATAAAAATATTTCTGACAGGAAGTCATTAACTTCAGGAAGTTGATTATTAAATGGTCTGTTATTGAAATAATATTGCGATAAATTTTAAAAAAAATTAAATATAAACATTCAAAGCTTTTAATTTTGTTTTTGAATTTTTATAAAAATCCATTATTGGAATAATTTTTCGTTAAATATAAAAAAAAATTAGAGAGTTAATATAAATTGATGTTTGAAGAACTCGCGTTCAATTTAAGTTTAATATTTATCGAAATTATTCATTGATTTCTAATTAGACCTGAAAAAAAGATTAAATTGCTTCTAAGTAATCAAGAAATTAGACTTCCTTAGATAAATAAAAAATAAAGACTCTTGACTTAACTATTTTCGACTTTAATAACATAGAAATTCAAGAATAATTATTAGTAAATTATCAATGAAGATAATACTAGATTTTGTGCGTCTTCTTTTTTTCTCGATAATTATTTAGAAAGAAAAACAAAAATATCATTAAAAATCGATATTAAAACAAAAAATAGCAACAACGATAAAAAACCGTTGCTAAGTTTTTTGAGTTTCAAACACAAGGAATTTTGTTGAAACGAAACAAAAATTTCTTTATTATTAATTTTTTTCTTTTTTTGCAGAAAAATCATCAATAATTTAAAGGATTTAAAAATCTTCAATCGAAATAGATTAACATTATAAGCAACACTAAAAACTAAAACAAGAAAAAAAGATGAAAAAGTACTTTGTTAAAAAAAGGAAAGGAAAATTTTTGTTAACAATGCTAACAAATTCTAAAAAATCAGGTAAATTCTACATGTATTAATTTATTATCAAGTTGTAAATATTTATTTTTCACTTCTTTATTGTTTAATATTTTTTATTAATAGTCTCTTTTTTAACGAATTTTTCTAAACTGGAATTAATTCACAAACACAAGGATTAGTAATAAAAAATATTTTTACATTCAACAATTTATTTGTAACATTTTCTACATTTTGATAACATTTTTTATTAGTTTAAAATGTTAATAAAACTACATTTTAATGAATTCCACAAATTTCGTTTATTTTTGTGCCGGTCTCATTGTTAGGAGAAATGATAGATATCCCATTGAAGTTTTGATAATCTAAAAATCGTATTATAAATGTTTATTGTCATATATTTGTTTATTTATTTGAACAACAAATAAAAGACGAAATAATAAATGAATAATTAAATAGTGATAGACTATTACTAAATTATTAATAAAATGATAAAGTATTACTAAATGATTAATAAAATGATGAACTATTACTAAATGGTTAGTAAACTATTCGATTTGCAAAAATGGACACTGTTATCTTTAGAAAGCACAATTTATTCTTTCCAAGAAAAATAGAGAAAAAAATTTAATTTTCTAACAAAAAATAGTGAATGTAAGTCAAGTGTGAATAGGTGAAAGCGAGAGGCCGATAGAAAGAGTCAGAGTGTACCTAACGTCCCCTCTCCTTTCTCTCTTTAGAGACGCATGCGCAAAGAAGCAACTGCGCTTGCGCCACTGTAGTAAACGGATCAGCGCGCATGCGCTAAGAAACAAAGACAGAAGAGGGGACGTTAAGTACACTAACTAACTCCTAAAAAACGAAATGTTTTTTTCCAATATATAATATATATAATAATATTTTTTTTCAACAATGACATTATACTCTTACACTAGCGAATAAAATCAAGTTGATGATGCAAAACTTTCCTGCCGTTAAATTCACTGGTTTTCTTCCTCGTTGAATTAATAGCAGAAGATATTTAATTTTTTTAGGAGGTAAATCATACCAATTGCATATGTATGCAGTTTCAGCGAATGCAAAACTCTAAACATAAATTATTTTAATCCTTAGAAAATTGTATAAAAAAAATTTTGCTTTTTACATTTTCAAATAAATTTTGCTTTGTTGTAGCGACGAAAATTTAGTTGAAATAAAAGTTTTCTTTATGTCGAATAACATTTTTATTTGAAACAAATAGTTTAGTTGACTCCTATAATACAAATATACTTTTATTTTACTCAAATATTATTATTATTATTATTATTATTATTTGGTTTTAATAAAATTTTCCTTTTGGAGCATAAACGAAAAAATAAATAATTTCTAATAATGAACCGACAGTAAACAAAAATTAAAAATATATTTTAGTAGCGTAATTCATAATGAGGAATAATGATAATTTAATTCTTTTTTTTACTATTTATTATTAAATTTAACCTATAAATTAAAATTATTTGCTAAAAGTAATTAACCTTACTTCGGACTGTAACTTCTCGGCAAGGTAACAATACACATAAAAATTGGCAGTCATATAAGTTAGGAATACTAAAATAAATAGTATATCAAAAAGAATTGGACTCGATTGTTGAACTGTTATGCACTGAAAATAATTTAGAATAATTATTGTTTTTATAGAAATAAATATTTTAGTTATTAATGATTTTTTCTCACATATATTTTATTTATTTGAATATTTATTTAATATTTAATAAATAAATATTTAATAATAATTTAATATTTAATAAATAAATATTAAATAATAGGTTATCAAGACAATTTTTAGCTTTATTTTTTCGTTATTAAATATTAAAAATTAATTTGCTTAAAAATTATCTTGATAACCTATTTGTATAAGAAATAAATATAAATTTTTCAAATTTATTTAATATTCATTGGGATAAATTATAATATTTATAATTTTTCATAAATGACTAAAATTTTTCTCACCAAAACAAGTAAGTAGCACTGAATACAAAATTGAATACTGCACGCAAGAAGTTGTACTAGACACATTAGAGAAAACGTATCTTCAACAATTCCAATACAACTAGTCCAAGGAAGAGAAATATTATAATTATTATTTATAATTATTTGTAATTAATAATTATACTAATAACTTATTCGAAAAATTGAATTTAGATATAACGAAAAAATGAATACGAAAAAGAGTCTTGAGAACCTATTAATGCGATCATGAAGTTGAACAATGTAACTGAAACTTTCGTCGATATCGTTCAAAGACGTATTTTCGTCAATTTCATTAACAATATTTAAAAGTTTAACACGTAAAATATGATATTGTCCCGAGAGATGAAAGGCAATTTCACTAAATAGACCATCAGTTCCAGAATATGAGAGAGCAGCCATTAAAGTTCCCATGTATTCCATTAAACATGTAATTTCATACACTGGACTGTAATTCCATTCGTATGGAAAATATGCATCAATATATAGAGTAAAATTTTTAATCTCCTCTGAACTCGACCAGTTATTTAGATTTTCAAATATTATTTGCACTAAACGTGCAACTGGCGTAGCTTGACCCAGAAAAATACAAAGCAGAGATATTTTTTTGCCAAGTTGAGCTGCAATATTCATTATGTCCAATTCTTCGTCACTTTTCTTACGTTTCCAGTCGTCTAGAAAATTTTCGAAAAGAACTGACATATCTAATGACACAAAAAAAACGTTTGTTTACTAAAAAAATATTTTTTACTAATAAAATAATAATATTATTCAAATATAAATTATAATTATAAAAGTAATTATAAAGTAATTTAAAATTTAAAAAAAACATTAATAATTATTATTAACTAAATTATTTTAATTTTATTTATTCATAGAAATATTAGAGGTGAGGGCGATAGAAAGAGACAGCTAGTGTGCTTAACGTCCCCTCTTCTTTCTCTCTCTAAAGACGCATGCGCATGAACGGATTTTTCTACTAGAATACATCTGCGCGCATGCGTTAAGAAACAAGGATTAAAGAGAGGGGACGTTAGCTACACTATCTGACTCTTTCTATCAACCTGACGGGTTTATAAGAATTAAATTATTTCCCTAAACAATAAAATAAAAATTCAATAATTATCATAAATAATAATTGATAATAATTCAATAATTTAAAATACAATTTTCAAGAAAAATTTTTAAAAGAAATCAATTATGGGTATAAAATATTTTAGGAAAATTTGAGTGAGAGAAATTATATATTCTTTTGTAAAATTTGCATAATATTTGTTTGTAAAAATTAAATTAGTTTCATAAATAATAAAATTCATTGTCAGAATTCAATTATTTTTAATACAATTTTAATTCAATTATTTTAAATAATTAAAATTTTAAGTTTTTATATTTTCTATTAAATTTTCATGAAATGATTAATAAAATTCAATATCAACAAAAATTTTAATAACATCCTTTACAAGAATTAAATGATTTTCATAAATAATAAAATTCATTGTCAGAATTCAATTATTTTTAATACAATTTTAATTAAATTATTTTAAATAATTGAAATTTTAAGTTTTTATATTTTCTATTAAATTTTCATGAAATGATTAATAAAATTCAATATCAACAAAAATTTTAATAACATCCTTTATATAAGAATTAAATTATTTTTGCAAACAATAAAATTGTTGCAAAGCATAAGAGAGAAAGTGAATTATTTTTTGTGGAAATCAGAAAAATGTTTGGAAAGTACAAAATGAAAAAGAAAAAAATAAAATAAGAGTAATTTTTGTTACAAATAAAATTCTTAATCGAATTCAATAGTTTAAAAATAATTTTTCAATTGTACTTTTAAATGCAACACCTTTACAGCAACAAATGTTATATTAATATTTAAAAAATTTGAAAAAATTACAAAATGTTGATGAAATATTAATTAATATAATCTTCAAGTTGAAATAAATTTAAATAATTTTTTTTTCTATCAAAAAAAATTCTTCAAAGACGCACTTGAAAATAGGGAACATAAATTATTGAAATTAAATTGCAAAAACTAAAATAGAATACATACGTTTTTTATTAAAAAATAGAATAATCATTTTTGACAGCGCAACTAAAAAGGGTAATTCTGCAGTGCAAAGAATATTACTCATGAGGTCTATATCACCCCAAACTTGTGTTAATCGAAAGCCTTGTGGAATAAAGAGACTAAAAGTTAAAAATAGAAACGAAAAAATACATTGAAAATTTATCACTTTTTTATATTTGCAAGTTGGAACAGGCCAGTAGCCAATCAGTACTAGACTGTTATAGGAATATTTTGTAAAATAGTCCAGAGCTAAAAAAAAGGGAAAGATAAAATTAAATACTAGAAATTGTTGAATATGTTCGAAACATAAATTTGTCTTTATTATATTTTATTTTTAACTGTTTTTTTAAATATCGAAGACGAAAAAGTAAAATTTATAAAACATACCCTCTTTACCGTCCATATTTATATTTTTTCGTCACGTATTTGCCAAAAAATTGGTTAAATTTGGGCAAAAAATAAATTAGTCATATAATTAAGGATCAATTTTGCAGTCGAAATATTTGACAATTTTTTATTTGTCTCGAGATTTTTGTTTGATTCTTATTATTTAATTTATTCGATTCTTGCGAAATAAAACAGTAAAATAATAATATTTTCTCTATATTTATCACGCATGTAAATATTTAATTATTATTAATCTGTGAAGTTATTTCTTTTTAGGAAATTAATTTTTACGATTCTTTCCTAATTACTTTTATTATTGAATTTTACTTTTTATAAATCACTGCAAAAAAAAAGTGAATTCATACTAAATGTAAAATGATAAAGTTTATAATGATACTTTATGAAATAATAGTTTGAAGACGAGAAATTAAGTTCTTTCTACAAAGTTGTTATGCAACTGCAGAGATATACAAAAATTATTTAATATTTCATAATCCTTCTACAAAGTTAGGCGTCATTTGCAAAGTTGGAAAAAAAACCTGCGCAATGATGCGTTTTTGCCCTCAATGAGCTTCACTTGTTTCTTTGTCGTCAGTAAATTCAGATCGAAATTTACAAGTCTTGTTGCAATTAATACAGAAACATTTATTAATTTACATTTAGAAACATTTACTATTTTGTGTAGGAGACAAAAAAGAATAAAATTTATACAAATAAATAAATATGGAATAAGGAAAAAATTATATGATTGAGTATAAAATATTATTTATTATACAAAGACTTTTGGAATCTGTTCCAACTGAATCTGAACGAGAAGAGTAATGACAATTTATATAAATAAGTATAAAATGGAAATTAATATATTTTTGGTATAAATAGTTTGAATATTTTTTATTGAAATTTTTATTTTAAGAATGGAAATGAATTAATTTTTTATTTGTTATTTATACTCTTGGTGTTTATTGTATTTAAAAAAAATTGTCCCGTTTATATAGAAATAAAAAAAAAATATTTTTTTGCTTAGAATAGAATTGTTTTTCTGATATTAAAAGTACTAATTACAGTCGATAGAAAATTTATCGTCCCCTTGTGAAAAATTAATAAAGATTGCAAATTTATTTCTTGTATTAAACGATATTTAATAAAGTTCAAATATTGAAGAAAAACATCGGAAAAATTTATTCTGTAGCAAATTTTATTATTTCTTTTTTTTTGCTATTTTAAGAGATTATTTTCTTTCAGTCGTTTACATTTTCTCTCGTTATTGTTAATAGCATTGAAAAATATCCAGCAGAAGTTTTTAGAATCTGAAAAAAATTTCGAGTGATTCTTTATTTTTCAGTTATCAGCGAAATAAAAATTAAAAATATTCATTTAAAATTATAATTAATAATCATTTCAAAGTTAATATTTCTCCAAAGTTTTGAATGTTCAACAATTTCAGAATCAATAATTTTTACTCTTCTTTTTTCCTTCTTTTTTTTAAACATTCAAAAATTTTTTAGCGTTAATAATATTTCTCTAAAGTTTAGAACGTTCAAGAAAAGAAATATTTTCTATTCCTAGATTTTATAAAAAAAATTACTTACATGAAATAAAAATTATTGTAAATTAATATTTAATTTGTTATAAAAAAAATTTTTTTTTAAAGGAAGAAAAAAAATTTCCTTTAATAAAATTTAAAATAAAAAAAATGTAACAAAAATTCCTGATTATAAAAAACTAATAATATAATAAAGCATTATTAGATAAATGATTTAAATTTTATTATTTATTATTATTTAATATTTATTATTTAATTTTATTATTTATTTTATTATTTATTTTATTATTTATTTTATTATTTATTATTATTTAATTTTATTATTTAATTTTTATTCTTTATTTTATTATTTAGATAAATTAATATTTTGCACCTTATTGAAGAGTTGTAGCGAAAGAGTGAAAAAATTTCCCGCTGTCAGAGTGCTCGGTATTCCACTTCTTTGCATTAATAACAATAAATTCTTTGCCTCCTTCGATGGTAAATTGTACCATTTGCTTTTGTAGGCGGCAAATACTATTGCTGAGCTCTTTGAATAAATAAATAAATTTTTCTCTTTTAAATAATTTACAAAAAAAAACAAATTTACATTAATTTTTTTTTCAACAGTGACTTGAAGAGAAAATAATTTGAAGGAATCACCTGCCGTCGAAGTTGCTCAGCTAAATAGCAATATATAAACAAAAATGTCAACAGGTATGTGAGAAAAAAAATCATCACAATCATTGAATCGAAAGGTAATTTTTTTCCATTTCCTCTTGTCATCTGTGGATGAAAAAAACGGTTTTTTAGAAATTAAAAAAAAACTTTATTTTTTAAAAAACCGTCTTTTAAAAATAAAAAAAACGGTTTTTTAAATAAAAAAAATTAATTCAAACGTACAATGACCAATTGAAAACCCTGAAGGCAAAATTGAATACTGCAGGCAAGAATTTCTGCTAAAAATAATAGATTAAATGAATCCTCTATTATGTCAACACACCTTTAATAAAAAATAATGTCAATTGTTATAAATTCGAAAATGAATTGTCATAAAAATATTTTGAACGAAAGTTTTTAGTTACACATAAAATTTTTTTTCACCAGATGAATTTTTTTTTTTAATAACTATATTTGTGTGAATGATCCCTAAATTTTGAACGTTCAAATGAACGAAATACTTTTTTATTCAAGACATTTTAATAAATTATAAATCATAAAAAATTTTTAAACCAAAATTGTACTTTTACAAACTCAGTAATTAATTTTTTGGATAGTGAAGGAAAATAAGTGCAATAAAAATTTAATTTTTAGAAGAAATAAATAAATTTCGTTTATTTAAACGGTCAGAACTTTAGGATCCTTTTGTGTGATAAATATTTTAATAAAATAATACCTGTTTAGAAACTGATGTCTCTTAATAAGTTGGCTGTAAATTGTTTGAAAATCATTTACTTTTTGCCCTTGGGCTAATTTGTCGATAGTTGCGGTTATGCGAATTCGTAAAATATTGAATTGTCCACAAAGATGCATGACAAACACGGCAAAAATACTGTGAACTCCAGAATAAGTGAGAGTTGCGAGAAATGTTGTTGCGCACTGTGTAAGCCATGTTATTTCGAATTTGGGACTACTATTCGTATCGTAGGGAAAATAGGAAACTAAATACGATCTATAGGTTAAATTTTCCGGCGATTGAAATCGATTATTTATCGTTAATGCAAGTTCTGATAGAGTGTGACTGACAAATGTTGCTTGCGACAAGAATGTACAAATTAGCGATATTTTTCTAGCCGATTTTGACATTTTTAGCATTATCAATTTTTCCTCTTCCAATTCTGTGGTATTCCAGTCTTCCTTCATTACCACCACCAGCGTCGTCAAGTCTTTCGTTAGCAAAATTGCAAAAAAAAAATATTTCGATATAAAATTTTTATTGTTTTTTTTTTAAATTTAATTGTACACCCGAGAAAAATTTTAATAGAACCAAAATTATAAAATTGTACAACTACAACTCTATTGTAATTATAATAAAAATTGAAAATTAAAATTGAGAACTAAAATTAAAAATTGGAAAACAATAATTATTAAAAAATTAAAAATAGAATTTAAAATTGAAGATTAGAAAGTAAAATTGAAAATTAAAAATAGAAATTAGAATTGAAAAGTGGAATTGAAAAATAAAATGGAAAATAAAATTTAAAAATTCAAAATTCAAAATTAAAATTAGAAAATTAAAATTGAAAATTAAAATGGAAAAGTTATAATTAAAAAATAACATTTGCAAATTGGAAATTAAAAATTAAAATTGAAAATTAAAAATGGAAATTGAAAATTAAAAATGGAAATTGAAAATTTTAAATGTAAATTAAAATTAAAATTTAAAAATGAAATTAAAAATTAAAATTGGAAAATAAAATTGAAAAGTAGAATTGAAAAATAAAATTGAAAATCAAATTTGAAAATGGAAATACAAATTGAAAAGTAGAACTGTAAAATAAAATTGTAAATAAAATTAGAAAATTAAAAATTAAAATTAAAAATTCAAAATGGAAATTAAAATTGAAAGTAGATTTGAAGAATAAAATTAAAAATAAAATTTGAAAAGTAGAATTAAAAAGGTAATTAAAAATTAAAAATGAAAATTGAAATGGAAAAGTTAGAATTGAAAAATAATATTTGCAAATTGGAAATTAAAAATTAAAATTAAAAATGGAAATTGAAAACTAAAAATGGAAATTGAAAATTTTAAATGTAAATTAAAATTGAAATTTAAAAATGAAATTAAAAATTAAAAATGGAACATAAAATTGAAAAGTAGAATTGAAAAATAAAATTGAAAATCAAATTTGAAAATGGAAATACAAATTAAAAAGTAGAATCGAAAAATAAACTTGTAAATAAAATTAGAAAATTAAAAATTAAAATTGTAAATTAAAAATGGAAATTAAAATTGAAAAGTAGAATTGAAAAATAAAATTAAAAATAAAATTTGAAAAGTAGAATTAAAAATGTAATTAAAAATTAAAAATTAAAATTGAAATAGAAAAGTTAGAATTGAAGAATAATATTTGCCAATTGGAAATTGAAAATTAAAATTGAAAATTAAAATTGAAAATTTTAAATGTAAATTAAAATTGAAATTTAAAAATGAAATTAAAAATTAAAAATATTGAAAAGTAGAATTGAAAAATAAAATTGAAAATCAAATTTGAAAATGGAAATACAAACTGAAAAGTAGAATTGGAAAATAAAGTTCTAAATAGAATTAGAAAATTAAAATTAAAAATTAAAAATGGAACATAAAATTGAAAAGTAGAATTGAAAAATAAAATTGAAAATCAAATTTGAAAATGGAAATACAAATTAAAAAATAGAATTGAAAAATAAAATTGTAAATAAAATTAGAAAATTAAAAATTAAAATTGTAAATTAAAAATGGAAATTAAAATTGAAAATTAGAATTGAAAATTAGAATTGAAAAATAAAATTAAAAATCAAATTTGAAAATGGAAATACAAACTGAAAAGTAGAATTGGAAAATAAAGTTGTAAATAGAATTAGAAAATTAAAATTGAAAATTAAAAATGAAAATTAAAATTGAAAAGTAGAATTGAAAAATAAAATTAAAAATAAAATTTGAAAAGTAGAATTAAAAATATAATTGAAAATTAAAAATGAAAATTGAAATGTTAAAGTTAGAATTGAAAAATAACATTTGCAAATTGGAAATTAAAAATTAAAATTGAAAATTAAAAATATAATTGAAAATGACAAATGAAAATTGAAATGTTAAAGTTAGAATTGAAAAATAACATTTGAAAATTGGAAATTAATAATTAAAATTGAGAATTAAAAATGAAATTAAAAATTAAAAATGGAAAATAAAATTGAAAAGTAGAATTGAAAAATAAAATTGAAAATCAAATTTGAAAAATAAAATTGAAAATCAAATTTGAAAATGGAAATACAAATTAAAAAGTAGAATTGAAAAAGAAAATTGTAAATAAAATTAGAAAATTAAAAATTAAAATTGATAATTATAATTGAATGTTGAAAATTAAAATAAATTTCAAATTTATTTTGAATAAGTAAAAAGTTTTTGTTTTTAAATCCAATTACATTACCTGCTTGTTTTTTAATAAAAACTGCAATCATTAGAAGAACGACGAGGACGGGAAGATTAATTTTGCAAAGAACTTCGGAAAATAATTCGATATCGTTGAAAACCATAAAAAGTTTTATTGTTTGAGAGAGATTTATGAAAAGGCTTACAAGAATGAAAATCCCAATTGCCCGATATTTGTGAAAATTTTTCTTACGATAATTTGCATCCGGCCAGATGCCAACAATTCGTAAACTAAATTTACAAATTCGCATCGAATACAACTCGGCTGGAAATTTTAATTATTAAATTAAAACTTTTATCGTGTCACATTTTATTTTTCTTTTAAATAAAATTTTTATTTTGACATAAAAAAAAACTTTTCTTTAAATTTATTTTATTTATTAAAAAAATTTATTTTAAAAGAAATAAAAAGTCTAGTTGGCTCTGAGTGAAATATTTATTATCTCCAAAAGCAGTAACTTAGGAATTTAACCAATTGGGGTTGTCACAAATTTTTTGTAATCGAAAATACATGAATTGAACTAAAACTTTTGTTATTATGTAAAAAAATAGTTTTAAATAGCAAATTTGAAAATTAAGAATGGGAAATTCAAAAAAAGAATTAAATTATTACAAAGAGAATTAAGAATTGAAAAAAAGGAATTAAAAAATGTAGGAAAATGTCAAAATTATGGTATAATTTCGAAAAATAATTGTTTTTAGTTTTCCAAGAGTAAATAATTTTTTATTGTAACCATTAAAGAGGCAGTACTTGAGAATAGAATTTTTCCCCTTTCAGTTTTCTCTCAAGCTTATTTTTGCGAAGACTAAATGTAATTTTTCTCCTTTTATTTTTCTCTCAAGCTTATTTTTGCGAAGACTGAATTTTTTTCAAGATACCTTTTTTACTATCCATTGGAAGTACACGCGATGCAACGTTTTTTAAGCATATAATTCACCTGCCTAAATGTAATCCTATCGATAGACATTTTTTTTCCTACTACGCATGCTCTTTTGGCAAAACTCACTTTGTCCGAGATTTATGCTCAGCACTTATTTACAATCGCTTCAATAAGAATGGTACATTGTATATTTGATAGAAACTAAAAAGTACATTGAATTTTCTGTTCTGATACATTTTTTTTAATTACACACTATTTATTTATATAATTAAAAAAAAGAATTTTAATTCTAAAAGAAAAATCTTATCAGGAAGAGGAGTGTTTGTTCATTTTTAAACTACGATTTACAATTATGAAATAATTTTTCATGTGATTCATAAGTAAGCAATTTCATTAACAAGAGTTATTTAATTTAATTTAATTATTAGTAGTGGATAATTTAATTTACTTATTAATAATATAAATTAAGAAATTAAAATTACAGTTGTAATTATTATTCATCACAACTGTTTATTTCACAGAATAAAAAATACTTTTTCCTCTTATTCAGAACTTGAAGCAAATTGGAATAATTTTTATCTTCCTTTAATTTTACTCTTGTCTGACGAACACTTACTTTTACTACTGGCAACAAAAATTGCAATCATTAAAAACAATCGAGGAGATTTTAAAGTTACTCTTTTGACGATTTTTACTGAAGATACCTTATTAATAATAATACACAGTGAATAAAAATTAAATTCTTTTTATCAGAAGTAATTACAAGATAACATTTACATATTTATATACACACTGAATTAAATTTACAATAATAGAATTTTTTTCTAATTTAATACAATTTGTTGGAGTAAAAGAATATAGAGCTAAATATTTCATTGAGTTTTAATTTAATTTTAACTTCGCAATTTCTCGGTGGTATTGAAGAATATTTATTTTTTACACAGTTTGCTTTCTTTTCATAGCCAAGAGTACTGATAAATATCCTAAAGAATTTTTCATAATCTAAAAGAAAATCGAGAAAGTAAATAAAATTTATTAGACTGATAGATATCGTAAAGAATTTTTCAGAATCTAAAAGAAAATCGTAAAAGTATATAAAATTAATTATTAAAATATCTCATTTTTTATTTATTGAAAAATTTATTTTATTTATTGACTTTAATTATTTTTTCTTACTTATTATTTAATATTTATTAGAATAGATTATATTCAAAAATATTCAATTAATAATATTTTTTACTATTTTATTTATTTTTATTTATTTATATTCATTTTTCATTTTAACTTTATTTATTTGTTGCAAATAATTTATTTACCTTATTAAAAATTTCCAAAGAGAGAGAACAAAATTTCCCCGCTGAAATAATTCCTGGTTTTTTGGCGCGTTCCATCAAAAATAAAATATCTCTCGCATCACTTGATTTTAAATTAAACCATTTGCTTTTATAAGCTGAATTTACTACCTCCGTAGTCTTAAATAATAAATAATTTGTTATTATTTTATTAATATTATTTAATTAATATTAATTAATTAATTAACATTATTTATTATTAATTATTAATAATTTAATCATTAATAACTCCTTATTAATAATTTGAACAGTCTTCTCATAATTTTTTTCTTAAAAATTAATTTTATTTCAATTTTATAACTTTCTTTTGAAATTTTTAATTTTCCGAGTATTTTTCTCTTCCAGATTACAGGATTTATAAGAATTTATACAGAAAAATAGATTTATAAATTTTTAAATATTGGTTACTTTTAATCAGGGCCATTTTATATTTTGTGAAAATATTTTTTTATTTACCATGTATAAATATTTAAAAAAAAATTTATTAACTAACGATAGTTTCTCTATGATATATTATAACTGATCTTACTTGAAATCTTAATTGCTCGGCAAGATGACAGTATATGTAAAAATGTCCCATCATATAAATCAAATATATCACCATGAAAGAAAGGTTAATGATTGGTTGATCATTTGTCGAGTCATTGACTATCTGTTAGAAATAGTGAATAAAAATTAGAAACAGTTTTTACTGTAAAAATTTTTTTATATTATATCCCTAATTTGCTTTTTTTATTTTTTTTAATCATAAAATGTTATAATAAAATGAAAAATATACTAAATAAACAAAATAAATAAAATAAATAATCGAATAAATAATTAAGTAGTAAATAAAAAAAAAATTATCGAATTAATATTAAGTAAATTAGATAAATAATAAAATAAATTTCAAAAAAATTAATTTCAAAAAAATTAATTTTCTTAACTTACACTAATTAATTGATATCCTTGAAGACAAAACTGAATCGAACAAGCGAGCATTTGTGCAAGAAACATTATATTAAATGAATCTTCTATTATTTCAATGTATCTTTAAATAGTAAAAATTTAATTATTGAATAAAAATGTTTTTTTGTTTTCACTTTAAACTAATCAAAAAAATTTTTCAAAATTTTACGAGAATATTCTATACGGAAAAATTAAAAAAAAAAACTAATGAACATTCTACAGAATTTTACTGGAAATATTTAATAAAATTTTCACGTGTATTCTAGTAAATATTATGTAGAAATTTGGTAGATAATAATTTTTCTTAAATAATTATTTATTACTAATATTAATATCTCATGAATTAAATTTTTCTTTTTTTGAATTTCGCGCCAATACAGTTCACTAAATTCCCGTCCAGAGGGCATGAAAGTTCTCTCACAAACGAAATGAAACAAAAAGACTAGCCTGGTGGTTTTATAAAATTATTTCATTTCATTATAAAATTAATATTATTATAAATTAAAATAAAGAAGTATAAATTGCAACTAATTCTTATAAGTGGATAAAATTAGCAAAAAATTAAAATAAGTAAAATCTTATTAATTTAATTAGAGATTAAATAAATTCATAACTACTGAAATAATCGGACGAAAATAAAAAGTAATGTAAAGAAAATAATAATTAATAAATATACCTGTATAAAACTGCGTGCCTTTGAATAATACTTTTAAAATTCTTTCTAAAATGAACAATATTCACAGAATTGATAATTTTTAATTGTAAAATTGCAAATTGTCCTGAAATATGCATGACGAGTACAGCGAAAAATGAATCTATCCCTGTGTATGCACATGTGGCGAGAAACAATGTCAACCATTGTGAACACCACGTCACTTCAAAATTTGGAGTAATAACTGTATCATAAGGAAAATACGAAACAATGAACAATCGAGTTTGATTATTATAACCACTTAGTTTTTGACTGACATTGAAAAATAGTTCTTGAATTAATTTAACATGAAAAGTCCCTTGTGACAATAGAAGGCAAATAATTGATATTTTTTGTGACGTTCGTGCCATTTTCATCATTATTTCCCCTTCTTCCTTTATTCTCGATTCCTTCCAGTCTTGTACTATTGCCGCAACTAGAGGTTTTAAAGCTAAAATGAAAAAAAATATTAATTATTATTATTTAAAAAATATCTAGCTACTTTTTGTCTCACTTTTCGAAACAATTGAATGTTAAAATTCTAATTGAACGAAATTTAATTGTTTCTTCTTGAAATATTTATAATAAATGATAATAAAAGACGATTTTCTGCAATTTCTTGAGATTCAATGTGGAGTTACTGCGCTCCACTTGAGAACGCCAAGGTCGCCGCCAGGTGACAGTTTTGTTTCTTCTTGGAATTTTTGCTGACACCTAGTGGCGACCTTGGCGTTCTCAAGTGGAGAAATTGAACACCAAATATTAAAATATCAGGCAAATGAATTTTAAACATATTTCACTTTATTTTTTATTGTTTTATTATACTATTTTTATTTATATATTTATTTATACATTTATTTATTTTTTATTTATTTATTCATCTATTTATTTATTTTATATTATATTATTTTATATTTAAGTAATAATAATTTTTGAAAATAAGAAGAGAAAAAAAATTTCGTTCATTTAAACATTGGAAAACTTTTTTTTTTAGGAAATTATAAAGAACGCACTTTCTTTATTTCGCCAAAGAACAAAAATCATCATTAGGGCGGCAGCAACGGAAATATCGACAGTGCAAAGAATTTCAATCATTTCATCCAAATTGTTGCGCACCATTAATAATTTTACAGTTTGGGGAATATTTACAAATAGAAAAATGAGAATAATAATAAAAATTGCATGGCAATTGGTGAATAAATTTTCCAGCCTATACGGATCTGGCCATATTCCAAGTAGTTGAAGATTTATTTTACTGATTTTTATAACACGATCGAAAGCTGTTAATTCGATATTCGATTATTAATTTGAAAAATGATATTTACGAAAGAGAAAACAAAAAATAAAAATGATTTTAAATTTTCTTTTTCAATAAAAATTTTAATAAAAATAATTTTCTCTAAATATTTACACTTTTTAAAATTTCTGAGTCTTTTTTCCTCAAAAAATAAAAAAAATTGCTGAATATTTCAATAATTTAATAATAATTGTAAATAATAATTTAAAAATGATTAACAATTTAAATTTCACTATGAAAAGAGGAAAAGTTACTTTATATATTTTTTATTCCTCGACAAAATTAAAATAGAATTTAAATTATGAAAAAAATATTTAAATGTTTGTGTAAAAAAATAAATTTATACAAATCTGAATTTCTTGTACTATTATTATTATTATTATTATTATTATTTTTATTGTTTTATTAATAATAGACGAATAAAAATAATTCCTAATTGATCTGAATTTATAAAATTACTTTCTATACTCTCCATTTGGAGTACACCCAAAGCTCTCTATCATAAGTAATAATAAAAACGATGATAGAAAAAGTTTCGCATATTGCGCGACGCATGCTCTTTAGTATATATAATAAATAGAAGAAAAATTTACCTTCTTTCGAACAGTAACTAATATAATTCAGTGAAGATCAATGTTTCTTGCTGTGATTATAATATATTCTAAATATTAATAACGGAAATAAATAAAAATCGTATATTTGAAAAATTATGTGAATTATTATATTTTATAATATATAATTATATTTGACACAAGTAAAAAATAATTTGTAAGTTTTCCAAAATTGAAAAATATGTATTAAAATTTGCACCACTTTTTTTTTTAGTATTTATTATGAATAACTAAATTATTAATCGTGACTTTTATTTTTTTTTCTTTATTTATAACAAAGCTCGGATTAAATTATAATTTATGAAAACAAATAATTAACTATTTAAATTAGACGGATTATGTATAACATTTATTTGTAGTATTTTCAATTTTCAAAAAAACATTTAATTGTAAAGAACATTTTTTTTCAATCCATTTATTAACTTTCGCTTGATTAGATTCCACTCAAAGTGGGTCAGAAGTTGTGCAAAAAAGTGCAATATAATATTAATAAAATACATTATTTTAGGTTCTTTTTTTAATATACAAAAAGAGGAAACACTAAATCCACTCTGAAAAAGATGCTAGTCTTAGAAGATCGAAAAAAATCAAGCGAAGGTTAAAAGTTTATTAATGTAAAATTATAATATTTTCATTATTGTTTCACTGTTAGTAGCATTGACATGAAGGCAAACGCTCGTTTTATTATCTGAAAATAAATAAATTTTTTAAAATTAAGTTTAGTAAATTAGTAAATTAGTAAATTAATTTTAATTAATTTTATCAATTGATAATTTTAAAAACATTAATTAAACATTTTTAATATAAAATTCTGTTCTTGAAGTTCTAAACGTTAAAATGAATAAAATTTATTTATTTCCTAAATTTAAATTCAAATTATATCAAATATTTGACTTGAAAAATATTTCTTTTAGAATAAACAAATAAAATATAAAGAGTCATAATTTAGGCAAGGGAAAATAATTCTCAATAATTTGTGACGCGATCTGAAGAAAGGGACCTTAGAAGCAAATCACTATAAGGTTATGTTTGTGTTACTTTTTTGCTGATTAAAAGTTTCTTTTCACTTTTTTCAAATTAAAATCAGTGTTTATTAAATATTTTAGTTGTAATCAAAACTGAAACATTAATGATTTTCATTGACAGTTGATTATTTTTTTGTAATTTCATTTAAAAAATTGCAAACATAACCTACAATTTTTTTTTGCTTCTAAGGTCCCTTTCTTCAGATCGCGTCACATTTATTTAAATAAAAATTCGATAAAAATACAATTTTTTTATAATACTTGCAAATAATCCATGAAACAAAAACTTTTTTGCGTAATTGTTTTTTAAATTAATTTATTTCTACATTTTTGTTAATTTTAAAACTTACACTCATAAAAGTCTCGAAGGAAAAGGGGCAAAATTTGCCAGCTGTGATTGTTAACTGATTGTTTGTTCTTAATAATATCATTATTAAATCTCTTGCTTCCGACGCTTTCAAATTGTACCAATCACATTCGTGAACACTATTTTGTATAACTGCATTCTAACATACAAATAATACAAAAAATTATTTAAATTTATTTTACATACTTTTTATTTTCCATATATTAATAATTTAATTATTAATAATAATAATGTTTAATTTTACGGTGATTGTTAATTTTACTTTTTAGTTATCATTTATTGTAACCACACACAAATTAGATTAACGTTCAATTTTTTTACAAAAAAAATTTTTTTCTTTCTGTTTACTTAAATTATTATTAATAATTAATAATAATTATTAATACTTAATAATAATTATTATTAATAATTAAAAATTAAAATAATGATTCTCAACTGTGCGATTTTCTCTACTTACCGTGTTTAACATTTTTTCTCCAATGAAGCAAATAACGTATAAATTTGATAGAATTGTAAAAAAGAAAGTAGCCCAAAAAACAATTTCATAGAGGCTCAATCCCTTTCGAAAAGTGTGAATAAACTACAAAACAAAAGCAATTCAAAATCATTTTTAAAATAATAATTCATAGCTAAAAAAATAAGGGAAATTAAAAAGGATAAATACCATGTAACCTTGTAAACAAATTTCAACAGAAAACATTATCATTTCCGTAAGGAACGCTTTGTTAAATGTTTCTTCAATCGTCTCCGCGAATCTGTAATGTGATAAAATTTCCGAAATCAATTTAACTTTATTTTAAAAACAAAAAAATTTTATAAACAAAAAAAATAATAAAATAATTTTAAGATAACTTTTATCTCTCAGAAAATTATTTGACAAAAATTTTAGACCTGATTAAATGTTCATGTTGCAGGACAATAAATTTCATTTTCGATCGAAATTCATCAAAATTTTGGAATTCATGATTATTAATAATATATTCAATGTCATTTTTCAAAATGACAAATTGTCCATGTAAATGCATAATTAGCATTCCACAGAAGCTAACAAGTCCGCAATAAATAATCGCCGCCATAACGCCAGCGATTAATTGGAAAAACATAATAAAATAATAGGCGGGCACTCTTGACGTTGGACAATATGGAAAATGTGAGAGATACAACCAGCGTCTAGTTTCAGGACTTGAGCGCAAGCTGATGAAACCTTCTTGTAATAAAAATAAAGAAGCAGCCGTCATTGTAAAAGATGAACAATATAGTGTTATAAGTTTTGAAATATTTGCATTTTCCCTCATTGTTCGCAATTCAAAATCACTTTTCTCACGACTCCAATCTTTAATGATTGATTCTATTAATGGTACTAGTGCTGAAACAATTTATTTGTTATTAATCATGGAATTAAAAACTTAATAATGATTGATTTATGTATTTTGGTCCTTGAAGGGCTTATTAGCCCCAGGAGCTTATTTTTTTCTTAAATAAGTAAATAAATAAATAAATAAATAATGAAAAAAATACCTTTTCTACTGCTACACAGAGCGTATAATTTTAATACTCCAATTGTCGATGGAAAAGTGCCTATTGATAGGCATTCAGGCACCAGTTCAAAATCTGGCCAAATTTTGAATACAAAAAGTAATTGAGGAATTGTAATAAGCATTATGACGTTCGATCCAATTAAAAATGCTATAAAATTGGCAAGCCTTGAATCCTGAACATCAGGATTTGGCCATGCGCCAAGTATTCCCATGTGAATTCGATTCCAACTAATTACAAAATGTTCCTTCTGATCTTCAAATACTTAATTTTTATAAAAGAAAGAAATTAAGTTTATCAGTTTTTTTCGATTAAAATTTAAATTAAATTATTTGTTTTATCTAACTTAGTAAAAAAAATTCTTTTCCAAAAATAGTAAAGCTAGATAAAAATTTTAAATATACAAAATTGTAAATTGAAAAGCAAAAAAAAAATAAAAAAAATTAGATAAATTGCTTTCGAAACATTTCATTTCAAATTCATAACGTTTTGGACGTTTTTTTTTTTTTGCTTTAAAAAACAATAAATTTTTGTAAAAATATTTACACTTTTTTATTTCTTTATTGATTTACTTATTTATTTTCTCAAATTGTTCATTTATAATGTGGCTAAAATTTCGAACGTTCAAATAAACGAAATTTTTTCTCACCTCAAGTGTTTTTTGAAAATTACTATATAAAGAAAAAAAATAATTGACATTAAACAAAATTTAGTTTAGAATTAATTTGTTTTAATCTAAAAACTAATTTTTTTGTAAATAAAATACAAATTAGAAGAAGTAAAAAAATATTGTCGTTCATTTGAACGTTCGAAACATGAGAAACATTATTTATATTTAGAAATGATGGGTTTAGAAATTTTTTAAGAATGTTTTCCTACAAAAGTTTATTAAAAATTTGTCTAGAAAAATATTTTTTTTCAAGTCCCTGAAGTTGGCGTTGACAAATATTCTTCACTGGAAATAAAATTTATATGATTTAAATAACCGATTATTTGACTATTATCAAATAAATATTTACCTGAATCAAGTAATTTTTATTTGAATCAATTAAATAGTATTTGTTTCAAATACTGAAATATTTGATTCAAATACAATTTATTTTATTCAAATAAAAATTTTTTGATTCAAGTAAATATTTATTTGATAATTGTCAAATAATCGGTTACTTGAATCAAATAAATTTTTTTCTGTGTTTTAAACAATTAAAAAAATTATTTTTTTATATTCTTTTTTCGGTTCTTTTATTTCTATAATCCTAAAATAATAAATTTTGATAATTAGCTTCGACGCCAACTTCTTGGTTGTTTTTTTCTGAATCGTTTTTCATAAACGTAATGAATTTAAACAAATTTAGAAAAAAGAAGATTATTTAGTTCTGCGTAATTTAAAAAAACAAAATTTAAAACAAATCAATTTTAAGTTGAAATTTTTTTTTGTCACTTTGGTAATTTTTTGTTCACTTTTTCAAATAATGCAATAAAAAAAATAGTATTGTAATAGTAAAATTGGAAAACCGTTTAAATGAGCGAAATACATTTTATTGAAGATATTTTACTAAATTGCTAATCGTAAAAAAAATTTAATTCATTTTTTGGATAGTAAACGCAAAATAATTGCAATAAAAATTTAATTTTTAGGAGAAACAAATAAATTTCCCTCATTTGAACATTCAGAAGTTTAGGATCTAAAATTAGTAAATTATAGAACACTAATAAAAACTCATTTAATTAAAAAATGCAAAGCAAAAATTCAGAGGATAAAATTAAAGCGCTTTACCAGTCTTATTAGACATTGTGAAAATATTGAAATTCTTTTACTATTTTTGAAAGAATATATAAGAAATATTTCTATATAAAACGATTTGTACGAATGTCTGAGAGTAAATAATAGCATTCACCGTTCTTCTTTGTTCACTGTAATTGCGCAGGTTCACTTTTCCTGTACATGATAAAACTTTTTGCATTGATTATAAAAAATTCATTTTCAATGAAGTTTTTTTCAATGTTTTTGCTTTTGAAAAGTATAATGATCTGTCATTAAAAGTAGAGATTTTTCCAGAAAAACCCAAGTCATAATGCTTTGAAAATCTAATATCAGTCTGCAAGCGTTCTGCAAAGAATAACAATCGCTTCGTTGAGATACAATATAAAATCATCAAAATCAAAAAAGTGAAAGTACATTCTTTTATTTGTAAAAAAAATTTGCAACATTTCACTTTTCAGGAATTTTATATTGAAGAGGATTTTATCGAAACTCTATGTCAGATTCGTAAATATCAAAATTAATTGGTAAAATATAACTTCAAAAACTAAGTCTGTGGGTATATTTATGTATTCATTTGTATGTAATTTATAAAATTATTATTATTATTATTATTATTATTATTATTATTATTATTATTAAATTATTATTATTAATTAAATTATAATTTATAGAAACAAAAATTAACTATTTAAGTTAACAGATTGTGTAACATTTATTTTTGTAGTATTTTTCTGAAAAAAACATTTATTTGTAAAGCACATTTTTTTTGGTCAATCCACTTTTGTTCTTTGCTTGACCGGATCCCTCTCATAGTTGGTCACAAAATGAATAAAATATTAATAGAATGTATTATTTTATTTTACTTTTTTTTATTTTTATTCTATTTTTTTTTGCAATACACAAAAAACGAAACACTAAATCCACCCTGGGAAGAGACTAGTCTTAAATCACCTTGCAAAGGTTAAATTTTACTAAGGAGACTTTCTGGTGCAGATTTGATAAAAAAAACCCTACTTTTAAAACTTTTGTAAAAAAAGTTTGATACTTTTGGCAAAAATTCCTCATGGAAAATACAGAGAATAAAAAATGTTAAATTTTAAAAGTTTGTTGTTCAGTTACATTCTCAGGAGAAATGAGAAGGTCTTGGATTTGTGCGATTTTGAGCTTTGTCTAATTTAAAAAAAAGAATCGAATTTTCTTTGTTTTTTTTTTAACATTGATGCAGTACATTTCAAGAAAATTGTTGTATAACTTTTCTTCATTTGCATATTTTTTCAGAAATAGTTTGGGACAGTAATTTTATGATTCTACTGTTGGACATAATTTGAAAGCGAAAAAAAGAAAAAATCGATTTTTTTGAAATCCTCGACAGGAAAGTCCCCTTAATGTAAATTTATTTTTT
The DNA here is from genome assembly GCA_032873175.1 of Leptopilina drosophilae. Classification (NCBI taxonomy): domain Eukaryota; kingdom Metazoa; phylum Arthropoda; class Insecta; order Hymenoptera; family Figitidae; genus Leptopilina; species Leptopilina drosophilae. Next base: position 73,502,904 of record CM065478.1, read on the forward strand.
TCCATTATTCATTTAGTGTTAATAACATTGACATGAACGCAAACGCTCGTTTTAGAATCTGAAAATAAATATTTTGTTTTAAATAGTTGAAATAATAATTTTAATAATTAATAAATGATTAATTATATGAATCAACCTTTTTTTTATTGTAGCATTGGTTTTTTTTATTTACTTTTATTTCTTTATAAATTAATAAACTTACACTCATAAAAGTCTCGAAGGAAAAAATGCAAAATTTGCCAGCTGTGATTGTTAACTGATTGTTTGTTCTTAATAATATCATTATTAAATCTCTTGCTTCCGACGCTTTTAAATTGTACCAATCACATTCGTGAACACTATTTTGTATAACTGCATTCTAACATACAAATAATATGAAAAATTATTTTAATTTATCTAACATACTTTTTATTTTTTTTCGTATTTCTTCATACGGTTCTTCAACATCCACATTTTCAACAGTTAGGGGAGCGTGGGGTAATGGGAGCTTGGGGGTAATGGGAGCTTTTAAATTTCACGCACTTAAAAGCCTTCAAATTCGCTGCAATGTCTAGAAAATCTTCTACAACCTTTGTTTATATCATTCCAAAACAAACGATCACATTCTTGACAAATTTTTAGTAAAGACAAGGGAAAATGTATTTTTTGAGTTTTCGTTGTAAAATGCAAAATATTTCTAAACATCACCATAAGTAGTTAAAATCGTATTATTTAGTTCTGTTTTTTCATTATATTATAGGTGAATATGTGTGGATATGTATACTTGTATAAAAATCGAGATAATAATACAATTTGTTTATGTTTTTATTTTTTTATTCAAATTTTGTCCTGTAAAAATTCTGTGGGGTAATGGGAGAATTAGTGTCAGACCAAAGAATTTTCGTTACTATGTTGCGAATTTCGTTATTTCTTTGAAAATTGTAAAAGATATCACCTTATGAAAAAACTTTTAATTAAAAAATAATTTTTGGTGGGAAAAATGAAAAATTTAATTTTTTTTCAAAAATTTGTTATTCAATTATAATTTAGGAAAAAAATTATTCTAAGTTTAAAGTTTTTGCTTCATTGTAAGTATTAACATTTTTTTATATTAGAAAACAAAAAATATTCCTAAAATATAGAAATTTTTTAAATTTCAAGTGAAAGCTCCCATTACCCCACAAATTAGGTGATCGCAAAAAATGTATTTTTTTTTTGAAAAATTTGTTTTTCCAATTTACTTTCTCTTTTTAAGTTTCTAATTAAACATAATTAAAGATAAATAACAAAATGAGTAGGAAATAACAAAAACAATGTATTATTATAAAGATAAGTAGGTTTTTTAAATAATTTTCCTTAAGGGGCTCCAATTCCCCCACGCTCCCCTAATCTTTAAATCTCAATTTAATTTTGCAGCCTTTTTTTATTTATCCCATTAATTATAACATAGGTCGACAAAATTTTATCAACTGGATGTTGCCAAAAATGTTACAGCCGATTCTTACAGGATTTTGTCCGTAGAATACGAATCTGACCTTGAAAATATTGAATTGGCTCTGATTTTTAATCAACTTACGTTTCAATACGTAAAATATGCACTTTTAACATTTTTTGAACGAATGTAAAATCATAAACCGAAACTGTAAATCTGTCTGCATAGAACCAAATTAAAACATAAATTAAATTTTTTGTTTTTGGATATTAAAGAGCAGTGTTATATTTTTTCAAGATATTCTTAAAAAACCGTAATTTTCAATGTTTTACAAAAATTTGAATAACTTCTAAGATAATAAACGCTTTTTAATAATCTTAAGCTTATTTTAAAGCTCATGTTCTTCGGAATAAGAATTACTTATAGTCATCAACCTGTAATTTTCGTTTCTTGAAATAAGCATGACGTCAAAGTTGGGCAAAAAAATTGTGAAAATTTAAAATACATGTTTTGTACTAAAAACTATTCTAGAACATATATAAAACATGATATGGTATAGATTTTTCAAGAAAATTTAATAAAAAAATAGGTTTGAATTTCAAAAATTATTTTTCTTTTAATAATATTATTTCAAATTTTTTTGAATTTTTTTGTCCAACTTTGACGTCATGCTTATCCCAAGTAAAAAATTACAGGTTAATGCTTATAAGTAATTCTTATTCCGTAGAACACGACCTTTAAAATAAGCCAAAGATTATTAAAAAGCGTTCATTATTTTAGAAGTTATTCAAATTTTTGTAAAACATTGAAAATTACGATTTTTAAGAATATCTTCTAAAAATTTTGGCCAAATGACTTCTATAAGATCTTGTTCTTTTCAACATTTTATCGTCTTTCAAAATATAAACAAAAAATTTTTAGTTTTTTAAATTTTATGTTAACAATTTTTTTTCTTTCCTTTAAAAATGGGTGGACTGACAATTTCGGACGGTACTGTACTCTGTTTTATAAACATATTTAAATCAACAGTACTTTTTACTAGGTAAGGAAATTTTACTAAAAATTATTCTCTCTATGCAGACAGGTTTACTATTCCGGTGTATGATTGTACATTCATTAAAAAAATGCTAAAAATGCGTATTTTGCGTATTGAAACGTAAATTCATTGAAAACTAGAGCCAATTCAACATTTTCAAGGTCAAATTCGTATTCTACGGACAAAATCCTGTAATAATCAGCTTCCATTGGTTATAGGCCACAAAATTTTGTTGGTCTGTGTAATTCATTTTCTCCACACAAAAATTAGATACACTTTGAATTCCTTATTCGTTTATTGTACAAAAAATACATTTTTCCCCTTTACTTACTGTGTTTAACATTTTTTCTCCAATGAAGCAAATAACGAATAAGTTCGATAGAATTGTGAAAACAAAGGAAGTCCAGAATATAGTTTCATATACGGAAAATCCACTTCGAATGTTGTTAATAATCTAGAAGAAATGAAAGATAAAAATTTTTTTCCATACTTTTTTGTAATATAAGACGAAAATATGTAGTAAAATTAAAAATTATAAATACCAAGTAACCTTGTAAACAAAGTTCAACAGAAAACATAGTCATTTCCATAAGGAACGCTTTGTTAAAAGTCTCTTCAATCGTCTCCGCGAATCTGTAATGGAAAACAAATTTTCAAAATATGTGCAAAAAAGAAAAATTTACAAAAATTTAATAATAAAATTATTATTAATATAATTAATTAATTATATTAATAAAATTTCAAACCTGATTAGATGTTCATGTTGCAGCACAATAATTTTCATTTTTGATCGAAATTCGTCAGAATAATGAAATTTTTGATTATTAATAATATCTTTAATATCATTTTTCAAAATAATAAATTGTCCATGTAAATGCATAATTAGCATTCCGCAGAAGCTAACTAATCCACAGTAAATAATCCCGGCCATAACGCCAGCGATGAATTGAAATAGCATGACAAAATAATAGGCAGGTACTTTTGATGCTGGACAATATGGAAAATGAGAGAGATACAGCCACTCTCTATTTTCAGGAGATGAGCGCAAATTGATAAAACCTTTTTGCAATAAAAATAATAAAGTCGCCGTCATTGTAAAAGATGAACAATATAGTGTTATAAGTTTTGAAATATTTGCATTTTCCCTCATTGTTCGCAATTCAAAATCACTTTTCTCACGACTCCAATCTTTAATAATTGCTTCTATTAATGGTACTAGTGCTGAAACAAATTTTATTATTAATTTAGAATTAAAAAATTATTGATATAATGAAAAATACCTTTTCTACTACTACACAGGGCGTACAACTTTAATACTGCAATTGTCGCTGGGAAATTGGCCAAAGACAAACATTCAGGCACTAATTCAAAATCTGGCCAAACTTGGAATAAAAATAGTGTTTGTGGAATTGTCATGAACATTATGACGTTTGTTCCAATTAGAAGTGCTATAAAATTGGCAAGCCTGGAATCTGTAACTTCAGGATTTGGCCAGGCGCCAATTATTCCCAGGTGAATTCGATTCCAACTGATTACAAAATTTTCCTTCTCGTCTTAATAAATTTAATTTATATCAAACAATAGGTGTATTAAATAAACGAATGAAGTTTTTAGATTTTAATTAAAATAAGATTTAAATTGGTATTGTTTAAGAATTAATTTGTCTTATTTATACACTGAAAGAAAATGGTTATTAAAATTTGTAAAAGGTTTTTGAAATTTTGGGAAAAAGTGCAACATACCGAAATTTTGATATAAAAAATACTAAAATTTAAAAAAATTTTTGCGTAATTGAATAAAATTCTTGGTATTTGATATAATTATACTAAATTCCAAATATTTTGTTTTAAGTTTAGTATTTTTTTTATAAAAACTTCAGTTTGTTGCACTTCTTCCCTAAATTGCAAAATACTTTTACAAAATTTAATAAACATTTTTTTTCAGTGTAAGAAAACAATTCTTCTTGATAAATAGTAAACCAGATAAAAATTTTATAGGTTTATATTAAAATTTGAAATTTAAATGACAAAAAATTCTTTAAAAAAATTAGTTCTTCCACGTTGAAACAATTAAATTAAAACACACAACGTTTAGGTTCAACTATGTTTTTTTATAAATCGTTGTTCATAAACTTTGAGAATTTAAACAAATTTTGTGAAAAATCAAAAATGTTCCATTAGTTCTGCACATTTTAATAAAAGAAATTTAAAACAATTCAATTTTAAGTAGAAATTTTTTTTAATTTTGATAATTATTCAGTTCAGTTTTTCAAAAAATGTAATTAAACATTTTATAACTGCAAAATGAAAACAACGACAAAATTGTTTTTTAAAAATTAGGAACATTCGAATGAATGAGCTGCTGTTTTTCTTATACAAATAATTTTGAAAATTACTTCATTTTAAAAATTTTTAGTCCGAAATGAAAAATATTTAAATTTAACATTTATTCAGGATGAATATTAATTTAAAAATTTTAACTATTAAGTTATATAAAATTTGGTTATAAAACTAAAATAAAATATCAAAATAATTGTCTTTCATTTGAAAGTTTAAAATGTTAAGAAAATGAAAATGTTAAGAAACTTGTAAATTGGAGCATACTTGTAAAAAAAAATTAGCTAAATAAAAAATAAATAGATAAAGTCAGTTAAAATTAAAACATTTACCACTCTTATTTGACATTTTGAAAATTTTTAAAAATTTATTAATGTCTTTAATTTAAATTTTTAATAAATTGACAATAATGTGTCGTGAAAAAATTGTGGGAAAATTTTCAAAAATTGTTTACTTCTTTTGAAAGAATATAAGAAGTGTTTCTATATATATAACGATTTGTACGAATGTCTGAGAGTAAATAATATCATTTACCCTTTTTTTCTTTGTTCACTGTAATTGCGCAGGTTCACTTTTCTTCTACATGATAAAACTTTATGCATTGATTATAAAAAATTCATTTTCAATGAAGTTTTTTTCCTTGTTTTTGCTTTTGAAAAGTATAATGACCTGTCATTAAAAGTAGAGATTTTTCCAGAAAAACCCAAGTCATAATGCTTTGAAAATCTAGTATCAGTCTTTGAACGTTCTTCAAAGGATAACAATCTCGTCTTTAAATATAAAATTATCAGAATCACAAAGTGAAATTACATTCTTTTGTGTGTCAAAAATATTTTCAACATTTTACTTATGAGGAATTTTATAGTGAAGAAAATTTTATCGAAACTTTTTGGCAGATTCGTAAGTATCAAAATAACTTCAAAAACTAAGTCTGGGGTATGTTTATGTATTCATTTGTATTTTATGTTTTCTGTATTTTAATATTTTTTCTGTAAAAGTTATTTCTACAGTGTTAATTTAGGAAAATGAAAAATTTGTAACAGTTATTATAAATAATTAAACAAATTTTCAATTTATAAAAGATTTTAATTACTCTCTAAATTTTAATTAGTAAAAATGTTTACTAATTCGAATTAGTGATTGCCTTTTGCTTCTGAATTAGTAAATTTTGCTAATAAACAGTAATTTCTATTTCTACTAAGTTTTTAGTAAAATTTACTAATGACTGACTTTTTGTTTTTGAACTAGTAAATTTGACTAATAAATAGTCATTTCTACTAATTTTTAAGCAAAATTGACTAATTCAAAAGCAAAAAGTCATAGTCAACATTTTGACTAATTCAAATTGAGAGAGTAAATAAGTAAAGAATTTTAATTTATAAAAACTAATAAAATTATTTTATACTTGTAGTAATATGATCCCCAAGTTTTGAACGTTTAAATGAATGAAATATTTTTTATTGAAGATATTTGAATAAATTACTAATCATAAAAATATTTATAAACCAAAATTTAACATTTGCAAACTCAGTAATTAATTTTTTGTATAGTGAAGCAAAATGATTAGAATAAAAATTTAATTTTTGGAAGAAATAAATAAATTTCGTTCATTTGAACGTTCAGAACTTTAGAATCCTGTAGTAATTATAATTAATTAAAATAATTACATTTAGTAATTAATTAAAAAAGAATTTTTTCATTAAAACTAATATATAATTCGCGACTGTTAAATAATAATTTATAAAAAAATAGTTAAATAATTAAGTGGACAGATTATGCAACATTTATTTTTGTAGTATTTAAAAAAAACATTTATTTGTAAAGGTCATTGTTTTTTTTAATCCACTATTGTCCTTCATTTGACCGGATCCCTCTCACAGTTGTACTCAAGATGTGCAAAAGCGCAATAAAATATTAATAGAATGCATTATTTTATTTTATTTTTTGCAATACACAAAAAAGGAAACACTAAATCCACCCTGGGCAGAGACTAGTCTTAAATCACCTTAAAGAAGCAAAGGTTAAATTTTACTAAGGAGACTTTCTGGTGCAGAATTGATAAAAAAAACCCTATTTTTAAAACTTTTATAAAAAAACTTTGATACTTTTGGCAAAAATTCATCGTGGAAAAAAGCGGAGAGTAAAAAATGTTTAATTTTAAAAGTTTCTTGTTTAATTACATTCTCTGGAAAAAAATTGATTCAGTACATTACGAGAAAATTTTTATATCTTTTCTTCATTTGCATATTTTTTCAAAAATATTTTGGAACAGTAATTTTATTATTTTACTATTTGACATAATTTGAAAGCGAAAAAAAGAAAAAATCGTTTTTTTTTAAATCTTTGACAAGAAAGTTCCCTTAGTGTAAATTTATTTTTTATTCCATTATTCATTTAATGTTAATAACATAGACATGAAGGCAAACGCTCGTTTTAGAATCTGAAAATAAATAATTTTTTTACTATAAATTTTAGTTAAAAAAGCATTTAATTGATTCAAATAATCGATTTATTGACAATTATTAAGTTTATTAGTTGGAGAATTCAGAAAAATTAATACATTGAACATTTTTAAATTTTAATTATTAGGTTTGAAATATTTCACTTGAAGAAATCTTAAATATGAAAAATTTGACATGAAGAAATATAATATGGAAAATGTTCGTCATAAAGAATATTTCTTTTAATATAAATATTGAAATAAACAATTTCACGCAGAGAAAATGAAATATATATTGAATTTTGTAAAAGAATTTTACAAATTAGGGAAAAAGTGTGACAAAGTGAAATTTTGATATAGAAAATACTAAAATTCGGAAAAAATAAAGGGACATTTATTATAATTATTTGAAATATGAAAAATATTAGTTAAATTTTGATCTATATTTAGTTTCATATAATTTTTTTTAAGTTTAGTATTTTTTATGGCAAAATTTCGCGTTGTCGCACTATTTCCCCAATTTGTAAAATACTTTTAGAAAATTTAATGTATAGTTTGTTTACGTATAGATTTATTAATTTCTCTACACATGAAAATATTTTTTTTTAACTTATTCAAATAAAACCTAGGTAAAAACAAGAATGTTTGGATAGCTGTCGCAAATAATTAATTATATGAATCAAACACTTTTTTTATTGTACCATTGGTTTTTTTTTATTTATTTTTATTTGTTTATAAATTTATAAACTTACACTCATAAAGGTCTCAAAGGAAAAGGGGCAAAATTTGCCAGCTGTGATTGTTAACTGATTGTTTGTTCTTAATAATATCATTATTAAGTCTCTTGCTTCCGACGCTCTTAAATTGTACCAATCACATTCGTGAACGCTATTTTGTACAACTGCATTCTAATATACAAATAATATAAAAATTATTTTAATTTATTAATTACATTTAATTTTAATTTAATTTTACAGTCTTTGTTAATTTCTCCCGTTAATTATCATTCATTTTTACCGCACACAAAAATTACAAAAATTTGAATTTCTCATTCGTTTATTGTACAAAAAATACATTTTTTCCTTTACTTACTGTGTTTAACATTTTTTCTCCAATGTAGCAAATAACGAATAAGTTCGATAGAATTGTGAAAACAAAGGAAATCCAGAAGAAAGTTTCATATACAGAAAATCCATTTCGAATGTTCTTAATAATCTAGAAGAAATGAAAGATGGAAATTTTTTTCCATATTTTTTTGTAATCTAAAACGAAAATACGTGGTAAAATTAAAAATTATAAATACCATGTAACCTTGTAAACAAAGTTGAAAAGAAAACATCGTCATTTCCATAAGGAACGCTTTGTTAAATGTCTCCTCAATCGTCTCCGCGAATCTGTGATGGGAGAAAATTTTTTCAAATATGTGCATAAATAAAAAGTATTTGAAAAAATTTAATCAGAAAATTATTATTAATATAATTAATTTATTAATTAATAACAATTACGAATAATATAATTAATTACGATTAATATAATTAATTACGATTAATATAATTAATTACGATTAATATAATTAATTACGATTAATATAATTAATTAATTAATAATAATTATTATTATTATTAAAATGTCAAACCTGATTAGATGTTCATGTTGCAGGACAATAATTTTCATTTTTGATCGAAATTCATCAGAATAATGAAATTTTTGATTATTAATAATATCTTTAATATCATTTTTCAAAATGACAAATTGTCCATGTAGGTGCATAATTAGCATTCCGCAGAAGCTAACTAATCCACAGTAAATAACTGCGGACATTATGCCAGCGATTAATTGAAAAAACATAATAAAATAATAGGCGGGCACTCTTGATGTTGGACAATTTGGAAAATGTGAGAGATACAACCACTCTCTATTTTCAGGAGATGAGCGCAAGCTGATGAATCCTTCTTGTGATAAAAATAATGTACAAGCCGTCATTGTAAAAGATGAACAGTAGAGTGTTATAAGTTTTGAAATATTTGCATTTTCTCTCATTGTTCGCAATTCAAAATCACTTTTCTCACGACTCCAATCTTTAATGATTGCTTCTATTAATGGTACTAGTGCTGAAAGAAATTTGATTATTAATTTGGAATTAAAAAATATTGTTATAATGAAAAATACCTTTTCTACTACTACACAGAGCGTATAATTTTAATACTGCAATTGTCGCTGGGAAATTGGCCATTGACAAACATTGAGGCACCAGGTCAAAATCTGGCCAAACTTTGAATACAAATAGCGTTTGTGGAATTGTCAGAAACATTATGACGTCTGCTCCAATTAGAAATGCAATAAAATTGGCAAGCCTGGAATCCGTAACTTCAGGATTTGGCCAGGCGCCAAGTATTCCCATGTGAATTCGATTCCAACTAATTACAAAATGTTCCTTCTCGTCTTAAAAAATTCAGTTTATATCAAACAATAGGTGTATTAAATAAACGAATGAAGTTTTTAGATTTTAATTAAAATAAAATTTAAATTGGTTTTGTTTAAGAATTAATTTGTCTTATTTATACACTGAAAGAAAATGTATATTAAACTTTGTAAAAGTATTTTGTAATTTGGGGAAAAAGTGCAACATACCGAAATTTGGACATGAAAAGTACTAAAATATAAAGAAAATTTATGCGAAATTTAGTAAAGTTATATTAAAATTGAATAAAAAATCTCGACATTTAATATAATTGAAGCGTTTTGTGCAGAAACTGCATAATCCATTTTTTTCGAAAATCACTTTTTTATTGAAAATTTATCTTCAAATGAAGCTTTACAATCTGGTAAAATATTAAATAAGTGACTAAACTCTAAATCTTTAAAAAAAAAAAACAATTAAATTATCATTGTGTGTAAAAAACTTGTGATATTCTTTAATAAATTTAATTTTCTTGTTATATTCTTGACGTGTATTATTAGTAATTTATATTAATCAGTTTGTATTATAAATGAAATTTACTTAAAGAAAGCAAAAACTGATATTGGTGACTTAATTAATTTAAAATTAGAAAATATTGAAAGTTAGTTAAATTTATTCTTAAAACTGGGCTGCAATGATTTAAATCAATTTGATTTAAATCACGATTTAAATCTTGATTTAAATCTTGACATTTAAATCATGATTTCAATAAAAAAAATTGGTTTAACTAAAACTATTAGATATTTTTTTATAGATAAAAATCAAATATTATTCTTATTAAAGCATTTTAAATTAGTATTTTTATTTAAAGTTTTAAATTAAAAAAAGTAAAAAAGAATTATGAATATCAGAATGTAATAATCATTAGTTTTTGTTAATTTGATGGCAGTTATTTGAAGACTAAAAATCAGTATTTTGTAATTGGGACAAGAAAATATATCAGTATTCTGTTAGTTTCTTAAAGTTTTTAAAACAGAAATTTTCATTTTAACAATTTTAACAATTTTTTATAAGCTCCATTATAATTTATATACGTAGTATGTATAAGTGCAGTAAAAATTATATAAAATATTACATATTTGCAATTGATTTTTACCCTCATTTTATAATGACTACTTTATTTTAAGCGCGTTGACCTAAAATTTCATATTTTCTTAATCAAAATGAAGTAGTTTTTGACGTGTTTATCATTAATTTTATAATTTGCAATGTTAAAAAACGAACTTCCTAAAAATAAATATTTAAAAAACAGTATTAAAAAATTGATTTAAATCAAAAAAATTTTATTTAAATAAAAAAATCTGATTTTTTTTATTTTTTTTATAAAAATCATGATTTTTATCAGCCCTGTCTTAAAACAATTTTATTATTTATAAAATATTACAAAAAATTATTCAAATTCAATATTTTATATAAATATTATTAAATATCTATTAAATCTTTGATACTTTACTAGATTCAATAAATTTTCTGTGTTTTTCATTTCATTTTGTGCAGAAACAGCATATTAAATTTCAAAAAATTTTTTTTATGTTTAGTATTTTTTATATCAAAACTTCGGTTTGTTGCACTTCTTCCCTAAATTGCAAAATACTTTTACAAAATTTAATCTACATTTTTCTAGGGTAAGAAAGATAATTATCAGATAAAAATTTTATAGGTTTATAATAAAATCTGAAATTTAAGATTAATCTAAAGTTTTGAACGTTCAAATGAACGAAATATTTTTTATTGAAGATATTTTAATAAATTACTAATCATGAAAAAATTTCAAAACTAAAACTTTACATTTACAAACTCATTAATTAATTTTTTTGTCAGTGACACAAAACAGTTGCAATAAAAATTTAATTTTTACAAGAAATAAATAAATTTCGTTCATTTGAACGTTCAGAACTTTAGGATCTTAATTTAAGTGACAAAAAAGTCTTTAAAAAAATTAGTTCTTAAATGTTGAAACAATTAAATTAAAACACATAACGTTTAGGTTCAACTATGTTTTTTTTATAAATCGTTGTTTATAAACTTTGAGAATTTAAACAAATTTTGTGAAAAATCAAATGTTCCATTAGTTCTGCACATTTTATTAAAAGAAATTTAAAACAATTCAATTTTTAGTAGAAATTTTTTTTAATTTTGATAATTCAGTTCAATTTTTCTAAAAATGCAAGAAAAAATTGTATAGCTGCAAAATTAAAACAATGACAGAAATTGATCTTTAAAAATAAATTAGGAACATTCGCATAAATGAACTGGTGTTTTTTTATATAAATAAGTTTGATGAAGATTAATTTTTAATTTTAACTATGAAATTATGTAAAATTTGGTTATAAAATTAAAATAAAATATCAACATAATTGTCTTTCATTTGAAAGTTTAAAATTTTATGAAAATGAAAATGTTTAGAAATTTTGTAAATTATAGCATACTTGTATAAAAAATTAGCTAAATAAAAAAAATAAATTAATTTAGTTAAAATTAAAACATTTACCACTCTTATTTGACATTTTGAAAATTTTATTAATGTATTAAAATTTTTAATGTGTTTAAATTTTTAATGAATTGACAATTGTTTCGTGAACAAATTCTAGGAAAATTTTTAAAAATTTTTACTATTTTTGAAAGAATGTAAGAAATGTTTCTGTATATATAACGATTTCAACGAATGTCTGAGAGTAAATAATATCATTTACCCTTTTTTCTTTGTTCACTGTTATTGCGCAGGTTCACTTTTCTTCTACGTGATAAAACTTTATGCATTGGTTATTAAAAAATTCATTTTCCATAAAGTTTTATCAATGTGTTTTTGCTTTTGAAAAGAATAATGACCTGTCATTAAAAGTAGAGATTTTTCCATAAACACTTCAATTCATAAGGCTTTGAAAATCTAGTATCAGTCTTTGAACGTTCTTCAAAGGATAACAATCTCGTCTTTAAATATAAAATCATCAGAATCAAAAAAGTTTATTGCATTTTTTTAGTTATCAAAAATTTTTCCAACATTTCACTAATGAGGAATTTTATAGTGAAGAAAATTTTATCGAAACTTTTTGGCAGATTCGTAATTAACAAAATTAATTGGTAATGTATTACTTCCAAAAGTATGAGTATTAAATTTGTTGTTTATATTTTTGTTTTTTAATAATTTTAATTTGTGATTTTTTTTATGTAACTGAATAATAATTTGTAGCAATCAGAAATTAGTAAGTTTGAAAAGAAAACAGTTCTCTAAAATTGTCATCGACACGGAGCGTCGAAAGACTTCTTCTTAAAATTGAAAAAAAACAATCTTTTCGCAGGTTTGATTTAAAATAATTTGCCTAAAAAATAATTTTACTCTAGTCTGTCTGTAGTTAAATTTTTTTATTTATTTATAAATAAAAATTTATTTTGAATAGAAAATTTTATTATAAATAGAATATTTTTTATCTCTTAAAACCCCAAATAATTAATTTTCGACGCTGAACGTCGCGTCGACGCCATTTTCAAAGAACTATGAAAACGTATTTTATAATTTTTTAAAATTATATCTTAATTTTAAGTTAATATTATGGATAATTAAAAAAATTAGGTTGCGTACAAGAAAAAGGTAACAAATAATAAACAATATAAATAGACGCAGATTATTTTACATTTATTTGTAATATTTTTTTAAAGCACATTTATTTTACAAATATGACGTTAAAAAAGCAAGTATTAAATATTTTAAAAAAATTTACTTTTTAAATCCATTTTTAAGGAATTATTAATTATTAATTATTAATATTAAAGTATATTAATGTAAAATTACATTATTTCTTCTGAATTTTGATTTACTGTTAGTAACATCGACATGAATGCAAAAGCTCGTTTTATTATCTGAAAAGAAATACATTTTTTAAAATTTAATTTTAGTTTAAAAAAATGTATTCGATTCGAACAAATGATTTCTTCACTTTTCACAAGTTTATTAATTGATAATTTTTTTCATTGTCAATAGAAAGAAAGAAAAATAAGAAAAAGAGAATATAATAATAATATTTGATATTATGAAATCAAATATTTGACAATAAAATATTAAAATAAAAATAATATTTTATTGCATTAAACAAATTTTTTCATTGATAAACGTTGTGGACTTCTTCGTTAAAAATTAGACAATAGTAGAATAATAAATTTTTTTGAACCAAATATATTTCTTTCAATGTAATATTATTTTTTTATTTATATAAATAAATACAAAAAAATTAAATTATATTAAAATAAATTTTGTTTAAATATAAATTTGTACAATAAATTTAAATACTTACACTCATAAAAGTCTCGAAGGAAAAAGGGCAAAATTTGCCAGCTGTAATTTTCAATAGACTATTCGTCCTTAATAATATCATTATTAAATCTCTTGCTTCCGACGCTTTTAAATTGAACCAATCGCATTGATGAATACTATTTTGTAATATTGTATTCTAACAAATATAAATGATATAAAAATTTATTTCAATTTACTAATTTTACAAAAAAAAATTTTTTTCTTGCATTTTTTTCAAAGCTCAAGTTTTTTTCATTTTTTATAAATATAGTAAAAGTAGTATAATAAAAAAAAATTTTTTCTTAAGAAAATTGCATTCTAACATATAAATAATATAAAAAATTATTTAAATTTATTAATTTATTTTAATTATACTTTAATTTTACAGTCTGTTTTAATTTATCCGGTTAATTATAATTTATTTTTATCGCACACAGAAATTAATTAAACTTTGAATTTCTTATTCGTTTATTGTACAAAAATTCATTTTTTCTCTTTACTTACTGTGTTTAACATTTTTTCTCCAATATAGCAAATAACGAATAAATTTGAAAGAATTGTGAAAACAAAAGAAGTCCAAAAAACAATTTCGTATACGGACAATCCAGTTCGAATGGCGGCAATAATCTAGAATAAATTATAAAAATAAAAAAAAATTAAAAGATTTAATATTAAAATTAAAATATTTAATATTAAAATTAAAATATTTAATATTAAAATTAAAATAAAAGAAATAAAATTAGTAAAATTAAAAATTATAAATACCATGTAACCTTGCAAACAAAGTTCAATAGAAAACATTATCATTTCCATAAGAAACGCTTTGCTAAATGTTTCTTCAATCGTAATCGCAAATCTTTAATTTGACAAAATTTATAAATATTTACGAATTTACGTTAAAATTTATAAGTAGAAAATATATTTAACAAAAATAATAAGTTGTTTGTTAAATATAAAAATTTTTTAAATATTTTTATATATTTAAAATTTTGAATTATTAAAATAAATTATTTCTCCCAAGTTTCGAACGTTCAAATGCGAATTAAATTTTTTTTAAATTCAACCATTAATAAAAATTACTCGACTAAAGTGAAAAAAATTTTAAATAATTTTAAATTTAAAAAAATCGTCATTTACATGAAATGCGAATGAAATATTTTTTATAAGTTCAAATTGTAATAAAAATTACTCGACTGAAATGAAAAATATTTGAAATACTTTTAAATTAAAAAAAAATCGTCACTTCCTTGAACTTTCGAAACTTTAGGGATAATAAATTTATAACTCCATCGAAGAATATCTAAAGGATCTAAAAAAAAAATACAAAAAAAAATGTCAAACCTGTTTAGATGTTCATGTTGCATGACAATAAATTTAATTTTCGATCGAAATTCATCGATATCACAAAATTCATGGGTATTGACGATTTTTTCAATATTATTTTTTAAAATGACAAATTGTCCATGTAAATGCATAATTAGCATTCCACAAAAGCTAATTAATCCACAATAAGTAATTGCAGAAAACATGCCTCCAGTGAATTGGAAAAAAATAATAAAATGATAGGTGGGCGTTTGCGTTGTTCGACAATAGGGAAAATGAGAGAGATACAAATACTGTCTGGTTTCATAATTTTCGCGCAAATTCAAATGCAATTCTTGCAGTAAAAATAATAAAACAGCCGACATTGTGAAAAAGAAACAATATAATGTTATTATTTTCGATACATTTGCATTTTCTCTCATTGTTCGCCATTCAAAATCACTTTTCTCACGACTCCAATCTTTAATTACTGCTGCTATTAATTGTGATAGTGCTGGAAAAAAAATTTATTTATTATACAAAATATAAAATGTTTGGCTTATTAATTATTGAGATTGTAGCAAAATAATTAAAAAGCAGTTATCAAAAACAAATATTTTATTATTATTTTCTATTATTATAATTTTTGTTTATTTTTATTATTTTTAATTATTTTTAATTATTTTTAATTATTTTTAATTATTTTTAATTATTTTTAATTATTTTTAATTATTTTTAATTATTTTTAATTAATTATTATTTTTTTCTTTTATTCCTTTTTCAATTTTTATTTTATTAGTTTCATTTTTATTATTTAAAATTTTTATTTTTGTTATTTTTCCTACTTTTTCTCATTTTTACTTGTTCAATTATTTATTAAATCTAACTATTAATGAAAATGAGAAAATTTGTTAACAATGAAAACATTGAAAATACCTTTTCTATTTCTACACAGTGCGAATAATTTTAATACTGCAATTGTCGCTGGAAAATTGGCCAATGACAAACATTCAGGCACTAGGTGAAAATCTGGCCAAATTTTAAATAGAAAAATTGTCTGCGGTACTGAAATAAATAGTAGGACATTTGATCCAACTAGAAATGATAACAAATTGGAAATCCTTGCATTCTTAATCTCAGGATTTGGCCACGCGCCAATTATTCCCATGTGAATTCGATTCCAACTCAGTACAAAATTTACCTTCTCATCTTGAAAAATTTTATTTTATTACATTAAACAAACAAATCGAGTTTATAGTTTTAAAAATTTTAATTAAAAATATTTTTATACGTTAGAAAAATTAAAAATTAAAAAAAAAATTTTTAAATTAAATTTAAAAATTTTCTGCGTTACAAATAATAATGACAGATAACAAATTTTTAAACACAAAAAAATAAATAAAAATGTAAAATTAAAGTAACAAAAAATATGAAAAGTGAAAAAAATTGAATTTCTTTTGAAACTTTTGACGTTCGTGATCAACGAGTAAAATTTTTTTTTCTTCGATAAAAAAGAATTTTTTTTAATAGAAGAAAATAAAAATAGAAAAAATTGGCGATTATTTAAACGTTTGGAACTTTCAGTGGCATGAGAACGAACAGAATAGAAAAACAAATAAAGAAATAAAAAATTAGTTAAATAAAAAAATTTAATTCAGAGGATGAAAAAAATGATAACAATTACCATTCTTTTTGGACATTTTAAAAAAATTTTTTTTACTATTTTTGAAAGAGTATAAAAAATATTTTTATATTATAACGATTTGTACGAATGACTGAGAGTAAATAAGAGCATTTACCCTTTTTTCCATGATGAATGTAATTGCGCAGGTTCACTTTTCTTTTGTACAAGATAAAACTTTGTACTTTGATTATAAAAAATTCAGTTGCAATAAAGTTTTATCAATGCTTTTGCTTTGCAAAGGAATAATGACCTGTCATTAAAAGTAGATATTTTTCCATAAAGACTCAACTTATAACGCTTTGTCAATCTGGTGTCAGTCTTTAAACGTTTTTCAAAGAATAACAATCTCTTGGCCGAAACACACAAAAATCATCAGGAATCAAAAAGTGAAATAACATTACGAAGTTGAAGTCCGCAACGTTTTTAAAAACGAAAAATAAAAAAAGAGTTTTTTTAAAATAAAATTCATCTCTAATTTTCATGTGCCTTAATTTTTAAGAAGTAAGTTGTTACTAAGGACTCAATTATCAAAAAATAACATTATTTACAATCAAAAATAAAATTATCATCCCATTATTTTTTTGTTTTCGTTTTTAAAAACGTTGTGGACTTCAGCCTCATATAACATTCTTTTATTTGTCCAAAAATATTTGCAACTTTTCACTCAAAGAGTGTTTTATAATATTCAATAAATTTTTTATTGAAAATTAGTGACAGACTCTCGTAATGATGCAAATTTATTGGTAAAATATTACTTCAAAAATTCTCTATGAATTTTTATTTTATATTTTGCTTTATAATGTTTTTTTTTTTCATGTAAGAGTTATTTTTGTAATAGAATTAATTTTCCATTTCGACAAAAATAATTTGTAAAAATCAAAAATTTGAAAATATAAAAAGAAAACGTATTTTTAAATTTTTGTTTCGTTTCTTTTGTAAAAATATATAAAATAATTGTTGATTTCCACAAAAATAATTCGGAAAAATTAGAAAAGAAAATTGGTGTAAGGTAATTTTTTTAAAACTATTCGTCCTAATGTTTTCGTTTATTTTCCTACATTTACAATTAAAAGAAATCTTATTTTCTTTTTTTTTTCTTATGGAAAAAGAAAAAAATACCAAAATTAATTTTTTGATTCGATAAAGTGGATTTAAAAAAAGATTAAGAAATATAAAAACCTTTTTTTGTATTTTTTTACGAATAATCTAAATTAGTTTTTCAGTTCTTAAAAAAACGATTTACAATAAATAAAAAGCAGAAAGAAAAACGTATTTTCTGATTTTTGTATAAAAAAATATCTAAATTATTTTTTAGTTTCTAAGAAAAAGATGAAAAACTTCTAAGTGAACAAATTTAAGAAATGGATGAAATGAAATTAACATTAATGAATAAAAAATTAAATAGAATTAAAAGAATGTCAACAAACAAAAATTGTTGTTACTTTGTCTATTTTTTGCTCTACTTTTAGGTGACATTTTGATTCATAGTCAGTAAGACTGACATGAATGCAAATGCTCTTTTTATTATCTGAAAATAAGTAAATGAATATTATTGTCAATATAGAAAAAAAATGGTAAAATTTTATTATTTAAAAAAATTTTTTTTTAAATGTTTTTACGCACAGCCATAAATGTTTCGTATGAAAAATCAGTAAATTTGCCAGCAGTAATTTTTAGCGGACTATTTGTTCTAATTACTAACATCATTAAGTCTATAGATTCAGTTGCTCTTAAGTTATACCATTTGCTCTTCTGAATTGAACTTCGCAATTTAACACTCTGAAATTTTTATCATTGCAAAAATATAAATAATAAGTATAATAGTAAAATATACTTATGCTTATTTAATTTTAATAATAATGAATATTAAACTATATTTTTAAACTCAACTTTAAAAATATATAAACATTTTTTTTTTTAGAAAAAAACGCTAAAATTTTTTTAAAACTGAAAACAAAATTTTTATTAACTTTTGTGTTTTTTTTCAATACTAAAATTATGTTGTAATATATTGTAATTATAATTTTATATAATTATAACATAAATTACCTATTAAAAAATTATTTTTTTAAAAAAACTGGAAATTAAAAGAAAACGTAATAAATTGTAAAATTACTCGTAATTGATACTTACAGTATTTACTAATTTCTCGCCCAATAAACATATGACGAATAAATTGGACAAAATACAAAAAACAAAAGTCAACCAAAAAATGTATTCGAAAAATGTAATTTTTCTGCTTTTGAAAATTGTCTGAAAAACGCCCAAATTTTATAGGAAAAATTGTCATTTTTTTTTGTTTAATTTGGAAATTTAATTTAATTCTTAATTTTTTGATTGAAAAACAAAATTTAATAAAAATTTGTAAATAAAAAAAAATTCCCCACCAAAAATAGAAAACCTTGAAGACATAATTGAGCTGAAAAAACAAGCATTTCGAGGAGAAATACTTTGTTGAAGGTGTCCTCGATTGTCATTGCAAATCTGTAATAATTAATAACAATAATAATAAATAATTAAAAATTATTCAATTAATTTACTACTTGATGCAAATAAATTTTTTTTTATTTTATGTTTTTTATCTTTCTCATTTTTTTCTTTTATTTTTTCCTTCTTTTTCTTTTTTTCCTATTTCTTTTTTCTTTCTTTTCTTTGTTTTTCTTTTATTTTTTCCTTCTTTTTCATTTTTTTCTATTTCTTTTTCCTTTCTTTTCTCTGTTTTTCTTTTTTAATTTGTTTTATTTTCTTTTATTTTTTTTTATGTTTTTATTTTCCTTTTTTCGTACTCGAAAAAAAATTTTCTTTTCTAACCTGTTGAGATGTTCATGTTGAATGACAAACATTTTGAGTTTCACTCGATATTCAGAGAGAGTTTGAAATTTATGTGTATTTATAAATTCCTCAATGGTGAATTGTAATATTTCAAATTGCCCATGCAAATGTAAAATGAGCATTCCACAGAAACTAATAAGTCCACTGTAAATTAATCCCGAGCAAATGCCGCCAGTAAATTGAAATAGAATAATAAATTCATAAGCCGGACTTTGTGAAGTGTTACACGGAAAATATGAAAGATACAGCCACTGTCTAACTTGATATTTTCCAGTTAAATTAAAAAATGCCTCGGAACTTAAAAATAAAATAACCGACGACATTGTAAAAAGAACGCAATACAATGTGATAATTGTCGAAACATTCGCATTCGAATTCATTATTTTTCTTTCAAATTCACTTCTCTCACGATTCCAGTCCTCGTAAATGGAAACAATTAATTTTCTCAAAGCTGTAATTAAGTGCAAAAAAAAGTTTATTGAACTTCATTTATCAATTTTTAATTTTTTTTTTTAATTACAATTTCTATTTAAATAACAAAATTTAAAACTTGGTAGAAAAAAATTAGTATTTTTTGTTTCTTTACTAGTAATTTTTAATTAAAAATGAACAATACTGCAATTGAATTAAAAAAATGAAAAAAAGAAATAAATAATATAATATTTTAATTATTTACAATTTAATTATTTTATAATAATGAAAAATAAAAAAAATAATATAATAAAAATAAAGAAATGAATTTAAAAAAATATTAGGTAGAAATAGAGTTGAAAATAAAGAAAGAAAAATAAGCAATTGTAATAATAATTAAAACAATAGAAGTAATGATAAAAATAAAAAAAAGAGAAACTAAAAAATAATAGAAGAAAAATTTTTTGAATTACAGGAAATACCTTGTCTATTTTTGCATAGTGCGAATAATTTCATCACTCCAACAGTAACGGGGAAATTTGCAAGTGACAAACTTTCTGAAACAAGATTAAGATCTGGCCAAATTTGAAATAAAAATGCAGTCTGTGGCAATGAAATAAATAACAAAACATTCATTCCAGCTAAAAATGAAATGAAATTTGAAATTCTTCCATCTTTATCGTCGGGTCGTGGCCAAGCTCCAATCACACTCAATTGAATTCGATTCCAAGTGAGCGAAATATTTTCCCTTTTAACTAAACAAAAAATTTTTTTTATCCCGTAAATTTTATTTTATCCTTTATTTTATGAAAAAAGAAAGTAAAAACAGATTTTTAAAAACAATTCTTTCTCTTCTTTGTAAATACAACAAATTTGTAATTTATTTTGTCTCATAATTACTTAAATTATAAAAGATTAATAATACTTAATTATTTTAACAAAACAAAAAATAACTTTTAGTAGATTAGTAAATTTTATTTTTTTATTCATTAAAATATTTATTAAAAATTTATTACAAAAATTTGGAAGTAAAAGTTTAAAATTAAATTCTGTTTGTTAATTTGTTTTGACAATTTACCATTTTTAGAAGTGATTTTAGGAAAAGGAATCATTTTTTTTATTTTTCCCAATTTGATATTATTATGATAAACGAAGAAATGTTAAATGGATTTTATTTCTTTGTAGCGTTTGAGGAGATTGCGCAGGCTTATATGGATGGGATGAAACTTTTCACTTTATATAGTTATTAAAAATTGAATCATATGAAACTTCTGTCAGCGTAAGTTGTGGGCGAAAAAAACTAATGACTATTTATGAAAAAAAAACTCTAACTCTCGTCATATTAAATAAGTTTAACTCTTTTTCATTACATTGGTCAATAATCAGTCTTTGACTGCTCTTCATAAGAGAAGAGTCTCTTTTTTCCATAACAAAAAAATTTAGTTTCATTGTATAAAATTTAAGAAGTTTTTTTTCGATTAAAAAAAACTTTTTTAATCAATGTTAGCTTGGAGGCAAAATTCAATTGTGTTAATGAGAATTTCAACTGAAAGTAACATATTGAATACTTTCTCAATTACATTGACAAATCTACAATACTTGCAAATTGTTAAGAAAAATTATTGAATCTTAAAGAATGAAATTGTTAAAATTATTCAAACAATGAATAAAGAAAAGATTGTAATTAAGTGTGACGTTCTTACAATTTACAACATTTTAAATAAATAAAATTAATTATTTCTTTGCAAATTTTATTACATAATGAATAAATGTTAATCATTTTTTCTCAAATTTTATTGCATTATGAATAATTGTTTATAATTATTTCTTTTTCACAGGTAAGTTGCTATTCACGTGACTATGAGAAAATCGAAGAAAATTTATACGTGAGTCATTTGATTTTCTGCTATTTCTGTTTTTTTGACAATTTCCTTTATTTTAAATTCGCTAATGCTAGATATCAAAAAATTGTATTCTCAAAATTAATAATCAAATTCTTTAAAACGATTTAATTATTAAAAAAAAAATATTCGAAACTCAATTAATTTCAATATCTATAGTATTTTCATAAAACTTTGCAAAAGAATTAATTTAAAAAAAAAATTGACAAAATAATTCAAACTTATTTCGTAAATAATAAAATTTCCACAGGAATTTGATTAATTTAGAAAAGCATTTTCAAAGAAATGAATTATTTTACAAAACTTTTATACAATTTTTCACAATAATTCAATTTCTTTAATGAATTATTATTCATTAAAGTAATTAATTAATACATTCTTCATAGAAATTCAATTTTCTAAGACAATTTTTGATAAAATTCTTACCAAGAATTCAATTATTTTTATAGATAATAAAACTCATCAAAGAATTTTAATTATTTTCAAAAATAACAATTCTTTTCACAGAAAATTAAATTCTTCGTAAATATTTAATACAATTAATTATATTTAAGTTTATAAAAATAAAATAAATCTCTAAATAGTCATCTTTGGATAATATAACTGGAATAAAATTTGCACAACCTTCTTTGCAACATACTCAGATTTCAGTGTAAGAAAAAAAAGAAAAGTAAGTTGAAAATGGTAAAATATATGAAAATTTTTTTTATTACAATGTTAACAGTACAGATAGATAGCCAAGCGAAGTCTTTAGAATCTGTAAAAAATTATTATTTTTATCACATTAATTATCACATATTATTAAATAAATAAATAAATAAATAAAAAATGATAAATTAAAAAAAATTGTTTCAAAAGTGAAAAGAATTAAAATATGCAGTTCAAAAATAAATAACAAAATTCACCAGTAGTAGTCAATATTATTTTCTTAAAATTGATTTTAATAAAGTTAAATAGTTAACAGATATTAATAGTTACTAGAAAAATAATTAATAAATAATTAATTTACTTATGTTTGGAATTTTGTTTAGAAAAAAAACAACGAACCTTGTTAAAAGTATCCAAAGAGATATAGAAGAATTTTCCAGCAGTCAAGAAACACGGCTTTTGGGCTTTCTTCATTAAAAATAGTAAATTTTTTCCATTCGTCGGCTGAAGATCGTACCATTTACTGCTGTAGACTGCATACGCCATTTGGGAACTCTATTATTTATTTAATTTTATGAAAATTATTTTTGAACCTCGCTCTTGTAAGTTAACATTTTTTCTACTTTTTGTTTTAAACTATTATTACTTTCTATATTTTATAATTATTTTATTACTTTTTTTACTCTATTATTATTATTACTTTTTTTACTCTATTACTCATTACTCATTTTTTTTAAACAAACAAGATCCTAAAGTTTTGAACGTTCAAATGAACAAAATTGATTTATTTCTTCTAAAAATTAAATTTTTATTGCAATTATTTTGCTTCACTATCCAAAAAAATTAATTACTGAGTTTGTAAACGTTATATTTTAGTTTATAAATTTTTTTATTATTAGTGATTTATTAAAATACCTTCAATAAAAAATATTTCGTTCATTTGAACGTTCAAAACTTGGGGATCATAAACAAACAAGTAATGAAAATATTTTTTTACGTTTTTAATAATTTTCTATTTCATTGTTGTTAATTTGAATTTCGTAAAAAATATGATGGAAATATTTACGTGATATTTCAATTGTTCGCCAACGGAACAATAAACATAGAACACTGCCAACATGTAAGCAATAAAGACAGTCATAATTGACAATGGAATTAAAGGGAATTCATCTTTACTTTTGCCGATGATCTAAAAATACTTGAAAAATATTAATATCCAAAAATAAATTCTTTAATTTCTAATCGAAAGTTATATTTTTTTTCCCCGAAATAATACGTACAATGTTCAGTTGAAAAGCTTGCAGGCAAAATTCAAGTGTGCTAATGAGAATTTCAACTAAAAGTAACATATTGAATACTTCCTCAATTACAGTGACAAATCTGCAATATTTGCAAATTGTTAAGAAAAATGATTAAATTTTAAAGATTGTAATTGTTAAAATTATTTAAACAATAAATAAAGAAAAGATTGTAATTAAGTGTGTTCTTAAAATTTACATTTTAAATGAATGAAATTTTATTATTATTTATTTATTATTATGTTATGAATTGTTATCTGATGAATGATTTTTAGTAATTGTTTCCTTTTTACAGGTAAGATATCCCATTCAAGTGCCTTATGAGGAATTCGGAGAAAATTTACAGGTAAGTGATTTTATTTTTCTAAATTTTCATTTCCACTACATTAAATTCCCTAATAATAGAAATAAAAAGACTATTCTCAAAAATTAAAATAAAATTCTTTAAAACGATTCAAATAAGACCCTAAAGTTCTGAACGTTCTAATGAACGAAATTTATTTATTTATTCTAAAAATTAAATTTTTATTGCAACTATTTTGTGTTACTATCTAAAAAATTAATTAGTGAGTTTCTAAACGTAAAATTTTGGTTTTTAAATTTTTTTATAATAAGTAATTTATTAAAATATCTTCAATAAAAAATATTTCGTTCATTTGAACGTTAAAAACTTGAGGATAATTTCAAATATTATCATAAAAGAAAATTCGAAATTTTCATAAAATTTCGCTTTTCTTTAAAAAGAAAATTAATAAAATTAATCTAAATATTTTTATAAATAATAACAAATATTTACAGGAATTCAATTAATTTACAATTGTATTTTTGAAAAAATTAATTATTTAACAAATCTTTTACACAACTTTATACAATAAAATAAAATTTTCATGATATTTATTATATTTCGAAAAAGTTAATTATTAAAAACAATTTTTTTTAAATTTTTATGAAGAATTCAATTAATTTTACAAAAATAATATAATTTTTTCACAAAAAATTCAATTCTTTTGAAATATTTTATGAAAATTTTTTGCAATAATTAAATTTTTATAAATAACAAATATCCTTCTCGGGTATTGAATTTTTTTTTGAAAGTTTTTATAAAATCCTTAGCAACTATTCAATTATTTTCATAAATAATGAAATTTATCGCTCAGAATTTCAAATTTTCAATTATTTGTAATAAAATTTTACAGGAATTGCTCAAAAAATATAATTTTTGTAAAGTTTTTATAAAATCCTTAGCAACTATTCAATTATTTTCATAAAAAATTAAATTCATCGTGCAGAATTTCAAATTTTCAATTATTTTTAATAAAATTTTACAGGAATTGCTCAAAAAATTTCATTATTCTTAAATTTCAATTTTTTTAAAAAATGTTTTTTTGAAATTCTTTGGAAGACTTCAATTATTTACAAAAATATTAGAATTTTTTAAAGGAATTCAATTATTTTCAAATATTTTAATAACATTTTTCCAAAGAAATTAATTTTTTAAATACTATTTTAATTTTATTATTAAAAATTTTTTCCACAAAAATGCAATAAAATACAACACAGTTTTATTTTATACAATAGAATAAAATTCAATTATTGTCAAAAATTTTAATAGAATTCTTTTTAGAATTTAATTATTTGAAGAACATTTTTTCCAATTTAATAGTATTCATTAACTTTTATGTTCAGAAAATTTCCAAACAAAATTCAATTATTTTAAGAAATTTTTTATCAAAATCTTCGTAAGAATTCAGTTGTTTCAGAAATAATGAAAATTTCCCAAGAATTCATTTATACAATTTTTTGCGAGAATTAAATTATTAATTTTTAATTACATTCTATGCAAACATTTCATTATTTTCATAAACAATAAAATTGCTCTAAAAAATTAAATTATTTTAAAAAAATTTTTGGTAAAATTTCTTTATATGAATTCAGTAGGAAAAAAAAATTCTTTATATTAATTCAATTCTTTTCATAAATAATAATTTTCTGTAAAGAATTAATTTATTTTTAATAATTTAAATGGCACTTATTTTTTTTTATTTAATTGTTTTGGAAATTATTTGAATCGTTTATTTTTAATTTAATTTAATTTTTAATTTAATTCTTTTTAATTGAATATTAAAAAAATGATAATTTACAACAATTGGAATTTAGAAATTATAAAATGACCTATTTAGATGTTGATGTCTCCGAACAATAACTGCAAATTCCTCTTGAAATTGTGTTTTCCTTTTTTTATTAACAATTTCCTCAATGATATTAATCAAACGCAATTTTAACACTGCAAATTGTCCGCACAGGTGGATTATTAAAATTCCAAAAAATCCGTGTACACCCGCATAGGTGACTGTTGCGAGAAATGTCGTTAAGCACTGCATGAGCCATGTGATTTCAAAAATAGGAGTAAAATTTGTCTCATAGGGAAAATGAGAGACAATAAATAAACGGCGTACTGAATTGCCACTATTATTAAAATTACTCAATTTAGCATCAATAATATTGTAATAAATTTCACCGGCCGTGTGAAATTGAAATGTTCCCTGTGACAATATCAGACAAATTAATGACAATTTCCTTGCAGAATTTGACATTTTTAACATTATCATTCTTTCGTCCTCCGACTTGGAATTATTCCAATCTTCATTTATCGAGGCCACAATTGGCCTTAATTCTTCATATTTGCAAATTCAGAAATTAGAAATAAATTTGTTAATTATAAGAGAAAAATAAATTAAAAGTACACGGGAAAAAATATTTTTTGGCACAGTTGTGAATTTTTGCTGGAATAAGTTTATTAATTGAAGAGAATTAATTGTAACTTGAAAAAACAGAAAATTTTTACGATTTTTTTTTCCGTGTAAATAAAAAAAGTAACTTAAATTGAATTTTGATTTGAATTTTCAATTTTTTGATTCTCTTACCTGACTTATTTTTCTGGATGACATAAATCATGAGAAGAATAATTATTGATGGAAGCTCAACTTTGCAAAGAATGTCAGACATTACGTCAATGTCTCCCCAGATCATAATTAATTTCATTGTTTGCGATAAAATTATGAAGAAACATATGCATATAAAAATAGTGACGACTCGGACAATTGTTAAAAATCCCTCCGATTCGTCGGGCCATATTCCAATAATTTTCAAACTAATCTTACAAATTCTCGTGCAATGATTTGCTGCTATTCAAAATTTAGTTTCATTAATCAACGAATCGACAGTTATTTTAAATTTTAATGATACTATACGAATAATAATAATAATTATAAATTAATTATAATATTTTTAAAAAATAATAATTTTTTATAAATAAAAAAGTAAAGAAAAATTAGAAAGAGAAAAAAAAAGAAATAAAGTCTAATAAAAATTATTTTTTATAGAACTAAGTATTTGTACCAAATATTTAATTATTTATTATGAGTCCTTATTTTTAAGTATACAAAAATTCTCCTACTTGCATTAAATAATTGATTATTTAGCTCATTATGAAAATTTATTTGCAAAAAAATGCATTTAAATAAATCAAAATTTTGACTTAAATGAAAAGTTATTTGAAAACTATAAATATTTCTTTCATTATTATTTTTTTTTGTTTAATATTTTACCTTCTTCGCCGTCCATTGAAGTTATTATAACCCAAAGGTTTTGTTAAGTATAGTAAAAGATATTAAACCCTTCCATGGGAGAAGTTTTTTTTTACTTTGATCGACGCATGCTCTTCTGAATTCACCCTCTTTTTCTGATCATTTAATAATTCATCAATTTGCCAATTGTACGAAACTGTGAGTCCAGTTCTTAAAAAGATTGTTGTTGTTTTGTTAAAATTTATTATTGAACATTGCTATTTTGTTTAGCAGTTGTAATTTTTTGTTTACTAAAATTTAAGTGAGATGTGGCTTTAAATTATTAAAATTGTAAACACACCTTTAGAAATCTTGAAAAATTTTATTAAATAATAATTTTTTTTCTATTTTTTATTTAACCCACTTAAAACTAAAAGAAATGAAAAGAATTAAACTAGTAAAAATTTTTCCTATTGACAATTAGTAGCTGAATTTTTACTAATTCAAATTTAGAGAGAGATTATTTTAACACTAATTTTTAGTCTAATTTTTTTTCTATTTCATTCAGTACCTAATTTAAAATTTCTTCAACTTTTCGGTAACATTTTTAATTTTCAATAAAATTCAATAAAATTCTCTTATTTTATTTAGTAATTTTAAATTTCCACCATTTTTGTAATACAAAATGTTAAAAAAATTTTGTTTTTGTGAAAAGTTTTCGAAAAACTTAGTTTGTTAATTAACCAATAAAAATTTTAACTATTATTTACATTAACAGCCAATTTACTTAAAATTTATCTAACATTTTACTTAAAAAATATCCGAGAGTCTATAATTGTAATTATTATTTAATTTTTAGACGAATATTTTTTGCAAATTTAAAGTTCACTCACAAAATATTATCATAATAATGTATAAGAAATTGAATGTCATTAAAGGAAAAAAAGTTTACAATTTTTTTCTTTGCAAAAAAGACGATATTCGATTAATTTCTTCTTGATGTGTTTATGTGCTTCGAGTGTTTTATAAGAAAAAAAAATTCTACTTATCAGCATCTGTCTTTATAGTGTTAAATTTTTTTTTATAATTAAACACAGGTGAATTGAAAAGTAGTTAATATATAAAATAATACATAGTCAGGAAATTGCACATTCACTTTTTTTTTATTCTGCAACAATTTTTTTATTATTCAATGCATGTTTAAATATTTAAAATAATTTCTTTATGTGTAATTAATAATTATTTAAAAATCTTTTAATAATTTTATAATTATAGTTCTAGATTGCTCTCATCCTCTTGTATAAATATTATAAAATTGCTTATAATCGTTTAGTAATAAATAATAAACTAATATATAATATTACACTGAGAAAACAATATATATATATATATATTGAATTGTTAAATAAATATAATTATTTTTATTACGCAGTCAACAAGAAATTATTTTTGAATTAAGCAATAATTTTGATTCAATAACAGTTGCAGTATAGTTTAATAAATTCAATTATAAAATATGTTTAATTCAAACATAACAACTTATTTTTTAATTGCAAAAAAAAAATTTGCCTCAGTGTGTATATTAATAATAGTTTATTATTACGAATAGTTTTATTACATAATTTATAGAAACAATTATGCATTTATAGAAACAATTATAACATAATAATTATTTATAGAAATAATTATTATGTCCTTTGTATTAAATACAGTGCGCATAGTAAATATTAATTTATAATAGTAGGTACACATTTTTAGCGTGTCACGAAGAAAATGTTTATAATCGACAAAAAAAGAAAAAATAATTTTCTATTCAAAATTTTGTGCTGAAGAATTTTTTTACAACGTTTCATAATCAACAAGTTAAAATAGAAAAAATTATGTAAACGTAAAATATTACGTTCTGAGAGTGAAAAAAAATATTTTTCTCCTCCAGATAATTGCGATGAAACTCTTTCTTCTAACGATGCGTTTATTTTTTTGTGTAATAAATTATTTAAATATAACTGTCAGTGTATATAGAAAAAACAAATTAATCAAGTCCTTGTCAAAAAATACAAATTTCACTTATCGTTTATCACAATGCTGTTACACTTTTTGTTGCATCGTTAAAAATACTGACAAAATAGCAAATGATTTCTTAATTATCTGAAAGCAAATGTTTTCCAATTATTTGTAAAGAATAAATATTATTAATATTATCAGAATTATTCTTATTAAAATAATTATTAAAATTTTTATTAAAATAATAATTAATAATTTCATGAATAATATTTTTGTATTTTATTCCATTTTCTATTTTTATTAATAATTTATTACGAACCATAGCAAAAGTCTCATAAGAAAGTACACAGAATTTTCCAGCAGTTATTTCCAATGGGGTTTCGGTTTTTAAAAATAGCATTATCAAATTTTTTGCATCCAGAGTTTGTAAGTTGTACCATTCACTTCTGTAGACACTGTATTGCAATTTAAAAACCTGAAATTACGAGGGAATATTATATATACAATTTTTTAATTAATTTTTTAATAAATAAAATTTGAGTTAATTAATTATTAATTACTAACTAATTAATTTAGGATAAATTCAATAAATTTATTTATAATTTTCTATTTAATAAAGTTATCGTTATTCAATAAAAAATTATAAATAAACAAAACAATTAAAATAAACAATTGTTGTTTAAACTTACTGCAGTTTTCAACTTTTCCCCAAGATAGCATACAATAAACAAATTTGCTATAATAGTAAAAATATATGCCAGACAGAAGAAAAAATCCAAAAAATTAATAGTATCTTTTCTATGTATAATCTAGGATTAGAAAAAAATGATTAATTTAAAAAAAAGGTAAAGTTAATGTTTATGAAAATAAATTTTTAAGAACTTTATTTTTTAAAACTGTTACGTACCATGAGGTTATAAAATTGCATTGATAATTGCAAAGAATAAAGAATCATTTCCAAAAGAAATAGTTGATTAAAAGTGTTCTCAATTGTTGACGCAAATCTTAAAATTTAAACGTACATTTAAGTTTCGAATCAAGAAAATTTTTTCTTTATTAATAAATAAATAAAGAAATACAGACAAATATTTATTTTTGTAAATATTCTCTTTTTCATATTACATGACAATATGATTTGCAATTTAAAAATAAATAATTATCATTTCATTCGTGATTAATAATAAAAATGCTAAAAATTAATATTATTGTAAAATATTGTAATTGAATATTTATTTACCTATTGAGATCTTCATGTTTTGTGACAATAACTCTCAGTTTCGTTAAAAATTCTTTGGAATTTGCAAAATTCTTTGAATTAACGAGCGACTCAATGTTATGTTCCAAAATGGAAAATTGACCATGAACGTGTAAAATGAGTAGTGAACAAAAACTGAGAATTCCAACGAAAATAGTTGACGAAAAACCGCCGCCAACGCATTGAAAAAAGCACGTTATTTCATAGACGGGAGTTTTTAAAAAGTCATAAGGAAAATAAGCGATATAAAATACTTGTCTTTCGCTTTCAGCACGTTTACTATTTACATAAGATTGTTTAAAAATATGCGAGCCAAATGCTGTGGCTGTGACAAGAAAGCAAGCTACAGAAATTGTTTTTGCGATTTCAGCATCATTCCTCATCAATTCTATTTCCAATTTACTTTTTGAACGATTCCAATCGTCATATATTACAGCAACTAATGACTTTAATTCTAAATAAATGGTTTTAAAAATTAGTTCTTATTTTTTTTTATTATTTAAGTAGGTACATAAATAGAAATTTTTAGTTTTTAGAAAAATTTAATTTAAAAAATTATTATTTTTTATTATTGAAATATTGTTACTGTAAGTTATTTCAAATCATTTTCATCATTTCAATTCAATTATTATTTTCTAAAACTTTTAACTAAATTTCTTCCTTAAATAAATTATTTTTAATAATTTAAAAAAAGTTTTTTTGAAAGTTTTTAAATCAATTTGCTTACATTTAAAATTTTCATTTATTTAAATTGAAACATTTTCAAAATATAATACAAAGTAAAAAAATGTTTTAACAAATAAAGTTCTTTTTCATGATTAAATTATTTTTTGAAAAATTTCGAAATTCGATTATTTTTAATATCTACTGTTTAAACAAAAGATTTCCCAAAGAATTCAATAATTTTTAAAAATTTTTATAAAATTCTTTGCAAACATTAATCTTTCATTCATAATAAATGTATTTCAATAAATAATAAAATTATCTTTTTGAAATCGAATTTTTTAAAAAACAATTTTCAAAAAATTTAAAAAAAATCAATTATTTAAAGAGATTTTTATATTTTTTGCAGGAATTGAAATAGTTACAAAATTTTCATAATTTTTTGGTCGAGAATTCAATAATTTAAAAAATTTTTTTTAAATCCATTGCAAAAATACAATTACTTTTATAAATAATAAATCTCGTTGCAGGATCTCAATAATTTTTAATACATTTTTATATGAATGCCTCAGAAAATTCAATTATTCTTTTAAAAATTTTATTAAAATTCTTCGCAAGAATTCAATAATATTTAATTTAAATATTATATTTAATAAATAAAGCGCTACTCAAGAATTCAATTATTTTAATAAATACTAAAACTATCAGAGATATTCAATTCTTTAAAAACCCAATCTTTATAAAATTTTTCAGAATAAAATCAATTGTTGAAAAAGGTTCTTATGATATTTTTTGCAGGAATTCAATTATTTAAATAAACTTAGATAGAATTTGTTCGTCATTAAAATTTTATAATTATTTTCCATGCAGTTTAAATTTTTTTTAAATTTATTTATTTAAAAAAAATACAATTTAACTTTAAACAAAAATAATTCTACAGAATAAAATTATTGAAAATGGACAATTTTGAAAAATTCCAATTTTCAAAGATTATTATATGAAATCTTTACAAAATTCAATTATTTCTAAGAATTTATTTCGTAACGATTTTAATATTTTATAATTATCTAAGATTTAAACTAAAATTAATTTTTGAATAAATTTTTATTAGATGGTTCTACGAGAATTTTAATATATAAATTCTAAATACAAAAATAAATAATTTATTGAATAGTTGAATATTTTTTAAAATTAAATTCTCATAAGGAATTTTACCAAAAAAATTTTTATATTCTTTCGGCAAATCTTTAAGAATAATGTCATTTTTCGAAAAAATTGATTAAAATTATATTAAAAATAATTACATTTCAACCATTAATTGTATTATTTAATTAAAAAATAATTGAATTTCAAAAAAGAATTTTATTATTTTCGAGAATAATTATATTTTGTGAAAATGTTTATTATTTACAAAAATAATTAAATTATTGCTATCAAATTTATCAAAAATTTGCAAATAATTGAATGTTTGTGAAGTTTTTATTATTTATAAAAAAAATGAAACGTTTTCGTAGAATTTTATCGAGATTTTTTCTGCAACAATTAAATTCTTTTGGAAATTTTTCTTAATACAGTAGATAAATTGAAAATTCGTTATTTCAGAAATTTTTTTTAAAAATTATTAAAATATTGAAAAGAATTTAAATAAAATTTTCTGAAATAATTGAATAAGTGGAAAAGAATTTTATTATTTATGAAAATAATTGAATTCTTGTGATAAATATTGTTGTTTATGAAAATAATTTAATAGTTGGAAGGATCATTTTATATTAATTATAAAGATATTGGAATTTTTTTTAAATTTTCTGAAAATAATTAAATTTTAAAAAAGAATTTTATTATTTATAAAAATAATTGAAGGTTTGACGAGAATTTATTAAAAATTTTGAACAAAATAAATAATAATTTCTTACTATAATTTAGTGAATGTTTACCTTTTCTTCTATTGCGAATAACAATTAATTTCAACAATTCCATTATTATTGGAATATTGGCTAAAGTCAAACTTTCATTGACTACTTCAAAATTTGAGTAGACTTGAAAGAGTAATGCAGTTTGCGGTATTATGTTAGCTACAATCATAATTAATTCACTTATTGTGGTTAAAAATAATGATAAAAGTTCATGTTTTTCATTTGGCTCTGGCCATGCACCGACTATTCCTAAATTCACTCGATTCCACGTGATTAAAAAAGCTTCAACTGGAAAAAATTTACAAGAATAGTAAAAGTAGAAAATTATTGAAAAATTATAATCATCTACTTTTTTGAACATCACTTTTTCTTTTTTCACTTTTTTCTTTTTTAATTTTAGATTTTATATTAAAATTTTATTATAAAATTTTTTTTTGAGAGAAATACAATTTAAATGAATTTATTAATTTAGAATAAATCTTATTTAATGATAATTTTATAAATAAAATAAATAAAATTATTTTTTCAACCTATTGATTAAAAATTTGTTCAAATCTTTTTATTTTGCAAAAACACTATTGAGCAAAAAATAGTTGATTATTTAAAAAGTAAGATTATTTTTTGGAAATATTACCAGGTTTTTTGGTCATTTTAATGTTCGTAAAGTTTCGATTCCTGAAAGTATATAAGTTTAAAGAAACACACGTCCGATGGAATAAAAGAAATTGCGCAGGCTTACAAAACTTTTCACATTACTTTATGAAAAATTCACTCGCCTCATCAGACAATTTCCCATGTATGTGGGAGTTAAAAAAAAGGACTCTTATTTTGCATATTAAATTATTTCAACTCGTTCTTTTTCAATGGCAATTGTTCAGTCTTCATTCGCCTTCTTCTCGAAGAAGATACACATTTTCTTTAAAAATAAAAAAAAAGCTTCCCTCTTGTGTATTAGAATTCAACAAATTTGGATAAGTTGAACGAGAAAAGTTACTTGTGAAATTTATTGATTTTGAAATAAAAATTTATTGAATTTTGAATAGTA
Organism: Leptopilina drosophilae; assembly: GCA_032873175.1. Classification (NCBI taxonomy): domain Eukaryota; kingdom Metazoa; phylum Arthropoda; class Insecta; order Hymenoptera; family Figitidae; genus Leptopilina; species Leptopilina drosophilae. The sequence continues at coordinate 73,537,398 of CM065478.1, forward strand.
TTGAAAGAAAAAACAAAACTTGTTGTTGAACATTTGTGTTCTTATTTCAAAATACATTCATTAACAGTATGTAAATAAAATTCTTAGAAAAAATTCAACAAATTTTTAATAAAATTCTTTCAAACGATACAATTGTTTATAAAAAAAATCTCAAAATTCAATTTTTTTAATATTTAAATATTTATTTTAATAAATAGTTTTCTAGCGAAATTTAATAATTTATTAAAAAAGTTTTAAATATTCTTTGCAAACATTCCATTATTTTAATAAATAATAAAATTATTACAGAAATTCAATTATAACACAATCTTCATAAATTTTTTCATAAAAATTAATTATTAAAAAGATTGTTAATAGAATTGTTCGCAAAAATTTAATTATTTGAAAAAAAAATTATATTTCTTTGCAGGAATTCAATTATTTAAAAAAATTGTAATAAAATTCGTTGCAAGAATTGAATCATTTTTTAATATTTTAATGAAATTCGTAGCAAGAATTTAATTATTTTGATAAATACTAAAAATCTGTTTAGTAGGATTTCAATTATTTTTAATACAATTTTGAATGAATTCCTCGAAAAATGCAATTATCCTTAAAAATTTTATTACAATCCTTCGCAAGAATAAAATAAACGTAATGAAGCTTTTTGCAAGAATTAGGTTACTTTAATACAAAAAATTTACACAGGAATTCAATTATTTAAAAAAATGTTTATGAATTTTTTTGCAAGAACTCAAATTATTTAAAAAATGGTATAACTTTTTTATTAGAATTTTATAATTATTTAAATACATTTTTAATTAAACTTCTTGAAAGAATTCATTTATTTTCTAAAATTTCAATGATCCCCATGAAAAAATAAATAATTTAATAAATAATAAATAATAATTTGAATAATTTTGACAAATAATAATTTGCTCATTAGAATTTTATAATTATTTTAATACATTTTTAATTAAACTTCTTGAAAGAATTCATTTATTTTCAAAAATTTCAATGATTCCCATGGAAAAATAAATAGATATTTAATTATTTATAAATAAAAAATTTTATTTTTATTATTTATAAAAAGCACTTTTTTAAATAAATTTTTACTTTTCCCTCTTTTGCTCTTTTTAAACTAAACTTTTTTTTAAAATTTCATTAGAACAAAATTTAAATACAAAATTTCCATCTTGGGAAAATTTATTTGTTCTGCAGGATTCTTTACTTCGATTTGTTAAGAAAAATAAATTATTATTATTTACAGTATAAAGTTTAATGCATTTAATTGTCACAAGTTTGTTTTCACAATAATTGTTTTTAATACAAACAATCTTCGGTCAGTTATATTATAATAAAAATAACTGCTAAGCATTCATACAATAAAATAAATATATTGGTGATGAAAAAAAAACCAATGAATCATGTTTCGTTTACCAACACTTGTTTTTTTTTGAATGAATAATTCTCGATGAAATTATTTATTTAATATTCAATTATTCATTATGAGTAAAAAAAATTCAAGTATCCTTAAACGTTGCTTTATAAAAGTGCACTCGGCTTATTATTATAATACTTATAAATTAGTTGTTAATAAATATGTACAGTTTTGGCTTAATATTTTCTCTCACATTGAAAATTATTTGTGAATGAAAGAAATTTAAATTCGTGAATTGTGGTATGTGATACATTTTTTTCTTCGATTTTTTAATTTCTCGCACGTAATGAGAAATTAAATAGGAAAAATTGAAAAGTAATTGAAGTCTCTTGAAAAAGTTGGAACAAAATTTTAAGAAAAGTGTTGAGAAATATTTTTAAGAAATATTTACAGAAACATTTTTAAAAAAATATTTTCTTTAAAATAATAAATATTGTCTCGCTAATGATTCGAACGTTTAGTCGAATTTTTTTTTCTTTCTACTTTTATTAGAAAATATTGTGATTTATAGAAATAAAAAATTTTTTTTGACTAAATAAATATATTTAAATATTTTTCTTCTTTCTTTTCAATATTTTTCTTCTTTAAATAGTAAGTTTTAAAAAATATTATAGTTCAGATAAAAATTCGCTTATTTTAAAGTTCAGAACTTTGTGGAAATACGAAATGTTTAATAATATTGGAAAAAATTACTTTCCTAAAATGATAAACGACAATTGTTTTGAATACTTTTTCTACTTTTTTACTTATAAAAAATAAATTAAAATTTAATTTCTAACTGAACAAATTTTTATGTTCAATATTTTTTACTATGAAAGAAGAATTTATCCTGGTATTTTCTATTTCAGACTGTTAAGGTTCAATGAAAAAAGAATTCGCTAATTTGAACGTTCGAAACTTTAGAAAAATATTTAATAATTAAAAAAAACAGTTTTACAAAATATTTAAATGTTAATTTCTAAAAAATATTTTTACAACGAATATTTTACTGTAAAGTTTAGACTGAAAAAAAATTTATTTGCTTCAAATGAACGACTAGTTGGCTATTATCAAATAAATATTTATTTGAATTGAATAATTTTTTATTTAATCAATTAAAATAGTATTTGCTACTAATATAATGAATTTATTGGTTCAAAGTTTCAAACACATTTTATATTTGATTCAAGTTAAAATTACTTGATTCAAGTAATTATTTATTTGAAAATTGCCAAGTAATGGATTATTAAAATCAAATAAATTTTTTTTTAATTTGTTGAGAATTGAAATATTTTAAAGAATATTTTTAGGAAATATTTAAAAAAATATTTTTAGGAAATATTTTAAAGAATATTTTTAGGAAATATTTTAAAGAATATTTTTACGAAATATTTTAAAGAATATTTTTACGAAATATTTCAAAGAATATTTTGGCGAAATATTTCAAAGAACATTTTGACGAAATATTTTAAAGAATATTTTTAGGAAATATTTTAAAGAATATTTTTACGAAATATTTTAAAGAATATTTTTACGAAATATTTTAAAGAATATTCTTAGGAAATATTTTAAAGAATATTCTTAGGAAATATTTTAAAGAATATTTTTAGGAAATATTTTAAAGAATATTTTGACGAAATATTGAAAAATCAATTTCAAAAAAATATTTCCACGAAATAATGAAAAATGAATGTGTGAAGAATATTTAAAAACCATTTTTTTAACCATTTTCTAAAGCACTTCTAACTCCTTTCTTTTTTTTGCAGGTATAACTTGTTGCTGACTCTCATTGACCTGAATTAGTTTCGACACTAATTATTAGAAGACAAAATTACAAGTTTTAAAGAACGTTTCGCTCCATTGACCGAGAGAGCGATTTTCATGAGATGATTGTTTTTGCGATTTTTGATAATTATAAATATATTGAAATGATTGATAATGAGTGCGCTGAGGTAAAAATTAAGAATAGATGACATTTCCTGGCCTGGCCTGCAGGCACACGAATTTCGAACAGTCGTATCTCCTCACGGCCTCCATGACCTCTTCAAAGTGACCAGACACTTGGGCAGCTGCTCCAGGCTGTATTCTGAAAAAAGAAAAAAAAATGAGGTAACACACAATTGAGTTTCTGAATTTAGAAAGCGTTAGGGAAAGCTCTCTCTCTCTCTCTCTCGCTCTCCTCATCTCTGTGATTACTTGATAAAAGGTAATATATGTATAAGAAACGAATTATCTTTAATTAACCTCGATGGCTATCATAAATGACTTTTAAACGTTTCTAATAGTAATGACCGTTACTTTTAATAGCATCGGTAAACACTTGAATTATATACGTTGGTCTTTAAATTAGCACGTGTTAATATTATCGCCTTTGGAGATAATCTCTCTCGCTCTTGCTCTCCGAAAAATTCACTTCATTAAGAAGCTTATTTTAATTGACTAAATGAACTTGCTTTTAGTTCTCAAGGGTTCAAACGAACATCATTTTTCATTTTTCTATCCCCCCTATAGCTCTGGGATTATTATTCCCAATTATTTGTGTACTTTTCATTTGTCTTTCTTGTCCATTCTTTTCTTTTCTTTAGTTTTGGTATTTTTTTAGATTTCATTTCCTTTTTACACATCATTTCATTTTTAGATTTCATTTCTTTTTTAGATTTCATTTCTTTTATTTTATTACTTTTATTTTATTACTTTTTTCCAATATAAATTTTGTTTTCCTTGATTTTCAGAAAAAAATGTTACTCTTTTTCCCTTGAACCTAAAAAATGTTCTGATTCACTTTAAAAATTTATTAGATACAAAAAAACTGTTCCATAACATTTAACGATAAAGTGAAGAAGAAAGAAAAAAAAAATTTTAAATTTAAAAAGAAGGTAAAAATATTTAATAAATTAGTGAAAATTAGAAAGAAGACGAAATAATTTCTTCTGTTTCTAAAGTAATGAATTAATTTCAAGTTATTTGAAAATATCACAAACTTTATTTTTAAATAAATATTTTCATTTATTATTTTTCCATTGAAATTAAAACTCTTTAAAAGATTAAAACCTTTTTGTAATTCAACCACTCGTAAGAATATTATTATAAAACATCTAAAAAATTTTTTCAGAAGAAATCAAAATGTGTAAAAGAAGTTAAATAAAATTCTTAGCAAAAATTCAATTAATTTTCTAAGTAATACAATTTTTCGTGTAAATTTAATTATTTCTGAATATAATTAAAATTGAAAAAGTGTAAAAGAATTTAAATAAAATTCTTAGCAAGAAATCATTTAATTTTATAAATAATACAATTTTTCGTATGAATTCAATTATTTCAAAAAAGTGTTATAAAATTCGTAGTGTAAGAATTCAATTATTTTCCACAGGATTTCCATACAATATTGGATATTTTTAATTAATTCCTCAAAAATGTAATTAATTTTTTAAAAATTTTATTTAAAGAATTCAAATATATTTCAAAAATGATGAAATTCTTCGCTGTAATTCGAAACCATTTTCAAAATCTACTATTTTTATGCAACTATTTAAAAGAATTGAATTTTTTTTAATTGTAATAAAATTCCTTAGAAGAATTCAATTATTTTTATAAATAATAATATTCTAGACAAGATTTCAATTATTTTTATAAATAATAATAATCCTGGCAGAAAGAAAAATAATTGCAAAAAAGAAAGAAATGAAATAAAAATACTTTGCATGAATTTAATTATTTTCCTATGCAATAAAAATTCTTCACAGTATATTAATTATTTTTAATACAATTTTAACTAAATTTTTCGAAAAATGTAATTGTTTTAAAAATTTTTATTACAATTCTTTAAAAGAAATCAATTATTAGAAAGTGTTTAATTAATTATTAGGAAAAAAACTACATATAATTTTCCAAAAAATTAAATTAAACTTTTTAATAAAAATCAATTCGACTGAATTGTTAGTAAAAAATACGAAAAATTCAGATTTTCAAAAAATTTTATTTGAAAACTTTTCAAAACTGAATTATTTCTAAAAATTTCCACTGCAATAATACTTTTAATGTTCAATTTGAAATTTAAATCTATAATTTGAACTGAAATTAATTTTTAAATAAATTTTTATTAGAAAATTCTACGAGAATTTAATTATTTTTCATTAAAAAAATAAATAACATATTAAATGTTTGAATGTTTTTCAAAATTAAATTCTGATACAGAATTTTTTAAACAAATTTTTAAATAATTATTTGAAAAATATTTGACTCATGAAGAATGTTCATTAAAAATTGTAGAAAATAATTTAGTTTTGAAAGATTTACAGTCAAAATTTTTTAGAAATAATTGAATTTCTGAAAATTTAAAATTGTAATCTTTAAAAATACGAATTTTTTATTTTATATGCATTCATGAATGAAATTTAATAGAAATTTTTAGAAAATTATTGAATTTTGGAAAATCGATAATGTCAAATTTTAAAAGTATTTGAATTTCAAAAAATTTTAAAGTAAAATTTAAATAATCTTACTTTTAAATTTGGAATATTATTAAGTATTTTTTAACTAATTCTGAATTAGGAACTGACTATTTGCTTATGATCATGATTTAGTAAATTTTTCTAAAATAAATTATTATAAATTACCAACTATTAGTAGAATTTAGCAATTTAAAATCAAAAAGTCAGTCAGTGATTCAAATTAGTAAACAATTTAACAAATTTTCAAATTTTAAAAGTACTAAATAGTGAAAATTTCAGTAATAGACAGTAAAAATTTCGTTAACAGATATTAAAAAATTTCCAGTTATTTTTTAATTACTTAAGTAGTAATAGATACCTGTTAATTAAGTTACTTTCGTAACTGATTTTTATAAAGTGAAATTTAAAACTGAAATTTAATAAAACTGCGTGAAAACCATTTGACTGAAAATCAATCTCTTTAATAACTCAATTTTTAATCGAAAATCGACTAAAAATTTGTCAAATCAATTTGACTTTCTGTTTTCATTGAAAATACATAAAGTATCTATTGTTTTTGGTGGGGCAAAAAGAATTAAAAACAAAAAATTGTAAGAAAAGACGATTTCGATTTCACTCATACACACATTACTATCAAATAAAATGGAGAGTGCAAAATTTATCCTTTTAAAGTCGTTCATCGAGTTGTTCTTTTCTTCACTGTCTTTTTTTTTCTCTCTATCGTTTTCCTCCATCGCGCTTTAAGGTGTACATTAAGTGAAATTGTGCTAAGAGGTAAAAGTTGAATCAGTCAGTAGGACGTTGAATCGTGCGAGCGAAAGCTAAAAGAAAGTTATGTGTCTCTCTATAGCAAAATAGTATAGAACCATAGCAGTTCTTCTTAAAATCTGCACGTGAATCATATTTTTTCTCCTTCTTCTTCTTCTTCTTCCTTTTTTAGGCGGGAAAAATGGAACTTTGCATATTCCTCTTATCAGTTCAAAACGATACACATAAATCTTTGTGAAAGTGTATCTGGGCAACTTTCATTTACTTCAAATACACGTGTATTATAATCGTGTTATTCTTTTGACTCCAAATATATTGTGTGATGTGGTTTATTTTATGTTTTATTCGGTGTATTTGGGAATTAATTATGCTAAGCACAATTTCAGTCTTTAATTGTGCTGAGCATAATTAATTTTAGTCTTTAATTGTGCTAAGCAAAATTAAATTTAGTCTTTAATTGTACTAAGCAAAATTATTTTCAGTATTTAATCATTTGAGGAATTAAAAGATTTAAAATAATCGCGGAAATTTACTACAACTTGGTTTGGTATTTGATGATTTTGGCCACAGTTTTTTTCAGAATAACAAATTGAGGCAAAAAACGAAACAACATTTTGATTTCTTTTTGTCTCAATTTGATATTCTTAGGAATCCTTAGATTCTTAGATCCAATGGTTTTAAAATCAAGAAAGAAATGTTTTTCGAGTTAAATTCATCTTTAATTTTCATGTGCTATTTGTAACAAACCCAGACGGAAAAGTATCCTTAGGAATCCTTAGATCCAATGGTTTTAAAATAAAAAAAGAAATGTTTTTCAAGTTAAACTCATCTTTAATTTTCATGTGCTATTTGTAACAAACCTAGACGGAAAATATCCTTCGGAATCCTTAGATCCATTGATTTTAAAATCAAAAAAATGTTTCTCAAGTTAAATTCATCTTTAATTTTCCATTTCCTATTGTAACAAACCTACACGAAAAATTAAAGGTGCACACATACTGTACCTTTCGAAAAAATTGTCCAAAAAACAACTTCACTTCATGTAAAACCAATTAGAAATAGTACCAAGTAAATTGAATAGTAAAATTTTTGATGCACCATAAGGTGCAAACCCAACACTTTTCTAGGCATTATCTGTATAATGCCTGGAAAAGTGTTGGGTTTACTTAAATGTTCGTGTTGGTATGACTTAAAAACAACAGCTCAAAAACAACATGATGTTGAAGAAAGAACAAAATAAATTAATGCACTATTTTGAATTGAATTGCAGCCCCGTGGTAAAAGAAGAAAACAGAAAATTAAGAAAAAAGTCTGCTTACAATGATAATAGTGAATCCATCCTCTTCTCCATGAATATAGAAGCGTCTGGACCATTCTCAAGCATGGCATCGCAAAACATTTTTTTGGCACACGGCGTATTCGTCCAATCGCCAGCAATGTGATTGACCTCCGAAACGGCAGCATTCTCTAAATTTTGAAAAGCATCCATTAGTTCTTGATCACTGTCCAAGCTCCTTCTTCTTCTCCTGCTGCCTTCTTCCTTGTCTCGTTTTCTCAAAATTTCGTCAACAACCTCCACCATTTTATCCAGTGCTTCATTATTCTCAACTTTTTCTCCAATTCCTTGTTGTTGTTTTATTCCCAATGGTGTCGAACCATCCTCGACTAATAAGATTGAATTATCCTCCGTTAACGTCTCCTTGCTTTTCGGTATCAAAAGTTCCGTGACGTCAATATTGCCCTTCGCAGGCACATCGATTTCGACAATTTCGGTTATTAGATCCGCACCTTTTCGTTGAAATCTCTTAGTTCGGATGTGGTTCTCCTGACTCTCGGGATTGGCACCAAAAATATCGAGGTCCAGACTGCGTTTTCTTCTCTGATTTTTTCCTAACGGATTCTGTGAGCTTTGCTTCGCTGGTTCGACTTCCTCAAGAAGCAAGTAGACATTTCCATCATCCCCAATGGATGTTGCTTCTGAACCCAACAATTCTCCATTTTCACCGAATTTTGGAAGTGCTTCCAAAGCTCTAGTCTCCTCGACTTCGTTTTCATTTGATCTCTTCAGAACGTCGACATCCAAATACCTTCCCACGGCGACAGCACCAATTCCCAAAGCAGCGCCGGAAGCAACCAAACCCAACGCCGGTATCAAAATGGAAGAACTCGAGGCGACAGTTCCAATTTTCTCCTGCGCCTCTTGACTCTTTGATAAACCGAGATTTTGCGAAATTTTATGCGTCGCCTCAACTAGTGGATCGAAAACAGGTTTCGTGAATTGTGACACTTTCTCCACGCCGGTGGAAAATTGATTCTTCAAATTTTCCGATATCTTTATCCAAAATGGTGTCTCTGGCTTCTTGAGTCCGTAGAAATGCTGATTGGGATAGTAGTTCTTGAGTGTGTAGGAATCGACCAGATTCTTATCGTTCAGGACGTATTTCTTCTTGTGTCGTTGCTCGGTGAATGAATATTGATTTTCGGGAAAATTATCAGGTCGACGTTTTTCATTTTTGAGAATTTTCGCCGGTTGCACGCCCAATTCGGGATGAGCGTATTGGAGAACTGGAGCTCGTGCGCCTGGTTTCATTGTTAGGGGGGCAATCTTTTGACTCTCGGGCGTGTAAATTGGAGAATTTGGAAATGTTGTCACACTCTCGGGATGGAGCATTCGTTTTTGAATTGTTGATGTTCTGTAATTATCGGCTTTGAATTCGTAGTTGTCTGATGATCGTTGATTATCCGTCTGGTAGTTTTTTGGCTCCCATTCGTAGTAGACGTTTCTGTTGTCGTCATTAAAGTTTCTTCCGTATCTAAAAATAGTTGAAAATAATTGTATTTCTTTGTGCATTCTGTTTGTTTAGTTTGAAACAGAAGATTTTTAAAAGGTTCATTTTTTCACTTAGTTTTTTTTGGCTAAACTATTGAATGGATTGAGGTAAAATTTTGCAAACAAGTGTTCAAATATATTGAGGAAGAACAGTGAGTTTATTACTTTAAGTGCATCGGTATGATCTTTAATTAATAAGAAAAAATAAATAAAAATGAAAAATTAAGAGTAGCAAATATTTTAATATCAAATATTGAGTTTCATTTTTTAAAAAGTTAATAAATAAAGAAAATAAATAAAAATACTTCTTGAAACGATGGAAGTTTATAATAGAACCGGAACCATTTAGCAGACGTGAGGGTTCGTTATCATCTATTTTTTTCTCTTTGTTCACAATTCCAGCTGCGTTTGTCATTTCGTAATTTCTCAATTGTTTAAGAATGTACTTGAACTGCATAAATACTTCTCACTATTACGTTATAATTAAATTCCTAACCTTGGCACATTTTGATGAATTTTTAATTATTACAATTTAGAAAAAAACTGTATAAATAATCCTTGACTTATTATGCATAGCATCTGTATTAACGTCGCATTAAAATAATATTTAAATCATCCCAATTTCCATTGTTGCAGTTTCTAGAGAGATTAATATTGTTATTTTCCATTTACAGTATTCTACCAAGATAATATTATTATTTTTCTTCTCTTACCATCATACACATGCAGAAACGGAATATTAAAGGAAGAATCCAAATTTTGTTTAAGAAATAGAATTCTTTATTGAAAAATTTGTACATTATATAATATTTAAGGATATTATTCCCTTTTACCATATTTTCATGCAGAATATAGAAATATTAATTAAACAGTCGAAATTGTTGTAACAATTAGAATTTTTTATTTGGAATTTTTACAGTAATTGTAATTTTGTTATTCCCTTTTACCATCACATGCAGAAATGTTATAATAAGAACAATCGAAATCTTTCGTGGAGAAATTTTCTTTTTTTTAACTCTTTTGTTTGTTAAATAGAAAAATAGAAGTAGAAAACAAATTCATTATAAAAAAGAAGCAGAAAGAGAAATAAAAGAAAAAAAGATGGAAGAAAAAAGAGAAATATTTGAAATACTATAAAAATTGCAATCTGAAAGATTTCGATTTTCGTTGTTAAAGAATAGGCAGCGTTGAAATTAAAATATTAAATATAATACAATTGTTATGTAATAATAATTAATTAATTAGTGATAAATAGATTATTAAAGACAATAAAATAAGTATATGTTACAAATAATATGGTTATAGTTAATATAATATTGAAACTAGTTTGTTAAAAAAGTATAGCTTATAGTATAATAGTATAGTAGAGTATATCATACAAATATTATAGTAATAGTGTATATACTATAATAATAATACTTATACAGGGTGTTCAAAAAGAACAGAAATTAGAATCTGAAAATATTAATATTTTTTTTGTAAGACTTTGGGAGAAAAAACTTGAAACAAAAACAAAAATTTTTTTAAATAGAAACAAAAAACATATTAATAAAATTAAGGCGATAAATAAAAAAATAAGACTATTTCTATAATTTTTCAACACCCGATATAATAACAATAATGTACAAATATGACATAATATTAGTAATATAATATAATATAGTGTTATAAAATAATTTGGTAGAAATATACAAGCCTCTGATTGCTTTACGATATTTTACGACTATTTTAAAAAAATTCGATTTTTCTCAACTGATTTTAATAAAATTATATGACAAAATAATTCAATTTGGAAATACTTTAAATTGTATTTTACAAAAAAAATTGTAATTTGAATTTAGGGGAAATTTTAATTCACAGTATTTTTAAAATGAATGGAATTTTTTAATAATAATATATATTTTCTTTAAAAACTTTAGAATAATTGAAATTTCTAATATTTAAATTGATAATAATCTAATTTTTGACCTACTTTAAGTGGACTGTCTTTATTTTGAAGAATTTAATTTTCAAAAAACTTTCTGCGAATCTTTAAAAATATAATATTTATTCATGTAAGAATTTTAGTTAAAAATTCCAAAAAATAATTGAATTTCAAAAAATTAGCGGTTTAATAAAAATAATTGAATCTCCCAAGTTTTTAAATTGAAATTTTCAAAAATACGAATTATTTAATTTTTTTTATTTTTAAAAATTGAATTATTATAGAACTTTCTTAAAAATTATGAAAAATAATTTATTATTGGAAAATTTTTGCTTTATGGGATGATTGAATAAAATATCTATAAATATTAGTTGAACACAAAAAAATACAAATAAAAATTCAATGTTTTAAAAGACAATTTTTTTTTAAATTAGTTAAAAATAAGATATCGATTATTCGAGAAATTGAATTCTGAACAATCGAATTTAAATTAAACTTCATTTCTTTTTAATTGTCTCTGAAAAAAATATTTTTTCTCGAAATCGAAGAAAATAATTGAAACTTGGAAGTATTTTAAACATAATAGCAATTTTTAGTTATAATTGAATGTCAAAAGGTTCGAAATTTAAATAATTTTACTCTCTAAATTTTTTTATAAGTAAAAATTTTTTCTAAATTAAATCAGTAATTTACTTTTTATGTTTTCATTTGTAAATTTTTTTAATAAGTTAATAGATCTCAATTATTAGTATTTCTCTAATAAAATTGTAGAAACAGAAATTTCTATTTAATATTTATTAGTAAAATTTACTAATTCAAAAGCATAAAGTCATTCGCTGATTAAAAGTAATAAACATTTTTCCAAATTCAAATTTAGAGAGTAAAGTTGTTTAAACTTCAAACTTTTTGAAACTTTACTATTTCTAAACATTGCTACTGTAATTTTTCCAAAATTTAATTATTTTCTACAATTTTTATGGAAACTCTCTTCTGATTCAAGTATTTTTAATAATTTTAAAACATTAATTTAACTGATTCAAATTGAAAATTTTGACACAGTTTTTTTAAGGATATGAAATTGAAACCAAAAAACAATCGAAAGTGTTGCAATCCTTTTGCAATTTAATTATTTATAAAAATTGCTACTTTAAATGTTTTCAAATTTCAATTATTTTCTAAAATTTTTAAGAAAAAGTCTTTTCTGAGTCAATTATTTTCAATAATTTTAACTAAATGAAATTTAGTCACTGTTTTTCCAAGGATATTAAATTGAAACAAAAAAAGGAATCAAAAGTGTTGTAAACCTTTTGAAATTTAATTATTTTATAAAAATTGCAACTTCAAATGTTTCTAAATTTCAATTATTTTCTACAATTTTCAATAAAAATTCTTTTTCAGGTTAATTATTTTGAATAATTTTCTAAAATTAATTGTAACCAATTGGAATTTAGCCACTATTTTTTTTTTTCTAAGGATATGAAATTGAGACAAAAAACGAATTAAAACTGTTGCAAATTAACATTTTGATTCGTTTTTTGTCTCAATTTCACATCCTTAGAAAAACAGTCGCTGAGTAGTTAATGTAAACAAAACCATTGAATTTTTCCAAAAACTTATAAATATTTACAATTCCTAATATTTATTTTCTGAAAATAGTCTTGAAATAGTTGCGTAAAACTGAATGAATTAATTCAATTAGTAAAAATAAAATAGAATTCAACTTTAGAATCATTATATTAAATAACTTTTGCTTCCACAAAATTTTTTTAGTAAAGTCATAACGATTTTCAGTTTTTCTATTTTATTTTTATTTTATTTTCTCTTTTATTTCTTTTCTGAAAATAGTCTTGAAATAGTTGCGTAAAACTGAATGAATTAATTCAATTAGTAATGATAAAAAATTCAACTTTAGAATCATTATATTAAATAACTTTTGCTTCCACAAAATTTTTTTAGTAATTTTTCAGTATTTTTATTTATTTTATTTTCCCCTTTATTTCTTTTTTGAAAATAGTCTTGAAATAGTTTCGTAAAACTGAATGAATTAATTCAATTAGTAAAGATAAAAAATTCAACTTTAGAATCATTATATTAAATAACTTTTGCTTCCACAAAATTTTTTTAGTAAAGTCATAATGATTTTCAGTTTTTTAATTTATTTTTATTTATTTATTTTTATTTTATTTTCCCCTTTATTTCTTTTTTGAAAATAGTCTTGAAATAGTTCCGTAAAACCGAATGAATTAATTCAATTAGTAAAAATAAAGTAGAATTCAACTTTAAAATCATAAATAACTTTTGTCTCGACAAAATTTTTTTTAGTAAAGTCATAATGATTTTTAGTTTTTTTTTAAATTTTCCCCTTTATTTCTTTTTTCAGTCATATTACCTGAGATTAACATCTTCAATGAATTGTTTAAACCTCTGCTTTTCCACGAGATTATCAGAAGTTGAAGAAGATGATGAAGGAGAAGAAGGAGAATGATAAAGTGTCGAGGGATCAACAGTAACTGACATGGCACCTTGTGGTATTAAACGATTATTAATAACTCTCGCATTTCTCCAGGTGTAAATCTTGTCCAACGGATCGTCGGGCTTACGCTCGCCGTGTATCAGTATCACTTGTGTGCCATCCTTTTCGAACGTAATTGTCGGCTGCTTCAATTTTGACTTAACATTCACCTCAGACGTGATTGTCACTTCGGGTGGTACATTTTTGGCGTCACGATTTTTCATCAAATTCTCACCAATATTCGTTCGTCTCAATGGTCGTGGCTCGTGGGGAAAGAAAGCATAGGGCTCGGCTTTCGTTAGCAGCAATCGTGCTTGTTGTTTCTCCTCAGCTACTGGATAATTCAGCTTCTTCTCATCTCTATCGCGAAAATTGCTAATTAACACTAAATTATCCCTGGTGACTTTATTTTCGTTTGGAATCGACTGCCATGTGGGATAGGAATCACTGTTCGAGCTCACTTGATCGTTGGGATGAATTTCGTCAATTGGCTTCCAATTTCCGTAGTGAATTTTTTTTCTATCTTCACTTGTGCCACTGGAATTTTTTGTTATTTCTGATTCATTTTTTTGAACCAGTTGAGAGCGTATCCTTTGGATTTGAGCCACTTCAAGATGACGAACATTGTTATCGTTGTTACTATTAATGGTCCAACTTTTTGGTGTTTGGAATTCATTCTGCTCTTGAGATAATGATGACGATGATGATGATGATGATGATGACGGTGTTTTTAGGGGTTTTGAGTTGTCGAAAATTTGTGGTCTGTCTTTTCTCTTGACAATTAGTGTCGTTAATTTTCCTTCACTGGTGCGAACTTTCAATTCTTCTGTTTCACCAGGAAGACTTCTGGACACTTTTAACATTGTCCTGGTGTAAGTAGGCTTCGGGAGTTCGGAACATTGATAGCCAATGATGCTTGACAAGAAAATTGTCAAGTAAAGTACCTGTAACAAGAAAAAATGAATGAGAATCTCGCTCGTTTCATATTTATTATTATGGTGTTTTTATTTGTTTTTCTCTTTTTGCTTTATTACTTGAAATCTAGAAATGCAGGACAATCTTTTTATGTCATTTAATTTACATTTGTGACGCGATTTGAGAAAATTGTCATCATTATTATTATTACTGTTATTATTGTATTGTTATTTATTTTATACAAATGATTATTGTTACTTTTATTATTATTATTATTGTATTGTTTTCTATTTTATACAAATGATTATTATTAATTTTATTATTATTATTACTATTATTGTATTGTTTTTTATTTTATACAAATAATTATCATAATTTTTAATTTTTATCGTTTTTGGATTAAGTTGATTCAATTCAACTCAATCCGATTCAATTCAATTCAATTCCTGTCAATATAATTCGATTCAAATTGAATTTAATTCATTTTGATCCAAGTCATTTGAATTATCCATTAAAAAGAAAATTTATGTTTTACAATTATTAATTGTAAATTTCCAATGTCTGTAAATTCAATTGGATTCCGTTTAATTCAGTTTAATTTAATTCTAGTCAATTTACGATTTAATTCACTTCAATTTAATTCCATTCAATTTACAATTGAATTCAATTTAGTTTAATACAATTCAATTCACAATTTAATACAATTTAATAATTTAATTTATAATTAAAAATAAAATTTCTCTTTTCTACAATTACTCATTTTCAATGGCTGTGATTTCAATATCATTCAACTTGATTCAATTTAATTCGAGACTAAAAATTTTATTTCTTACTACAAATATTAATTAACATGTTTAATTTAAATTGGTTTACGTTTAAAAAAATAAATGTTTTTTTTTCAATTATTAATTCTTAAGATTTAATTCAATTCGAATAATTTATATTTACGACTAAATTAAAATTTTGTTACAAATATTTATTAATATTCAACGGCTTTTAATTAAATTGAATTGAAATTATTATTTAATTATATAAATCATTTAAATTTACGACAAAATAAAAATTTAGTTACAATTATTTATTCATTTTCAACGGTTTTTAACTGAATTGAATTTAATTCAATTTTGCATTCTATTCAATTTTATTTATTTCAATTCAATTTAATTCCCGACTAAAAAAATTCATACAATTTTTACAAGGAATTTGTGTGACTTTTTTTAATTTTTGCGAAAAAAATTTACAAATATTTTATTGAGACAATAGTTTTTCTTAAAAATTTATTTACAATAAGTTTTGTAAATTTTTTCAAAAATTCGGTTCGTTAAATAATTTTTTAAATAAAATAATAAATTTATTATTCAACACAAATAGAATTTTATCCAATTTGGTATAATTTTTATCATTGGCATACAATTTAGTACCAATGAAATTGATTTAATTTGGTACAATTTTGATCTACTTTAGAACCAGTTTCATCCAATTTAATATAAATTTAATTAAACTTGGTATAAATTTTATTCAATTTGGTACCAATTTTATTGAATTTTATTCAGTTTGGTACCAATTTTATTTACTTTGACTCAATTTGGTACCACTTTTATTTAATATGGTATCAATTTAATCCAAATTAATACCTAATTGACTAAACTTGGTATTAATTTGATCCAATTTGGTTTTAATTTACAATTAGTGCCAATTTGACAAAAAACTGATTTTCTATTCATAACGAATATCTGAATTAAAACAACAAAATAAATGTATTACTTCCCTCTAAAAAATCCGTTTGCCAAAATAAAAAAAATTTTTTTTTTCCCATCCAATTAGCAATTTTAGGTAAGCAATGTAACTATAAGTACCCATAAAATTGGTCCATCGCATAATTACGAACAAAAAGAAAAAAATATTTATTTTTTTCTCAAACACGAGAAATTGTACAATCTTTTTTTCTTGGAACAATTTTCATGAAAAGTACAAACGACTTTCAGTTCAAATATCTTTAACGAAAAAAAAAACATTCATCAAGTACAGTTACCACGCAAAGAAAACGAAAGTTTACTCTCCATCTTTAAACTTTAATTACGAGCACACAGATGACGTGGTTAGAAATGCGAACGATGAAACGTCTAGTTTGAAAACCTGTTTTCGGGGCCTCATGCCTCAAATTCCCTGTTTCCTTATATTTTTATCAACTTTTTTCTCCCCTCGTGCGTAAAAAGCATTTTCATTCTCTATATTTTCACGCACACTCACACGAACAACTTTATTATTAATGATCTATTAAGATTAGAAATATAGAACAGAATTTTAATGATTTGATTTTTTTGTGTTGTTTTCGTTGTTTTTTTTTTCAACTTGTATATAGATTTTGTATGTATTGAACGCGGTAATTATACTAATTACTCAATTTCGAAGAGTTCTAGAAGTTTTTAATGATTTCTTGTTAATTGCAAGTGAATTCGTGTTGATAATTACATGGTAAAGTAAATAAATGTTCATTATTGTGGTTAAAGGAATATTTATTGTGTTTCTGTGTGTGTGTGTGTGTTACAATTTTCTGATGAGAATTCTTTTCGAGATGGTAAATTATAGAGAAAAATTTAGAAGAATTAGAGAGAAAAAAATTTGAGAATATTTTAATTCGTTTTGATATACGCTTCTTGGTTATTGTTAATTACACTATTTTTTCATTTAATTTTTTTCTCTTACTTTCAATCACAATTTGCAAGTTTTTTTAAGAGTAGACTAAATATTTATTAAAAAATAAAATTAATTAACACAATAAAGTATTACTCACTTATAACATTTAATAAAAAATAAAAATACAATAACAATTATATTTACTGTAATTTATAAAAAGAATTATTTGTCTATTTTTCTGTTTAAAAAAATAACAATATAAAAGTATTTTGTTTCCTAATTATAAATTTAATCTTTTTCTAAATTTTAAAAAATTTTCTAAAATTCCAAAAGAATGTAAAATTTTTCTACGCAATTAAAATTTGTTTGTAACACATTTTTTTTCAATTCCTACTTTCGGAAAAAAGATTTTCTAAAAACTAAAATTGATAACCAATTAATTGTTAAAAAATTCTAATTTTTAATTTCTCAAAAATTTAATTTAAAAAATCGATTAATTGTTGTGAAACGTTTCAAAAAAATTATAAAAAATTTTTAATATAAATTGCAAATTATTTCATTTTTCCAGTGTGAAAAATTGCTATCGACAAATCTTTCAAAAATTCTTTTTGAATAATTGTTCTAATTAAGTTTTTGAAATATAAATATAATATTTTTAACATAAATTGCAAATTATTTCAATTTTTCTAGTGTGAAAAATAACTATCGACAAATCTTTCAAAAATTCATTTTAAATAATTGTTCTAATTCAATTTTTGAAATATACAATTAAAAAGGTTTGGAATCATTGAAATTTTGTAAAATTTAATCAATTTTTTTCTAGTATTATTAAATACAATTTTTGAAAATCAACTTTTTTCAAGAAATTTAATTGCAAATTTTCTGAAAATAAGTGAATTCTCAAAAAAATGTAATAAAAACTTTTCAAGTTGAAATTTATGAAAATAAAAATGAATTAAAACTAGCTTCTAAAAAATAATATTACATTTCTTTAACAGTAATTCTTTGAATTGTTTCATTATAAATTTTTAAAATCCAATTATTTTCAATATTTTCAGAAAAAATATATTCGAAAATTCAAATGCATTGTAACAATTTTTAATTAAAATTCTTCAAAAAATTACTTCGTTTTTTTTAATTATACAAAAATTCTTTTAAGAAATCCAATTATTTTCGAAGAATTATTTTAGAATATTTTTAGAAAACTAATTCTTTCACGGTAAATCGTTAGGTATTAAAATAAGACCAAAAAGGATTAAAATAATCCAATTTAGTGTTATTTTAATCCATTTTGGTGTTATTTTAATACCTAACGATTTACCGTGTTAGAATTGTTTCTAAAGATTTACTTCAACAGATTAATATATTTTTAAAACATTATGTCAAATTTCATATATTTTTGACCAAAATAATTTTAACATAATTCAATTGTTTTAAAAAGATGTTATCAAATTTTAATTATTGTAAAAATATTTTACTAAAATTTTATTGTTTGGCAATTTTTCAATTTTAATTAATATCAATTTAATTTTTAATCACTTGCTTCAGGAAATTTTTGCTTTTCGCAAAGTTGAGAAAAACCAAAAATTTTGTTAATTAATTTCTTCTTTCAGAAAAAAATGTTTTTTTACAAATTAAAATTTATAAATATTTCAGTTCGTTTCAAGCTAAAGCAGAAACAGTAAATGCAAAAAAAATGCAAAATGTACAAATATGTAAAGATGGAGCGAAAAATATAGTTACATGCAAACTTTTCAAATATTTATAGAAAAAAGATAATAAATATACGAACGTTGTGAAAAATTAATATATAATACTAGTAATATTTTTAATATCCAGTAAAAAGTGCATCATTAAATAATACAGAAGCAATTTTCCCTCAACGATTGTTCAGATTATAAAAATAATTGAATTTTTTAACGAAAAAAGTTTTTAATTTCAAAAAATAAATTTTTTTCTTAAATTTTTAATTGTACGGAGATGAAAAAGAAAAAAATGAAAATACAGAAACACGTAATTCTTAAAATGAGTTATAATCTTATAATAACTTGGTAATTTTTTATCCAGAACTTTTTTCGAATCCAATCGTAGACTTGAAATAAATATCTCTTCACAGTAGAAACGTAAGGAAGAAATAAAATTCTTAAAATCGAATTATAACGATGCGGTAATTCCGTAATAAAAGATCACATAATTCAAAAAAAATTATATACCAGAAAAAAGTGGTCACAGACAGAAAGGGTCCTCATATTATATATATATGTAATAAAAGAAATCCTTTTTTTCTTTTTCCTTATTCAGAATTTCTAAATCGTTTTCGGTGAGAAAAAAAGGGTCGCGCCGATTCATATGCTAATTGAGACACGTTTGTATGCATTTTGTTGGAGGAAAAAATGCATATTCAAGATCTTTTTGTAAAGTGCATAAATTTTTGGTCATTTCAGTGTCTGTTTCTGTCTCTCTGTGTGTGTATTGCATTTGTCGCGCTGTATAAGATTTAAAAATTACGCTCAGCACGTGAAATGTTTTTTAAAAAGATTTTCGAAAGTCGGCCTTGCTTATAATATGTTATAGGCAAAAGGGGGTTTAACGCACAACAATTTTTTTCAATCCATTTTCAATTTCAACTCGCGTCCAATGAATTACAATGAATGTACTCTTAATTATTTTTATGTAATAATACTTATTCGTAATACAAAACAATAATTACAGAATTTGTAATTGTATTGTGAAGAACTAAAATATATTATTAAAATTAAAAAAATAGATTACAATTGCAATTTAGTGTTTTTTAATTATTATATTTTTTATTCTTTTAAAAAATTTAATTAGTTATGCTAATTAGTTATGTTATTTAATTAGTTATTTTTTTCAATCCATTTTCAATTTCAACTATTTCTATTTCATATATTATTATTGCTAGGTTATGCTAAATATTTTACTTTTTCGTCATTTCGTGCTTTAAACTCTTTTTAGTTTTTAATAATCTCCAAGTTTTGAACGTTCAAATAAACGATATATTTTTTTATGAAAATATTTTAATAAATTACTAATCATAAAAAAATTTAATAACTAAACTTTTACGTTTACAAACTCAGTAATTAATTTTTTGGATAGTGAAGTAAAATAATTGCAATAAAAATTTAAGTTTTAGAAGAAATAAATAAATTTTGTCCATTTGAATGTTCAGAACTTTAGGATCTTAGTTTTTAACTATTTTTTGTTTTTTACTGTTTTCTTTTTTTACAATCTTTACTATTTCTACCATCTACTATATTTTTACTATCTTTAATATTTTATTACTATTATTTATTACTATCATTTATTATTATTATTATTATTATTATTATTATTATTATTATTATTATTATTATTATTATTATTATTATTATTATTATTATTATTATTATTATTATTATTATTATTATTATTATTATTATTATTTATTTATTATTATTATTTATTATTATTTTATATTTTTATAATGTTCAGTAAATTTTTACCCACATTATTCATATTTTATAACAAAATAAAAGCAGAAACTTTCTTAAATATCTTTTATTTATTAAATTAGAAATCAATTTGTCTATTATTGAATGAAAATTATTGGCTATTAGATTCGACATATATTTGTAAAAATCAATTGAACACACATGACGTGTATTTTTATTTTTAATTCATTCGAAGAATTGTGATTTGAGTGAAGTCGCCTGTGAAATAGATAGCGGACATCCGATTAATTGTAATTGTTACTTGGATAACGTAGAAAGTCACCCGACGAGCTAATTTGCGACTACATCATCATATTTTCTTTCCCAATTCCGATATATTATAAAGAATTCCAGTAATTTCTAATAAGCGATTAAATTTCTCCTGAGCGTTACTGTGTTCGAGCTTCACTATATATAAGATGACTAATCACTGATTATTATTATTAACTCTTTCTCTCTCAATATATATATATATATATATATATACGTATATAAATGTCCGCATATAAACTTGTGTCTTTCCATATATATGTGTGTGCAATTCATTCAAGTGTTCCTCAATTTCTACGGCAAATATTGTCTCTCCAGTGCGTTGATACACGTTAGGAATATTAATTTTGCACCGCCAAAAGAATTTTTAATTGTATAAAGAAAAAAATTGTGAAATTCAAGTATTTTCCAAAAAAAAAAAATTTTTAATAGAATTCTTGGGAAAATTTTGATTAATTTCTATGTTTACAAATTTTCCTTTCATTTGATGAAATTTCTCATATCTAGTATTTTCATGTAATTTCCGTAAAGAATTGAATTATTTTAACAAATTTTAATTAAATTCTAGTCAAACATTTAATTATCTTCATAAATAATGACATTTTTTTTACGTTGGTGAAGTTCACAACGTTTATAGTCAACGATTTATGAAAAAAAATATTTCTTTAAGCAAATTTTTATAAATTTTTCAACAGAAAATAATTGTAATAATAGTAATAAGAGTACGTTTATTTTTTTTTAAATAATTATTTATAAAAATAAAATTTGTAAACATAAATTTTTATTCTTTTTGATGGGAAAATAATTATTTTCTTTTAATCGTTGATCATAAACGTTGCGAACTTCACCGGCATTTTTTTTTAAATTCAATTATTTACAAATTTTTTTTATAATTTTCATCGCAATAATTTTTTTTAAATAATAAAATATCTTTAAGGGATTTAATTATTTTCATAACTAATAATACTCATTGCAGAATTTCGATTACTTTTTTTTAAACAATTTGAATCAAATTTATCGAAAAATGTAATTATTCTTAAAAATTCTATTAAAATTCGTCGAAAAAAATCAATTTTTTAATAAGTTATTTAGTGTTGTATTCAATTAATTGAATTTTCGTGGAAAAATAATGAAAATTTCAAGAAAATTCAATTATTTACAATTTTTTTTTAATTTCTTAGCAATAATTCCATTATTTTCATAAATTAATAAATTTTTTTTACAGAAATTCAAGTATTTTTCTAAAAAATTTTATTTTTTATTTAGGATTTCAATTATTTGAATCATTTATATAATAGAAAATTCTTATTCCAAATTCAATTTTATTTTCACAAATTTTTTTTAAATTCTTAGCAAAATTTCAATTCTTTTCAAAAATTTTCTTGAATTGAATGATTTTTTAAGTCAATTTTAAGAAAATTTTGCAAAATAATTGAATTATTATAAATTTATAAAATCGTAAAATTTAGATTACTTTTTTTAAAAACAATTTGAATCGAATTTCTCGAAAAATATGCCTAATTATTCTTAAAAAGCAAATTAAAATTCGTCAAAATAATTCAGTAATTTAAATAACTTTGTTGACAAAATTCTCTATGAGATTACAGTTTTTTGAAATAACATTCCATTATTCAAAAAAATAATTTATTTTTCTACTTAAATAATTGAATTTAAAAATTCGTAAACTTTTCTAATTAAAATTCGTTTGAAAATTAATTTTAGTTATATTATTAGGTAATAAGTGAACAATAAATAAATTTAAGCCTGAATTTTTTAGAAAGTTTAGTTACAAACGCTAAAAAAATTGAATATTGGAGAAATTTAATTATTTTCAAAA
This sequence comes from Leptopilina drosophilae, assembly GCA_032873175.1. Taxonomy (NCBI): domain Eukaryota; kingdom Metazoa; phylum Arthropoda; class Insecta; order Hymenoptera; family Figitidae; genus Leptopilina; species Leptopilina drosophilae. Next base: position 73,560,432 of record CM065478.1, read on the forward strand.
GTACTAAAATTATTTCAAAAGTCGATTATTGTTAAAAGTAATTATAATAACATTTCTTCTTTGAAATTCAATTGCTTTAAAAAATTTTAATAGAATTCTTGGTAATTATTTTCACAAATTTTCCTCATAATTCAATGATTTTCAATATTTACTATTTTAATTAAACTTGCCTAAAGAATTCAATCATTAACAAATTTTTTTTAACAAAATACGCAAATATTTAATTATTTTCATAAATAATAAAAATTTCACAAGAAATAAAATATTTAAACCCATTTTTAAAGAAATTCTATTCGAACATTTAATTATTTTCATAAATAATAAATTTTTTGTCAGGAATTCAATTATTTACAAATTTTTTATAAATTTCTTCGCAATAGTAATTCCATTGTTTCTATAAATAGTAAAATTTTATTAATTAATTATTTTCATAAATAATACGACTCTTTTAAGAAATTCAATTATTTTAGTCGAATTCCTTCGAAAGGTTCAATTATTCCTAAAAATTGTATTAAACTTGGTCAAAAGAATTCAATTATTTAAAAATTTGTCGCTAAAATTCTGTAAGGGAATTTAATTATGAAGAGACATTTAATTGTTCATTAAATTATTATTAATGTTTCGTATTTAAATAATTTAATTCTCATAGAATTTTTTATTAAAAGTTTGTTTTAAAAAACATTTTTTGGGAAATTTTAGACAATAATTGAGTATTAAAATAATTAGAGCGTGAATTTTTAGAAATATAATTGAATTTTAAAAAGGTTTCAAATTAAATTCTTTGAAAATCTGAATGTTCCGTACATTCCTTACGTTTAACTAACAATTCTGTAGAGTTAATTTTTTTAAGTTTAGTTGAATTTTTTTAAATTATATTTGAAGTATTTATTTTCTAATTTATGTTTAATTGAAGAATTTCCGAATAATAGAAATTTTCGGTAGAATTGAATTTTTAATAAATAGATTTAAAAATTGTCTAATAAGAACTTTTTCAAGTATTATTGATAGTAATTAATTTAGAGAAGAATTTTAGTTAAAAATTCTAGAAAATAATAATTGAATCGAAATGAAGAATAATTGCGACAAATAAATTGTGATATGACAAAGAATATGATTTATGAAGAATTTCGAATGGTTGTTTCTATTGTTTAAAATTCAGAGTAAAATATTCAAAGACCGCCGGTTGTTGTTCTTCTTTCAATCGATATATACAAATGTGTTAATGACTTTTGAAAATGACGGCTAAGAATAAGATATACGCATACTTGGAATAAGTGATGCTTTAATCGAGTCCAACTTGAGAAAATCATACCAGCTCGTGGAGAAACTTAATATAAGTTTAACAACTTTAATACTCAATTATTATGAGTTAAAAGAAACGTTCTACATTTAAATAAAATGAAAGTCGTCATACTTTTAACTTCGATTACCATGTGATATGCTTCAATGAAAGTTTTATTTCATTATTCTCCATCAGTTCATTTCTTAATTACCAAGCGGTAATTAGTCAAGAGTTTGGAATTCTTTTCGATAAATTATGCGTATATAAATTTTCATATTAAAATATTTATCTGTCATATTTCTCTACTGAATTTCAGTGGAAATCCTATTTCTTATAAGTAAATAACTGAAATATTTTTTTCAGGAAAAAGTTTTCTTATTTCGTCAGTGTGAAATCACTGCTTCAAATTTGAACCAAAGATGATTGATTTTAATTTTTTCGAATTGCGTTTTTTTTATGCAAACTCGAATTATGCGACAACCAAACATTTTTTTTAATTAAAAAATTTTTTAATAAAAAGTCAATTATTTCGTTGAATGGAACAATTTGTTTTTATATTATTAATAATGAATCAACTACATTATCAATTTAGACAGACTAGCATCAATTATCAAAATATTCTCAATTTAACTCTCTAAATATAAATTAGAAAATTTTATCAACAAATTAGTGGAAATTAATATATTCAATACTAAAATTCACTAATTCGATAGCAAAAAATCCGTGACTAATTCGAATTAGTAAACTTTTTTTCTTTTTACAAATTCAAATTTTGAGAGAAAGTCAAAATTTTTTTAAACTGCAAAAATACCTTCAAGTAAAAATTGTAAGCAAATAACTTTTTTTTGAAACTACGATAATTTTGGGACTAAAACAATGAAAAGTAGACAAAACGGTCGGGAAAAATTAAGAAGGTAAAATTTAATTTACCAACAATTTTGATTATAAATAAACAAAACATTTCCCCCAGAGAAACGAATATTAAAATTTCAGACTAAAGACCTTAAATAATTTGGAAAAATTCGAGAAAAATTGAGGCTAAATTATCACATAAGTAACGACCGACGAAAATAAGAACATAATTAACATAAGTGAAAGCAAAAACAATAGAAAAGAAAGTATCTTTTTTCAGTAATTTTTCAAATAGCACAAAATGGCCCACAAGACAATTGAATGCCTATGAATTATGTCTCGAGAAAAAGTTGAGGAAAAAATCTCAAGAAACATATTGAATATTCAAAAGAAACATATTTTTTCCATTTCGTTTTTTTTTCAAGATGAAATATCGAAATTGCATAAGTGAAATATAGGTAAATGACACTTATGTACAAATGAATACAAGTCGTAAAAAAATATAAATGACAAAATGAATTTCGACTTGAGAAAAAAAAAATTTCTTCCGTATACCACAAAACGTTACTGAATTTATTTCACGCGTTATAATTAGCAAGTGAAATGGAACGACATGCTTTCTCAAAGCGATGACATGGAAAGTTTATAATCATACGATGTGATGGTGGATCTTCACATAATATAAATTTTTTTATTATATATATATGCAATTTAATTTGTTTTCCTCGTTTTTTTATGCAAGTTCGTCTCACTCCCAGTCATTGGATGTGACATTTTTTTTAATATTTGTTTTTTTTAAAGATATCAAATTTTGAGACACGGAAAAAAAAATTTATTTGACACAAATAAACAATTATTTGATAATTTAAATTTTGACAATAATTTTTTTTATGAGTATAATTGACTTTTTTGACAAGAATTTTATTACTTTGAAAATCATTGAATTTTGGGAGAAGAATTTTTTATTTCTAAAGAGAAATTAAAATTTTCATAAGAATTTTTTTTAAAATTTATAAACATAATTGATTTTCTGCAAACAATTTTATTACTTTTGAAAACAATTGAATTACACAGAAGAATTTTTTTATTTCTACAGATAATGACAATTTTGATAAGAATTTATTTTCAAATTTATGAGCATAATTAATTTTTTGACAAGAGTTTTATTAGTTTGAAAATAATTGAATTTCGCAGAAGAATTTTTTATTTCATAAGATAATTGAAATTTTGATTTTAATTTTTTTTAAATTATGAATACAGTTGTTTTTTTTAAAGAATTTTATTACTTTTGAAAGTAATTGAATTTCTGACAACTATTTCTGACTTTTTCTATAAATTTAATTTTTTCAGTGTTTTTTCTAAAATTCTTCTATAAATCCATTGTTTTTAATAATTAATTAAATATAATCTAAACAAAATAAATAATTACTGAAAAATTAAAAATTTTAACATTTTTCAAAGACATTTCAATTCATCATTTTTAATTTTATTACTTTTGAAAATAATTGAATTTCGGCAACTATTTCTGACTTTCTCCAAAATTCCATTTTTTTACTGTTCTTTTCTAAAATTCTCCTATAAATCCATTGTTTTTAATAATTAATTAAATATAATCTAAACAAAATAAATAATTACTGAAAAATAAAATATTTTAACATTTTTCAAAGACATTTCAATTCATCATTTTTTCTAATTTTAATTTATACTATAAATCAAATTAATAAGCAGCAGAATTTTGTATAATAGAATAACATTTTTCCAAATTAAAAAATCACTTGACAGTTAGCCGACATTTTGAAAAAAATTAACTATACTGAAGAAAAAATTATTTTATTCAAATAACCGATCAATTGACTACTATCATTTAAATATTTAATTGAATCAAAAAATATTTATTGGAGTGCTATAAAATCGTATTTTCTCCAAATACTAAAATTCTTATTTCCATAAAATTCAACTGAAATTATTATTCAAAAACCATTTAATTGACTACCAACAAATATTATTTAATTCAAGTAAATATTCAATTGATAATAGTAAATTAATCGGTTATTTGAATCAAATAAATTTTTTTATCGTATGTCATTTATTTGTTTTAAAATAAAATTTTACGCGATTTAAATAAAGAATAAAACTTTCATTTTAACGAAAAAATAATATAATTATTATTTTAACATAATTATTTTTATTTAAACCAAAAAAAATTTATTTGAAACAAAAAAAAGTCTAGTTGGCACTTCGAATAAAAGTTCCAACAAAAAATTTTTATAGTTACCAAAAATTGCAGTTATTTTGAATTAACTCGAAAAACAATTTTAGAAATAATTATTTTTTATTATTTAAGGAATAATTATTTATTATTATTATTATTATTATTATTATTCAATTATTTATTTAAATACCGTTTCCTTGACTTAAATAAAAATTACTTGGTTTAAGTAAATATTTAATTGATAATAGTCAGTTAATCCGTGATTATAATCAAACAAATTGTTTTTACAGTCAACAAAATTTAATAAATAAAATACTAATTATAAAATCTAATTCAAACACCGAAAAGAATCAAATTATGAATTGAAAACCATAATTTTATTAGTACATACTCGAATGAAATAAATTTCATCTAAATAAAAATTTGTCTCTGGATGTCAGTAGACAACTGAAATCGATTATTTGAAGCAAATAAAAAATTTTTTTCCACGCACACGGAAATAATGGCAGTGAAAGCTTCTTCATTAAATATACAAGACTCCTCTTGTCTGTTTGATGAGAAAAAAATTAAAATCGCGTAACTATGCATATTGTGAATATGCTGGTAGGCACAGAACACATAACAGGAGTTGTTGCAACTAAAGAAGCATATCCTGATGACATTAATGACATCGTAAGTTTTTTGATGACACCAGTCTGCTCTCGTTGGACACGCATCGCATATGTGTATATTCGTGTATATTTGTGTGTGTATAGAGAATTACGAATTACGCAAAATTACTCCCCCGGAAATTTCCGGTCATCACATAATGCGACATATACCCGATCTATGTCACATATAAACTTTACGCTCCAAAAAATCGGACAGCATTTAATTGTATACACTATAATTAAAGTTGATCCAGTTGCTTTTCTCTAAAATGTCGGCGCACTGACGAGTGATTTTTTTTTTTTAATTTGGAAAAATTGTTTTCTATTACAGGCAATTTTGTTGTTTGTTAACCCTCGTACGGTTTTATCATTTTTCAATTTTATACAGGATGTAAATTTATAATTTTGTTAAAATTATTTTTGACTACTTCAATTTAATTTTTATATTAAAATTATTATTAATTAATATTATTTTCTTTAATATTATTATTAATTAATGTTATTTTCTTTAATACTATTATTAATTAATGTTATTTTCTTTAATATTATTATTAATTAATGTTATTTTCTTTAATATTATTATTATTTGATATTCTTTTATTTATATGACTCTAGAATTAATTTTTTTAAATAAATAAATAAATAAAAGAATTAATAAAGAAAGAAAAATAATTAAATTTTTTTGAAGAAATTTAATAATTCAAATTCTACAGAAATTAGTTGCATTTTTTAATATTAAAATTAAATATTAAAAATAATGGATTTCTAGAAGAATTTTAGTTAAAAATACTAAAAATAATTTAATCTTGGACAAGTTACAAAAGTTTTCAGAAATTCAATTATTTTTAAATGTAACAAAATCCTACGCATTCATTCATTATGTTCAATAACTAATAAAAATTTTCATCAATTTTAATGATCTTTAATTCTTAATAAATAATAAAACTCTTTTTTAAAATCTCAGAATTTTCAAAAATTTTAATAAAATTCTTCGCATGAATTTAATTATTTTCATCAATAATTTTAATTTTTAATAGGTTTAACAATTATTTTTAATTCAATTTTAATTTTTAACTGAAATTATCAAAAAATATTCCTTATTTTAAAAACTTTTTGCCAAAATTCAATTACATTTCACAAATAGAAATAATAAAATTCTTCACTGAACTTCAAATATTTTTAAAGTATACAATTTTAATAAAATTTTTCCAAAGAATTGAATTATTTCAAAAAAAAATTTTTACTACAATTCTACTGTTAATTTTTTTAAATTTTTATTAGCAGTTTCATTTCATTTTCATAAATTAATAATAAAATACTTTTAAAAAAATCAATTATTTTCATAATTAATAAAACTCATCGCAAAAATTCAATTATTTTCAAAAGTAATAAAATTCTTCACAGAAATTCAATTACTATGGTAACAAAATTTTTTAATCTCGTAAAAATATCAATTTTCTTCATAAATAATAAAATTTCAAAAATATAAGAAAAGTTCTGTTTAAATTTTAATTATTTTCAAACATTTCAATAAAATTCTCATAAAAATTTCAATTTTCTTTAAAAATAATGCAATTATTCTCCAAAATTAAATTATTTTCATAAATAATAAAAATTTCACCGAAATTCAATTATTTATAAATTTTTTTAATAAATTTTTTCGCAATAATTCAATTATTTTCGTAAATAATAAAATTTTGTAGGGAGATTCAATTATTTTTATAATTAATAATAAAAATCACAGAGTTTTATTTATTTTCAATACAATTGTAATCGATTTTTCTGAACAAACTAATTATACTTTAAAATTTTATTAAAATTAGTCAAATAAATTTCATTATTCAAAAATTTTTTTTGATAAAATTAAATATTAGAATTCATTTTTAACAAACATTTAAATATTCATTAAATTATTTATTTCTGTATTTAAATAATTGAATTCTCGTAGAATTTTCTAATAATAAATTGATTTAAAAATCAATTTCTGTTAAAATTTTAGATATTAATTGAATATTAGAACCATTCTAGTATGAATTTCTAGAAATAATTGAATTTTGAGAAGGTTTGAAACTAAAATCTCAAAAAAGGTGAATGTTTCATACTTTACATATTAAAAATTCTGTAAAATAAAGTTTTTTTGTAAAATTTTAAAACTTTAATTTGAAATTTCAATTTTTCAAATTTTATTAAAAATTGTTTAAAGTTTGTAGTTTGTAATTTACATTTAATCTGAATTATTTAATTTGAATGTTTTCTGTTTGATACGTTTAACTAACAATTAACTCTACAGAGATAATTTTTTTTTGAGTTTAGTTAAATTTTTTTAAATTATATTTGAAGTTTTTATTTTCTAATTTATATTTAATTGAAGAATTTCTGAATAATTGAAATTTTTGGTAAAATTGATATGTAAACAAATGTATTTGAAAATTCTTAAAGATTTAAAAAAAAAATTAATAAATATAACTGATTATTCAGACAAATAATAAGAGATGAGAATAGAAAAAAGACCGTTAGTGAAAAACCCGTTTATAAATAAATAATTACAAAAATAGAAGAATAAAAAAACTAATAACGAAGAATGTAACTATAAAAGATAATAGTAATGTTAAAGTTGATAAAAAATGATTGTAGTAATAGTAAAAATAAAAAACAATAATAACAGTAATAAAATTAAATAATAATGATAATGATAATAATAATAATAATAACAATAATAATATCAATGGTAATAAACAGTAACCCCAATAAGAATAAATAATTATAATAATATTAACCTATCAATGTTATAAATAAATATTTATGTATTTTTAACGTCGTATATTAATAATAATGAATAATGAAAATAGTAGTTTAAAAAATGATGATTGCACTGATAGAAAATGTATATTAAATTTTGTAAAAATATTTTCCAATTTGGGGAAAAAGTACTGTAAACCGAAATTTTGATATAAAAAATACTAAACTTTAAAAAAACTTATGTTAAAGATTAGTAAAGTTATATTAAAATTAAATTAAAATTCATGATATTTAATATAATTATACTAAATTTTACAAAAAAAATTTTAAAGTTTAGTATTTTTAATATCAAAATTTCGGTTTGTAGTATTTTTTCCCCAAATTGCAAAATACTTTTACAAAATTTAATATACATTTTTTTGCAGTGTGTAATAGTAATAATAATAAAAGTTTTTTTAATAACTATGATAATAAATAATAACCCTAATCTAAGTAAATAATTATAAAAATTGTTTACTAATGCTGTAAATAAATATTTATTTATATTTATTGTCGTTTTGTTATTTAATAATAGTAATGAATAAAAAATATATTAATGATCATCTTTTTAATTACTATTTTTTCATTTTTTAACGCAAATAATAATAATAATAATAATAATAATAATAATAATAATGATAATAATTATTATTATAATAATGATAATAATGATAATAATGATAATAATGATTATAATAATGATAATAATAATGATTATAATAATGATAATAATAATGATAATAATAGTGATTATAATAATGATAATAATAACAGTCGCAGTAATAAAATAATGAGAATATTAATAATTAGGGTCATAATTAAAATTAGCCATTAATATTAGTAATAAAAAGCACAAAAACAGTATTAGTGTGTTAATTAAAAAGAAATTAAAAACATAAAAAATATCTCCGTATACCTCAAATTTGGTTGTCATTTTGATAATGTGTGAACAACCCTTAGAGCAAGTAGGTGAAAATGATCTCTCTCTGTCTCTTTTCTTGTATGTAATTTTGTTCTCTCTCTTTTTCTTTTTGAGACAAAAAAAAATTAAAATTGTTCACCAAAACAGCGACGAACTATATAATTTCCTTCTTATTATTTTTCTTTTCTTTTTTGAATTTGAAAATAAAAGAAAAAAAAAGTGACTGAATTTCTAAGGTAGCATGACTATATATTCTATGAATTTCTCCCCTTTATCTCGCGAATGAAGGGGGGGTTTCGGCTGATTTTTCCCGACGATAATTCGATCGTCACTTTTTGATTAATAAAAACGTTTGCACCTGTTGACTCCCGGAATATCTTCACAAGACTGACGGTATAGTCTACCGGCAACTCTTCATGTCTCTCTTGCAGAGTTCTCTCTGACCCACTTCTTCGCCTTCTTGATGAAGGCACACTGCGCCTACCACCCATTATAAATAAGTATTTTATCCAAAACTTATGAATGGATTTTTCATGAATGATATTTTTCTTTAGGCTGCTTGCATCTCTCGACTCATGTTCTGTTTTTATTCATTCTTATTCTAAATTGGATTTTTACTTTCAATTATATGTTATTGCTTGGGATTATTGTGTGATGTCTGATTCTCGAAATTGGAAATTAGTTGAAAATTACTAATTTGGTGTAGTTAAGAACTAAAAAATCAATTAGTGATTTAAATGGTGAAAATTTTTACCAAGCGAATTGTTAGTAATGAATAATTATTCGTTACGTACAAAATATTCATTAAATACAAAATTAGTAATAAATTAATAATTATTAATTATTCATTAAATAATGATAAATTTTTTATTAAAAAATAATAAATAAATATTCATTATGTTAGAATTAGATTTTATAAAGTATTCTATTTATTAAATTCTATACGTTGTGAAACAAAAATTTTTTATTCTATAATCACGAATTAATTAACTATTATCAATTGAATATTTACTTGAATCAAATAATTTTTATTTAAGTCAAGGAAACGGAAATTTTAGTCCATGAATAATTAAATAATAATAATAAATAATTATTTCTTAAATTTGTTTTCGCTTTAATTCAAAATAACTGCAATTTTTGGTAACTATAAAAATTTTTTGTTGGAACTTTTATTCGAAGTGCCAACTAGACATTTTCAGTTGTCTACTGACATCCAGAGACAAATTTTTATTTAGATGAAATTTATTTCATTCGAGTATGTACTAATAAAATTATGGTTTTAAATTCATAATTTGATTCTTTTCGGTGTTTGAATTAGATTTTATAATTAGTAGTTTATTTATTAAATTTTGTTGACTGTAAAAACAATTTGTTTGATTATAATCACGGATTAACTGACTATTATCAATTAAATATTTACTTAAACCAAGTAATTTTTATTTAAGTCAAGGAAACGGTATTTAAATAAATAATTGAATAATAATAATAATAAATAATTATTCCTTAAATAATAATAAATAATTATTTCTAAAATTGTTTTTCGAGTTAATTCAAAATAACTACAATTTTTGGTAACTATAAAAATTTTTTGTTGGAACTTTTATTCGAAGTGCCAACTAGACTTTTTTTTGTTTCAAATAAATTTTTTTTTTGGTTTAAATAAAAATAATTATGTTAAAATAATAATTATATTATTTTTTCGTTAAAATGAAAGTTTTATTCTTTATTTACATCGCATAAAATTTTATTTTAAAACAAATAAATGACATACGATAAAAAAATTTATTTGATTCAAATAACCGATTAATTTACTATTATCAATTGAATATTTACTTGAATTAAATAATATTTATTGGTAGTCAATGAAATGGTATTTGAATAATAATTTCAGTTGAATTTTATTGGAATAATAATTTTAGTATTTGGAGAAAATACGATTTTATAGGACTCCAATAAATATTTTTTGATTCAATTAAATATTTAAATGATAGTAGTCAATTGATCGGTTATTTGAATAAAATAACTTTTCCTTCAGTATAGTTAATTTTTTTCAAAATGTCGGCGCACTGTCAAGTGATTTTTTTAATTTGGAAAAATTTTATTCTATTATACAAAATTTTGCTGTTTATTAATTTGATTTATAGCATAAATTAAAATTAGAAAAAATGATGAATTGAAATGTCTTTGAAAAATGTTAAAATTTTTTATTTTTTAGTAATTATTTATTTTGTTTAGATTATATTTAATTAATTATTAAAAACAATGGATTTATAGGAGAATTTTAGAAAAAAACAATAAAAAAAAATGGAATTTTGGAGAAAGTCAGAAATAGTTGCCGAAATTCAATTATTTTTAAAAGTAATAAAATTCTTTTCGAAAAAACAACTGTGTTCATAAGTTAAAAAAAATTGTCAAAATTTCAGTTTTATTAAGAAATTAAAAATTCTTTTTCGAAATTCAATGATTTTCAAAGTAATAAAACTCTTGTCAAAAAATTAATTATGCTCATAAATTTGAAAATAAATTCTTGTAAAAATTTCTATTATCTGTAGAAATAAAAAAATTCTTCTCTTCTTTTTTTCTCTGTTTTTTTTATTCTTCTCTTTCTTCAAAAGTAATAAAGTTCTTTGCAGATAATCAATTATGTTCATAAATCTAAAAAAAAATTCTTGGCAAATTTTTAATTAACTTTGGAAATAATAAAATAATTTTCTCCGAAATTCAATCATTTTCAAAAAGTTTAATAAAATTCTTATTTCTTTTATTCAAATTTTAATTATTTCTCAAAATTATTCCTGTATTGAATGATTTTCAATATTTAAAAAAAAAATTTTTTCAAAAGAATTTAAGAGTTTTTTTAACTGTTATGGTTTAATTTAATTTTAGAATTTAATTTTAAAAACGATTAAATTGACTTCAATAATATTATTTTTTAATAATATTTTTGGATTAAATTGAATTTTTAATTGATAATAGTAAATTAATCGGTTATTTGAATGAAATACATTTTTTCGTGTATTTTGCAATGTATCAAAGTTTTCGTCGAAACTATAACAGTTTTTGAACGCGAAGTTAATTTTTACTTAAAGATCAATAAAAAATTGAAGCTATTT